>CM069541.1:33835277-34460000 GCA_035773235.1 Eospalax fontanierii
TTTCTTGGATAAGACTGACCTCAGGACAGTGAATGAGAAAAGGTGGGTACAGGGACAGAACGAAGGAAATCTGACTGTGTCATGTGGAGTGTCCTGTGTGGTCTGGGCTTCTGAGCATGGGACTGTCAAACTATAGCTGGGACTCCTCTAAGAAGAGATTTACTGAGTAATGACTGAAGCTACTCTCTGTTGCACTTCTCGGTTCCTTCCGCGCGTCTGTAAACCCCTGCTAACACTCAGGGGTGCTCTCGTTCTCCCTGGGCAAAACAGCCTAAGAGAGAGCAGTGGACACTGAAGAGTGCTGGTAATCCTGGCTACAGTTTGAGGGGGACAGGGCATGAGACAGCAGGCGTTGACAGGGCATGTTTGTGGAACATTTAATTGCTCTCCAGAGATTCTTAGTCATAGGCTTAGGAGGAAACATCCTGCAGTGAAGTAGAAAAGGGGCTTTAGGTCATTAAGAGCTAAAATGATTCGTTCAGTGGCCTCACACTGGAGAGTTAAAGTAAAAATCAAAGGCATGATGGGCATCCGCAGAACCTTAATCAACTCTGTTTCTGGTAACTCCTTGCTTATTGTGTTTGCTACCCTGGCTATGTCAGTGTCTTGATGAAGGAGATCTCTGACTTTGAGGACGTTGTCATGCTGTCACCTCTGCAGAGGTGGCCTTCTGCCAGCTCTGGTTCCTCAGGCCTGGCTTTTACTTATACTTCAAATTGGGACTTCGTTGACATCTTCTTGAGGTGACCGTCCTGCCAGCAGCATCAAGTGTCTGCTTCTTTCCTTCCTTTTTTTCTTTCTCAGACCTTTTTCATATGATTTACAGTGCTCCACAATTATCAAAGTGTATCTTTTTGTTACTAAGCGTACCTCAGCTCCATGAAGGCAGGGGCTCTGACAGTTTAAATGAACATAGTATAATGAGGTTCGATCTGCAGTTGTTTGATCATAGCAGACCCATAATATCAAATATGAATCATTGAGTAATGTGCTTATTAAGAAAATGTAACCGTATTTTAGCTGTCAGGTTGACATGCTTGCAGGACAATAAACTTACATAAAGGCTATTCTGGAAAGCTTTGTGTAACAGTTCCTATGCATTTCTTATTTCTGCAATCATGCCACACTTCAAAGAGGCTGGCCAGCCTATTTCCCACATGCCTAATGACACTTAAGCAAAGATCCTATCTTTTCAGCAACACTTGGAAGACAATTGAGTGGGCAGTGTCTCCCTTTGTTCTGTTGTACCCAGGGCCCTGGTTTTATTTGTTCTTGTTTTGAGTCTTGAGCTTTTCATAGCAACTTTGACTTCATCTGTGACCCCAACTTTGCCATTTGCTTTTGGTTTCCTAATATACAGCTTTCAATATTCTCTAAGGTTCACACTCAGACTCTGCCTGTTTTTCTTTCTGGCCCCCACAGGTTTATTACTCTGGCTTAGCTACGGTTCAAGACCTGAACTGCAATGCATCTTGTCTGGTCTTGTTTGATTGCTTAGAATATTAACTGCCTAGGTGTGGAAGGCCATACATGCTGCTTGCATAAGAGTTGTGGCATCTCCTGCAAGTAGAAATGTACCACACTGTCTGATGGGAGTCTGTATTGGGACAATAATATACTTTCCTCACCTGCCTCTCTTTCTCTTTTGATCTAAGCTCTAGTCACACTGATATTTCTTGAGCCTTTGACTTTGATAGAACATTCTAGGACAGGGATTTGGATTTTTGAGATGTCTCAAGGGAAGTGGATAATAGAACCTGAGGCTAAGGAGGAGTTAGCTGTCCACTAAGACCCCTGTAAAATGTGACACTGGAAGAAATAAGACCAATTATTCTTGTAGTCTACTGTGAGCTTCACTTCTTCATTGCCCGGCTCCGAGGGCAAGTCTTGCCTATATACTAGGCACATCTGCCCAGCTATCTGCTGCTTTGTTCTGCAGGTCACCATGAAGAGCGAGTGTGTGTGCTAATACACACAGCTTCCTCCCTACTGACCGGCTCGCTTTTTTCTGCATGTTCTAAGTACATTTTAAGCAAAGCAGCCTTTTATTTATTCAAGTTGAAGTTGCATTATGCATCTGTGTTGGGTCAATAGAACAGAAATTCCAGGGAGGTTTACTGGACCCAGTAAACAGAAATAAATGAGAGAGCAGAGTAGAAGATCCTGAAGTGTGATTTCAAGGGAAGTTTTGAGCAAAGGCTTTGTAGCATATGTATTTCAGCAGGCCTGCAATGAACACGTGCTTCAGATGTCAGCTCTTTAATTAAAATGGAATGTTTTAAATAAAACATGGAGACAGCATTTTTGGTAGCAGAGAGGACTGTCTTATAATTTGGATTAACTAACAACTGGAAATTTTTTTAAAAGTGAAAATATTCTCGTTATAAAGAATTTCTTTTAAAACAAAGCTGTCACATAAATGCTGATTATCAATTGCTTAACTTCGAAGTCAACGCAATATTATTGACATTTATTATTGTTATTATTATTGGAGGGAGTCTCAAATTCTTTCAATAGTGAAACTCCAACTTAATGAAAATGTTATTTTAGTCTCTTGATTTGTTTTTATGCTAGGCAGGAGAAGGAAGATAAAAGATACTTTTGTGAGGTCTAGGCTATGACGTTCACTCCCCTGAGTAGCGAGTGTAAGTCTATTTCTGGTGCAAGTGGTGATTGACCTCCATTATTCTCCTCACTGAGCCTAAAACACTCTTCCTATAGAAGCATAATCAAAATAATTGCCCAGGTCCCTAGAGTTCTGTGAACATTAGATAATGTCAAAAAAAGTGCTTTTAGCTGCTATAGTGGCATTTATTCTCCACTTAGAATTAGTCTGAAAATAGTTCCATGATAAGCTCTCATTAAAGTTTCTGTTTCAAGCCACTGATATGGAAAGAAAGTAGCCACAGACCTATTATATGACTAAAGTTTAGGGACAGCAAAAATAAAAAGGAAAGAGAGAGAGAACTAAAGAAGAAAGTTGTTCAACTTTTGAAACAAGGTTGTGGGAAAAATCAAAGCACTCAAATCCCTGAGAGCTTTCCCTTCCTTCTCTCCTTCCTTCCTCCTCTGTCCATCCCTCCTTTCCTCTCTCCAACAAATTTGTTATAGGACAAAGGGACATATATGACTACAGTTGGTGTTTTCCTCTACCTGAGAGGAGATTCTTGGATAGGTTTTTTTTTTTTATTTTCCTTTCCAGAGAAGTTAGGGAGTGTTTGAAATAAGAAAACAGCTGAGATCAAGGAAGGAAGTGCTGAGAAGAAGAGATATTTTATAAAGAAAGCATTCATGTGAACCTGTTTTAATAGGTAAAGAAATCAAGTAATGCATTTGAACTATTATGGACTTATGTTTCTGTGTTTCCTAGGCTTCATCTCTCATCCCCTCGCTTTTCTTTGGATTCTAGGTGAGTTAGATGTCAGGGAAACAGAATGAAAAGAGGACTAAGAAAAAGCAAGGAGCATGGATTATTAAGGTTGCTAGGATAGACGTGCATGAAGGGGCCTTGGAGTCAGTGAGGAGGGAGTTACCACTTCTACAAGGATGGGGACAATTAAGAGACCACCACAGTCCAGTAAAACACATGGATGCCTTATTCCCCTAATTGCCAAAGAGAAAAACTACACAAATAACTTTAGTGTCTTAATCATTATAATAGAATTTCAGTGGCTGAGAAAGCAAAACAGATGAGGTTGAAGTGTCATTTAATAAAACAATTTTTTTTGTAAAAGTGTAGAGTTTCCAGTATTTTCCAGTATCTGCATGAACTGTCTGATCCTGTCACAGTTATTATTGCAAAGTAGGGCAGATGACATTCCTCAGATCCTGGGATAGCCTATAATTTCCTAAGGTATTTGAAAATATTTATTAATGGTTAATTGTGTTTGTGAGTGTCAGTGCGAGTGTATGTGCCATTTGTGTATGCTGGAGGCCAGGAGAGGGTAGTACATCCCTCAGAACTGGAGTTGTATGGGTTAGTGAGATACCTGGTTTGTTATGTGGATGCTGAGGTCAGAATTCTGGTCTTCATGATTGCATAGTAAGTGTTCTTAACCCCTTCAGCTCCCTTGAATTGCATTTTAATAGCAGCTATTAGTGGAAGCTGCCCTAGAAGAAGGTGTGTAGGGATATAAATATATGCTATATAAACCCTGGGGCTTTTATCATCTTATTTTCAAAGGCTGTAGAGCTCAGAAATGAACTCAAGGACGTTTGATGCCTGTACAGCATGGTACTGACCTTGTGTGTACCAGAAAATGTCTTCAAAGTTGGCGTTGTTTAGATGATGCCTTCCTTTAATTTCTAGTTAGGAATTTTCCTGTTTCTGTTGCTTGGTCAGTTTAATGGAGGTCTGAGAGGTAATGCAAGGTTGCTGTCTTCCTCCTACTCGCTATCACAATAGTTAATAAACTTCAATATTTTTCAGAGTGCTGTGGATTGAGCTTAGCGTCTTGCACGTATTAGGTAAGTTCTCGACTAGTCTGCTGTATCCTTGTCCTTGCCATCATATTTAAATGTTGTTCCCAAAGTTTTGGTGATAGCAACCGAATCATTAGTTTTGGCTTATGGTCTTTAATTATCATGTGCTTATTAGTCAACAACTTTTAAGCTCATTGCTCAATGCAAAGTGACATATGGGGAAATCTGTTTATTTATTTAATTTTAATATATGTGCATATATGCACAAACATAGTTTTAGCAAATTAGGACAGAGATACTCATGAAAATGTCAGTCCTCATTTCTATAACTGCTCACGTAGCTGTACTTGGATTTATAACTACCTCCTATTACTCATCCTGTATTGCCTTCACTCTCAGTAAGCACGTGGCTTTTGGTTCTTTACCTGGTGTGGTGGCCCACACCTTCATTCATGGAGGGTCTGGATTCTTAATCCATAGCTTGGATCAAGTTGTTCTAGTTTCCTATTGACTTTAATTACACAAAGGACAACACTAAGAGATGCCCCTAAAAGATCTTCTGAACTCCAGGCATGGTCTTCCCCACCCACATGGTGGATAAGAAGTCCAATTCCCTCAGGTAGTCTGGGTCAGTTACCCCTATTAATACTGGGACTCCTCTCTTAGCCTGTTGACTTCAAGGGCATTGGGTGCCTAAAGTTGCCAGAAGGATGTCTTACCTTCCAGTTCATTGGAATATTTATTGTCTCTTTTGGCAGAAGAATTTCCTGCTCTTGAACGAAGGCTTTGAGGTCAGCCAAACATAAGTTTGTGAGAGCAGGAAGTAAAAATTTTTTCCTGGTATATCACTACAGGTGATGATAAATGGTACCATTCAGATTTATACCTCTTGATTCTTGGACCCATGAATCCTGGCAATGGCAAAAGCAGTACCATAAACTGGACACTTCTTCAGGGAATATATAGTCTTCTAGAGAACATCACCAAACTTCTATCCTACTGTCATATACTTAGCACTGTAATCGCATCTTTAAAAGTCTATTCCACCATTCTATCAAGACTAGTAAGTTCCATGAACATGAGTCCGTTATCACACCTCTGGCTATGAAGTGTGTTTCTCGATCATAAGTAATTCTGTGTGGATAAGGCATGATCGTGGATAGGAATCCTGTAAGTCTCTGAGTGGTAATTTTGGCAGAACATTACACACAGGAAAGGAAAATCCATACCCAAGACAATCATATACTCCATGCTTTTTCCATGATGGAAGTGGTCTAATGTAGTCAACACTCCACCAGGTTGCTGGCTAGCAATCCTGGGAAATGGTGTCATATAGGAAGCTCAGTGTTAGTGTCTGCTAATGGCAAATTTGGCATTGAAGGTCATCCATATCCAGGGCATCCCTGCCAAGTGGAAGTAAATATTATTGATCCTACCATCATGGCCTCTTTGCTCATGATCCCATTGGACAATGCCCGAGGTTTTCCAGGAAAAGAGGCTGGCTAAAAAAAAAATAGCTCATCCTATCTACTTAATTATAGAATTCATTCTTTGCTAAGGTCACCTTTTGATTAGAATTTATGTAAGGCTCGTGTGTCTTCACATCCTTTACCCATGTGGAGACATCTAGTCACACTTCTTTTATTTCACGTGCTTCCTCCTTTATTCCTCAATATGTTTTTAAATTGAATCTTTGTGTATATCATATAGAACATTTCATTTAGTCTTAATCATTCTTACATCCCCATCCCCACTGGCATGTTCCCATACTTGCCCAATTGGAACCCACACATTCTGTCATCTGTGTTAAGTTCTATTGTGTCAAGTTAGTGTCCTCAGATGTTTCTCAGTGAAAGTTCATCCACTGAGGTCTAGTCAGCCTGTCCAGAGTCTCTTGCTTCGGAAGACTAGCTCATCCTTACCCAACAGTAATCAGTTGTCAATCTTCTTCAGCAAAGGTTGGGGGCTGCTCTCCATTTTCCCAGTTCCATACTGGGTTTCTGTCTCGGTGAGCACGCATGAGTCCTGAGCATGCCAACACCATGCCAACACCATATGAGCAGGGTCCCAGGAGCTTGTAGGATTCTGTTTCCATAAGGTCATACCTCTCCTCCCAGGCTCTTACACTCTGTCTAGCCCCTCTTCTGAAGTGGTCCCTGAGTTTAATAGAGGAGTCCTGGTTAGGGCTCCACACTCATACAGACTCCGAATTTCCATTCTTTGGCCATTTGTCACCTTTTGGGATCCGGGTTCTCTGTTGCATGAGGGAGCTTCATTAATGTAAATTAAGAGATTCGTTAGTGTCCTCTTTACCGCTTGTTCTATGTTGCGTGAGGCTTAGTGGTAGAGGCTGCATTGTGGATGTGCCAGTTAGGCTTCGGCAATTCATAGGCAATGTTTGTGTGTTATCAGTTGTGGTACTCTGTAGCAGTCTGTGTCTCGTACAAAAGAAGCTTCTTTGATGAATAATGATTGGGATGCTTGACTGTAGATATAAAGATACATACTTTGAACTTAGTAAGAAGTTATATTAGTCTAGGCATCAATGTGACAGCCTTGGGGATTTCTCTAAGATCTATGGCCTCATCAGTCATGTGTATTTTTCTATGATTACAATACCACATATGGGTTTCCTCCCATTGAGTGTGCTTTAAGTCCAATTAGGTAGCTGTTAGTTGCCCCAAGATAAAAGTGCCTACACTACACCAGTGTCACATGCTATGCTGGTCACTCATGTGGTTATTTGCTCATGAAGCTGGTGTTGGGCCATTGATTGATTTTTCTCCCTTAGCAGCATGCATAGTGTTCTTTAGAGCTATGAGAGCTAGCCCTCAGGGGAAGTGGCTTCCAGGTCAGTTCCAGTTCCATTGTTCCAGTCTCTGAGATATGTCCTGTTTTTAGCAATAGGGTCTTACCTTCATGTTCTGGGAGACAATGAAGGGCCGTGGCAATAGCCTGTGTAATTTTTGGAGCCTCTTGGACTACCCTGGCCACAAACTCAAAGAACGTTTTCTCCCATCTGACACTGTTTCTTGTTACGGAGCCTTCAGCTATGCACATGGGCTCATGCAGATATTGTATGTGGATTTACTCATTAGGTTGTTAGACTAACATGATTCCCTCGGGTGTTTTACACTAGCTAGGCATTATTTATATCTCCTTTTTCCCACTGTCTAATGTTTCCTCCAGGCAGTCCCCATTTAAAGTGTACCCATATTTTCTGGTGATACTAGTCTCCTGTGATCCCACTTCTCTTGAGATCCTTCTTTCCCTTTATTCCCATAGTTCCTTGTATAACCCTCCCTTCCCCTCCCATTTAAAAATTTAGTCTATCTATTTCTCCCTTAGTAACACCTGTCTCCTACTATTGTCTCTCAGGTTCCTTCTTTCTCTTTACCTCCCTGGTTCCTTTCCATCTTCCTGGTTCCTGATGTTACATCCGGATACATACTCACATATAAGGATTTGGTGCTAGGATCCACAAATGAGGGAGAATAAACATAGTTTGTTTTCCTGACTCTGTGTTACTTCACTTAGCATAGCAGTTTTAGTTCCATGCATTTACATCCATCATGATTTCGTCTTTCTTTATTACTGAGTAGGACTCCATTGTGTAAATGTACTACATTTTCATTATCCATTCATCAATTGAGGGACACTTAGGTTGCTTCCATCCCTTAGCTATTGTGAAAAGAGCAGCAACAAACATTGTTGTACAAGTATCTATCCAAAAGAGAGAGTCCTGTAGGTATATGCCAAAGAGTGGCATAACCAGGTCAAATGGCAGATTCTGTTTTAGTTTTTAAGAGTTCTCCACACTGCTTTTCATAGGCATTGTATGAATTTACAATTCCACCAGCCGAGAATGAGCATTACTCCAACCCCACATCCTCTCCAGCATTTGGTATCATTTGTTCTCTTGATCTTAGCCAGTCTGACTAGGGTAAGATGAAATCTTAAAGTGGTTTTAATTTGCATTTCCCTAATTATTATCAATGTTGAGGACTTGCTAAGATGTTTCTCAGTCATCTTTATTTCTTCTTTTGAGAACTTTTGGCTCAGATCCTTAGCCCATCTTTTAATTGTGTCACTTGGGTTCTTGACTCTTTGTTTTGTGAGTTCTTTATATATTATGGATGTTAAACATCTGTCAGATGTGTCCTTGGTAAAGATTTTCATCCACCTTATGGGTTTTCTCTCTTCACTTCCTTGGTTGTTTCTTTTGCTGTACAGAAACTTTTAGTTTAATGAGGTCCCACTTGTTGATTCTTGACCTTAATTCCTGAGCAATTGATGTCTGATGTAGAAAGTCCTTTTCAACACCTGTATCTTATAGGTTATTGCCAATGTTTTTTCTTAAGAGGTTTAGAGTATCATGTTTCACATTGAGGTCTTTGATACCTTTGGAGTTGTCTTTTGTGCAATGAAGGATAAAGGTTTAACTTCATTCTTCTATAGGTGGAGATACAGTTTTGCCAGCACCATTTGCTGAAGATATTATCCTTTTAATGTGTGTCTGTATGTGGTTTGTCAGTATCTTGTTGAGAATTTTTGCATCTGTGCTCATTAATGATATGGGTCTGTAGTTTTCTTTTTTGGTTATATATTAGAGTGATGCTGGCTTTATAGAAGGAATTTAGTTCTCCCTGTGTATGTATCATTTTGAATAATTTAAGTAGTGCTGGACATTGATCTTCTTTGAATGTCTGGTAGAATTCTGCTGTGAATCCATCGTACCTGGGATATTTTTTAGTCAGGATGTTTTGTATTACTGTTTCAGTGTGTTATAGTAAACTGTGAATCTCTTCTTGGTTTATTTTTGGTGATTCCCATGATTTTAGATATACATCCATTTCTTTAAAGTTTTCAAATTTAAGAGCATATAAGTTTTTAAAATATTCCCTTATAATGTTCTGGATCTTTTTGATGTGTATTGTGATGTTTCCCTTTTCATCACTGATTTTGTTGATTTGGAGTTGCTCTTTCTTTCTCTTGATTAACTGGGCTAAGGTTCTTTCAATTTTGTTTATCTTTTCAAAAAACCAGGTCTTGGATACGTTGATTCTTTGTATTGTTATATTTGATTCTATTTCATTAATCTTTGCTCTGATTTTTGTTATTTCTTCTTATCTGCTGTGTTTGAGTTTCATTGATTCTTGAGTTGCAATATTAAGTCATTTATTTGAGTTCTTTCCGATCTTTTAATGTAGGCACTTAGAGTTATAAAAGTTCCTCTTAGGACAGATTTTATAGTGTCCCAGAGGTTTTGCTGGGTTGTATTATCCTTTTCTATTGATCCCTGGAATACTTTGATTTCTTTCTTAATTTTGCCTTTGACTCCTTCATTATTCAGGATGGTGTTTAATCTCCATGAGTTTGTGAAGTTATTAGGGCTTCTTCTGGTATTGATTTTAAGCTTTATTGCATTGTAGTTTGATAGAATGCATGTAATTATTTCAATTATATTTTCATTTGTTGAAGTTTCTTTTGGGCCCCAGCATGTAGTGGATACTGGAGAAAAAGTTTCATATGGTGCTGAATAGGATGTGTATTCTTTGGTGCTTGGGTGGAATATTTGATAGGTCCATTTGGTGTATGGTATTGTTTAATCCAGATGTCTCTCTGTTTATTCTGTCTGGTTGACCTGTCTAATGGAGACAGTGGATTAATAAGTCCCCTATTACTAGTGAGTTGGGATTAATCTGTGTCTTAAATCCTGTAGTTCTATTTTTATAAAATTGGGTGTACCAGAGTTTGGTGCATATATTTTCATGATTGTAATAAGTTCTTGGTTAATTATTCCTTTGATCAGAATGAAGTGACTTTTTGTTGTCTGCAAGAAACCCATTTCATTTTCATGGATAGGCACTATCATAAGTGAAAAAATGAAAAAAAAATTACTCCAAGAAAATGACACTAAGAAATAAGCAGGAGCTACCATTCTAATATCTGAAAAAGTAGATTTCAAACCTTTTGTATACTTGATATGGCTTGATAGTTTTCTTATTGGATATTAAAAACAGGTTGTTCAAGGCTTCAGTTTCTTCCTTTTGATTTTCTATTGGAGTGACTGGATGGCTCTAGTCTAGCTGCTCAGAAGCTCTTGTGGAGGTACAAGTCAGGGGAGATCAGATGCTCTTAGGTTCCTTCTTGGGGTCTGAGTCCCTCTAGCTTGCAGACACAGCCCATTTTGGGAAGATTGCTAGGCAAAGATTGAATTCAGGCAATCTGCCAAGGTCTGGGCCCCTACTAAAGTGTACTGAAGCAGTAGAAGGGGCTGTAGATGGTACTGATGTATGGTAATGGGCACAGTGCTTCTTGGAGAGCTCACAGCCAGGCAGAGATTAGAGGGTAGTCTAGAGATCTGGGGGGATAAGAGCAAAAGTGGGCCTACCCTAGACTCAAAGGAGAACAGGAAAGGGGTCGGGGAGTTTGGAGTTTCTACAGTGGTAGGGTAGTAGAGATACAGTGATCAGGTTCAGATTTTCCAGCCAAAAAGTCTGGTCTCAGGAATCCAAGGCAAGTTGGGGGTGGGGACATCCTGCGAAGGGTCTACAAACTAGACTGAAAATTTGAGCTGGTCAGAGTACAGGGAATCAGGATGCAGTGGGCATCTGGACAAAGATGGTAGTCCAGAGATCTAGGGTGCTAAGAGCAAAAGCGGGACTATGCTCAAGGCTAGAATAGGATGTCAGGTGCGGGAGAACGCATCTTTTTATTCTTTTAAATCAAATCTTTTTTCAGTTGAGATGTGGTAGTGTCACTGTGGTGGTGAGATAATATAGGTAGCCTACTCACTGCCTCTGCAGACATACACTTGAACATAGTGGGTAATTCCTGGGTAAAGAGAAAAATCCACTGCCCTTGAGGAGTGCTCAAACTGAAGGAGCATGCACTCAGGTAACAAGACCCATGATAATTCAGCATGGAAAATGTCAGAGAAGATGAAGACCAAGCCATTAAAGGAGATTATGGTTTCTTGTCACACAGCTTGTGCAGTACAGATGAGGTAATTGCACCTTGAAGTTCTCAGCTAACAGGCTCTATTTAAATGTAGATTTAAATGTAGAGGCAGAAAGAAATGCTTGTGAATCACTGGTCCATTATATGGGTGAACAGAGAGATTCTGGTTCTTGATTATTTATTCATCCAACAAATATTAATTGCCCACTGAATCCTGGAAATGGATGAAAAAGATGCACAATATCATTCTTATGTTGATTACATGCATATAGGCAAAAAATAATTCAAATATGTGACGGCAAATAAATTGTATGAGAAAAAGTAGGGGGTGAGGCAGGTGGGACAAGAGACTTTGGATAGACCTCTTCTAAGACCCACTTAGCACCTGAACATTAAGTTAAAACCTGAAGAAGCAAGGCATAGTTGGGACAAAGGGAAAGCTTTTGAATCAGGGAACAGAAAGCCACATTTCGACCTCATCTTCTCTTCTACTTTCTCTTGTTCCCTTTCATCCTGTGTAGACAAGAGCCCATCAGTGTTTGAACTTTTCTCATTGTCAGTGTGTTTTGATATTCTCACATGTATGTCTACATGGACTCAAAATACAAGGTGTTTCCAGCTACTAAAAGTGAAATGAATGGGAGCACAGGGTTTCTTAGAAGTCCGTGTTGAGACTCATTTCAAAGAAAATTTTATATGATTTGGAGTAAGATGATGATAATGATGTGTTCTAATTTTTGATCATTTATCCTAAATTAATGTCTCATAAGGTATCATCTGCCTTAAAATTGTATTATTAGATAATAATTAGGCTATTTTCCACTCTGCCAGCAATCAATGAAAAGCACCATTATCATTTGCATGTTCTGACTGGCTCTTATGGCTAATTGAGAAAATCAAACTGAAGGAAGGCTTTAGTTTACTTTCTGAACTGTGATGTAAAGCATACAGTTTCCTAAGCTCTTCTTTAATATGAAGATAGGCAAGGATGCTGTTAATGTGTGTGAGGATTTTTGGAGATCTGGAGACTCTACTATAAGACCCATTCCATTTTGTAATCATAGAATTGGACCCTAGAAAAAAATCATCTGATTTCAGCTTCTAATCTTTCTTCAAGATGATCTCTGTCGATGCTTTTGGATGAATCTTTGAAGGTGCTCCTCATGTTAATTATGCACAGTAGACATTCAGATTTGAGGGCACTGGGTGTGGTCTGGCATTTCCGTTTAGTTTCAGTCTTAAATCACCCCTCTCTGCCCACTGTTCTAAATTTGTTTTCTCCCTGCTAGCACAGATTATGGCTACCATTCCTACCATCAGGTCAGAAACATACAGAATAGGCAGTTCAAATATTTTATAGTTCAAAACGTGTGTTATCAGCCTCTAGCTTGGATCCCTGTAGTAAACGTGAGTGCATGTATAGGACTGTCTGGGACTCATCCCTTTTGAAGTCTCCTTTCTGAAGGATTCTTCCAGTACCCTGGTGCAAAGCAGGTCAAATTGCCTGCACTCTCTGACTCCATTTATCTTGAATAATTTGTCTTCTTTCAGTTCAGAAGTCTAGCTCTCCTTGACCTTCAATGAAACTTTTATTATGTGAGCATCTTAATATTTAATACTTTATCTTTCAGTGTTTTATACATTTGCTTTACGTTTTATTGGAATTTGACAGGGAAGTGCAAAGGTCATAACAAAGAGTAGCCTGCTTGATAGCAGGTGCCCTAAATAACAGGCTGTCTCTCCTTATCAGCTTCTTAGAAATCCTCTTAGCTCTTTACAGGAGACATTCCTCTTGAGTCTCAGGGACCTACTTGATCAAATGTGCTGCAGTGTGGGAAAGGGAGACAGATATCCTGGCCTTTAGGTTTCTTAACCGGCTTCCACTAAGCCAAATTGCTAGATTAACCGAGTTTTGCCACTACATCGGTGCAGCTCCCCGGCAATACCTCCCATCCTCGCGGCTGTTGTTCTCACCAGTTGAATTATTTGGTGATCCAGATTCAGTGGTTCACAGATCTGTATGTTCCGCTTGTCTTTGTTATTGCCATTCTATAACATTAATATTATTGAAGTTGATACTCCGTAAATTCAAAAGGAAAATTTGTTAACTACGCTGTATATTTTGAAATACTGTTTGGTGCATACTTCTTAAATTCACTCAGATTTGACATGTCTGTTATAGTTGTTAAGTTTTACATTGCTGTGACCTGGTGGAATAACTTAAAAGAAGAAAGATTTAATTCGGCTCACGGTTTGAGATGCTTCAGGGTGTACACAGAGAGTGTGGGCGAGCCGAGGCGAGCAGAGCCTAGCAGAGCCTAGCAGCTGAGTGACAGTGAAATGGGCAGGGATAACACACCCCTAAGGATCCGCTCCTAGTTACTTCTTCCAGGTAAGTTCTGCCTTCTGAGTTTCTAGAAGCTTCCTAAGTTATATCACTAGTGAGGGACCAAGTATTCAAACCAAAAGCAATGTGGGGACCTTTCATTCAAACTATAACATATACTTTCAGTTGTAGGGAAGAGAGAAGGAGGCAGGGACAGAGCGGATTAAACGATGAAACCCTTGCATAAATAGCTAAGAGAAGAAGGCCGCCCTGGAGAATCTGAATCTCTTTCAGTAAGTTATCAGTGTCTTATTTGCACTACGTGGTCTCCAGCTGCCTGGATTTGGGGATGGATATTTAGATAGCTCTCTGCGTTAAGCAATCCCAAGTTCTCTTCTTCTATAAGCAAAATAGAAGCTGACTTTTCCCATTTGTGAGTATCATTATCTCCACCATGAGTGTAACCCTGCTACGTAACTAATTGACTACATTTATTAATCAGACAAATCCCAAGCTTTTGCAGTCCGTGTCTGAGTTGAGTCTCTAGAGCATCTGTGACACTAGTGAAGCTAATAGCTATTCTTTTATTCAGTTCCTTCCTAGACACCTAGAAACTACTGAGACGCCTTTGAACCCAGTTTTTCTTCTTTGTCTAGAAGCAAACAAATGAAGATTTTCTGTTTGAAGATATTGTATCAAAGAAGCAATTTGATTGAGTTATCTAAACCATTTAAACAGATTTTTGGAATGTTATATTTAAGGAATAAAATGTGCAGTTTCATTTTCATTTCAGGTGTATGGGTTTTAGTAGAGAGGACATGTTGTTATGATACTGGGTTAATACATCAAGTGTATAGGGTGCTCTTGAAATGGGAGTCTTTTAAAATTCAGTAGTTATTTACTCATGAAGCACTTGTGTCAAGTACAAAAGCCTTTGGACCTAAATAATAAAAGCACAATATTTTTGTAATCAAATCAGTAATCCTTTCAAGATGAAATCAGGCCCTGTGGCTGGACAAATACGAAAGATAAATACCTTCCGTTTACCATTTATTGGACTTTTGAAAGCACTGCAAGGAGATGTAATTGACACTACAAGGTAGCTCGTTTCACAAAGTCCCATCCCTTTCTATTATGGGAGATATTTGATTGTATTCTGCAGTTGCCACATTGTGTGATGTGTGTATTTGTATTTCACTTTTTCTCCTGTCTAGAGTCAGGTTATAGAGGTGTGTGCCTTGGTTTTAGCCTTGGCCACCAGCATCTCTGAGCATTCACATCAGAGGGGAAGATATGCTAGAGCTGGTTTTTCAGTCTCAGACCAGTTGAGTCATAGCACCTTCCCCCTCATCTTTAAAATAAACAGGTTTTAGCTTAGAATACAAAGTAATGGGTTTCTTCATACATATGCTTTGCTGTACATTTTTCTCTTTCATTCTCCTCTTTTTATCCAGCTAACCACCTCTCTCCTCACCTCCCGCTGCAGCTTTCTTCCCCTGTTTAGTCCTCAGTTTTGCTTTCCTAATGCATGTATCTATCATTACACATCCCTTCACCCCATCTCTAGATTCCTGACCCACCGATACACATATAAACACACACACACACGTACACACACACACATACACACACACTCACACACTCACAAAACACACACACACATACACATTTCAATCTAGGTTGCACATATGGGAGAAACACCAGCCATGTGTCTCTATGAGCCTGGCTTATTTCACTTAACATGATTTCTGGTTACAGACATTTTCCTGCAAATGCTGTGATTTCATTTCAAAGGAACTTTTGCTATATGGGATCAAGATAAAAAGCTCTCTTTTCAAATTAACAGAAAAAGAATGGTCTGGGAGACTCCAGGACCTGAGACATGGGCACTTTCATAGCTATTTTAGAGCATGCAAGTCTATCTTTGCCTGATTTCTGCTACCTATCAGTGGAGAAGGCCTGCTTTTTTTCTCTTAGAATCCAGATGGCTGCTTGGGTGGGAAACTCTTCTCTTCTAGTCTGTGTCATGCTCAAGACCCAGGGTGAGGACCTCCCATCTTCACTTTGGCTCAGATCCTTGTTTCCTTATCTTAGACTGTAATTTTCCTAGGGTCACATTGTGTTTATTACCCTAAGAACTCGTCCCCCATTGATAAGGAATAGTCATGACTATAAACTCTCAACTCATCTTTTTCAAAAAGAAAACAATGTTAGCTATTAGAATATTTCCAAATTTAGAGGTATTTTGATTAAAATAGATCTAATTATTTTTTGTGACTCTTAAAGAGAGGAAGAGTTGAGAATTGGTGGCTTTCCCATAATATAGTTCAATAGACAATTTCAATTTTCCCATGAAGAGTAGAGAGTTAAGATCTATTGTTTATCCAAAGAGAAGTCAGTCTGGAACCTCTTCCCAAAGCTCAGGTGGTCAAAGACATCTTCAAGATGCAGAAAATAATGATTTCTGGGTCTCAAAGCAATTCTGCTTTCTTAGATTTTCTAGAAGGATTAGGAATATATATATATATATATATATATATATATATATATATATATATAGTTTTTTTTTTCAGAAAGTACCACAGGTGTTTTTAAAGCCAGCCATATTTGGGTAAAAAAAACAGTTGATGACCTTTTAGATTGTCATACAGAGTTAGTTTTGTAAATAAATCATTTCTAGAGAGCTTCCTTGGGGATTTTCTTATTATAAACGATCAGGTGGCAGCCAGTGGAACTCTAAGCTCCTTCTTCCTCAAAACACAGTACTTCTAACGTTGACCTTGAGAATCAGTGCATCTATATTCCTTATGAAGTTTTAAATGTTTCAAGACTGTTGTTGTAAATTGCCTGTGTTTGGTGTCTTCCCACTTTCTTTGAATTCTTTCAAGGAAAAAGATCTCCCAAACACATGAACTAAGAATAGGAGCTTAGTTACCAGATGAAGATGGCTCCTTTTACATCTTGGGTCATGTAATTAGATATATGTTGTTATAAAAATTATCTTATTTAGGAACTAGAGAGATGGCTCAGTGGTTAAGTGTACTTGCTGCTTTTGCAAAAGATGCAGGTTCGGTTCCCTGCACCCACATCTGGTGGGTCACAGCTGCTTATAACTCCAGCTTCAGGAAATCTGATGCCATTCTCTGGCCTCTGTGCATACTCACAGACATGTACAGACACACACAGAGACACATAGACACTCATACACACACATGCACAGACAAAATAAAGTTGATTTCAACACCAATATGACATATTTTGTTTGCTGTGTTGATACATATCTGTAACACTTCAAGATTTTGTTTTATTTTTTTCTATTTAAAATTAATGGAATTTGAAAGTGGAAAATATACATTTAGCAATAAATAAATGGTAAATAAATGCTTATTAAAAATGTCTTAGATAAATTCATAGAACAAAGACACTTTTTTCCTTAGGAAACTTTTAGCTTTTAGTAAAAGGTAACAACTTTGTGGCAAATACGTATCTTTTTGTGATTGTTTCAATAAATGAGACCATTTGCTTTTTATAAGCTGAAGAACTCTGGTGTGAACAATTGCATATTGCAGTCTTTGCTCTGTTACAGGTGTATGAAAATGTGTGTGTGTATCTGTGTGTGTGTGTGTGTGTGTGTGTATCTGTGTGTGTGTGTGTGTGATCTTGGAATCATTTTTCACTCACTGAACAAACTTTCTGAGTGACTACTATATATGCCACTGTTCCAGGTACATGAAATGTCTGTTTTTTTCATGAGCAAAATGTATGGCAAAATCAGACTGTATTCAAGGTCTCCTTCAGCTTTAAAACAACGACTCTAGGAGAAAATCCACCCTCTCTTCACGGGCACTGAAGAGCAACTCCGACTTTCTCTGGAGAGCTGAATTGCAATCAGATATTTGAGAAAAGATGTGAAAGAAAGCAATAACTCCCTTAGAATTGTTAAAGGTCCTCTGATGATTGTAATGGAAAATGAGTCAAATGGCATTTGGAGCTTGAGGGAGAGGTTTGAAGAAGAAGGTGCACCCCAGGGCTCACTCCTACACAGAACAACAGCAAATTGCTGAGAGTTGTCACAGCAACAAGAACAGTGACAGCTCTTGCTGCAGCCCGGATACACTGAGTACACAGAACACAGAACAGAGCTGCTGAGTGGGTGAGCGAAGTCAGGCAGGCACACAGACATGCAGACAGACAGACACAGGCACAGAGATACACAGACACACAGATACACACAGACAGACGGACACACAGATACACAGTTATATACAGACATAGATACAGACAGACAAACACACACAGAAGCAGGCAGACAGACAGACAGATACAGACACACACACAGACACAGGCACAGATATAGACAGACATAAACAGAGGCAGAGAGACAGACATATAAACATACAGACACATAGATACACAGATATACACAGACATACAGAGACAGGCAAACACACACAAATACACAGATTCCACACATATATATATATATATATATATATATATATATACACACAGACATACAGAGATAGGGAAATACACAGGCACACAAACATATATAAACAAAGACAGATACACATATAGACACACAGACACACAGAGACAGAGATACAGAGAGATATAGACATACACAGCTATACATATACAGATATACACATACACACAGACACACAAAGATAGAGACAGAGAGACAGAGACAGAGAAAGACAAAGAGATATAGACACACTCAGATATACATATACAGACACATGCAGACACACACAGAGACAGAGAAATATAGACACACAGTCATACAACATGGGTAAGTCAGCTAGGTGTGATCCTTCTTTTGAGGTGTTTAGTCCTCCAGAAGAATCCTCCCCACCTACTGTGTCCTATTGTCTTCAACAGTCACCTCTCCAGGAATTATTTTCAAGACTCAACTGACTGTCCATTCAGGTTCCACTGTCTTTCAGGAAAACCCTATATGTTCAGAGAGTCCTGTTTTTGATCTGAGGGTAGACCCAGGGTTCTCTTGTTGAAAACTGTTGCCTTTGTATGGGACTTGTGACATTCTATAAGGCATTCAGAATCTTTTCTTAGTGGCACCTGGCCCACAGCTCTGGATGGAACCCCCACAGGCATATGTAACTCTCCACCTTTGGGAGTGCCTTTCTGTCGGGAGTCCACATGTGAATCATTCCTTTGTATCCCATCATAACAGTGTGGCCCTCATCTAATGGGCAGTGTCCCAAGAGGCTGACACACATGAAAACAAAACCCTGTCAGGTATGACACACATGAAAACAAAACCCTCTCAGGTAAGAATCAGTTTGAACCGAGCTAAATCCTTTTTTTTTTTTTTTTTTTTTTTTGTCCTTAAGCAACAAGCCTGTGCTTCAGTGTTTACAAAGATGAGAGATCATACAAAACCAGAAGATTTAATACCTGATCTTAGTCAGTACATCTGGTGGGTAGCTTATAAGCTATGCATGCTTAAACCCTGGGTGAGATACTTATCTCAAAGTCAATTGGGCAATAAGAGAATTTTGGTAAGAAATATTTTAGAGATAAGATGTTCCAGAAGATATGAATCATCTCATTTAACCAGAGAGAAAAGTAGACAGTCACCACTCGAGGGAACAGTAATGTTAAGTGCAAAGCTGAAGTTGTAACAAACTTGGATGGTCAATAAACAGTCAGCTAGCCTACCCTGGTCAGCTAGTGGATGTAGAATACCCCACTTCATGATCATATCCATGGAATCTGGGAGAGTCTATAAGTAATGGAGACATTGTAGAGGGAAAGTACTGATGGATTTTTCATAGTTGTGAGAGAAAGAGAAAAATGCCAGCACTTATACTACTGGCTTATCCAACTGGGAAGATGGTTAACGTTTTATGAAAGAAGGAAAAGTGGAAAGACAGCAGTGTAAAGGGTTGAGAAGTAAGATTCTGTTTTGAACAATTGTCATAAAAGTAACAGATATGTGGAAGAGAGTGGAGTCCTGAAATAGTTATAGCCACGAATAAGAAATTAATAAATAATAAGCATGTTATTTCAATGATGCAAGAAGAGGATGAGTAGATAGGAGAATACTAACATGATTGATTATCCATCAGTTAAAAATAGGCAAAGTGCTTGCTGCCCTGTATCACAGAAAGCTAATTTTAGGCGAATTAACAATGTAATCAATTAACAACGTTCCAATCAATGTGTTGGGACATGCGCCTATATATGCAGAAAAGAGAACTTGCACTCCTGGTCTACTCCAAATACAATGGGCTAAAAATGGATTAGAGACTTAAATGTAAGACAGAAACTATTAAATGTTTAAAAGGAAATATAATTCAAAATATCTGTCACATTGATTTTGATAAATATTTCTTAAACATGATATAAAAAACAAAAATTGGAAAAAAAAAGATAAAATGTCTTCATCAAGACTTGAGCTTGGAGGTGCATATCTATAATCACAGTATTTGGGAGACAGAGGCAGGAGGATGGCCACAAATTCAAGACAAGTCTGGAGAAAATTTTAGAGACTCTATGACTTGAAGATGGGGACGGGGCGGAAAGACAATAAATGAAAGGTATTTGATAATATAAAGGTTTAACAGTGTATTTTAGTAGAAGACTGATACGAAATGGAAAATTATAGATGAATATCTGCAATATAAACAACTGAGAAAGGGTAACTCAACCTAATGCATAATAGGGACATCTCTGAAAAAGGTAAAGTAGAAAACTAGCCATGCTGCCTGCATATGGGAGGTGAGGCAGCACAGCACCTCAACCGCCAGTAAATGTGTGAAGCAAGGCCAGCCTTTCCGGCAGTGAGGGAATGGACGTCAGAGAACAATGGGGTCATTTTTTGTCTATTAGACTCGCAACAATGAAAAAAAAAAGCCTATTACAGCGAGGCTAGTGTGGATGAGGGGGAAATGGCCATTTGGTAATGCTGCAGGTGGCAATACGACTTCCTAAAATCCCCAGAGAAGTTCATCTGGAACTATTTGGTAAGATTAGAATGCACATATATTTTAATCCAGCAGCCTTACTTTGGAGACTGCAGCTTGTAGACATAATGATATGTGTTGAAGAATAACTGAGAGATGAGAAAACAAAAAGACTGGAGACGATTTGAATGAAGAAATGGTTAAATAAATTGTGAATTGCCACACATGAATTTAAAAATAAGATAGTGATATTCATAATGTACTTTAAAAGATCAAGTGGAATAATATGACTTTATTTTTGTAAAACTTACCACCACCAAAAATTGACACAGGTGTATCTGTTATTACATCTGAGCACTCTGAAATTTGTGAAAAGAGATGAGAAGATTGTTAATGCTGGGAATGACTGGGGTCAGAATGCAGCTAGCTGGGAAGAGGTGACCATTTTTATTTATACATTTTTGCATGTCTATTTTGAAGTTAGATCACCGCATTGAAAGAGAAAGCGTGGCTTTTGCGAAATTACAGTCTAAAAAGTAATATAGAAATTTCTTTTCAAAAGAGAAGCATATTCTTCCATTTTAAGGTACTATAAATCGTGAGATGATTATCAATTTGGGTAAAACGTTTGCAGAAAACTGGAGCACCACCAGGAGGTAAGTGTCTCAATAGCACTGGTGTATCTCCTTGCTAAAGGAATGTGGCTAATGTGGAGGACATTCAACAGTTTTCCAAACAGAAGGCTTTGATTTCTTTTCTCACCTGAGGTCTTGGATGAATCTACTCATTACTGTGTATTTCAGAAATACAAACACACACAACAGGCATACACACACGGAGACACACATGCATCCATTCATGCACAAGCATGCACACAGGCACACACACATACACATACATACATGCACATACAGAGACACACATGCACACATTCATGTACAGGCACACATACAGGCATACATGTATGTCCACACAGGCACACACATACATTTATGCAACCACAGAGACACAGATGCACACATACACACATGGCACACACAGTACTCACACACACACACACACACACAGTTGCATACACTTGATCCTCAGCTTACTGACTGTGATGTACTTGAAACTCTTATGTGTCTGTGGTGAAGCAAAATTGGAGGATCAGATACGAATACACTACTTTAAGGAAAGAAAAGTAATGGGAGAGTGAGAACCAAGGAAGTTAAAAAAAAAACTAAAAGGAAGCGTGGAAAAGAAAGTATTGAAGCACTTTCCAGTGATGGGCACTTACACGGACACAAACACGCTTTCTCTTGCCTCTTGTCGGCTCCTGTCCTGTCTTATGTGTGATCTCTTATAAAGCTCATTATAGCTCACAAATGCATTGGAAGGTGACTTGCTTCTTAGAAAGGAGTCTTTCTTCATGGTAGATACAGGATAAATTCACAGAGACCGGGCACATCTAGGGTCTGAGCATCCGTGGGATACAGGCCTTCCCCCTACTGCATTATGGTTTCACATTGAGGTAATGAGCACTTTCAGAGAAATCCGGAATCTTGAGTCTATAGTTACACAGATTTAATGCACAAGTAATTAGCACATGAAGAATTATATGCAGATTTAAATTGTGGATTAAGGCAGGAGGTGGGAGGCAGAAATTATAAACACAATGCCGTCTTGGCTCTTAGACTGAATCTCAAAGGATAAAAATGTAATTGAGTAATGTAAGGTGCATGTGCCCCCACTGATATCACTCATTTTCTGGCAAAAATCAGCAACTAAAGAAATCCTGGCCTGTAATAATAAATAGTCAAAATGATGGTGAGGTTGATTTTTCTTGCTTATGTTTTCAGACCCTTAAAATTTTCCATAAAATCACAGCTTTCAGTTTTATTTTTAGGTTTTTTTCTTGTTTTTATGCCTCTAATCACAAAAGCAGTGCATATTTATCGTACAAAATGGAAAAATGTAAAATACAACAGACTGTGTAAAAAAGAAAATATCTTGTTTTATATTTTATTTCCATCTCCTTGACCCTGTGTCTTGATATCTATTTTCATTTGAAGTTACTATAATGAAGAATCTAAAGTATGCATGTTTTCAAATCAAACGTTCTCCTTCTACAACTCTTTATTAGGTGCTTGCAGTAGTGTCAGAATGACTGAGATCCTGAATAACTGTTCAAAATGGGAGAAGAGAAGATAAAGGTTGTCTGTGTGAATCACTTTAATGAAAAGGTGAAATTATTTATGTTCATTCATTTTTCATGAGCCAGTGAATAAAAGTTATTGTATTTGTGGATAGCTAATTATTTCCTGTTGTCTTCAGTCTTTGCTTAGACTGGAGACGAACATGAGAAAGGATAATTAAAAAATGGTTACTGTTTGGATGTTGTTAGCTGTCAATGACTTTGTTATGTATATTTAATGCTGTGCTGCTGCCTTTGAAAAGTAAGAGTGCTGCTACTCAGAGAAAACAAAACCAAGAAGGTTCTTGCTGTGTTTTGTCCCATTTTATTTTTAAGCTTACAGCATTCTAATGTATTTAACTGTGTGATTATAAAGTAAAGCAGGTGGGATAAATTCTAAGATCAGGGCATAGAGCAGGAGAAGCACGCCCTGTTGTCCAGTCCTCCCCAACTTGTTTCTCATTGTGCCATCACAGCCCTGACATTGAAGTGACTGTCTTCTCTGCACTGTCTTGTAAGCACTTCATCTGGGTGGCTTGCCTCCGTATCACCTCCTTGCTTGTCCCCGTTTCCTTCCTTCTCTTTCCCTTTATCTCTCCTTCCTTCCCTAAGTAAAGGGTCTTTTTTTTCTTCTTTTTGACACTGTCTCAAGTAGCCCAGGCTAGCTTATATTGTGCAGCTGAAGACGGTCTTAAACTTCTGACCATCCGTTCACCTCCTGAGTGCTGCGATTACAACCATATGCTATCATGCTCAGCCTCAGAGCTTGGTCCATGCTAGTAAGCATTGTATCACCTGCTTCACAAACCAAGAACAGAGGTCGTCGATTTTTAATGTAAAGATAGTCGGACATACTAAAATGCCAGTATGGGCTTCTTGAGAGAGTGCATCACTGGGAGTTTGGACAGTTCATTTTATGGGCAAACTTAAAATGGAGGAGAGTCTCATTCAGGTCATGGACAAAGTGAGGAGTTCAGAAATGGGTGGAAATTTCTCCAGAATGAGGTTTTACTGTGTTTTCTGTCCTTGTTTAGATTTTCTTTCATTTTAAAAATGCATATTTTTTTATTTTGGACAATTTCATATATTAGTATTGTCTTTGCATTATATAGATTTTTTGATGTGTCTCCTCATCAGGTACATGATAGAAGCTGACAGTTTTTCAAGGTTAATCACAGTCCAAGCATTAGTGCAAAAATTAGTTGGTCACATTGGTCCCTGCAGTATTGAATGATCTTACTGTAGTACAACTCTGTGACTGTGTCAGCCTCTAGGCAACTTTCAGTTTGACTCTTTTCTTCTTCTGCCTAACTAACCTACCTCAGTCTCTTCCTGAGAGATTTTCTTTCTTTTATCGTAAGGCGTTGAAGATGGTGAAGATCCATTTTTCCATAAGTGCTTCCAGAGAGCACTATGCGGTTGAGTCTGCCTATCAAAGGAAAAGAAGTCTCTGACTTTCTGATTTAGCCAAGTGAGATATGACAGTCGGCTCTGAAATTAGATGGGCAGGAAACCTTGCAGGAATGTCATTAAGCATGGAACTACTAAAAATGAAGGGTTCTTGGAAGTGCCCACAGCCCTCTGGAAGCATAGCTTCATGGACAGATGATTTGCTAAAGTTTGAAGCCCATCTTCCAGCCAGCCAGAGGTGCATATGTAGCTTTGAAATGAACTAGCCATGTTAGAACTTTAGATAATTGACGAATTAGAGAGTTATTCTGCTTCCAATACATTCAGCACAATGTTGTATTTCACAAATCGTCTGTGTCATAGCATGTATCTTTGCATCCTGTATGTGTATATATTTGTATATTCCCATTGCATTGATATACTCCAGTTATTTATACATTGTGTTATAATGGATATGAGTTGTTTCAAGTTTTTACGAAATATCTGATCCTCTTGCATCTCCACCTCTTGAATGCTTGAATGTGTCACCTTGGTCAATTTGTGCTTTACTAGGATCAAGCTCAGGGCTTTGTGCACGATAGACAAGCACTATACCAACTTTGTTATACCCCCCTCCCAAGACTGAGAATTACTTAAGTTAAGGATAGCAGTACACCCGTGTGAGTGTGGATACACTGATTGCCTCTTCTTCATTTGTTTTATTTTGCATTTGCATTTGTGAAATTCTAGAGTATCGCTAAACTGACCAGACAAATTAAAATGCCGATATAGCTAGATGTGCTATATAATGGCAATATATCTACAGACTTTGAAATCAAATTTCTTATTATCCTAATCGTAGGAACATTCAGTTCTGTCAAGTGCTGTAAATTCTAGCCAGTTTGTGTGATAGAGTTGAGTTATGATGTTAAAATGCATTTCTTGACAGCCAACAAGGCTAATTGCTTTTCATAGATTTATTTTGTGTTTGAGTTTCCTTCTTCTGTAGGGCCTGTTCAAGTCTGAATAGATGTCTATTCTTGTTGATTTGGGGAATTAAAATTTTATTTTGATATTGTAGATCCATATACATTCATAAGTAATAATACAGAGAAATTCATTTACCTTTATTCAGTCTCTTTCATTGGTGATGTCTTGAATTTGTATTGCATAATATAATAGATAAGAAAGAAATAAAAATTGATAAAATCCAATGACATTATCCTGATTGCACATCTTGTACATACTTCTGTGTGTATCTGAACAGGAGCATGTACCTGTGTGTATGCATACATATATGTATATATATGAATCATCTTCTGTGCAATTTTAGTGTTTATATAGGCTTGTGTATCTATTGCCTCCATCAAAATACCAATTCTGTAACACAGGGGCCCTCCCTACTGTTTCTGTTTTGTAACCACACTAAATCTTTCCCATCCAGCTCCCTGCCTGGAAAACCACAAATCTGTTCTTCACCTCTATAATTTTATCATTTCAAGAATGTTATATATAAATACAATAAGATAGTATGAACTTCTTTTGGATTAGCTTTTTTTGTGATTAACTTAGTTAATCACAGATATATGCATCTTGCTTCTTGATCATTTTTTAACTGACAGTATACACTCAGACACATGGCACTCCATTCTGGATATTCTCCATTGAGATTTGATGTAATTTTTTCCCAATATTACATCTCTGGGGCCAATTACCTATTAATGTTCATTGTCCTCTTAACCCTTGGGATAAAGTGAACACATATTTGCATTGTCTGGCCTAAACTACAACACTGAGCTGTTGCCACATATGTATCTATCATCTCACATTCTCTGAGTATCCTGGAAGACCGTTATGATTTCATGAACATTTAGTTAATTTGGTGAATCTGTCTTAAGGAATTATTATTCTAGTAATCTATTGGATTACAATTTGAAAACAAAATCCCCTAAAACAAAACAAAAAAAACCTTAGATTGGGATAAAGTAATTTGGTGAAATAACTACTATTCTGAAATACGCGTGTTTTGCCTTAAAAGATTTTGCTCCCTCAAATATTTGAATTCCTTCCTTAAAGAATGGTTTTATTCATTGCTTTGTTTGGAACATAAACCTCCTGGTTTTCATTGTCATTTCCTTCCTCCGTGACAATCCTGTTTCTTTAAAATACCTGTGAGTAAAACAGAAGTGAATCTTTTATTTCTTAAAGTTTTCAGAATCTTGGAGGTCTGCAACAATGGTGGAACTATTGTGGTTATATTGTGCTTATTCCTTGGCTCACTAAAGCATCTCTCAGCTGTTTCCTAGGATCGAGGATAACGTAATTTGTGAACAGAATGAATGATTTTTAGATTTTTTCATGCACTGCTTAGCCAGAAGCTAGAGTAGTTAGAAGCAAAGGTTATATTGATTTCCAAAAATAGTGTTGCTTACTATTATTGATAGGTTAACATACATCTCCAGAAAATTTAGAAGTTGACATAGAATTAAAAAGAGACAACAGAAATTTCTCTAAAACAAAGACACTTGCTATTTAAATTTCAAGAGAACAAAGTCACAAACTTCCTTATTAGCCCTCTGGTTTAAAAGTGAAATTCCCCTTTTATCATACCTACATATTTACCCACAAACCTAGCATTAGTCACAGAGCACTGGAAGGCATTTTAGAAAGCTAGGTAGGGAACTTGGGACAGAATTCATTTAGTGATTTCTAATGAGCTAACAGCTGTGACACATAGATCATTGACTGCAGGAATGTGAAGGCACCCTAGGGACCATCTTCTCAAGGCCCTTCATTGCAGAGATGAGAGAAAATGAGAGTGAGAGAAGGTTGTTGACTTATCCAAGACATCCTGCTTGGTCATGGCAGAACCAAGTTTAGATTTCAGACAGTTTGAATTGTGTCTCTGTTGGGCAACTTGACACAAATCAAGGAAGGTTATTTAGAAAATATTTTGCTTGCTCTGCAGCAAGGTTATGTGGCTTACCACTGTATTGAAAAGGCACTGATCTTTCTACAAAGATAGATAAGCCAAGGTTTCACTGAGAATCCCTCCAGTTTCTGGGGGAGTTAGACAAGTAACAAGATACATGGCTGTAGATCAGTGCTACCGCAAAGAGAGGGACAAAGGGCCAAGAACTCACTGAGGAGGGACTAACCAAACAGTTTATTGCAGTACATTTGTCATGTGTCTCTGATTCCCTGAACATTTATTTCAAGGCAGCAGTGGTGAGTGGGGACATGCCTTATAATCTGCTCTGGACTGGTTCAAAATGACCTGATTGTCCAGGGTATTGAGTTCTGTTATAGTGAAAAGGCCTTTGGGTTCGTGATTACTTTTTATTTTATTGTTCAAGAAACACTGAAATTATAATCCTCCAGAAACAGTCTTTGGTGTGTATCCACAGGTAAGAATTACTTGGATGCTGGGGGAAGAACGGAATCGTAGAATAAATATATTTTATCTTCCTAGAGTGACAAGCTGAGGATTTTCAAATAGATCTCAGAAGAGGGTTTTGATTTGCCTTCTCAATGCGTAATGTCTTGTATCTTTGACTTTTCTATGAATTTTTTGCCAAACTATAGATTATATCAAAGAACTATGACTTTGTCCCTGTTATCCCCCTTTTTCCTCACTAACAACTACAAGCACACTAAATCAGACACTTCAGCTGTATTTATAAATCTCAAGGTCACATTGCAAAATAGTCTTAAAATGCTACATTTTGTTCTTTTAATTCCCACTTACGGACATTTTAGGGGCCCCTGTGTCAGATTCCTTCAGCCTACCTGTGATTTTATCTGCGGTTGTTGTACATACTTCCTAAATACCTTAACAGCATCTTATTTCAAACCTTTGCTATTTTTCTCTTCAAAGCCTCATGAGCTTTCATAGATCATATCCAGCTATCCAAGAAATTCAAGGAAGTAGTTCTTCTAAGAATATGTGTCAATCACTGCAGGATTTTCTTGCCTCAGCTCCTTTTATGTATGTGGTGGGGAAATTTCAAGAGGGCTTCCCACACAGCACCTGAGATGCTCATCCCCAAGTCCCCAGAGAGACTGAGCCAGGAGTTGCTCCCCGTAACAAGCAGGTCAATAGTGGTCCTGTGACTGCTTGAATTTTTTCCTACCTTTCAGTTCTTGCTCTTTCCCCAGAGATTATCTCTTTCAAATAATTTATCTGTCCCTAAGACCTTACTTTAGCTTTGCTTTAGACAAACTAAGCCTAAGATGCTTCAAAATTCTCATTTTATATCTGATCATTATTGCATTGATGTTGGGATAACCTTTATTCGAAGAGTAAGTCATTGGCGTGTTTTATATATAAAAACATTTACAAAAGTTTCATGTCACAAATTTGTTCACCTATATATTAAACAAAATGGCACTAACCAAATCTGTTTAATGACATAACAAATGGAGAAACCTACCAGGACAGATAAGAGCCAGAAAACTATAACATGAATCTCTGCTTTTTGCACTAGATTTTTTTCTCCAGAGAGCTATGTCAGAGAGAGTGTGAGTTGCTTTCAGTAGGTCTACTTATATTACTGCTCAGTTTATTGCTTTCAACTCTCTTTGTTTAGAAACTGTCAGTTTTAAGTGAAGTCTTTATTTTCTTTTGCATTTTTTTCCTGGTTGTAAAAGTAATAAATATTCTTTGCAGAAAATGTAGGGTAGACAGAAAACTACAGTGCAGTAAGTAATAATTGTGCATAATTCCACATTCCAGATTAATCACTAGTGATATTTCACTAAATGTTGCTTCTGTTTTGAGAGTGTGTAAAGAAGGAAATAGGGATGTTGGGGAGGAGACTGAGGAGCAGACTACAGTTGTATAATATTCTATTTCTCTCATTTGACAGGAGTTTTGTAATGCCACTAAAAAAAAATTCTTATTGATATCCTTACAAGGCCCACAATTTATTCTTAATATTAAAGTTTGCAATTTTTCTTCATGGCAATAGTTCTGAAATAAATATATTTTGTGTATTAGTGGACAAAGTTCTGATCCTTCCCATATGTCGAGTTCTGTAATAGGATAAACAGCTAAAGGAACATCTAGGTGCATAGTGCCCTAAAATAGTGGTCGTAGTGGTTGTGATCAGGTTCTGCGTGTGTAGCAATTGAGGCTTCTTTGCAGGGCTAGTTTTGTCAGTGTGTGAGGTTTGCAGTTGTTCTGGGACTCAGGCTTAGAAGGAATCTGTCCTTAATTGTCTTGAAATTTTTTTATTAGAAAAAAGTTGACCCCCTCATTTTTATTTTGCTCTGCACCCCAGAACACATGCAGCCAGTCCTGCTTCCACAAGAGAACCAGGAGAACAAAATACATCATTTTAAGAGTTTTGTGATTAGGGTTATAGAAAGCAAGAATTCAAATGGAAATGATTTTCCACAGTGCCTCTCTCCTTATTTTTCTTTTTCTTATTGGGTATTGTGATTGTTAATATTGACTGTCAGCTTGGATCTATTAATAAACTCGCCGAAGAGAAAAACTCTGGATCTGTTAATTAACTCACCAAGGAGAAAAACTCTGAGTGTGGATATAACTAAGAGTGATTTTCTAGACTAGGTCAACTGAGGTGGGAAGACCAACTGTTCCACAGGCTGTGGTCACTGAGTGAATAAAATGAGAATGTGAGTTGAGTCCCAGCATTTCATCTCTCTTTGCTTCCTGACTGAGGAAGCAATGTGACCAGCTTCCTTGAGCTCCTGAGACCATGCCATGCCCACCACGATGGACTGTGTCTCCCTCATCACCCTTAAATTATTTTGTTAGGAATTTTGTCACAACAGTGAGTAAAGTGACGAATTTAGGCACATCTACAGAACTGTCACTTCTTTGGTCTCATATTCTGTGAGGAAAATCAAACTGTTTAGCCATGTAGGTTTCCTCAAGAGCTGCAGGCCTAAGTTTCAGGCATTTCTAGTCTTGGATTTTTTTATTCTGTTGTGGTTTGTTTGGAGTTATCCCAGATTGTGTCACTAATCGATGCAGTTGAATGGCATAAGATTTTCTTGTGCTGACAGTTACCGCAGTATTGTTAGACGAGTAAGCATAGTCATAGGCTTATAGAATTGTTATATTTTTTGTTGTAGAAGTAACTTAAGAGAGTTAGCTGGCAGTTTCAGGGGATTTTGATCATGTTGGAGAAGGCAAGCAAACAGGCTGAGACAACAGAGGTGTGAGAGTGTAGTGAAGGTTTGTAACATGGTGAGAACTCCAAGGCAAAGAGAACAAGAATAAAACAAATGGGTACACCTTCAGAGCTCATCCCAAGTAACCTGCTTCTGCCAACCAGGCCTTATCTCCTTAGAGGTTCTCTTCAGTGCAACAAGCTCGGGACCTAACATTCAAAACATGAGACTGTCGGGGACAGTTTCTATTACAACTGTATCACCATATGCACCACTTTGTGCTTAAAGGTGATGTTCAGCACTTACATATGGAAACAGCAGTGTGTACATGTGATAGATAACAATGTACAAAAACAACATGCTCATAAGAGCAGACTAAAAAAGATTTATCTACAGACACCACGGCATTTACTATACAATGACACCTTACGGCAATAATGAAATAAAAGCAGCTTGACTTTTAGCATATATTTTGTAGCTAAGAGATGACTTGAACTGCTTAGAAACTGTTCCTTCAAATTTCTCTCAGAACCATATTCCCAAACACGGGCTCACTCATTCTTTTATTGAGACAGAATGTCTAATATAAAATAGGGAAGTAAATGTTGGATCCTTATCAGAAGAATTTTGCCCTTTCTGATTCCTACTGATTTTGTCCCACGCACTCAAAAACAGATATTAACAATCTCTCTGAATGTTTTCAATGAAAAAAGAGCTAAAAACTTTGACATGCAAAACATACACACACACACACACACACACACACACACACACACACACAGAGCACTCACTCAACTATTTTGGGTCCAGGGCAAGGAAGATTAATAAAGGATCACATGCCCAGGTAAGGTCATTTTGAAGAGCACAGAGATCATTTAGCCTGTCTATGTTATAAACAAGCTAAGGGCTTGGAGAGATGGCTCAGTGGTTAAGATCATTTTCTGTAACCCTAGAGAACCCTGATTTCATTCCCAGTACCTACATGGCAGCTAACAACTATCTGCAACTCCAGTTCCAGGAGATTTGAACTCCTCTTCTGGCCTATGTATGCTGAATTTGCCTGCACATAATGTGCTGACATACATGCAGGAAAAACACTCATGCACATAAGATAAATGTAATAAATAAAGTATTAAATAAATAAACAAGCTAAGATATGATTAACTTTCTGATCGCAAGGTTAAGTGAAAATCATTTGTCCAGAGTCATTCCAACATCATATTGTAAAATTCATTACACCTACGTGTTTTCCTACTTACACGTTTAAACATCATTTTAGGGCATTTTTGATACGCTTTATTTATCTTTATATATCTTTGCTTTATGAGAAACATTTAAAAGTATTTTCCTGTCAATTTTCTATTTTTACTTCATCTAAGTATAGCTTCTTCAATTGTTCAATTGTTGAAAATGTTTTTGAATTTTAACAATTTTCTACAAGGAAGAAATGACTAAGTTCTAAGCAAACAATTCGGTTATTGGCTTTCTTCATTGATTTCATTTGTATTCTATAACATGGGAGGGTCTCTTTTGATTAACCTTTCACAGTTCCTTCCATATATATATATATATATATATATATATATATATATATATATATATTATGCCGAATCATTTTAGGAACTTTTGCTGCAAGTTCTATGACCTAAATTGTAAACCTAAGCTAAACATTAGCAATATATTGATTTAAGGAAGGCTTTGTGATGGCTCTTGGGTGTTCCCTAGTTCGTGTGTGTTCACAGATGACCCAGTCAAGGACAGGATATGGCAGGTAGCGATAGAACCACCTTACTGAGAGCAGTCCAGTCCAGCAGCAGTTTCCCAAGAATTGGCATTGAGGTTATCTTTCTTTATACAGTGGATTCAAGTTTTTAAAATTTTACTTCTCATCGAATTTTGGGATTTTCATATAATATAGTCTTATGGTCCTTAGATCCCCTACCTTATCTGCGCTTTTCTGCTCTGCCCCCTGCCCAGTTTAATATACTCTTGTGTGTAGAACATAACCTATAGAGTCTAATTTCTGTCCCCAAATATCCTTCAATGTAGGTTCACCCATGGAGCTTACCAAGAGTCCCATCCATGTAGGGCACTGTTTCTCCCTCTCAGAAGCCCAAAGTGCCAGAAATTCCATACCTGCTTTTGCCATGTTTATGTTGGGATTTTGTCTGGTTTGAGTTTTTTATTTTCTATTTTTATACGGAATCCCTGTGTGTTTCATACAGAACATCTCAATCAATCTTAATCATCTTTATACTTTCCCCACTGGCATCTACAATAGTTCCCCAACTGGAATCCATACATTTATTCTTTCATCTGTGTTAAGTAAGGTCTGTTGTGTCAAGTTAGTGTCCCCAAGTGACCTTTGTGCAGGTTCATCCACTAGAGGTCTAGTCAGCCCAGAATTTGCTAGGCAGACCAGATTTTGGCCTCAGTCTCGAAGAAATTGACCTGCCTCACCTCTGCATCTTTAGTGCCAGAATTAAAGGCACCACAGGCTGGCATTTGGGATTCAAGGGGTATTTTACGACATGAAAACCTCAAATAATGATGCTATGATCTTAGAATGGCAACAATCTTTTCATGTAAAAGCAGCTCAAGTGTAAAGGAAATACACAATAAAAATTATTTAAAAATATGCCACAATATGTAAAGTTTGTCTTGCTGTTTGAAAACAAAGCAAAATTCATAAAAATTAAAATAATAAAGAAAATAACCAATATTTACCAACTGGACAAAAATGACCTAAAAGCATATAATAAAAAGCATATGTCAAATTGCTTTTGGGAAATTCATATGGAATATTGACGAATTCAGTGAAAACTGAATAACTGCTAACCAAACCAGTCATAATTGATTTAAGCACGTTTAAATTATTTAGAAATTTCAAACTAGTAGGAACCATTTAAAATAAGAATTTAAAAAATTATAGAAATCAATCTATAACTGTCTTATGTTATTTAAAAATTACAATTATATTAAAACTAATGATTAGAAAAACTCATTTTTAACCAACACAACTTTAAAATATTTTATTCATTATTTTTATTTTATGTGTATGAGTGTATTACCTGTTATGTATCTATAATGACAAGGAGTTTCAACAGAAGCTGAGTGGCAGACCTTTCACTCAGATGTCATGTGTCAGAGCTTATACCCCATTTCCTTACTTTTGTGGAGCCCAAAAATTAGCTAGATGAGAGTTTAAGTAAGTTCCAGAGCCTCATAAGAGTGAAGTTTCCCAGATTTCAATCAAAAGTTCTCATCAGACAAAGACCAAAAATGGTCACAATATGAGCAGAAAAAGATAACCAATAAATTCAGTGCTGGAATGAATGAATGAATTAATATACGTTGGAATTATCGACAAAAGATTTAAAAGTAGCCAGGATAAAAATACTTCATCGAGCCATTTCTGAAAGAACTTGGGAAAAAATGAAAAAATAGGAAGCCACAGCAGAGAAATCAAATGCCTCACAGGAATTGCATGGAAATTTTAGACACCCCTAATGCAAACACCATACAGAAAGTTCAGAGGATGGGTCCAACAGCAGACAAGAGGGCACGTAGGAGCTGAGAGATAGGACAACAGTCACTCAATCTGAGCAGCAGCAGGGGAGCAGCCGGCTGAAAAATTTGAGTCTTCGAGCTGTGGTATTAAACAGAAGACAGATCTAGTATATTCATGTCATCAGAGTTGTAGAAGGAAAGAAAGCAGAAAGTGCTTAAAAGCTATCTAGGGAAATATGGTTGAAAAAAAAAAATCCCTGATTTTGGCGAAAGCAATCCCACAGAATGAAAAAGCAGAGCCAAAGACAAATAGGATGGATCAAAACAAGTAGTTGCTAACATAGAATAGTCAAACTTCTGAAAACTAATGAAAGAGAAGAAAAGTGACAGCTAGACACTTAGGTCCCTAAGAAGACAACTACCTTGAAGAGTCACTTTCAATATTCAGCAGAGGCAGGACATCCTAATGGGAGGGATAATTCCATTGGTGAATCAAATATGTTCCTGCTGCTGTCTCTTTGTTTTGAGACAGGGTCTTGCAGTGTAACCCAGCTGACTTGGCATTGCAGCAGTCCACATGCCTCAGCCTTCTGAGTACTGAGATTACAGGTGTGAGCCACCATAATCGGCCTGAACACATTCTTGCTGGTGATTTAATCCAAGGCCATGCACATGCTAGACCAATGCTCTACCAGTTATCTATCGGTCTTTAAAAAAATAACAACAAAACCAACAAAAAAACATTGCTATGAGTTTTATTTATGTGAATCGTTTTTCTTCAGAGGGCATGAGACAGGACAGGGCAAGGATAAACACAGCAGTACTTTTTGCATTAACAGATTGCTAAAGCTCTGCTTAACCGGCATTTTCTGAGGCAACAGTCTGTTTTTACACATGGTGAATGACAGGCTGCTTCTAGAAGTGTTCTTTGAGATGACAGAACTTATATACTCACACTATCTTTTTCCCAGAGTAGCACTGACATTTATCCTCTAATCGCTGCTTGTTCTTTGGTAGCAATGGTTCCACTAGATTACGAATGTCAAAGAAAGTGAGCTGCTCCTAATTCCTTAGTATAGGAGCAAATGTGTGCATCACTGCCATTCTCAACATATTAATAATATTGTAACAATTATGTTTGTGGAAAGCTTATATATGTATAGGCAAACAGGGAGAGAAATGAATGGGTTATGTTAATAGATGCATTTTGGTCCATGTATTTCCATTTCTGTAACAAAGCAGGAAAACTAAGTTTTCTTTCAGCTCACAGTTTTGGAGGTTTCATCCCATGGCCAGGTGGCCCATTTGCACTTTAGGTCTGTAGAAAGCAACATGTCATGTTGGGGAAGTTGCTTACACTCATGGCAGTCATGAATCAAACATAGACCATTGTCCCACATTTCCTTTGAAGGCACACCCTCCATGACCAAAGATTGCCCACTTGACCCAAAGTCTTAAAGGTTTTACCACCTTCTAAGAGCTCCAAACTGAAGGCTAAGCCTTCAACACATGTTTTTTTGTGGGACACTGTAAATCAATTTATAGCTGTTCACAAAACAAAGCCGTCATAGGACACATTAATCTTTAATTTAATCTTAAGAAATGGTGTACACATTTCTCTACAAAATTTTGCTTTTCTAGATAATTCCAGAATTCTGTATAGCTAGTGACAATACTTTTATTTAAAATGTTTTTTTTTTATGTTTTGATTACTTAGCTTTTTGACACAGGGTCTCATGTAGCCCAGGATTTCCTCAAGCTTTCTATATATCCAAGAATGACCTTGAACACTTGATTCTCCTGTTTACCTTTGTGAGGGTTCCAGTTAGAGGCATACACCACTATATCTAGTGTATGATAAACATGAAAACAGATAAAAATGAAAAAATCATTTTATGATTTGTCAAGTAGTGAGTTTTAGCAAATTAAAAATTTTAGATTGAAAAGATATTTATACAGTTATGCAGTCTGTATTATCTAAAGCACAAGACCTAAATAATCTTAAATAAAATTTTTATTAATTTTGTGACAATATCTTATTATATCATATATAGAAGATATTAGTGTTTAGTAATCATATAGGTCAATTGATTTCAAAATACTTTTGAAGACTGGAGAGATGACTCAGTGGTTAAGAGCATATACTATTCTTCCTGAGATTGGATCTGAACACTCACATCAGGGTCAGGTAGCTCAGTTGTCTTTAACTTTACCTCCAGGAGATCCAGTGTCCTCACATGCGCTCACATGCACAAACCCATACACAGACAACACACATAATAAAAACACGATAATATAACGATTGTTTTAAAAATAGTTTTAAAACATCCATAAACTTCTTAAAATGTAGGAATCTAGTGTTAAAGATTTGGATTAGTTGAATCTTGAAACTTTTTCTTCAGCGATTGGTGTTGGTTACTGTGTGCATGTTTTAATGCAGTATCTTTACAGAGATATAATTCACACACCATATAATTCATCCACTTCGATGCAGAATTCAATGGTGTTTAATGATTGGTTTCTTTCAAGTAGCATAATATTTTCAAGGATCATTCACCGTATATCAGTACATCATTTTGAACTAAATTCTAAAGAACAATTGTTTTAGTTTAGTTAAAAATGAGTAAGAGTCTGTCTTTCTCTCTCCCAATATCTACATGGATAGGTCTCTTGGTTGGTGTAGTGGATGGACCTACACTGAAAGATGTTTGGTTACACAAATAAGACTCTATAGGCCATATGTATGTATGAGAGAGACAGAGAACATTAAATTTGGTGAGGTAGTAGGGACGATGTGTATGGGGATAGGATCTAAATAACATCAGACTATTTTGTATGAAAATCACAAGAATTCAATAAAATTTTTAAAATAAATGAATAATAGTTATTACCATCATTATATTCAATAGTCTTCTCTGATTTGCTAATAAAATCTTAACCCATACATCCCAGGGATTTATTTATTTGTTTTTGAAACAGGACCTCAATATGAAGGCAAGTCTACCCTCTAATTTCAGTTCTGCGCCTCAGCCTTCTGAGTGCTGGAATTGCGGTTGTATGCTACAATACCAAGCTAACACCTTCACCAAATAATTTATAGAGTAGTCCTAACTGAGAACTTATTCATCATTTTAAATATGTCTAGCTCAGAACTAAACTGACAAAACTTGCCAATCAAAGAACCAAAAGAAGCAAGAATAGGTAGAAATTTACCCAAACACACCAGCAAGTATACTAATGTCTACTTTCAAGAATAGCCTGCCAGAAAAGCAATTTGTCTTGATGGATACTGTGAAGAGAATCAGAATTTTCACAGTGAGGCTTCTGTTCCTGGATGGCCATTATATTTTTCCATTTCACACTTTCTGGGAACACACAGGGCCAAGCCAGCTGTGTGGAATAGAGGAACCTCTGGGAGGTCAGCAAAAGGCAATTCAAAGAAGTGAATAAACTTCAAATAGTACTCAGGATCTTCTTAAGTAGGTGACTAATCTAACATTGATGCTTCAAAGGAGTATAAAGGCTGTATATGTTTTTAAGCAATTGGAAACCACTGTAAAATCAAAGTCTTGACAGAAGCTCAACTAACTCTAAATATTCTGTGAGTTTATGCAGATATATATTCTAGGAAGTGCTAGCACTGAAATTTCAGATGGGCTGGGGCATATTTCATGTGAGTTTCCAAATCTAATGATTTGGCCAATTTTTGTTAGCTGCTTGGGAACAGAGACAAATGTTGCAGTTAAATTTAAAATCGACACTAATTTGCATATGTATCCAGTGGTTTTTGACAAGAAACCTTTCAAATTTTACTTGTAAACCAAAAATCCTAAGAGGGAAAGACCTTAGAGTATTATAATACCTAACTACTTCTTCCTTGGCGGAATGTTTATTAGCTGGCATCTATGAAATGTCCTGTATTCATAAAACCTAGGTTTGAATAATTCTACCTTCAGATTAGTTGCTTTAGAATTCCGTGCAGTCGGAGGAATGTGAGCAATCGTGGCTCAACATAATGCTTTGTTTTCAAGATGTATAAAGGGAAATAATAAAAATCTCAGACTTTTTGCATTTTATGTTGTAGAATTTGAATTTATAATTGGCTAGAATCTATTCATAAAGAAGAAAGTGCAACTGCACAAATGTCTGTGGATCTTCCTAAGACCCCAGTACATTGAAAGTACAGAATGGGTGGATAAAATGATATCTTGATTACACTTTATCTCATAGAGTCCATCATAGTATTTCATAATTAGTTCATATTCATACTATCTCAATAATCAATTTATATTATATAGTCACAAATTATTATGACAACAAATGTCTAATAACTCATATCTCATAATTTTATTTAAATTTTATTTTAATGTATATTTTATTGGGTTTTTGTGCACCTCATACAATAAATCTTAAACATAGTTTTAGAACCCCTTCCACACCCCCAAACCCCATAAACCCTGCCACCAGATTTCATGCATTCTGTCATATACATCAAGCTTTGGTACCCAGATGCATCTTGGTGCAAGTTCATCCATTAGACTCTAGTCGGACTATCTAGAGTCTCTCCATGAATGAAGATGAACTCTCCCTCACCCAGCAATAATTAACTGCCAAAAGGTTCCTCAGCTAGGGTGGAGGCCTACTGCCTTTTCCCCAGTTCTATGCTGGGTTTTTGTCTGATTTAGTCTGCTTGGGGTTGTGCATGCTCTCACTATTGTTGCAAATTCATAAGAGTAAGTTGCCACTGGCTTGAAAGCCTCTGTTTCCTTATGTTCATGCACCAACCCTGGCCCTTACCATCTTTCTTCCTCCTCTTCTGCAAAGGTCCCTGAACTGTGAGTGTGTGAGTTTTAATATATGAGTCCTGTCCAGGGACACACACAATCCTTAGTCTCTTACTCTCTATACCTTGTTCAGTTGTGGCCTTGTGTGTGCATTGCATTATGTTGCATGAGGAAGTTTTCCTGATGAGGGCTGAGATATGCATTATTCTCTCTATCTCATGTTCTACTATATTTCATGAGACTTAAGTGTAGAGGTTCTACTGTAGATGTGTCATTTAGGGCTGGGAATCTCTCACACACATATTCTGTGTGTGACCAGTTGTGGAGCGCTTTTGTAGAGCCTCTATCTGTTGGATAAAGAACTTTCATTGATGAGTGGTAAATGGAAAACTTGTCTGTAAATATAAAGATCCATACTTAGCATACAGTAAGAAATTTCATTTGTCTGAAGATATGACAAAGATAGTGTTTTCTCTAGGATCTATGACCTCTACAACCATGTGTATTTGGCTGTGTTTACAATGCCATTCCTGAATTTTTTTCCCGTTGAGAGGACTTCAAGTCCAATTAGATAGCTATTGAATACCTCGAAGATAAAATTGTCACTTCTCCACAGATATAGTTTGCTGTGCCAGTCATTGTTGTGGTTATTAGGCTTTGAAACTGGAGTTGGACCATTGATTGATTTTTCTCCCTTAGCAGCGTGCATAGTGTCCTCTAGAACTATGAGAGCTAGTCTTCAGGAAAAGGCTTTCCAGGTCAGTTCCATCTGCTTTGCTCCAAGTCCTGTATCTGAAGTATGTCCTGTCTTCAGGAATAGGGTCTTAGCTTCAAGTCCTGGGAGGCCATTAATGGCTGTGGCAATAGTCTGTGTTATTTTAGAATCTCTTGGATCACTCTTACCAACAACTGTCTTGTTATATAGACTTCAAGTATACACATGCATAGTAATTCAATCTTACAATTGCAATTCAATAAAAAATGTTGTCCATTTTTTGTTTTATTTTTGAGACCATGTCTCCCTGTATCCCAAACTGGACTGGAATTTTTTATGTAGACCAGGCTGGCCTTGATGTCACAGAGATATGCCTTCCTCTGTCTCCTGAGTGCTGAGATAAAAGGTATGGCCCACAATGCCTGGTTATTATGTCTTTTTTAGTATAATATTTCATTTATTCTTTGAGGATATCATATATATGCACAGTCTATTTTGATCATATCCTATTCTGCTCCTTCCCTCCAATTTCTCCTGGACCCATCCCTACATCTCTCTCTCTAACTTCATGCCCTCTTCTTTAAATTTTTTTTTCATTTATTTTTATTTTATGTGTATGGGTGTTATGCTTGCATGTGTGTGCATGTACTGGTGTCATGCAGTACCTGTGGATAACAGAAGAGGGCAGGTTCCCTGGAACCTAAAGAATACCCCTAAAGAAAAAGGACTCTCCCTCTTTCAGCCACCATCAACTGCTAATAATGCCTCAGTCATGCATGAGGGTTTCTACACCTCTCTCTTGTCCATTCTGGAATGTTGACTGGCTTGATTTTGTAAAGGTCTTACGTAGTCAACCAAAGCTGCTGGGAGTTCATGAGTGTAACGGTCCTGAGAAGTACAGGAGACTGTTTTGCATCAGTCTATAAATGATATATATTCATACACACAAATATACACACAGACACAGCCACAGCCACAGCCACACATAGCCACATAGACACAGACAGTCACATGCACACACAGCCATACACAGACAGACAGACAGACAGTCAGATACATACAGAAACACACACATGCACTTGCAGCTTATGAAATAGTAAGTTTGTTAACATCTTTGTGTTAATTATACCTTCCCTTACCCTCATCCTGTCCTCCTGTCCCCTCCCCTCTTAAATACGTCCCCATTATTCTCTTTCCTCCCTTTGCACCACCTATGTTCTATGGTAACCCATCCCTTAAAATATCTACCTCACCTCTCCTGTCTCCTTTCTAGTTTACTGGTATGCAGGTAAAGAAACCTGGGAAGAGAGACCTCAGCTAAGAACTGCTTCCATCAGAGTAGCCTGGTAACATATCTTTCTGTGAAGACTTTTCCTCCTTTGCTAATTGGCGTGGGAGTTTTCCAGTCTACTGTGGGCAATACCATGCCAGGAAGGTGGGCCTGGGCTCTCTGGGGAGGGGTAGCTGAGCAATGCAGGGAGCAAGCAGGTAAGCAGTGTTCCAGCATGGCCTCTGACTCTGACTTTGCCTTTAGGTTCCTTTGAGTTCCTGCCCTGACTTCCCTCAGTGATTGGATTGTGACCTGTGAGTTGTAAACTGAAATAAACCCTTTCTTCCTAGATTTGCTTTGGGTCATGGTGTTTAATCACAGTAATAGAAAGCTAACTAGAATACTTGGATTCTACATGTACTCTAAGTTAAATACACAAATCTGAAGAGTTGAAGCTAGGACCCATATACAAAAGAGAGCATGCAGCATTTGTCCTTCTAAATCTGTGACATAAATAGCTAATAATCCGTATTTGTAATTTTAACAGCTCATACTTCTACCAAGAAATTACGTCTTTTTAAGTAATACTGAGGCAGTCTATCCTGATTGTCAGCCTGGCAGAATTTAGAATCACTATTGAAATAAATCTCTGGGCAAGCTGTAAGGAATTTTCTAGATTAGGTTAACTGAGGTGGGCAGACTCATCCCAAGTGTGGCTGGTGCCATTTCACAGGTTAGGGTCCAGGGCTGAATAAGGAAGCTGTAATCTGAGAGGCAGTGTTCACCTCTCCACTTCTTGACTGACTGAAAGTGCAATGTGACCAGTTGCCTCACGCTCCTGTTGCCCTGGCTTTTCTGCCATGATAGACTAGATCCTTGAACTCTAAACTGAAACCTTTCCTTACTTGAGTTGCTTTTGTCAGGTACTTTTGTCATAGCAGCAAGAGCAGTAACAATACAAAAAATTGTTATGGCTGTTGTGAAAGAGCTGACCATATGGTTTGAGGAAAGAATTTTGAACTTTGGGCTAGAAAAGCCTTAATATGCTATAAGGGGAGATTAATGGGCCATTCTGATAGAAAATTGGAAAAGTCGAATACCTAGAAAAACAGGAAGAGTAGAGGCTTAGCTTATGAAATGCCAGAGGGGAATAGGGACTCTATCAGGAACTGGGAGAGTGACCTTTTTTGATATTTTAGCAATCAGTCTAGCTTCATTCTGCCCATGCCATGAGAACTTGAGGGAGGCTAAGTATAGAAATAATGGACTAATTCTTATGACGGAAGAAATGTCAAGACAGGATAGCATTCAGGCTGTAGAATGAATACATTCAGCAAAGTGTCAGGCTAAAAATCAGCTTACAAAATCAGTAGCCTTTCTATATACCAATAACAAGCAATCAGAAAAAAGTATTCATGGAATTCCTCCCATTCACAATAGCCTCAAATAGTAAAATATCTAGGAATAAACCTAACCAAAGACATTAAAATCCATACAATGAAAACTTTAAATCTTCAAAGAAAGAGATAGAGGAAAACACAGGAGATGAAATGACCTACTGTACTCATGGATTGGGAACCAATATCATGTAAATGACCATCTTACCAAAAGCAATCTGTAGATTCAATGTAATGATAATTAAAATCATCATGACATTTTTCGAATAGATAGAAAAAATAATCCTTAAATTCATATGGAATCACAAAAGACCCTGGATACCCAAAGCAATCTTGACCAAAGGAGAAATGCAGGAGGGAGCATCATACCTGATATCAAAATATATTACAGTGCTATAGTCACAAGAACAGCATGGTACTGGCACAATAACAAACACAGATCAATAGAACAGAATAGGATGCCCAAACATGAGTACATGCAATTTCAGTCACCTGATATTTGACAAAGGTGTCCATAACACACAATGGAACAAAGACAATGTCTTCAATAAACGATGCTGACAAAACTGGATCTCCCCCTGTAGATGAACAAACTGGATTCTTATTTTTCACCCCGCACAAAAGTCAACTCCAAATGATTCAAAGATCTCAATATGAAACCTGAAATTCTGAAACTGCTAGAAGAAAACATAGGCAGTACTTTACAAATTCATGCGCATACCTGAAGGTTATATAACAAGGAACCCAGTGCCAGGCTGGAGAAACTTCCTTTAGAGTTGTTGGTCAGGGTTGTCCAAGAGACTCCCAAAACAACACGCTATTGCTATAGCTCTTGATTGCCTCCAAGAACTTGAAGGTAAGACCCAATTGCTGAAGAGAGTACATACTTTGGACACAGGACTTGAAGTGATGAAGCTGGAACTGACCTAGAAGTGTCCTACATGAAGACTAGTTCTTATCGTTCTAAAGGATATTATATAAGCTTCTAAGGAAGAACATCAATCAGTGGTCCAACCCAGCTCTAAAGCCTAATAACTATAATGACTGGCACAACGCACTATCACTATTGGTGTAGTAGAGGCCCTGTTAATCTAGGGGGTAATCAATAGCTACCTAATTGGACTTGCAACTCTCTTAATGGGCAGGAACTCATGGGTAGAACTGAAAATATAGCCAAATACACAGGACTGAAGAGGTCATAAATCACAGAGAAGACACTATCTCTGTCATTTCTAAAGACAAGTGAAATTTCTTACTGTATGCTAAATATGGATCCTTTTATTTACAGATAAGTACACCATATACTATTCATTAAAGAAGTTTCTTTTTTTTTTTTTTCCAACAGATGGAGGCTATCACAGAATTCCATGACTGGTCACACACAGATAATATATGTCTGAGAGATGCCCGTCTCTAAATGAAATATCCACAGTGGAACCTCTACACTTAAGCCTCTTGGAACATAGTGGAACAGGGGGTAGAGAGATTACTGATACATCCTTCAACTCTCACCGGCAAAGCTTCCTCATGCAATGCAGTGTGATGGCCACAACTGACCAAGGTGTAGAAAATAAGTGAGTGCAGAGTGTGTGTCCCTGGATGGGACTCATATATTAAAACTCACCCACTCATGACACAGGAACCATTGTGGGAAATGGGGAAGAAAGTTTTGTAGGAGCCGGGGTTGGTGCATGAACAGAAGGAAACAGAGGCTTTCGGGCCAGTGGCAGCGAACTCATATAAATTTGCAACAATGGTGACAGCATGCACAAACCCCACACTGACTCAATCGTCAAAAACCCAACATAGAACCAGAGAATGTGCAGCAGGTTCCCACCCTAGCAGAGGAACTATTGGCAACTGACCACTACTGGGTGAGGGAGAGTAGATCTTTTTTAAGATAGGCTGACTAGACTCCAGTGGATGAACTTTTACCCAGGTACATCTGGATACAAATGCTTGACTGGATGGGACTTAACATATATGAAAGAATGCATGAAATCTACTGGCCAGGGGCTCTGATGGTAGGGAAGGGAGAAGGGCTCTAAATTTGATTAAGATCTACTATATGAAATGCACAAAAACTCAAAAATATTTTTATGCAAGTGATATGTTTGAGTGTCTAGTTGGCAAAAAGCTGGTGTTGTGAAGGTTGATCTTAACTTTCAGCTTCACCAGATTTAGAATTACCATGGAAATTAATCTCTGACCATGTTCTGTGAGTGATTTCCTAGAGTAGGTTAATTGATGTGTGAAGACCCACCCTACATGTATGTGACAGCATTCCATGGTCTTGGGTCCTGGACTGAATAAAAAGCAGACAGGAGCTTAGTACCAGAATTCACCATGATTTGCCTCCTGACTGTAGATGCTCTGGGAACAGTTACCTCAGGCTCATGCTTTTTGTCTTGTCTGCCACTATGTACTATATCCTCTGGAAATATAAACCATCCTTTTAGTTCTTATGCTGATTTTGTCATGTGATTGTCACAGCAACAGGACAAATAATTAATACAAGTACAAAGCAGTTCATTAATTTGTTAGTTCAGTTTAATGGTATAAAAATTATGATTGCCACTCATATGCTAGGTGCTTTACCAAGGTCATCACCCAGTAGAATCCTTTATTAAAATTTCTATCTTTCTGATAGGCTAAAAGCTTCTTGAGAACAGACCCGTGTCTTAGTAATGACCATATGTAGATCCATTATTTGTACCCTTTTATGAATTCCCCACCAAATTTTCATTCTGTTTATTGTCTATCTATATCTGTATCTATATCTCTTTATCATCTCTCATCTCTCATCTATCTATATATATTAAGACCTCTAGAGTCAGGTTTGCATCCCCAAATGCCCTTTAATGTGGGTCCATCCACTGGAGCCTGGTCAACCAACTAAGATTCTCATTGCTAAATGAGACAGAATATCCCCTTCCCAGCAACTATTGGTTGCCACTGGTTCCTCAGGTAAAAGTTGAGGTTTCTTACCCACTTCCCTATGTCTATGTTGGGATTAAAACAAAACAAAACAAAACAGAACACACATATGAGTGTTTTGCTTTCATGTAGGTGCACCTGTGTTGAGAAATGCGTACAGAGGCTGGAAGAGGGCACCTAATACCCTGGAACTGGAATTACAGTCTGGTTAGTAGCTGCCATGTGGGTGGTGGGTGCTGAACCCAGGTCCTCTGCAAGAAAAGCCAGTGCACTTAACCACTGAGCAATCTCTCCAGCCCTGAGTACTTATTCTTAAGAATTAAAAGTTAACTATATACCTCTTTTATCTACCTTTGTAGTCTGAACAAGTTACTTCATTTCTATGCTTCATATTTTGAATCTATAAGATGAAGAATAGTACTGATTTATTATTTTCCTAAATACATCGAACATGTACTATGTGTACTGTACAGAGATAAGAATTTGATCATTAACTATTTTAATGCTGACTCAACATTGTGATATATTTTTACTTCTATTGACAGAGGAGAAAATAGGAAATATGCTAAATAATAGTTTTGGTTATAAGTATATATGAATGAAAAGAATGAGCCTGAAGCGTGTCTTTAGTCACTATAAATAATGCCTCCATATTTCTCAAGGTCATGCTGAACATTGAAAGAGATAAAGCATGTAATGAATTATGACATCCCTAACAAAGCATCAGAACCTGGTAAATGTCAATTCTCTGGCCCTTTTTATTCTTTTCTACTCTTTTGCTTGAAGAACCTGTGAACTGAAATATAATTATAAGTAATGTATTTTGCTAAAAAATTATAGAAGTACAAAAAGATTTTAATGGACCAAAGAAATCATTTATAGGATATTGAGAAATATGATTTCCCTTTTTATCTCCAAAAACTAAGTTTAAATAAAGTCTTTAAAGATTTCAAAAATTAACTTTCTTCATGACAAAATTTTGATGAGCTGTTGGACTGATTTCCTAAAACATATCAGTGATTTCTCCATTATTCTCTGAGCACTTGACTGCTTCTCTGAGACGCCCACAGACATGAGCAAGGCTCAGTCTTGTGGCTGCCAGATTCTCTGGGGGAGTAAAAGAGTTTTGCTACGTGAGCTGCATTAATATAAAATCGTTGTGAATGAGTAAGAGGAAATTTTTTTGCTTCACCGACATTCAACTTCTCAGGCCTTAAGTTTCTGAAGTAACTAAAAAACACTGTAATGTTCAAGTTCAGAAGCCTATGTGGATCAGACATCTTTATATTCCTTTAAATAAAAATAGAGCTGTACTCATGTATTAAAGTACAACTTAGTCCTTATCACTGCGTGATTGATGCCTCATTTGACTCAGAGGTAGAGTTGCATATTAAAGAAGTTGCCTTAACTGTGTTACATGTGAGAATGCAGTGTTGTATGAGCTATAGCTCAGAAGGGTTACTTTTGTTGTCTGCAGGTGTCTATCAACTCTCAAGCATAGCTATAACCATGATCAAAGCTTCAGCATAAAATATATTGAAATATGCCATTAATGCATTTCTATTTCCTAGTAACAGATTGGAAATACCAGTATCACAAGAAGAACTTCAGGTGCTGCTGGGACGTGGTTCTATGTGGCTTTGACTGAGCTTGGTGGTGAAAGGTAGGAGGCGGGCGAATTGCTTCAGCCAGTCTTATACACTTTGCTTGTCTCTTTCTGAAATGTCCTTAGACACTGAGAGCAGTTACTATGCGGTGAGGCAGACTGAAGATGTGAAAACTCACATTTTTGTTTCAAGAAAATAAAACATGTAAATTGAAAGTAATATGCTTTTTTGTTTCCTATCAATTTAAGAGATGGAAGACAGAGCAGTTTTTATGGAGGCCTTAAGGCACTGAGCTCAAAATTATTTGAGAACTATTTTATCTAAAGAAAGCCTATCCATCTAGTTTTCTCCTAGAAGCCTTCTGTGTGTCCGGTGGCCTTCAGGGAGGTGTTAGTACAAGTTATCTAGTCTGGGTAGTTTGTAGCTCTGCCAAGACTGATCTGGGCAGACTCAGGCTGTCTAATCCATCTGATAGTTATTTCAATAATTGTAAGAGTTTTCCCAGAACTTTGTCTAAAAGTCAATGCACTGAGTTCTGAAGAAAATGCTTTGTTTCTTGGAAACAAGTCACTAAATCAAAAGTGACAAACCACTAGGAGGTCAAAGATTTTTTTTCTAGGACATTTGCTTTTGATTGCCACTTGTGAAAAGTGAGAACATAAAGTCCATCTTTGAAACAGAAATTCATTAAGCATTCAGCATATGTATATTTGGATTCTTTCCTGGTACAAAATCGGGATATACAGGTCTGTTTAAAATTGTGGCAGTGTAAAGATATAGCAAGAAACTTGGTGTTTTTTTTATGAATTGTATAGGATCAAAATAAACATTTGTGACTCATAACTTTGTGTTAGGCACTGAACTACAGTTGGGGTTATTTCCTAGTAAGAAACACTATAACATAAATAGAATTTTCTTGGTGCAATTCATTAAGTACGTAGAACTGAGTATTTCAACATAACAGATGACTGAATGAGCTTCAAGATTTTACATTTTCATCGCTAAATCATCATCGTGTGGACAGGCTTCTACTACTATGGCCATATTATTAATAATTCTCTTGTGCATTCTGATTATGGATGCCGTCAGAATTTAGCGACAGTAGAGTTATGCATACTTTTCTCAAAATGTATTCTTGAAGTTGAGTTTAGTAATGAGAGTGCAGAAAATTAACACACCTTCTTTACACTAGTGTTCTTCCTTTCTATCAGTCACTGTTTTCCAGGGAGGGGTGTTTGCTAACATAACTAGTTAGAACTTGTCATTAATTAGGGTACAGTTGATGACAGAGAAGGTTATCTTACAAGCGTAGAAACCAATTCTCTGCCTTCCAAAAGTTTAAAGGTGCGATTTTCAATTCCTTGTCATTCCTTTTTGAAATCCTTGTAGGAAAATTGACTAAACTGAGTCAAAGAAGCTGTGAAAGTCTGGTTAGCTTGCTTATCCTAGGAGGTAATTTCTGAGAATGATCTTCATCAGAAAGTAGGTAGTGTTGAAAGGTGAGCATAGAAAGAATTAAAGAGTGTGATGAGATTCGGAGGCCATAGCTGGTATTCCAAACTGTTAGCGAATTAGAAATTTTAATTGTTTGCATAGATGTTATTGATCCATAATTAGTTATTTGGATTGTGTTCACTTTAGTTCCTCATGAAGCTTCTGTGGGGACTCTGTATGGAGTTAGCATGCTCAGGTGGGTACTGAATTGGGATATTGCTTGATTCCTTACAGTGATGTCTTGAAATTCTCTCAAAATACCATCCAAATAGTAGTAACCAATTTTATGGCATCTATTGGCAGGTATTGCCAATAGTCTTGCCATTTGTCTATCATACTTTTAAACCGAGTATCATCTATCATAGAGAGAATTTAAGATGGAAGTCAAATATATTATTATTTCCTATATTTTCTGACTTTAGTATTATGTTAAGGAAGGAATTTCCACTGTAAATTCTAAAAGTCTACTTTCCTAAGTAGATTTTTCTGCTTAGCATTCTAAAAATCTACTGTCCTTCAGTATTTTTAAATTTAGACTTTAATTGAGTTATCGATATAGAATTAATTTTGTAGAATATGATATTCCCCCCTTCAATAATGTTTAGGCCTTATTCCAGTGCAATTTTGTCAATTTTGAAATTCTAAATTTAGTAATCTTACTCTTGTTTTTTAAAATTCTCATTTATAATAAAATAGATTCCAGCATCACTTAGTTGCTTTAAAAACCACATTGTTTATAGATAATGATGATGCTGTTGAATCATCAAGAATATATTTATGGGGGCTGGAGAGATGAGTCAGGGATTAAGAGTACTGACTGTTCTTGCAGACGACCCAGGTTCAATTCCCAGCACTCACATGGTGGCTAACAATCATCCATAACTCCAGTCCCAGGGGATCTGACACCCTCTTCTGACCTCCATTGCATGGGTGCAAGTTATACACTCATACACATAAAAATAAGAATAAAAAGTATTTTAAAAATGTATTTATGTATTCCGAGTGAATTGTGCATATTAAAAATTTTAAATGAAAAAAAGCTTGATGAATGATTGAGCATATTTATTTATGGTTGATTGATTCTGAAACCGTGAGTACTTTTCACAATTATTCTGATCACTCTAGTGTTCTTAATCAGAGATATTTTAAGAACTAGAATAATGAAGCTTATCTTTGGACATAAGGAGTGATACACAAATGTCTTAATATGGTACTAATCATCTTTAATCTGTTCTTGTGCCTGCTGTTGGTTTTTTGAAAAGTCAGTGATCTCTATTATAATGAATTTTTAAAGTAAAAATTCTTTGAATCAAAATGTGTTCATGATGGTTAGAACAATGCAGTAAGGCTAAATCAAACTAATAGAACACATGAGCCAACTGAGGCCTGGGTAAGAAAGAATAGTCATAAATATAATATTTATACCAGTATTGGTTTTAATAACCCTGTATTGTAGACTGTGTCTTAACAGTTACATTCTTAAGATAAGCAGAATATCATTTTCTAGGTTTAAGTGAGAACACTAAAGTTCTGAGAACTTCAACAACTTATTCATGTTTATACAGCTTATCACAGCATAGGTAGAAGTTGGATTTATAGTGGAATGGTCCAATACAAAGTGGATACTCGTGTTCAGCGTGCACAATGACAAAGGAGAGCAAGTTGACTATGCTAAAGGAAGAAATTCCTTCTGCTGATAATAATCAGCATTTGCTAATTCTATCAAGTAAAGTTTCTTGCTATAAAATTTCTTGCTATACTATAAGAAAGGAATAGAGAGAGGCTACTTTCTGAATTTTTTTTACAAACTCTAACAATGATGGAGTTATAGATAAAAGAGTTTTGCAACTGCTTTAAAAGGTGTTTTTATTCATGTATTAAAACTGTCTTATAATGTTTTTTATCTGAATAACTTTACTATACTTTGAATTTCTGAACTTTCAGAATAAGTGTTTATTCTCTAAGATAAATAGTATCTTTTTAAATTTAATAATATGGAGGTATGTTACAGCAATTACATCATTTAAAGGAGCAGTTTGAAATGTGCTGGTGATGGCTTGTAGGCTCATTTCATTTATAGAGAGCCTGCTTCAGTCTTCACTAGCTTGCACCCTCATGGTTTAAGTAAATTAAATAAGCTTTAACAATTGAAAAAGAAGGAAGGGGGCCTATTTAGTGGGGAAAAGGAAGTATCCAGTTTCTCCAACCCCTATTTCTCCTCTCAGACCTAAAGGTAGGTGAGGGTGCCCTCTCTCAGGGCTATGCTGTTTTTGGGTTCCCACTCAGGATGGTAGATTGATTTGATTTTATTGAGGAGTGTTGAGATCGATATTTATTCATCATCTGTAAAAGATATCAGTGACTGTGACATTGTCCCCTTTCTTTGATTTTAATACTGCTTCTCCCAGAGGGTATCCATAAAATAGGAAAATAGACCTAAAACTTAATTTTTCTCTTCCCAAAGAAACACTTTAAAGTCATTGTGGGGTGCAGTAGCAGGAAGTTTTTTCGCTAATGCATTTCATAGTGAGCAATTTTAGAAACTAGAATAAGTAATTGTCGTGACTACAATAAACATTATAACTGATTAATCAGTTGAAATCTAAACCTAATTATTTAAGTCTTGCACATAATCTTAGACTATATTTCTATACTGTAAAGAGATAAATATCATTATTCCAACATTACTGGAAATAAGACATTAAAAAATGCCCCAACTCACCCTAATTTCCATTAAACATCTATAAATGCAACTTTAAGAAACCATCTCTACAAAATGAAAAGCATGTTTCTATGATGGGGAAACTGAAGCCTTTTGTTGGTTGGAGGTTATGGTCCTTCACAAACCCCAGAAACATCCAGTGGACTCCTCAGATATTGAACAAGGAGGTGCAATGATAGCGTCAGCCTAATATAGGTGAAAAATTCAGAGGAGAAATATAAGTATCATTTGTAGCAAGCTGTTCTCAATATTTGGCTTTTCAGAAAAAGGAAAAATGAAGCTCAGAGCCAACACATTTCATCATTTGAGTTTCATTATAAAAATGACAAAAACTTAGTGGCTTGGAAATATTAAAGGCAGTACGATGGGATGTTGGGTTCTGTTAATAGCTGTCAAATCTAGAGAAATTTCAAGCAAGGGAAGAGAGAGAGGTGAGAAATCAAAAAATTCTGAAGTTGTTAAAAATAAAATCTTTATAAGACTTTTCATTTGCCTCATACATTGGGAACCTTTTTTTTTTCTTGTTGTTGTTGTTGTTTGTTTTATTCAGTTTGTGAGGACCAGCAATTGTTATACCTTATGACCATTACACAGGGTAGAATTGCTAATGAAGGTTCAGGACATAGAATACTAATTCTTATAAATTGTTTCCAGAAAATAATGCAGTATAGCAACATCACTACAAAGGATATGAATGACAACAAAAGCCTGTCTCGAGAGAGGCCAGATTCAGGTTGCCTTCGCTCTATAAGGACCACAGATTTACTCTCACTCCAGAGAGCTCCTATAGGGGCACAGAAAGCCAATAAGTCACGAATCCTAAAGTGGAATTTCAGCTGCAATTTCTTCTAGCCCATTGAATAAGCGGGCATATTTCTGTTGTGTCTGTGTAGAAGGAGTAAATGTCCTCCCAGTAAGGGATTGGCTCTACCGCCCACAAGGGTATTGCCAAGAACAGGAACAAAACATCCATGTCACTGCTCCAGATACAGGGTACTGGGGTATGAGTGACCTAGAAACTCTGAGATCCATGGTTAGAAAGCAACTATAACCAGATGATTCATTTCATGTGATGGACAAAATATCTGTACCTTGCAAACGCTTTAGCAAAGCTGTTGAGGTGAATTTTAGGCTCCATGGTCTTAAGACTTATGTGCAATTGTTATATCTTATTGGCCAAAAGAAACTTCAGAGAAAAATGTTGATCACTTTCCAGATCAATGGAACACTACTAGTTGAGTAGATACACATAGCAATGGTTTATGACTTCTACTTGTCTTAAACAGTGGTTTTAAGGGCAATGCTGTATTGAGAAAGGGGCATGATGTTTGTCTGGTACTTTAACCTAATGTATGCTAAATGCCATGGTTTTCTAGAAAATATCAGTATTTTTATGGAGTCAAGTGTGCACATTGCTAAATCTTATATTCTTTCAGACAGTATATACTCAAATCCTAATGCTTTCATGAAGGTGAGTATATTGCTATTTTGCTCATTTTGGTACGGAAACAATATTTAAAGAACAATTATAAAAGAACAAACTCTGTAGTCCAAATATCTCTTTCACTGGCCTGTACATGATACATAACATGGCGCCTTGCCACCTGGTGCCATGCTAAACTCATAATGCTAGAAACACCCTGAAGGAAGAAGGGACTTGTTTTCCTAGATCCGGTGAACATAGTTTGCTCATGCCTGTGTGAGTTCTGGCATGTAGGATATCCAGTGGATCCCGCTTTTGATGAATTAAGCAGGTGGCTTTGGGAGTTTAAGAGATCTTACAGGTGACTTCCTAAAACAAGTTCAGGGCACCTCAGCTACATGTTGAACTCTGTGGGCCTCACAGTTCTCTGTAAGATGTGTTCCGTTCCAAGGTCATTTACTCTATCTTGTGTTTTGTAACCATCCCAGCAATGACCTTTTGATGAGTTCCTGTTCATATTTTCTTGGTTGGCCTGGCTGGTACCTAAACTAGCTTCCCCCACAACATACCAGCATCCTAGTGCATGCTTCCTGGAAGACCTATCACCTCAGCAAGCACTTCTTTGCCTCCCAATGAGATGTGAGACCCCAGTCCAGCGAGCAACCACCCCTCCTCCACTTCCAAGTTTGTTCCTGTCTTGGACTCATCAGCATTTATAGTATGTTGGAATTTCATCTATTCTAAATTCTTTATAAGAAGTTAATAATCCTTTATATTAAGCCTTCAGCTACTAGGTGGTTTTGATACAAGTATCCAAAACTCTTGTAGAAATAGATGAGTATGACTGGCAGATTTTATTGTTCTTTTGAGGTCACTGAGCCCCATTCAGAATGACAATGAGATACTTCCACTGCATTTCTCTCGAAGAGCTACTTCTTCACCCAGGACTGTGTAATTAATGGGCAGCCATTTCTTTAAAATGTTTTAGTTTTTAAAAAGCTTACACATCTTTGTGAGATCAAATTTCATATTGATGGAAGTGGAAGTAGTGCACAAGCCAGGGACAAGCCAGGGAGTTGGAAGAGTTAGTGAAGACAGCTCAGGACACACACACACACACACACATACACACACATGCACACTCACACACACACACACACACACACAAACAGGCACACACATGCACATGTGCACACACATTTGACAGTGATTCCCATTTTCTCTCCTTGAAACTTGAAAAATCTTTATATTTTGAAGTCTCTCACAAGCATTTTTATGCATTTGACACCAAGGAGCTATTTACCTTGACCATTTTTATATATATTATTAACAGACCAAGCAGCTTTACTATAATAAAAAAAGAAAAATAAAACAATAAAAGAGGGCCTGGAGAGATGGCTGATCAGTTGAAAGCACTGGCTATTCTTGTATAGGACCCAGGTGTGATACCCAGCACCCATATCATGGCTAAAAATTATAATTCCCAGTTCTAGGGGAATCCAATGCTCTTCTGAGCTCCATGGGCATCACATGACACAGGTGCACTTACATACATGTAGGCAATATCCTCATAGATATAAAAAATAAATTTAAAGAATTGTCAGAAGCAACTAATTTGAGCTACATTATAATTGAGCACTCCAGTTTGGAAAGAAAAGAGAGCTATGTGGGCACAAAACTGCTTAGTACAAAATAGTAGAGAGATAAAACTCCTGAATAGCAATAGGAGATAAAACTTTCTTTAGGTCTCTTTGACAGCTTGATCCAGTTAATGAGTCTCCCCTCAAGGCCTCTGTGCCACAATGCGAATGCATTTATAAGGAGGGAAGAAATGGCACAAATATTTAATGACTGTCTAGGAGCCAGAATAGAAACAACAACCTGAAACTAAGTCTGATGGATCCTGATGGCATGGCTGCTGAAAAGAGCGAATGGTTCCTCCACCAGAGCGATGCTCCTTCTGCAAGTGAAACACTAATTTCTCACCTCAACTCCTCTGCCGTCTGCACTGCACAAAAGGCCTTTCACACTGCTGCCTCTCACAGCAGAAAGGCAGGGATCTTAGACCAAAACAATGCAGAAACAATTATTCCTAATTATTAGAACACTGAAGTGTAGTTCTGATATACCATTAGGGTTTTCCCAAGAGCCTAAGTTTACTCAATATGATTTTCCTCTGTACAAAGTGCAATCAAAGAATTAGCCATCAACAAATCATTAAGGACATATAGTCCCCAAAGAAATGTTAATCAGACCAGAGCAGTATTCTATACTCTTCAGAAAATGAGGTATCCTTTATCAGGGGATTTTACTTCTCTTTCACTTTCCTGTTTTTTTTTTAATATTTTATTTATTATTATTTTTATTTTATGTGTATGAGTGTTATGTCTCCATGTAGGCAGTTGCACCTGAATCATGCATTATCTGCAAAGGTCAGAAGAGGGTATTGGATTCCTTGGAACTGGAGTTACAGATGGTTTGTAGCCACCATGTGGGTGCTGGGAATCAAACGCAGGTCTTTTGCAAGGGCAGACAGTGCTCTTAACTGCTGAGCCATCTCTCTAGGCCTTCTTTTGTCTTTTATCTTACATTCCCTTCAGCCCCAGATAGAGATGAAAAGTTGTCTTCCTTGTGTGGATAAACACTGCAGATGAAGTTCACTGGCCTTCACTTGGCCATCTCACTTGTTGGTTGATGGACACTTGCTGGTTCTCCTCTTCTCCAATGGCTTCGTGAGTTCCTTATGACAATTGTGCTGCATCTGCAGCTTTATCTTTGTCTGACTCCATTCTGAAGTAAACAGTTTCTTGTTCCTCTTCTACTGTGTTTTTTTTTTCTCCCACAAATAAAACTTTCTAAGGGGAATGCCACATAGATTGTTTTCATTCTCAAAATTTCTCCCACCCTCAACCATTCTAATATTGAAACCTCTCCTTGCAAGTTTTCTAGTGACATCTTTCTTACTACTTCAGTGACAACTTACTTACTCTCACTTTAATTTGTGAAGAAGAAAAGTCAGGAATAGATAATGTCATACAGGAAATAAGTAACCTAAGGAACTGTGTTTAAGAGACGCTAGCTTCTGACACATGAAGGTTTTCCTTTTGTTCCCTTCTAAGTAGAAAGAGGGAGTGTTATTGTTTTTTAATTTTCTGTAAGGGGCTGGGGCTGGAGAGATTGGTCAACAGTTAAAAGAACTAACTACTTTTGCTGAGAACTCCAGCATGCACGTGACCCCTTACAACTGCCTGTAACTTCAGTTCCTAGAGCTTTGATGCCCGCTTCTGGCTCTGCTGCCATGGTACACTCTTAGTGGATATACATACATGTAGGCAAAACACTCTTATATAAAACAAAAATAAACTAAATCATTATATATTTTTTGAGATGTTTTTCTTCCTTCATTGACTATTTTGAAGTTATTTTATTTATTTTAATTTATTTATTTATTTTTGGTCTTTTTGAGAAAGAGTCTCCCTTCGGCCTCAGCACATGGAACTCACTATGTAGACCAGGCTGGCCTCAATATCACAGTTATCTATCTGCCTGTCCTTCCCAAGGGCTGGGATTAAAGGCTTGTGACTAAAGGCATACACCACCATGATTTGTTTGTTCTGAGACAGGATATCTCTGTAGCCCCAGCTGGCCTGGGCCTTGCTAAACAGACCAGGCTGGACTCCATCCTATAGAAGTCTGCCTGAATCTGCCTCTAGAATTCTGAGTTTAAAGACATTGACCATCATGCCTAGTTTGGGGTTTGGTAGTCTATTTAATCTGAAAATGCTTGGAAATTTTCTAGTGGTTTCTTTGTTATTGATATGCAATTTTATTCCTTGATAACCAGGAGACATAATATATAATTTTAAGTCTTTTCAGATTATTGAAAATTTTATAAAATGATCTAGGAAGTATTTTATCTCAGTGAATATTCCATGAAATATGCATTTCACTCTTATTGATCAGAATGTTCTTTGTGTATCTATTATATTGAACTGGTCTGGTGTATCTATTGTTTTTCACTGGTGTGTTGTGTGTACTGTATTGTACTGATGTTGTGTATCTATAGTATTGCACTGATCTACTGTCTCTATTGTATTGAATTATGCAATGTCTCTGTTTTTGTTTGGAAATCTTTTTATTCTGAATTTTATCAGCTGTTAATATAAAGAATTCCTTTTTTGTGTTTTGGTGATTAGTATTTATATATTTTATATTTTTCATTTCTTTTCCTCTGTCATTATATTTGAAGTGAGTTTCCTGTAGAACTCTATTGTTGGTCATGCTGTTTGCTTTTAGAACTAGTTGTGAATAATTTAAGTGTCATACTTAGATCACTTACATTTAAAGTGATTATTTGCTATGATAGGATTTCAGTGTGTCATTTTACTTTTGTTATTTATTTATTTTTTCTCTTTTATTCCTGTCGTATGTTCACTATATTGAGAGTTTATCACTTCAATTAAAATATGTTACTCTCTCCCATTTTGTTGATTTTATTCACTTTTGATAATTTTTTATCTTGATTATTAATTTGACTCACAACTTATGTTGATATACAACTCATCAACTCCTGATACCAGGGATAGGTGTGAAAGTGGGATATAGAGTGCCCACCCATAGCTCACACTATCTGACCCAATCTTGTTGATTGTGAATGAACCTCTTATGATGCCTGACTCCAAGCAGGCCTTGCTCATGCTGATTGTGTGATAGGGTTAAGCACAGTGGTGAATCGTCTTAGTCTGATTTCTCCTTACATTTTGTTGCTTCTAGATGGTTTTGAGGTACTCACCTCTTCCAAATGGCCATTAGAAGAGTAGCTTCCTGTTTGGTTTGTGGAGATCAACTAGGGAATTTGAAGACAGCCATTATGTGACTGTGGTTAGATGAGAATCTGAAAGTAGTTTTGATGTGCATTTCCCCAGTTACTAAGGATATTGAACAAATTTTAAAGGGTTTCTTAGGCATTGTTATTTCTTCTTTTGAGAGCTCTCTGTTCAGATCCATAGCCCATTTTTCAGTTGAGTAATTTGCTTTCTTGCTTCTTTGTTTCTTCAAGGTTTTTTTTTTGTATATTCTGAGTAATAAACCTCTGTCAGATGAATCTTACTTTATTCTAAGTATGCCTCCTCATATGTACAGACATGTGTACCTTTCACCCCTCATCAACAAAGCTTCTTTTTGCAATAGATGGAGACTCTTACAGAGTTCTAGAACTGGTCAAACACAGAATAAGTGTCTTTGAGACACTTAACAACAAATCTTCAATGTAACCTCTGCACATAGGATGAATGCATTTCTTAACTCTTACCAGAGACATTTATTTATTGCAGCAGATGGTGACTAACTCAGAACGCCACAATTGGTCAGTGTGCTGAGAACAATAGACTGCAGAGTGCATACCACTTAATACCATACTTATTTTCAAACTATGCCTCCCCAAGGCTCAGGGATCATTGGGGAAGAGGAAACAGAAAGCCTGTAACAGCCAGAGCAGGCGAATGACCACAAGGAAACAGAGTCTTTCAGACATTTCATCAGTTACTCATATAAACTTGCAGCAATGGTGACAGCATGCCCAAGTCCTATGCAAGCTCGATTCAAACAAAATCGCAGCGTACACACAGGGAAGTAGATAAACAATCCTAACCCAACCCAAGGAACTTTTTGAGAATTGATGGCTACTGGGAAGGGAAAGACACTGTCTTACAGAGATGGGACTCTTGGTGGACGCAATGGATGGAACCCTACTGAAGGACATTTGCAGATCAAATCAGATTCTTTAAGCCATGTTAAGTATAGGCGAGTACATTAAACTGGGCAGTGGATAGAAGTGTGGAAAGTGAAAGAGATCTAAATATCATCAAACCATATCCTATGAAAATTGAAAAAAATCAATAAAAATAAAATTTAAAAAATGAGAGAAATCTTTGAAGCCTGGACTAGAGAAATGGCTCAGTGTTTAAGAGCACTTGCTGCTCTTACAGAAGATTCAGGTTTGGTTCCTAGTACCCACATGCTGTCTAACAACTCTCTGATTCTATTTCCAGGGAGATCTGATACCATCTTTTGGCCTCTGCAGGCACTGATGTAGATCAAGCGTTTATATATACAGACAGCCAAAATATGTACATTAAAAAAAATTGTGAAAGAGCGCTGTGTGAAGAAAACGTGTAAAATGGTAAGGATCCTGTGAGGCTCTGAGTCCTTTGCTTCCCCATGTCCTGGGGTTGTGGTGCTTCTGTCTTTCAGAGACTTGATGTAGGTACTTTCCCCCCATTCTTTTTGCAGTTTGTAATTTGTAAGAAGGAAGAGGTAAGAGGACTGAGGCATATCTATCCTTGCTCTAACCAGATGATTCTATCTACCTTAATCTTACTAAGGTTAGGATCACTAGGGCTCCACGTTGCCAGAAACACACAGGTTTTTAAATCTGTTTTTCTGGCATAGACTTTAAATGCCTCATTTTTCATTCAAAATATCCAAGTTGAAAACAAATAAACTATTAAACTGTGAATGTCCCTAATAAACTGCGAACTGCTCCTTCTGCAGATTGTTATTTCAACATGTTAATGCTGTGATGTTCTCTCAGTAAATGGAGAATCTTTGAAAAATTATTGAAATGATTCAAAATTAATTCTCAGTCGAAACTTTCAAGTAAGTTTAACCTCTTCTGTCTCCTACGCCATCCTTTCTAATCAGTTTATAAGTACTGATGATTCATCCCCGGATACAGTTCAAGCATCATTGTTCCTAAATCTTTCTCTTAAATCATTTATATACAAACATCAAATTATATTTTAAAAATTGTTCTGTTATTTTGTTAAAATTTTAGTCTACCAAAACCTGTAGATCTAGCCTTGGGCACAGGCTGCTCCTGCTCTCAGAACCCAGATCCTGACACTAATCTCTTAGTTCAGACACACCCACTGTGTCCTGAATCCCTTACTCAGATCAATTCAATTTTTTAGTCTTGTTTGTTAGAGCTTTCGCAGGCTAACCTTTCCCCACCCCCAATTACCTTTGCATTCCTGTGACCTTCAATCTACTTTGGTTGTTCCCTCCCCCAACCTGTATTAATTACTGTGAGTACCTTTCTTCACTGGGGCCCAGACCTTTGCAGAATGCCGAAGAAGACCTGAATTCAATTCAGTTTTCTTAGCAATTTTCCCAGACTGCTGTGTCTGCTGACTAGAGGGAGACAGACCTCAAGAGAGAGCCAGAGAGCATCTGATCTCACCTAACCTGTGCCTCTGAGGGGACTCTGGAGCAGCTGAATTAGAGCCATCTTGTCCCTCCAATATAAAATCAAAAGAGAGAACCTGAAGCCTTGATCAACTGTCTTTTCATATCTATTAAGAAAACAATAAGCCACATCAAATATACAAACAAAATTAGACTTTAAGCATAGAAAGGAAGGCTCAAGTCTCACATCTGACTCACAAACAACAAAACAAATCATATGCAAGATCAAAGATCACATATGCAAAACAAGATCATAACTAGGCAATAATAATATTAAAACCAAATAATATGTCCCCACCAAACATCACCGGTCTTATAGAAGAGTTCTACAATGAGAATCTCATAGAGATAACCCAGGAAACAGAGTTAAAAATATCATAAACATTATGATCAAATAATTTAATGAATTTAAAGAATACACAATCAAACAAATCAAAGAACTAAAAGAAAATAGTGATAAACTTCTGACTGAATTCACAAAAGAGATAGAAATGTTAAAGGAAAGTCAGGCAAAAATGAAGAAGGAAATGAAAACTCAGGAAGCCTATTTGAAATGATGGGAGAAAGGCTCCCCAATAGAAAAATGAATGAAATGGGAAACAGAATATCAAGATGGATGATAACATTGAAGAACTAGAGCACTCAAACTAAGATTATGAAAAAACAAGAACACAGGAATGGAGTAGGCAGGAAATGTGGGACATCATGAAAAGACCAAATTTATGCATAATAAGAGTAGAGGCAGGAGAAGAATCTCAAGATAATGGTATTTACCAGATTGTCAATCAAATTGTAGAAGAAAATTTCCCAAAATTAAGAAAAGACATTACCATAGAAATACTAGAAGCACACAGAACACCAAATAGACAGGACCAGAAAAGAAGCTCCCCTCAGCATGTCATAGTAAAAACCATAAGTGTACAGAACAGAGAGAGAATTCTGAAAGTTGCAAAAGAAAAACAAGTCATATAAAAGGAAAACTCATCATAATTACAGTTGACTTCTCAATGCAAACTATGAAAGCCAGAAGAGCCTGGATGAAAGTATTCCAAGTTCTAAATGACTATAGATGTCAACCTAGAATATCTTACCCAGAAAAAATGTCTATTATAGTTGAAGGGGAAAGAAAAATCTTCCATGATGAATAGACTGAAATCATTCATGTCCAGAAAACTAGCCCTTCAAAGAATACTTGAAACAATACAAAGAGCTGAAGAAAGGAATGACTATACCCAAGGGGCAACGGAAAGAAACTAAATGAAGGTATGACTCCCGGGGAACCACAAAGTTAGATCAAATATGCATTTAAAATGTTGGGGATCAATATGCATTTTTCAATAATAACTTTAAATACCAATTGACTTAACTCCTAAGTCAAAAGACACAGGTTAGTTGAATGGATCAAGAAACAAAATCCACCCTTTTTATTTGCAAGAAACCCATCTACTTTTACTCAGTTGGGAAGGATATGGATATTAGTGTATAGAAATTTTCCTTTTTGCTTGATAAAATAAGAACGAACCCATAATAAAGCATTTATTACCCTTGTGTTTTTATAATTAGAATTCTTGAACAAAAACTTTGAACATTTATAAAAAAGTAAGACTATCAAATTAAGATTACATATTTTTCTTTAACTCTCAGAATTGTTTTCTTGGTATGTATAAATAGATCATTCTAAACCATATATATTTAAATATGTATATATGAAAGTTACTGCTTAATGTATATTGATTGTATGATCTTTACCATCTTTCTGCATCATGCTGGGTAATCATGAATGTTAAAGTTGACTCAAACATTCAAGTAGCTTTTTCTGGACTCAGTTAGTGATAGAAGAAGAGGAACAGATAAAGAAGCACAATCGGGAGTCCAGGAGTCACTGTTTCTCAAGAAGAATAAGCTACGGACATGTATATATAGCTCAAAGCAGATTGGATAGAGGCCTTCTGAATGCATTGTTGATTAGTTATGTGTGGAGTACAATAACTTGAAAGAACCTTTGAATACCTTTCTACAACTGCATTTGCTGTTTGGAAAGGCAAATCTTGTTTCTGTAAGTGTGTGGAATTGGGCTTATTTTCAGGATGAAGCTCACTTCCTTTTTAATTAGCTGTGCTTCAATCCATGGTGCGCTTTTATGTCCGCAGGGAATTGACTAAATCTGGAATAATGTTTTATTCTTTTATTTCTCAAATTTTAATTAAAACATCTCATTCTCCACTTTTCTGAGGGAAGAAGCTTGGAGTTGCAGACATTCATAACTTCGGTTTAATAGTTATTCTCACACCCCATATGCATGAATTGGGAGAACTCATGAGCTTTGCTGAGCTTGAATGTTTTGTTAGATTTTTCCTTGCCCTTTTCGTGTGTTCTAAAACTCCAAGTTGATTCTGGTTTCTGCGCCAGTGCTTTCATCTTTTCTGTTTATGAAGGGAGCATTGTTGGCCATGCAATTGTGAGCTGAGCTAGCTCTGTCGCTAATGGAACTGCCTAATGGCAGTCCTAAGATTTTCAGTACTCCAGTTCTGACAGATTTTTTTTTTCCCCAAAGACCACATACAAAGTACTTCCTTAAGGTAAGATCTCAAAACTACCTCAAAGCATCCATGGCATAATTGAAAATATCGGTGGCCAGTGAACAGATCAGGGATAATCCTTTATTTTTATTGCTTTTAGTAATTTAGATTATTGTTATTTAGCTATCCTGCATATTTAATTTTGAATGCCAGTTTGATTGAACTGAAACACAGCAAAGATGAGTGGCACACACTGTGGGGTGTTAGTAAGGTGTTTCTCAAGAATGAATGAATGAAGAATGAATGAGGGTGGCACCATAAAAGGGAGGACAGAATGCCGTCTCTCTCCCTTCTCTTCTCTTTGCTTCCTGACTGTCTTAGTAGGAGCTGCTGTGCTCCCCCATGGTCTTCCTGCCATAATGATCAGATTCTCTGAAATACTGAAACAGATGAATCCTTCCTTCTTTTAAATTGTTTCTCTCAGATATTGTCACAATGGGAAAGCAGCTCTGCTCCCCTAAGTTCATGAACCAACCCTGGCTCTTACAGTCTTTCCACTCCCTCTTCCTCCATGGTGCCTGAACCACGAGCCGCAGGGGTTTAGTATAGTATATCCATGGACACACATTGCAGTCTCTTATTCTATAAAACCTGACCAGATGTGGCTTCTGTGTGCATTGTACTCTATTGTGTAAGCAAGCTTCACTGGTGAGAGTTGAGGGATGCACTAGTTTTCTATCGCTTTTTCCCCTTTGATGCATGAACGTTAGGTTTAGAGGTTCGACTGTAGATGTGTCACATAGGACTGGACAACTCTATGCGTCAGACCAGTTGTGGAAGTCTTCAGTAGCCTCCATCTGCTGCCAAAAGACACTTCCTTGATGAGTGGTGTATGGTATACATGTCTGTAAATATAAGGGTCCATATTTAGCATATGATAAGAAACTTCATTTGTCTAGAGATAGGGTTTTCCCTAGATACTATGATCTCCCCAGCCATGTATATTTGGCTCTGTTCACAGGAGTGGAGATAGTGGACAGTCCTGTTTGCTTCCTGATTTTAATGGGAATGCCTCCAGTTTCTCATCATATAGAATGGTGTTGGCTGTGGGTTTTTTGTATAAAGCTTTAATTATGTTGAGGTATGCTCCCTCCAGACAAGTTCCTTCTGGGACTTTTAACATGAATGCATGTTGGATTTTGTCAAAGGCCTTTTTTTGCATCTATTGACATGACCATGTGATTTTGTCTTTAAGTCCATTTATGTTTTATTGCATTTATTGACTTACATATGTTGAATCATCCCTGTATCTCTGGAATAAAGGTGACTTTGATAATGGTGGATGATCTTTCTGATGGGTGTCTGCATGTATTTTGTGAGTATTTTGCTGAGTTTCTTTGCATATGTTCATTAAGTGTATGGGCCTCTAATTTTCTTTTTCTTATTGTGTCTTTTCCTGGTTTTGGTATTAGAATGATGCTGGCTTCATAGAAGGAATTTGGGAGTTCTCCATCTGTTTGTATAGTTTCAAACAATCTAACTAGTATTGGATATAGGTCTTCTTTGAATGTCTCATAAAATTCTGCTGTGAATCCATCTGGGCCTGGGATTTTTTTTTCGTTGGGAGTTTTTGTGTTACTGTTCCAGTTTTCTTATGTGTTATGGGTCTGTTTAAGCTGTTGATATCTTCTTGGCTTAGCTTTGGTGATTCCCTTGATTTTAGATATGCATCCATTTCTTTAAGGTTTTCAAATTTAATAGCATATAGGATTTTAGGGTATTCTTTTATAATGTTCTGGATCTTTTTGTTGTCTGATGTGATGTTTCTTTTTTCATCTCTGATGTTTTCTTGATTTTGTGTTGTTCTTTCTTTCTTTTGGTTATCTGGGCTAAGGGTCTATCTGTCTTCTTTAATGTTTCAAAGAACCGGATCTTAGTTTTACTTATTGTTTTGTATTGTTTTCTTTTGTTTCTCTTTCATTGATTTCTGCTCAGATTTTTGTTATTTCTTCTCATTTACTAGGTTTGGGGTTGGTTTGTTCTCACCTTTCCAAAGACTTAGGTTGTACTATTAAGTCATTTACATGTACTTCTTCTGATATTTTTAATATAGACAGTAAGAATGATACATTTCTCTCTTAGAACTGCTTTTAAAGAGTCTCAGAGATTTTACATTGTATTTTCCTTTTCATTTAGTTCCAGGAATACTTTTATTTCTTTCTTAATTTTTTTCTCATTCAGGAGTGTGTTCTCTAATCTCCTGGAGTTTCTGTAGTTACTAGAACTAATTTTGTTATTGATTACAGGCTTTATTGCACTGTGGTCTGATAGAATGAATGAAATTATTTCTTTTGTTTTGTATTTGTTGAGATTTATGTTTTTGTATCAGAATGTGATTAGTTTTAGAAAAACTTGCATGGGCTGCTGAGCAGAATGTGTATTCTTTGGTGCTTGGGTGGAATATTCTGTATATATCTGTTAGGTCCATTTCATGTAAGACGTCATTTAATTCAGATGTCTCTCTGTTTATTCTTTGTCCAGTTGACCTTTCTATTGAAGATAATAGGGTACTGAATTCACCTACTATTACTGAGTTGGGGTTAATCTGAGTTTAAAGTCCTGGAGTAATGTTTTTATGGAATTGGGTGCATCAGAATTTTGTGCATGTATGTACAAGATTCTAATATCTTCTTGATTACAGAGAAGTGCCCTTTTTTATCTTTTCTGATTAGTTTTGATTTGAGTCTATTTTGTCAGATATTAGAATTGCAAACCTTAGAGCCCTTTGCTTGGAATAATGTTTTTTTCTATCCTTTTACCCTAAAGTAGTGTCTATTCTTGAAGGTGAGATGTGCTTACTAAAGACAACAAAAAGATGGGTTTTCTTTTTTGGTCCATTCTGCTAGCCTCTGTCTTTTGACTAAAGAATTGAGATCATTGGTATTTAGTGATATTATTGAAAGATATGTATTGAATACAGTCATTTTAATTTCTTTGTGTTTGTGGTTGTAGTTCTTCTTTCTGTTATTATACCTCTCTTTGTTTTCTTTCAGTAGACTCTTGAGTAGCCTCATTCATATTTTCAGTCCCTTGTATTTCTTTGAGTAGTTTTTGTAAGACTGGTTTGGTAGACATGAATTCTTTTACCCAATTCATGTCAGGAAATATTTTCTGTTCCTCTTTGACCATGGTTGAAAGTTTTGCTGGATAAAGAATTTAGTCTTGGCATCCATGGTCAATGGTCATTTAGTACTGGAACTATTTTGGTCCAGGCTGTTCTGGCTTTCATAGTTTGCATTGAAAAGTCAGCTGTTATTCTGATGAGTTTTACTTTATATGTAACTTGTTTTCTTTAGCAGCTTTCAGTACCTCCTCTTTGTTCTGTACATTTAATGTTTTTACTATGATATCTCATGGGGAGTTTCTGTTCTGGTCATATCTAATTGGTGTTCTATGTGCTTGCTCATGAATTTCTACAGGTAGGTAAGTATTTCCTTATTTTCTGGAATTTTTCTTCTATAATCCTGTTGAAGATCTGTTTAATGCCATTGGTCTGAGATTCTTCTTCCTATATGCCTATGATCCATAGATTTGGTCTTTTCATGTTGTCCCACATATTCTGCGAATTCCATTAAAAAAAATTTTTTTTTACATAGCTTTATCTTAAGGAGTCCAGATCTTCACTTTGTCATCCAGTTTTTATATTCTGTTTTCCATTTCATTCATTCTGCTTGTGAGGCTTTTTCTTGTTGTTTCCAATTGGATTATTGAGGTTTTAGTTTCCATGTTCATTTCCATTTGGGTTTTCTTCACATCATTTCTTTCTTTTCTTTTCTTTATTTGTTTTTTTGAGACAGGGTAGCCCTGTAGCCCTAGATAGCCTGGAACTCGCTGTGTAGAACAGACTGGCCTTGAACTCGCAGAGATCTGCCTGCCTCTATCTCTGGAGTGCTGGTATTAAAAGCATGCACTACTATGTTCGGTCCCTTCAATATTTCTATCTCTTTTGTGAATGCACTTTTCTTTTTAAAAAATCTTTTATTTATTATTTTTATTTTCTGTGTATAAATGCATTGCCTGCATGCACATAAATGCACCTGTGTCGTGCAATGCCTATGGAGGTCAGAAGAGTCCATCAGATCCCCTAGAAGTAGAGTTTCAGATGCTTGTTAGCCACCATGTGTGTGCTGGGAATTGAGCTGGTGTCTTCTACAAGAGAAATCAGTGCTCTAAACTGCTGGGAGCCATCTCTTCAGCCCCATGAACTCACTTTTCAAATCATTAATTGTTTTTGGTATTTCATTAAGCTCCATATTTGTATATCATTGAGCTTCCATCACCCATTTCTGCCCATTCTCCTTGAGTTCTTTGAGCTGTTTGTGTTTTCTTTAAGTTCTTTGATCATGTTTATGATTTTTAAAAATAATTCTGCATGGTGTTTTTCCTCAGGGTGGTTCTCACCGTACTGCACTTATGTAAGACCAGTGAATTTTGATGGGGACATATGCTCTTGGTTTTTTCATATCATTTGTGGTTTTGTACTCTTGTTTGGGCATATGCATGTTCTTCGCTGGTTATGTGTCTGGTAGGAACTTCTATTCTGTCTTTGTTTAACTGAATTTTGGTTCTGTTTATATTGTTTATATAGCATGGTTGCTTTTTGTTCAGGTATGATAAAGAAATTGGTGTATGTTTCAGGTTCTTTTGAGATGGTAGGCTGGTCTGAGTAATTGGTGGGACAGGGGAGTAGTAGGCTGATCAGGTTAGTAGGAGGGCTGGTCTGTGTCAGACAGATCAATTGCCAGTGGAGTCTATGCTAAAGAGCTTAGCTGGTCTGCGTTAGAAGGCAAGTCCAGAGATCTGAGGCAGAGGAATTAGACCCAAGCTCGGTCCAAGGATAGCAGGGATCACTAGTAATTTTCTAACTTTTTTTTTTATTTGGGGCATTGGGAAGGATGAGCAAATACAAAGGCAATACTCATGCATAAAAATTCAAAAATAAATAAGAATTTAAAAAATTATTTTTATTTTACATGTATGTTTTGTGTTCATGCATGTAGGTGTATCATGTGTGTGCAGTGCTTGAGGAGGTAAGAAGACTACATCGGGTCCCCTGGAAGTGGAGTTAAAGACTATGTAGGACTAGTCAGTGCCTGAACTGATGAACCATCTCTTCTGCTCCAGAATCACTAGTAATACTTTGGTGTTGTGTTTGATGTAAATTTTTTTGTAAAAAGTTTTAATAAGGTTAATACTATCACTTCTATTCTTGCTTTATTGGAAGTTTTAGTTGTTTTTTTTTGTCTTTCTTCTTTCTTTCTTTCTTTCTTTCTTTCTTTCTTTCTTTCTTTCTTCTCTCTTTTTGAGACAAGGTTTCAAAGAGTTTCTATGTAGACCAGGCTGTCCTTGACCTCACAGAGATCCACCAGCCTCTGTCTCGAAAGTGCTCATATTAAAGTTGTGTGTCACCACACCCAGGTACTTTTAGTTTTTTTTAAAATCAGCTGCAGATAATAAATGAGCTGTCTGCAACTCCTGAGATGTTCAAAATCCCCTAAAATTGCACTCTTGATTTTTGCTTTGATCCTTGGTTTTGTAAGTATAGAGACTGATTTTTAGAAAATTTCATTCCATTTTTTTTAACATACTTGATTTTATCAGAACTAATTTTATAGCCTGACATATCATAGAAATTTCGAGTAAATATTTTTCAAGTACATTTGAGACAGTGTATATACTGCTGTTCTTGATTCATGAGTTCTTTAGCTATTAATTAGTTGTGCCGAACAGTTTTTCTAACGTGTTCTCTGGTTTTTGCTCAATTTTCTTTTGATTGATGAGTGAGGTTTATTATGATACTGTAATTGTGGATTTTTCCATTTCTCTTTTCAGTTGTTTCATGTATTGTGAAACTCTGTTATTAGGTATAAAATATTAAGATTGATATTTTTCTCTGATGAACTGGTACCTTTGTAATTATGAAATCTTCACTCTAAAATCTATTTCAACTATTGAATATGCTTTCTCTGCTTTATTATAATATGTGTTAACTTGGTGTATCTTTAGTTTTAATCTCTTCTTTGGTATTTAAACGAGGTTTCTTTCACCCTTTGCATTTATTGTTCTATATTAGTACAAATAATTATCACAACGACTTTAAACCAATATGTATTTATTGTTTAAAAATTTTTTTAAGTCAGAAGCTTAGCAGACTGCATTGCATTGGTTGTGGCTGCAGCATCTGAGATCTCACTTTGTTTGCTGACTATCAGCCTGGGATGGCCATCGGCTTCTTGAGACTCGCTGAAATCTTTCACATGTTGTTGTCTTTATCTTCAAACCAAAAGCCTGGCAATGTTTCTAACAATTTCAACCACTGTGGATTTTTCTTCTCCCACCAGATGGAAAAGCTTACTGATGGAAAGTTTTCCTGAGATTTAATGAGGCCCACCTTAGTAATCTTATCATTTTTGTGCAGTATCATATGACAACATTATGATCTCATATTCATCTTAAATTCATCAGCTATTGTGATCAGAGTGAGGGCTCTTTGGAGATGACATTTCTCTCTGCCAACTGTAGATAGCATAGACTTGGTTTCTAAAAAGTCTTTAATCAATTTGGCATCTCTTCTCTTTACTTGGATGATTGGACCTTTTACTTTTACTGTATTTATTGATATAGTTATGTTTAAGTCAGTTCCTTGTAACGGTTGTATCTTATTTGTTTTCTTTATTTTTTTTATATTTTCTCCTTTCATTCATGTGATTTCATTATCTGACTATATTTGGTATTTCATTTTTATTCCTTATGACTGTTTCACTATTTCAGTGGCTGTTTCAGGTACTATCTTCATATGATATCATATAACTTTATGTATAACAGATCTCTTATAGCATATTTCCCTATCTCCTCTCCTGAAATTTATGACAGTTTTGCTTTTCATTTCATTTTTGTATGTTATAAACTCCACGTTATTATTTTTGATAAACTAATACTATTTAGATAACACATTTAGATATTTACATAAATATATTTCTATGAAAATTAGACATATTTATACAAGAGCTTTGTTTTAAACTTATAATTTCTGTGATTTAATTTATATTTTTATCTTTGTATATTTATAGTTTTAGTTTCCTTTTCTTTTAACTTTGCTGGACTTTTAAAAACCTCTTATTTGTAATAAATGCTCTTGTGAGGTACATTCTTTCAATGTTTGTATGTCAGAAAATTATATTATCTTCATTTTCTTAAAAAGGTTCTTTTCCTGGGTAATCTAAATTCTTTTTTTAAATTTGTTTCCTCAACTTTGATATCTTCTACTGTCTAACTTATTGTTTTCCTCTGTATAATAATGGGAAAATCTCTTTGTATATTTTAATGATTCTCTATCTTTTTAATAATTTGATAAATTTGGAAACCATTTTCTTTTAATTATCCTGAAACGCCATGATTTTCCTTAATGTTTCAAAAATCTTTCAACTTCTTTTTTTATTTCAGTCTTTTATATGTCTAGGTATTCAAATTCATTAATCCTTTCTTTGAAAAGTCTAACTTGTCTTTAGTGCTCTGTACTGTCTTTTTATTTCATAAATCTGGTATTTGCATGCTCAATAACCTCTCTTTGGATACTGAACATTGTAATTTCTACTTTGTTAGATAGTGTGTATTTTGTATCCCTAAAAATATTCATGAGTGTTTTTCTAGGACAATCAGAATACTGGAAACAATTTGATTATTTCAACACAATTTTTAAAGATATGCTAACTATCAAAAAATCATATTTAGTTCACCAGGGGCTGCATGCCTTTAATCCCAGCACTTGGGAGGTAGGTGGAGTTCTGTGAAATCAAGGCCAGCCTCGTGACTTCCAGGCCAGTTGGCACTACAGAGAAACCCTGTCTCAAAACACAACACAACACAACAAAACAAAATAAAACAGAACAACAACAACAACAACCACAAAACAAAACCCAAAAGTGTCATGTTTAGTGTAGCACCTTTAAGGCCTCTTCAAATTCTGTCCTCTGACTCCAGAGGTCGTATAGTCTAGAGATTTGGATGGGCAAGCACTATTCTCACCTCTCTGTCAGTGCTGAGTTTGTCTTGGGTTTTGCCGGCTGTTTTCAGGTATGGTAGTTTCCTTAAAGCACAAACTGTGAAGTCTGGAATATCCAATCAGAATGTTCTAGAGATCTGCACATTTCTGTGTATAATTCTCCTTTCCAGTTCTCTGTCATGCCACCAGCTGCCTCGCTGTCTGAACCCACTGATCAAGCGCCTCAATTTGTGTAGGCCTTGGGGCTGCTCTTGGGTTCTACTTTGCACTCTATGCAGAAGCTCTCACCTCTAACTGAGGAGCTGTGCACGGCTTCTAGGGCGGTGACAGTCAAGTTTTCTTAAAGGTGCGGCTCTTAGTAGATTCACCATGCTTCAGTGGACAACTCTACATCCTTGAGTTACCGGCAGCACAAATTAAGACTTGTTAGGAGGGGAGGGAGGGGAGGTAAATTTGGGAGGATTTAGGAGTAGGAGTGGGGGTGAATCTGATCAAATACACTGTATGAAATGCTCCAAGAATTAATAAAAACTATTTTTAAAAGGTATCACAAAGCAGTAAGCAGAGGCAATCGTGAGACTCATTCATATCCCGTTTATTTTGGCTTCACAGTGTTTGCTGGGTTGTGAGTGTATTCTAGCCTGCGTCTTGGCTGGTGACACAATTCAGCAATGTCCGGAGAGGAGGTAATGGAGCATCTGAGTCAGAGGATCCACCGTCCTGAAAGAATTAATTCTGTTACCAATGAAATGTTTTTATTATTGTGGGAATGATGTCCTTACCAAAGAGTGAGCTTGATCTTAGGTCTCTCTCCCTCCCCGTTCCTCCTCCACCTCCTCTTCCCTCTCCTTCTCCTCCCTTCTTCCTCTCCCTGTCTCCCTCAGTCTCCCTTCCCTCCTCCTCCTTCTCCCTCTCTATCCCTCCTTTTCCTTACATGGGATGATTCAGCATGAAGATCCTCAGTAGAGGCCAGCCTGTGGACTTTGGTTTTTCTTAGGTTCTAGGACTATGAGAAATAAATTTCTATTGCTTATAAATTACCCATTCTGTGATGTTCTGTTACATCGTGGTAAAATGGTCCATTCCACTGTACTGATGTTCTTTGTTTTATACGCGTTAATTTCATTATGTGTATGTTTTTCCAGGGCAAGACATAAATCCATTTTCTTGTACTGCCTCCGGGATTTTAAAAGTAATTGTGAATTTTACTAGAGTCAATTACCAGCTGGATGGACATTAGCTTTCCATTCTTATTTAAACACCTCATTCCATTTTTAAAAAATGTTCTGTGGTAAAACATGCTTTATGTTTAGTTACTGTAGTTTCCATTATCTAACTATAAGAAAATGATTAAAATGATTTTATTTTCCCACCTTGAGTGAAAACATCAGTTGACATTTTGCACACCTTTCTTTTTAGAGTTCTTTATTTCACTGATTGCAAACACTGATTTTTCCACACATCTATTTATATTTATTGAGGAAAAAGTATGTGTCTGAAATTGCAGAAGGCACTAAAATTATATTATTAGAGAAAGGAGCAAAAATATGCATCGTGTGGTTTAATAATGGAAAAGAAGTATTTCCTCTTTTATGATAATTATAGTAATTATATCATGCTAGTATCTATAGATATAAATATGTTTTTCTCATAATTTTCAAAATTTAGAAAAACAAGAGCCATAGGACTGGCACACTTATATACTCCACCTTCCTGGGATTTTAATTATTAATGTATTTGAAGAAATTATTCAGTATGCATCTTTGTTTTTAGCTTCTGACGATCTCTTTATTTATTTTTCCCTTTAGAAAGATAATAAATATTATTCCAGAAGCTCAGAGGGGAAGGCTAGGACCTGAAAATGAATATATGTTTTAAAACTTTTCATATTAGGATTCAAGGTGAACAGTATAAATATATTTAATTCAAGAGAGATTGGTGAATATTATTAGATAGCTACTGAAAAAAACCTACAAGGAAAGAGACAGGGAGAAAGATTAAAGTGTCATGATCAGGCCATAATTGCCGAGGGCCCAGGCAGCAATAGGATTCTAACAAATGATTTTAAAGTAGAAAGTTTTTTGACATACAGGTGAGGAGAACACAGCCTTAGAATCAAATATGTGTGACCCTGATTCCCTTAATTATTAGCAATGCGATGCTGTTTTGAAACTCTCTGAACAATAATCAATGCATTTTTGAGTTAGTGAAATAATACTCACCTTTCTTTTGTAAAAAGTAATGATGGTATATTTATAAAGTGTTTGGAATACTACTCTCTGTATATATACTTAATAAGTATTAGCATTTGTGTGTTTGAAATTGTAATTATTGCCTCGTAAGCTTATAGGCAATCAATAGGTTGCTTAGTGGTAGAATGAGTGGAAGAAAGGACAAGAAGAACCATAGAGCCTGGCGAAAAAGACAATATAACCAGCATATAAAAATGGAAAACAGACAGAAAGCTGGATACATAGGACTCCCATATGCAATGCTAGTGTACAAAGTTCTTCTAGGTTCTAGATGTTTTTTGCATAGTAGTCTTGCTATAGTTGGGAGATAGGAACCATATAATACGTTTTACAGCAGAAATTCAACATAAACAAATACAAGCTATGAATAACATGGGCACTAGGCTGGGAAAGAGTATGTAAGGACTCAGACACCTGGGAGAGACTCAGACCTCCACTTCTGCTCGTGGTTCAGTCCATTAGTTAGCAGACAAGTGGATTATCTAAACTGATCCAGAGATTCTGGGTGAGCATTTAGCAACACTTAGGAATGTAGGTGGTTTTAAAGGTGATTAGATCCAAGCATTTGGGGAAAAATGGTTGAGCTTAAAACTATATAAAAGAAAAAAGAAAGGCTGGGTGTTGTGGCACACACCTTTAATCCCAGCAGTCAGAGGCAGAAACAGGAGCTCTGTGAGTTCAGACCAGCCTGGTCTACATAGTGAGTTCCAGCACAGGCTGCTGGGGCTACAGGGAGAGCTTGTCTCAAAACGACAAAAAAAAAAAAAAAAAGAAGAAGAGGACATATTGTAATGTTGGAGGGGTTTTAGGAAGGTAGGAGACCCCAGAGAAATGGGGGAAGGAGCTGAACATGATCAAAATACACTGTATGCAATTCTCAGATAACTCATGAAAATATTATTTAAAATAAATAGAAGTGTTTAGAAATTGATGTCATAAGTATGCAGTGTAGATCTGGGTGCTGGTAGGTCAAGAAGCATTCATAGCAAATAGTCTATATAGGAGTGGATCAGTGCCAGTGTGATCAGGTGGTCTAGGGATTATGTTTTAGGCTTGGGATCTGTGTTAGCTTTGTTTTGAAACAAGGTTGTAAAGTGGCTGCATTTGGGTTCATGACTGGTGACAGTACTCTGTGGGATATCCTCATATGTGTGTACCATGGAACCCTCATCCACAATGGAAAATGTATGAAAAACTTTTCCTTCTATTATGACCCTCACGTGCCCTTTACAGGAACTTATCACTTGTTCGCTTTAAAGAGATGCTACAGACAAGCCATTGCTTATGAGAGAACGTATATTGAAAAGTACATTTTGAGCAGAGAGACTGTCAGTTGATAAATAGACATATTACCGGGTGGTGATGCAATATTGCCTAAGACAGGATTTTTGGATTAGAGTTCATGATTAAGGAAAGATTTAGAAGGATTCTGGGGGAATTCATATGGGTCTTGTCGTTTTTCATTGCTGTGGGGAAAAGACAAGCAAATGAAAATAATATGATAGTAAGAAATTTCTTAGTAGGGTATTTCTTAATTCTGGAAAGTCACAGTATTCTTATGTCTAAGGTGTTTTTAAAAGTTACTGTTTTTCTGTTTTCTTTAGGAAACTTTCTAAAAAAACAAACATTTCTTACCCTGGGTATAAAAATAATAGCTCTTTCTGCACTAAATTTCCATACTACCCACAGGGCATAATCTTGATTAGATTTTATCCAGGATAGGCCTGTTTTCTTCCTGGGTAAATTGTGTACTTTACCTCACTCCCACATCATAAATCTTGGATCACATTTTAATCTTCAGGACACATTCCATTTCAAAATGTGCAACTGAAACTGGTACATTAAACCTGTGAAGAGATTTGCTTGTTTAGATGTGTCTTTTGGGGCAGGGCAATGAGGCTTTTAAGTAATTTTGAGGAAAACATCAATTGAAAGTTTACTACACAATTTATCTACAGACAGCAACGTAGGTCACAATCAAGCTTAAGTTTGAGCAAAAGTTTTGCTGTTTTAGAATCCTTTGCCCTAGATAAGTGGTAGGAACAATGCTAAAGATGTTGCAGACAAGGGATCTGAGGAGCTCCAACAGAGGTGATCTCCCAGAAGGCTGGAGCAGACGCAAGGAATATTGCTGCAAGAGTAAAGACATTTTGAGACATTCTAGGAACCAAGTAATTTCCATTTCTGGCCAAGATCTTAAGGCTTGAAGAATACATTCTTGACTCTTGCATATGTTATGAAGGATTTACACATCTTAGGAACTGCATATTCTTGCTAATAGAGCATCTTCTTAGGCCCTGGCTCATGCTTTAGCATTCTCAGGAGATTATTCCAACAAATGAATGAAAGTTGTACATTTATCTTGTTCTAAATGATGCAGCTGATCAAAATAACCATGGGTTTAAGATCTAGATTACTCTAGAAATCAAATTAGACTAAATCTTCTAGAGACAGCATTTTTAGCATGTAGCAACTAAAAATAATAGGGCTACAACCATGACACAGGGGACAGGAAGATTTGATCTTTCCAATTCAAGAAAAAAAATTAATGGGAACAGAAGACATTGCACAACTAATTTGTGTTCCCATGTCAGCCCATTTGGAATCCACCCAAAGGACTACTACACTGATACGATCTTGTGCCCTCACATTCTTGGGTGCAAATTCCTAAGTCCTCATTGTCTCATAAAGCCAATCTTTACTTTTCTGTGCAAACTCTGTGGATCCTTGGCTCAAATGTTCCTTTAGCCTTGATTGTGTCCAGTTTGACCTGCTAATGTGTAGCAGTCAGGTCTCTTTTTTCTAGTGGTGAAGTTGTCTGGATTTCTTCAATGCCAGAGCCCATCCACCTCAGAAGATAGCCCACTGTCTTGTGTACTCCCAATTAGCAGTTAAAGCTCTGTTTTGGACCTACACTTGGGAAAAGAATAAACAATAGAAGCATTTTGTTCCCGTTAGTCCATTAGCAAGGCATGTCAGTCCACTGGGCAAGTCCATTATTTCAAATCTCAGGGAAAAATAAAAAAACAAAAACAAAAAACCTCTTTTCAAAACTAAAAAAAAAGGAATATATAGATATCAGAACATACAGATAAAAGTAAATTCCTCACTTCAGGCTTCTGTAATTTGTCCTCCTCTTCAACTTGTGCTTCAATAGCTAGCTACACTGTGGGAGAGTCATCACTCCTTAAAACTTAGTCTCCTATTCATGGATGTCTCTCTGCTTCTAGCAAAGCATCAAGGACATGTATGCATCTAACAAAGAAGGTGATCACTATCATGACTTCTGCCATTTTTCATCATATATACATATATTCATGCATATATGTTATGCAGTCAGATATATATGATGTACTTCACTTTATTTCTTATTTTTGTTAGATTGTATTGTGTCACCTCTTTGTATTAATGGGAGATTGATAAAATCCTTTGTAGAAAATTGTATGGTATTTACATATAACCTATCACATCCTTCCATATATTTTAAATCACCTCTGTTCATTATAAAACCTACTACAATGTAAGTAGTCTGTAAATAATTGTCATAACACATTGTATAGAGAAAAATCACAAGAAAAAGCTGGATAGTTTGTACTTTTTATCTATATAGTTTGTCTATATATGTTCAGTGTAGATGCAGTGCTTTTTTCCATTTAAATATTTTTATTTATTTTAATTTTATGTGTGTGTGTTATGCCTGCATGTATGTAATTGCATCCATGTAATCCAATGTCTGTGGTGTACAATAAAGGAGGAATCTCCCTGGAATTGGAGTTACAGACAGTTTTCAGCTGCCATGCAGGTGCTGGGATTCAAACCTGGATCCTCTGCAACGAGCCATCTCTCTCATAGACCCACCCCATTTATTTTCCATTTTAAGACACAGTCTTACTCCATAGCTCCTGCTGAACTGGAATTCACTCTGTAATGTAGGCTGGTCTTAAACTTGTTGGCACTTCTCTGTTCTCATCATCCCTGGTGCTAGGATTGCAGGCGTGAGCCATCATGTATAGCTTTTCAAATATATTTGATTTATAATTGGTTTAATACCCAGATGTGAAGCTCACAGACACAGAAAGGCAATTGAGCAATCTTCTGAGACAAGCTTACTTGACTGAGAAGTACCCATCACATTGCATGTGGCTGTAATTCAAGTATGTGTTTATCTGCTGATGTCCTTGGAGTTGCTTCTGCTTTACGATGATTAGTTCTGCTTCCTTGTGAGTGCTGCATTTAGAAATTTTGTACATGAAATATGCCTAGGTATGGAGTTGCTATATTTCTTCATACTTCAGCTTACTCTTATTCCTTCACCAAACCATTCTCCTTAAACTTGTCAATGAACTAGTCTCAAATACAGAAGACATTTTCTTCCACCGTACTTAGATTGCTACTGTTCTAATAACGTCATCTCTTCTTCATACTTTCTCTGTTCTTGACATTGAAAACATGTATGCTGCATTTCCTTCTAGGCTCTCTTACCTGTTTTACCTTAGCTCTTTTAATTTACATGCTGTTTAGTGATTGGCATCTATGCTGATTATTTTTATGTAAGACAAGACTTCATATACTGTATTATATTTAGAAATGTAGAATTTCTTTGCCGAAGCTGCCCATGGATGTTTGATCATCTTTCTTGGTCTGTTAGGTCACACACACACACACACACACACACACACACACACACATGCACACCACACACACACACACACACACACACACACACACTATTGCTTTGTAAGCCAAAAATTCATGCAGTAGTTGGCTAAAAAACGTTCTGCTACACACTAACTGTGGTTACTGCATAGAACCCAACAGGTCTGGAGGGTCCAAGATCTTTTCACTCAAATTCTGGAATTCTGGATACCTTAGTGGGAATACTGAAAGACTGGCTTATTTAGTTATTTTATTTTTTATGTTTTTGAGGTAGACTTTCCTTGTGGTCCCAGCTGGCCTAGAACTAGCTATGTAGACCTTGGATTTGCCTGTCTCTGCCTCCCAAGTGCTGGGATTAAAGGCATGTGCCACCATGTCCTATGTAAGATTGACTTACTTTGTAAACTGTCCTGGGTGACCGCTTCATGTGATCTCTCCCCCAGAGGGAAGAACTTGTTATATGCTGACTCAGCATACGAAGAGCTTCAGGTACAATGTACATATCTTCTTAAAGAGTACCATATGTAAGAGCTTAGTGCTACTTTCACTTTATTGGTCAAAATTGTTCAGTGTGTAAACCATGCTTTCTTACTGGAGCTTTAATTTGTATGCCCATTACCATTTTATGTTTAAAGTTCCTTATGTTTAATGTTTACTTATTAATTTGCTTCTTCAAAGATTTGTTGGAATACTTTGTTCATTTTTGTTGGATATTTCATTTTAAAATAGAATTTGATAGCTATTCATTAATCTTTTACTTTATATGTATCTTACAAATGCTACCTTTTACATTTATACTACTTTTCATTTTATTTATGGTAGATTTTTACATACAGAGTACTAAGTATTTTAATACAGTCAAATGTATTCAACATCTCCATTTTATAGCTTTTTGAGTTTCTTGTCTTGCTTGGAAAGAATTATCCTAAGATTTGTGACAGTACAGTTTGTTAATAGCATTACAAAATAAACACACCTTCCATAATGTTCTTTAAAGTAAATAAAAGAGTCATAAACATGTCACCATATTGAATTCAGTTTAGAATAGCTCTATTATAATGATATACTGACACTAAGTTGGAGGATTGATTAGTGCAGCAAGAAGCAGAACTGTTTACCTGAGCTGAGCTTTGAGAGGATGCCATCATCCCTTGGGAACTGATTTAAACCAGATTTAAACCATTTAAACCGGGTTTAAATGACAGCCACATGTTTTTCCCTTCCTATGGATGATGTGTTTCCAGGAGGAAAAGCCCCTTTCCTCTTTTATCAGTTTACTTAATGCAGGCAGTTCCTTGTTTTATGTAGTTCATGACCAGTTGTAATCTGTGTGGAGAGAGCCTTGTGACCTGAGTTCCTGTCACCTCTTCCCCAACTATACACTAGCTTTGTATACTGTGAATTTTCACTTTACTGAAGTCTGTCTCTAGCATTCTTGGCTCTACCTTAGGTGAGTTGTTTAACCATCTGTCTTCCCAAAGTTGGTCTATGTTTTGGGCTAGTCAGTCCTTTAGTTTCTAAGCTATTGAGTCTGTTGTTGGCCATTGGTGGGAGTTTGAGACTTTGACTTCCTTCATCCTGCTCTGAAGCTCTTCACCCAGGAGAGCACAGACAGTGAGTGGTAAAGGTTAGGTTTGAGTTACTGACAAATGCAATTAGCTAATAGAAGTAACACTCTCTTTTAACAAACTAAGCTAGTTTTCAGGACCAGGCCAAAATGGAAACATCCACTGGAAGGTGACCCTTGGATGATTTTATTTTCTAGACTCTCTGGCCTTGACTTGGACACCACAGTCTCTAACTTTCTCCTTCCTTTGGTAGTCTCCATGGGGGAGGGCAATACAATATTTTGAATTAATTAATTCATTCATGCATTCATTCATCTGATTACTTCCACAAGTAATGCTAAGAATACTAATACAACACTAGATGATGTCTGTAATCAGGGCTACCTAGGACCCAATCCCAGCTTATAACTTATGAGGTCAGGGATCTTGGCTTATTTTAACACCTTAAAATATTAACTTGAATCTTATTTTGCAGACCTATCATCAAGGGTACTGATAATTTATGAAAGCCATATAGAACAGTACTTAACCTATTATTAATTTTTCAACTAAATGTTAAATGTATTCTGCATGTGCACATTTATGGTATGTGTGCATGTGTGTATTTGTGCTGGTTCAGGTGTTTGTGGTTGGGCACAAGCATGTGTGTTCTTATGAAGAGGCCAGAAGCTGATTTTAGTTGTCTCCTTGATTACTCTCTATAACTTGAGCCAGGCTCCCTTGCTGAATTTGGAGCTCACAGATTCAGTCAGTCTAGCCAGCCAGCTTGCTCCAGCCTCACATACACTGAGATATAGGCAGCCACCACTCCTGTCTGGCATTTATGTGGCTTCTCAGGATCCAAATTTTGGTCCTCACTCTTGCATAGTAAACACTTTACCCACCAAGCTATCTCCTCAGCCTCTCAAATAGTAAATTTTCTGTGTATCCTAAGCCATGCATGGAGACCTAGATATGAGAGATCTCCTTGATCCACTGACATATATATATATATATATATACACATATATATATATATATATATATGTGTGTGTGTGTGTGTGTGTGTGTGTATGTGTGTAAAATTAGTGCCATTCCTGACTCAGAGAACAAACACCTAAACACATAGAATATAGAATAATGCTGACAGCATGTCCAGGGCATATTGATTTTTTATTTTGCACTTCTCATATTATTTTTATTGATTTATATCACTAAAATTATGCAATCTAAATGAATGAAGATAAATTAAAGTTATTCATTCTATTATAGAACTTTGCCTAAATCTAGAAACCATAAAAAAGAATATCTTAGATTCATTTTTTGTAAGCTGTCTTGGGACTTGGGTGAATTGTTAGGAAGGGAAAAAATAATCATTTAAACATAAATCAGAACCATAGTTGTTTGATTCTCAGTGCTGATATTCAGTGGAAATCACCAATCAGTTTTAATGCAGTCCTTTGTCCAAACTAGTATTAGGTTAAATATGACAATGGAAATGAAGGTATCAATAGTAATTTACAAAAGCACTTTATGTGACTTACTTACTTGAAAGATGATTGTGTCTCTTTCCCCTAAAGCTTGTATCTCTGACAAATCAGGGACAAAATGCACGCTCTTCCCTGACTTCTCTAAGTCCTCAGGAGAAGGTTGCCCCAATCCTCTCTCCATTCTCCCCAGAAAATAGCTTCTGAACACAGCATCGTAGACACACTGTCAATTTTCTGTTATTCTTGCACTTTGGCCTCTACAAGGCAGATCATTTTATTTTAATTGCTTGATCCTTATCTGTAATTAGCACTACCAGCTGTGCCCTCTTCTGGGCCTTCTTCACAGAGCTAAACTCCTTTGAACACTAATTAGAGATACTGAGATTGATGACTTTGTCTCCCCTACAAAGTTTCTGTCATCGAAGTGACCAGTTGTTGCATGTAAATATTCCATTCACAAAAGGGAAGTGAGGAGAAAGGACAGATTGGAGAGGAGTGATGGGGAGCAGGCTTACTCTTCTGTCATTTCAGAAAGTGCGCATTCTTGAATACCAAGATCTGGTCTGCATCCTTCTACATTTTCTACCATTTACGCATAGTTAATAGCATCATTTTCTTTCAGTGTTGTATGTCTATAACATTACTAGTTTCTAATTAGTTTTGCTTGAGTGATGACATCACAGTTTTTCTGAGTGTCAACCTCCAAGTTGCTTAATCTTGTGCTGCTGAAGATATCATATTTACACATTTACATAATGTAATATTTACATATTACACAAGCATTCTCTCAAATTCAAGGTTATTTTTTTATTATTGCCATTGTCATTCTCATTCTTAAATTTATATTTTGCTAGTCTTTACATCTATATCAAAACCATTACCCTTGTGTGATTCTAACCTTTAAGCAATCAGTTAGAATATCAGTCCTAATCCTAATACATTAATTCTTGGTTCACAAGTAACATGTTGAAGGGACACATCTCTGAACACAAAGAGTGAAATGTTTAGAAATTCTAATCCTTTCTCATCATTGTCAGAAAATACATACACTTTGGCTCATTTGGAATTTATTGAGATATACACAATTACCATATACAATTAAAACGATTCATTCCCTTCCTGAACTTTGCATAGTTAGATGTGTTCTATTATTTATATACATCTTAATTATTCCTCTAACCTATCAGGTACTAAAGTTCCCATTATATTTACAACACTCTTTAGCATGAAACCATTCCTTAGCCTTCTGTTTTTGGTGATCTTGATACTTATGAAGAATACAGCTGCATTTGTGTGTGTGTGTGTGTGTGTGTGTGTGTGTGTGTGCTCATGATAGTTATGACTTTTGGTAGGGATATCAGAAATAATGTTGTTTTCTCAGGAATCATATCCAAGCAGCACTTGATTCTGAGTTGTCCCAATATTGATCATATGAGATTTGATATGGTAACAGTCAGATTTTTCCACTGTAACTTTTCTGTGTCTCTCTTTGAATTGAATTAAGTACTTGTGAGAAGTTATTTGAAACTATACGGTATACCATTTCTCCACACCATCTTTTTCCTATTCCTCTTCCTAGGCAATGATCATTTTCCCCTTCTGTCATTTATTGCAACTTTATCACCTGGAATTCCACAGAAACAAGAATTACTTTTCCTCCACCAATTAATACTACTGTAGACTCATGGACTATTATATTATCCAATAGGCTATAACCTATTGTTATCATTATATGTTGTGCTGTTTGGCCAGTTGAAGCCTCAGCAAAGCAGGTGATTTTGTTGCCTTTTAGAAATGTGCTTATGTCCTAGGTCATGTTTTCTAGTGTGGTGCACCAAGTTTTGAAACTATTTTATTTTTGCTAAATAAAATGATAGTTTTTCTCTTCCCGTGAAAATATTTTTGGTATTAAGTTTTATAGTATCTGTATGATTTTGATGAATGGAGAGCTTTTTTTTTGCTGTGGTTGTCAATAACAGTAATCTCCTTAAAGCTTGATTTCTATAGAAATATTAAAAATAAAAGCACCAGTCAAGGTAGAGTATTAGGAAATTTCACGAGTTGTGACATGAGTTGGGACTATGGAAAAGTTATCTTTAGTAGAGAAGATTATTCATGAAGAAAATCTTCAATAATATTTTATTATTTTATTTTATATTTTGAGACAGGGTCCATCTGTAGCCCCAGCTGGCCTGGAACATACTATGTAGACCAGGCTGGCCTCTGTCTCACAGAGATCTTCCTGGTTCTGCCTCCTGAGTGCTGGAATTAAAAACATGCACCACCACATCCAGCTAGAAATATGTTAAAACTATAAATTAATATCACATAAAGTTGAAAAATTATCTATGAAGCAATCTATGAATCAAAGTAATCAGTCATACTAATTGATTCAGTTGGTAATCTGGTTAGTGCTATTTATTCGGGAAAACCATCTGTAAAATAGAAAATATGCATACTCATATAAAGTAACTACAGATCTAAGTCCCAGCTCTGCCAGATTCTAGCAGAGAACTTTGAAGATATCATTCAAAATCTTTTGTTTCCTATTAAAATAATGAATTTCTATTGGGTTATATCAGTGAACTCCCTAGTACACGGTGAATGTTCATTAAGTATTGAGTCTTACAGTCACTTTCTTTTAGGTGGTAAGTTAAGAAAATCATTAGATTATTCATTCATGTGGTAGTCAAATGTTCATTGAGTACCTTTGTCCCAGACTTATGTGATCAACACTGGAGATAACCTCAGTGAAAAAATCAGACATAATTTCCATTTTTACAGCATTCACAGTACAGAATTAAAAGCAAATATTTTGGCTGCTCTTCCTTTGGTGAGTTTTACATTTTAAGTGAAGTAAAAACATTTATAACACTGCATAAGATATACAATAACTATTGTAATAATCCTCATGTAGATACCCTTTACATCAAGAAATGGCATAATGAAAATGGCATATTGTTAGACCTCAGGGGCTCCATTGGAGCCTTCTTTATGTGATCCCTTTCCTCTCTAAATGTTACAGCTAATATTCTTAATTTCATAATAAACTGTATTGATGTATTAGTCTTTTGGTTTGTTTGTATTATGACTTACACATGCCTCCTTAGATAGCCTTTTGCTTTTTTTTTTTTTTTGTCTTTTTGAAGCATGGTCTCTCTGTAGCCATAGCACCTGGAACTCACTATGTAAACCAGACTGGACTTGATATCAAAGAGACCTACCTGCCTCTGACTCTTAAGTGCTGGGATTAAAAACATGGGCCACCACTTTTGATCAGCCCCTAGTCGGAATCGTACTATATGTATTCATGTCTGACTTGCTTCGTGTGCATATGTGTTATCATTTTTCCTCCTTACGCATTATGTTTGTAAGAATTATTTGTATTATTCCTTCTTGTTTGATTGCTGCAGTTTGTGAAGAAAATGATGGTGTTGACCACCATTCAATATGCACTCTGAACAATCTGGTACATAATTTTTGGATATACTTATGCTTGCATTTTTTTTTGGTTATAGATAGAAGTAGACTTGTTGGACCATCTGATAAACATATATTTGTATTGATCAGATGATGATAAATGATTTTTGACATATTTGCAAATTTGCAAGTTTGACTATTTATGCACATTAGGGACTCATGATAGTTTATGAAAAAATGCAACTGAAATTTAATGAGTAACTCAGAAAACCAAACTGGATTCAAAAAGATTTACTTTATTATGTGTCTGAGTGTGGGAATGTGTACATGACTTCAGGTGCCCTTGAGGTCAGAGGCATTGAGTCCTTTTGAGTTGGAGATACAGGCGACTGAGTTGCTTGCTTGGTTGTTGGTTATGGGTGCTGGGAACTGAATTCAGGTCTTCTGCAAGAACAGTATGCACTCTTAATCACTGCTCTGTCTCTCCAGGTCCCTATCTATTTATGCCTCCCCCTTGCTCATCTCTCTCCTTTTTTGGTGATATGATCTAGAGGTACAATCTGCTTTTATCCATATCTAACACTTACCTAAACATGTCAGTACCATGTACATTTCCTTACACAGGTCACAACCTTGGAATCTATTTCTAATATGCCTTGTTTTCCTGTCACATGGATCATTCTATTACTTATTTTGATTCTTAGTATAAACAAGGTGTGGAAAAGAGAGGAGGGGGAGAAGAAACGACACAGACACAGTGATTCCTTTGTTTTTAAAGGTGTTGTGATCATCACCACTGGTAAGATGTTAGGAAGGTTGGCGAAGTTTTCAGTTTCGACAGTCATTCCAGAACAATAGTCTTACTCTTTCCATTGTACTAACCTTGAGCCCTGTCTGACTCTTGATCTCTCCAGTTATTCCTGAGAGTAACAGTCACACTTGTATGAACTTATTTGAGTTGTCTTGGGTGATTACCTTTCTGAAGCTTTGCAACTGTGTGACACCAATGTCACTGTGTTTTTACCTCACATAAGGTTACCCATGCAAATTTCTCATAACATAACTTCTAATATTTTGAGGTATTTCTTTCATTTTTGGAAATTATAACAGATTCTCATGAGATGGAGTTTTCTAGACTCTCCATTGCAATATGTCTGCACGTACTGAATGACTTGCTTCATCACCAATCAACATATGACGTGTAACTCTTCCATAGTTGTATCAGCGAGTTCTAGTCAATTGGTGAGTAGACAGCAAATTATAGTAGAATTGGTATCCTTCTTTTGTAGGAAACTTCACCGTAAGCAATACAAATCAAATTATTTTTTTTGGAGAAGGAAAGTCTACAAAACTTCAGGAAATAAAAGTTTAATAAGAGGTTTTAAGGATTCAGTTATTATAAACATAACCACAGTGTCATTGTCATATTCTTAAAGTAACAGTGAAAGCTAAATATACATAGATGTCAAAACCATGATAGATTTTTACCATCAGAATGTAATTTATTTATCAGAGGCTCAACTCTATAATCCAATAATACTTGGGATGTCCTTTACATTTTAAGTCAGCAGATTTGTAGTTTGATTTAGGACAGGTAAATGTGTCTAGAAAGGAGATAATTCTCTGTGTTGGGGAGAATGCATATGTAAACGTGTGGTCAACACATGCGTATGAGTGGGTAGACACAGTAAGATTTCATTTAAAAGATTCTAGCATGTGTTGATTCAGGCATTGATATTAAAAAAATATCTTGAAGAAAGCTTTCTTTTGTGATACTATGGTAGTCTAATTATGTGTCTTTGAATGCATTCAGTTTCTTCTACCATACTTAATAGTCAGCAGTTATGATAAGGGAAGTAAGTTGGAAGAATCTCAGAAAGTAAGATGAAGAGCTTGTTATTATTTTTCATGAAAAGAGAAGAGGGAGAAAATGCTGGTATTTACAATACATGCTCTTATGCAGCTGTGTGTTGCCCACTATGAACTTAAGGTTTCATGCTGTAGTTCTCAGTGACTGCCAGTAGATGGCAGATGTATTTCCTTTTTTGTTAGGCCAACTACATAATAGTTCTCTTTTAAGAACAGGGAATGAAATAAAAATCTCAGATCTACCATCTATTCAATGCTTTGCCTGTCTCAATGTATAAAATGCATTCTCAATAGTTATCATTAACTGATAGCTGGAGTGAATAGGCTCTGCTTGGAAAGTTGAAACGGATCAGGTGAGGGATTGACAGGTATAGGGTATATTTGAGGCTTGGTCAATTTGGAAGGGATTTTTTTTTTTTTTTTTTCAGAAAAGTAGTAACTTGGAAAAATTTCCAGCTGAGAAAAGAAAATAAATAAAATTCAATAGAATAGGAAATGTCAAAGACTAACAAACATGAGCTGAAGTGTCCAAACAGAGCCTGGGCAACCCAGATGCAGAGTTAAGCAGATTGTTCAAACCTGAGGTTATTAAGGGACGAATCCCAAATGAGGTCCAGCATTGTGCTGGGATGTTTAAGTGTACGTCCACGCATACTGTACCGCTGTCCAATAACTGCTACAACAATTTTCAGTGTACATTTGTTGTCTTGCTGTCCTGGAGGTCAGAAGTTCAAAGCGTAAGGTGGACTGTGTTCCTTTATGGTGGCTCCCAGAAGGAATCAAATTCCATTCCTTTTTCCTGTCTCTAAAGGCTTCCAAACTCTTGCCTAAGATCACGATTATATGCCCTTAAAGCCAGCTGTTGAATCTCTTATACTGTGTCATTCTGTCCTGTACTTCTTTTGCCTTCTGTTCACTTGTAAGAACTGTGATTACATTGCACATATTTGGGTAATTCAGAACATTCTCCTCACCTTTGGCCCATGGATGAAAGGCTTTAAGTACCTTAACTACTTGCATTTTTAATTTCCATTTTTGGTGTAATCAAACATATCTGCTGGTTCTGGGGCTTAAAGCATGATGTGTGTAGGGTATCGTTCTTTATCTCATAGACAGTGAGCATGTCTCTAACTCTGCTGGCACCTGGAACAGAGGATATGTTCTTAAAATATTAAAAGTAAAGTAGAGCCAAATGAATTTACAGTTCTATGAGCACATCTAGCCTATCACATTCTGGTTGATTATCTGCAATGTGATAACAGCTAGAGAAAGAGGGGTCTGGCTTGGACCATTTTCTAAGTCCTTTAAGGGACAGAAATGATGTTTGCATAGTTCTCTTTCATTCTCTGAAGTCTAAAGTATCTCTCTTCACAGTTTTGATAATACTTTTAAATCCCATATCTTACCTGCTTTAGAAAAGTCAACGTAATAAAAAATCATTGTGATACTCATAATTTACTTGACAATACTTTCTCGTTACTTTATCACTTTATTTATTCTTTGTTATAAGTTTAATGCATTAACTTTATATTATGTTGCAATGTTCACATTTTTGCCATTTTTGGTGTTGATACAGCGTCAACCCTGATTTGACTAACATATTCTTCTAGATTACTGTGATATACAGAAGGATTTGCTGACAGAGAAATCTCTTAAAATATTTTATTTATTGTTCTTTTATCTTATTTTATGTCTATGGGTGTATTTCCTGCACATAAGTGCACCCGTTTCATGCAATGCCCACTGAGGTCAGAAGAGGATGTCAGATCCCCTAGAATCGGAGTTACAGATGGGTGATAGTTTCCATGTGGGTGCTGGGAACCAAACTCAGAAATTCTGCAAGAGAAACCATACTCTTAACTGCTGAGCCATCTCTCCAGCACTGACTGAGAAATCTTATCAAGTCAGGTATGGGCAACTAGACAGCCCAGTGAAGGTTAGCTTCTGCCTCACAAGCATCCTCTCTTCCCATGGTTACGAAACCTACTTCAATATTAGGATAATCTGGAAAGTTTTGAGAAATACTAAATATCAACCTATCGCAAATCAATTAAAGTCAACATCTCTAGAAATGAGACATGCATTATTAGGACCATTTGATATCTTCCAGGATGCCTTGAATAAGCTCCTGCAGTTAAGAGCTATGCTGGTTGTTGTTTCCCCCTATTTGTCATTCTGGTCTTGTCTGCCTTTCTTTCCTCCTACTCTGGACTTGCCCAAAAGATTACCTTTTCCAAGTAAGCCAGAGTTAATTGGAAGCTTCTGTTTTTATTGAAGCTGCCAGCCTGTATTTCCTGTGGAAAACCAAGCCGTCTTGTTCTTGACAGCAACTGCTTTGCCTGTTTCTCCGAATCCACAGATAAATAAAGGCTTAGACATATTCAAGTAGATAACGGTAGGATTTCTCTATGGGCAAAAATCAGTTTTAAGTTACTCAAGTGTTTTATACTATATGGACAATAATGCTTTTAACAAAAAGATGCTGAGTTTTGATTACCATAAACCATGGGCAAATTTGCCATTCTGACTTGAAAGCATGTGTGCCATGCAAATTGTTTGCATTTATCTCCATCACTTGAAACCAGCCAGATAGGCTGCTTAGAATGGACTTTGCAACATATTGCTATTATGTGTAATGTTGAGACGTGAATAACGTTAAAGATGACAGGAAGTGTCACAAAATTAAGTGCTTATTGTGTCGCAGTTTTGCTGAATCCTGTTTTATTTGCAGAGGTTCATGTCTCACAGATATCTGGTGGATACTCTACTGAGGTGATATAATATTTTATAGACAATTCTAAGTGAGAGTAACATCATATTATAGCTTTGGGGGAGAAGGAAGTTAATTTATTTCCCATGTCAACAACAAACAATGTCCCTTTTCTTTTTCTCTCATGGATTTTTGTGTGTCCTTCTTTGTATACTGATGAGCCTGGTGATTAAAAAGATATTTTGAATACATATTTGTATAAAATGACACATATTTAGAAGGCTTTCTCTGTTAAGGCTCACTGAGTCTCCTGCTAAGCGGGGGCCTCTTTCTCCTTCTATAGTGAAAGCCTCAGCCACATGCATTGGTAAAAATCCCCTGTGTCTGGGCTGTCATGGGGGCTCACTGTGCCAACTGGACTGCATTCAAGGAAAAACACTTAACTAGAGTCCAAAATGCCTATAGAGCTCTATGGCTAATAAATCAATCCCACAGAAAAAGAGTAGACTCCCCCTTTCACTGAAATGACTTCACATGGGAAGAGGTACATTCTGAGAAAAGAAAGGGCTGAGGATACCCCCAGATGGAGGTACCAATTTCTAATAACATCTTACCACTAAGATACTGTGAGTTTTGGACCATTTCCACATTGGTATCAAAGCAAATCTTGACTGGAAAATTCAAATGCAAGACAGACTTTATTAAAGACTGTTGCAGTGGGAGAGGGAGGCTGGGCTTACCTTCCCATCAACAAAAGATGGAGAGTATTTACACACTCGTAGGAAGAGTGGCATATTAGTGGACACCAGGGGACTGGATGGTTCATGACATGAGCTGAATATGTTATTTTTGATTTTGCAAGTGTTTGAGTAGGGGCATCAATGTTAATTTGTATCCATTAGTTAGGTTCTTACTCTCTGGGGTGAATCTTGGAGATAAGGGTGTTATGTTTTCAGTGTTTACTTTTCGGAGATGGTTTCCAGGTCTTTGAGGAAAAACATTTGCTTTGCCTTAAACCAGGCAAGTGGCTGGGGAAAGATTTACATGCATGTTAAAGGGTAAAGAGAAAGAATTTACAATTCCAAGTTTTCTTAAGTAAACACTTTAAGAAAGGGGAGGCCAGGGGCCAGCAGTCAAAGATAAATCTGTTTAAAGTTTAGCCACGCTTAAGGGAACTTTAGACTGTCTTTCTTACTGAGCTGGCACAAACATCTCAAGGAGAGCTGACCTCAATAAAGAGTGATCCAGATAAAAAGTGAGGCCATGAAATTTTCTGTAATAAAGAAGTGCCCCAGGGTAGTGCTGATAGAAGAGCTTTTCTTCAACCAAGTGTACACAAGATCACTGAAGCAGAAGGGAGAAGAGTCTCTCCCAGGGCCAGAGAAGAGCAGGGTTCTGTGTAGGATCAATAGGAAATAGAGGTATTGCTGACAGAGCGATCTCAGTAGTAGTACTTTTCTGGAAAGGTGTCTGAAAACTTTGTTTTTTCCTCAGTGCAGTGTGGCAGTTGTAATGCGAGACACAGGAGAATCACCGGGTCTAAAGGGTGACAGCAACTCCTTCTCATAGGTGCATGTGAGCACCCCATGGACCACTCTTAAAGGAAGAATTTGGTACTAGCGATGGTTTCAGTGACATTGCTAGAAGACATGATACTAGCAATTGTCTTCGGTTCCTTCTTTTCACTTTGCAGTGCCCTTCAGACTGATGTAGTTTTGGAAGCGTCCCACTTTAATGAAAAATAGTTTCTTTCTCTCTTTAGAGAAATAAACAGGAATCCCAATTTTAAGTTTGTCATTTTTCAACTGAATTTTTCAAACATGTGATCCATGTGATCTTGGATAAATTATTTAAATCTCCTGTTTCAATTCTGTTTTTCTCCTGATACATTTTTTAATGATTAAATGTACAAAGCCCTGTGCCTACCATATACTAAGCCCCCCACCCCTGAAAAACTTTGCATTACTCTGACTGTATAAACATGCTGCAGTACCAATCATCAAATTATCTCAGTACTCAAGATGAACTGATGCAAGAAACTTGGCTCTATTGTTTGGTTTTCTTAAATGGCCTCTCTAGATAGAAATTTTAGAAGTTTGAGAATTTATTCAAATTATTTGGCTAAATGCAACTCCGTTCAATATCAATTTCTGAAAAATTCATTGAAAATGATGCTTTTTACTTTATGTTCTCAGCATAATGACTTCAGCTCTATGATCTATTCTGCTTCTTTAGTCATCCCTAATAATCAAGGAGAACTAGAATAAAACTATTGCAATTTACACTTAAAGTAATACTAAAATAGAACTAGTAACATGCTTGACAAAGTGAACTTTTTACCGTGTCTTAAAGTACTGATAGATTGTAAGAAATTGCTGTAACTTTTCTTATGGCCCCTTACCCTGGGCTTTGGGTGTCATTTTTTTTAGGGAAACCATTTTTGTGAATTTATCCAGGTAATTTGTTTCATATGATTACACTTTCCTCCCAGCATTCTAATAAACAGTTTAAGTACCATTTCATGCTTTTATCAGATATAGGAGAACTGATGGTAAAAATAAACCAGTTAAATTTTGTGTAGGTGTGGGTGTTGAGAGAAATTCTTCCTAACAGCTGTGTCTGAAAAATCTGAAAGCCCGCTTGCCTCCTCTCAGCTGCTCTTCTGTATTTTCAAGTAGTAGGAAGAATAAAGATGTGCACATCCTAATTTCTAGACACTGCAGTAATATCACCTTATACGGCATAAAGATCTCTGCAGTTGTGATTATGTTTATATATCTTGAGTCAGAAAGGTAATCCTGTATTATCCAGGTAGGTCTAGGTCTAGTGTCATTACACATATCTTTAATAACCAGTAACTTTTAGGCTATGGCCATAGAGAGGTGACCACTGATGAGAATCCAAGCTGTAGAACTGCTTAATTTGAAGGCTTGTGAAAGTAGAGTCAAGGAGTAGAGGTGATCTCTAGAAGAAAAAAGAAAACCCAAAACCCCAAACATCAGCAACAAATTAAAAAAAAATGACATTAAAAAAAAAAAAAAAGACAAACCTCAGGGAATCTAATTTTCCTTACCAGCCTTCCAAAAAAGAATATAGATCTTCTGGCATTTGATGTTTGGTTTGCGTGATTCTGCTAGACTTCTTGTCCCATAGAATTATAAAATAGCAAGTGTGCATTGTTTTAACCTCAACTGGTAGTAATTTCAGCAGCATCAATAGGAAATGAGTATACCTTGGATCCAAATATACAAAAGGTGAATGTGTGGAAAGGCTTGTGGGACACATTCTTCTTTACAGTTTAGATATAAAGGCTGTCTTTTCCAGGAATTCAAATAAAGCTCTAACTTCAACAGCTTTCAAGAGCAGTTCTGAGCATATCTTCAACAAATATGTCAGAAGTACTCTTACACATATTCTGTACTCTGAATCTGAAATGTCCCATACAGACTTGAGTTTGAACACATGGTTCCCATATGGCTGTGCTGTTTGGAAGGCTGTGGAACCTTTAGGAGGTGGGGCTTAGCTGTGGTGGTGTGAACTGCTGCGGTAAGTTACTTCTGCTGCCACGAGTGCAGCTTCTCAGCCCCTACCAGGATAGTACAAACCCCCTGAAAAAATGAGCTCAGATCAATTTATCCTCTGTTAATTTTCTTTTAAATCAAATGTTGGCCTCACAATGACATAAACGTAACTAATAGAACACCACACTAGATGTTTTCCATTTGGATACTGTGTTGGAAACCTTTCCATGAATTCTCTCATGGTGAGGCCACCCCTAGGTTTGAACTGATTGAGTGGACAGAGGATGCTCTTTAAGAGAAATTAATTTATCCTGGTTTATTTACAAAGGATTCATCCCTGGGAAGAGGGATGGAGGTTTTGTATCGCAGAGCCTGCATTTTGATAAGTCCCCTGACCTCTGGAACACACACCCAAGATGGAGACCCGGTACTGCCCGCCCGCCTCTCTCCTTCCCAGCCTTCCCTGCTTTCCTGCTAGACCTCCCCTCTTAAGTCATTGGTTAGCGGGATGTCAATCACATTTGGAAGCCTGTCTCTTGAAGCAGAGAGGAAACTATGGATCTAAACAAGACCAGGTAGAACCAATCCAGTCACACTAGTTTGCACACATTCAGAGTCTAGTCAAGTGATTATGACCACCTGCCTAATCTACTCCCTCAACTGTGATTTCTCATTTCTGAGCACTTGTTAACTTAGTGTTGGGAAGGGGGAACCTAATTTGTTCCTTCTCTGTCTGAAATTAGGGGTTTTACATTTCTCTTTTTATTATCTCATGAAACCAGATTTTCTAGATCAGCTCAGTACACTTCTCTTGCATATCAGCTTCCACAATATAGGTATGTGTATGTCCCATTAGGGGTTTTATATAGCAGGTACATTTCTTATTTTCTTTCTGTCTTCCTTCCTGGATTTGAATCTTTTATTTCTTCTGTCCCTCAATTTACCTTCCCAGGACCTGTCACATAAAATTTGATTGTGTCTGTCTTTAATTTAGAGCTAAAACTGAACTTGTGTCCATGCATGAACATACATGAATATGTATATATCCATGTGTCTATTTAATATCAACTTAAGCAGAAATATTCACATACATATACATGTTAACTGAAAACCAAATTATTAAAAGTAGAATTGACATATAAAAGAAAATATCATTAGGTAACTTTTTATTTTGATTGATCTCTGTAAGCCTACAGGTCTTGATGGGAAGGTAAGTGTGCAATGTTCTCATTATCAGTGTATTTTGCTATTCCAGGCTGTTGTGTCACCCCTCACAACCATGCACTCTGGCTGAAGTGTTAGGTTGTATTCACAGAAATCTTTCATTGGATTGAAGCCTAATCTATCTTCTTCCCATTAAATAATTCACTGAATAAACATGTGTTTCCTGAAAATTATGCCTCACACATCATTTAGAAAGATGTAGATGCACAGGTATCATCCTACTTAAAAGCATATTAAACATAGCATGCTATAAAATTTTAGCAGTATTATTCCTAGTCAGTCTGATCTGTTAAGTCTTTTAACTACTTAAAAAGAGGTTGGGCGAGGGTTGTGGGGGTATGGACAGTGTAGGGTTCTAAATTTGATTAAGAACTGTTGTATGGAATGAACAAAAAAGCTCAGTAAGATAAAAAATCATTGTTCTTTGAAAAACATACATTTATTAAATTTGCTTTTGTACTGAATATATTAAAACAATAAAATCTTTCATAACACACACACACACACACACACACACACACACAAGTAGCAATGCCTCTCTGGTCTGCACCAGCTCTCACTCATATTACCATTTCTCCAATATTCTTCATCGGCTATTTTTTTGCACATAATACAAAATATTTATTATAGGCAAACCCAAAGCTTGGTTATATAAAACCTAAATACAGCAGGTCAGAATTCTGCCTATAAGCTGAGCCAACTCTCCCTGCCTGGCTTGGGAGTTGGACACTGGGACACACTCTTAGAGAAGTTACTGTGGGGATAAAACATGGAGAAATTTGGAATAAATAAGCAGAAATTACAAGGAGCTGATAAAGGGTGCAGCTGGACATCCAGAGGTTCGTGACATTTAAGCATAAATAGTTCTGCGAGGCAAGTATTCAAACTAACTAAGCCTAATTTCTTTTAAATTGTATTCTAGGAACAGAAAAATATGGGAGTGATAATAATGCATGCTAGCTAGACACAGCACAGAAACAGCTATTATCTCCCAGTTTTAGTTGTTTAGAATATTAGGGAATAATAGGAGGAGATGAAACACGGCCATTAATGCCCTTTCTGTGCTACTGAAGTTTGTGTTTTTGTGTATTATAGTCTTCATGTCGCCAGATGCATTTAGCTGCTTTTCTATAGTTTCCAGTTAAACAAATTGTGCTTTCCCGAGTGCTAACTCCTCATGGGCATGTTCTGATGACTCTGAGGTGAATTTACCCACTTCAGTACACACACTAAGAAGCAGTCACTCCATGCCATGTCATATTGGGATTAAGATACCGAGAGCAGGGTATTCCACATCTTTGGAAGCATCAGAATGCAATCAACCAAAATGCTGTCCTCTAGTTGGAAGACAGTGCCTCAAGTAAGGGTTTATTCGACAATCCTAAACATATATGTAGTCATTGCATATAAACTATACACACACACATTCACACACATACACTTAAAATTTGTATATGTGTATACATGCAAATGCATACATATATACAATAGAAATGCATATATATGCACATGTAGGTACACCTATGCCCACTTATATTTCATAGATATTTGTATGCATACCAATATATTAATATAGATATGTGACTATTATGCTATTTCTTTATCTCTCTGAAAATTTCTATGTTTTTAAAGCTGAGCATTCATATTCATTTCAACAAGATAGGACTAGAAATTCCTAAAACAGATGAAAATTAGGTATAAAAGTTTTGGTCTTAAGGTTCTGTATGTACTTTGGACATATACCATATATTTGATAAGTGGGTGAAACATTTATAGCTGATTCTAACTTCATTGTATTTGAGATGACATGCTAGTCTATATATAGGATGAAGAGATAAGAAAGAATATGCTGTGGGTTTCTGAAAAAGAGGACTCTTGCCTTTAAATTCTCTGATCAGTCTAGGGGACAGGGAGAGCAGAACTTGGTGAGTTAAAGGCTTCTACATGCACTGAAAACCTGTGACTTTCCCAGGAAGTTTGCATGGAGAAGGAACAAGACACGAAATAAGAATGGCTAGGTTGAGCCAGGTGTGGTGGCGCACACCTTCGATCCCAGCACTCAGGAGGCAGAGGCAGGGGCATCACTTTGAGATGGAGGTCATCCTGACATGGTATGCATAGCAGAGCAAACTCTAGTCCAGCTGGGAATACATGCTGAGTCTCAAAACTAAAAGGCCAAACAAACAAAATAATAGGTCTAGATGGTTTATCTAAGAAAATGCTGTATGTACATCAGCCACACATTGCTCTCCTGGGTTCAACAGGAAATTAGTGTAATGATCTTCATGTTCTAGATAGCAGAACCAATAGTTCATCTCTTTCGGTTTTCCAAGAGTCAGTCTTGGCCTTGGAATAGAAAAATGATAATGATAACCCTGTGATTGAGAAGTGATATCCAGTTATGGAACTAGATTTCAGGAAATGCAGGCATGGGTTCAGGATGACCCAGCACAGATGAAAATTCCTATTGTGTTTTTGAGAAGTGGGGAGATAGCTTAATTAACTTAAATTATGATTATGCTTACAGGGAATAATCAAAGGTCAATGCAGAAATTATTATTAGTTACAAAGAAATGGTTTCTTACACATATAAGCTTGTAGAACTTACATTAACTTCTTAAATTTATAGATACCGCATGAGAAAAACACAATTTGCATATCAATGATAATAAAGTTTTACTTGGATTAGGAATGTCAAATAAAATGAGAATGTTTAGTTAAATTTAAGTTTCAGGTGAGCTATGTACTTTTAAGAGTATGTGACTAATATTATGTGAGACACACTCAAACATTGTTCAACTAAAGTTTAAATTTAACTGTGGTTCTTTCTTTTGTTGGCTGAGCTGACCAATCTAATTTTGGGTAAATCCTGATAAGGGAAACCTTATTCCTATAATGTGAGTTATAATTTTGTGTTTTTATACATATATATGTTTGAGTATGGTCTATGTATTCATAGTATATGTGCACATAGTGTGTTGGTGGGTATATTTGTGCACATACCTGTGGAGGCCAAAGGAAGACATTCAGTGGGCTTCTCTAACATTTACTACTTTATTCTTTTAACAGAAGTACTAGACTGACAGCAGTAAGCCCCAACAGTTGATGTTTTCTCTGTGTGCCCTAGATTTAAGGTATCAGGTACCCATAGAGTTATGCCCTATCTGGTTCAGGCCCTCATGCTGATGTAGCAAGACCTCTTACCCACTGAGCCATTTCACAATCTCAGAGCTATTACTTATTGATGCAATTTTTTCTGAAATGTCTTGTACACTTCTATGACTTAGAAAAGTTCTGGTTGAATTTTAATAATCATGAAATTGCAGATGATATTCTTAAATTGAATGGAAGGTAATGGAAAGGCAGAGCTCTGTCCCCATATGCTTCGTGTACCAATTACACTACTTTGTTCATCTAATATGTCTATGTAAATGCCAGGAGTGGCATGCACCTTTAATCCCAGTCCTCAGGAGGCAGAGCTAGGTAGATCTTTGTGGGATTGAGGCCACCCTCAATCATGACTTCCAGGTGGGCTGGGACTAAGGAGATCCTGTAAACAACAACAACAATAATAACAACAACTAAATATATGTAAGAATCAACTATGTGTAAGGCACCATATCAACAAGTAGACAGTGCATAGCTTCAGTTATAACCTTCAATTTATAGGTCCCCAACTGTGAGGCTGTCACTGCTTTGCAATCCCAGAGTACTACTGCTTTCTTTGAAGGAAGAACCAAAAGTCCATTCCTTCCAATTATTAGTTTGCTAAATTTTATTGATTAAATCACTGAGCTTGGTACTATAAATATTCATATGTAAATGTATATGGTTTGGGACATATCCAAAATCCATATGACAATGAAAAACAGGTGAAAAATTTTTAATTTTATATATTGAGAGTGAAATCTAAAATATTCTGATGGACCTTAGGCAATAAAAGAAGGGAAACTATCTTTTTTCTAAAGAAGTTTCCCATGAGAGATAGAGCTCCTGACTTGGAAACACAGTTCAATAGTTGAGGACTTGCCTCTGACACATTAGGCCCTAGGTCCAAACTTCAGTCTCCTCCTCAAAAAATAATAGAAAAGGACAGTTTTACTGAGACAATTATAAGGAATCCTAGCTAGAAAGCCAGGTGTAAAAGGGTAGGCTTGTCTGTCTCACTGGAGGGCAGAATCTAAATATCAAAGAACTCCATTTAAAAAGGGCAGGTAGAAAATGAAGTCTAGGGTGACAAGAATGAAGGAAAGAGCAGACAGAAGACTGTTGCTACAGCACATTAAAGAAACAAATGGCGTTTAAGCGATGCAGAGAATATTAGAAATGGGTAGGAAGGCTGCACTTCCTCTCCGTTCCCAATATATCTTTCAAAGTTCAGAAAAAATAACATTGGAAGTAAAAATGACAGGTTTTAGCTTCTAATTGAGTTTATAGATGAAAAGTGAATCAAAAATATTCATGATTTTTTGCATAACGTCATATGATAGTGCCAAGAAATAGATTGCAGGTAGAGGATAGGTCAGTCAGTAATGTAAGGTTATGCATTTATGTTTAATTCTACTGAATGTGAGATGCCTGCAGGACAATGGAGAGGAGAGAGATACCTTTACAGAAAAAGAGGAAGCTATGAGTTCAGGGAAAAGATAGCTAGACTCATAACTACGTAGATTGTTAGATATTTGTTGGTCCTTAAGTATCAGTGGAAACCAAAGTGCCACAAGGTCGTCCAACAGTCCCTTAGAGTGGGATTAGAGGAGGCCTGGACCAGTGGAGACCATGAAGGAGACAGAGAAGAAATGGTCAGAGAGAAAATGGAAACCATAGTGTTAGTATAATAGAGACCCAGGGAGTTTTAAGGAGGAAGGTCAGTTCAGCAATATTAAATGACAATATTAAAACATGTCTGAGGGGCAGGAGAGATGGCTCAGTGGTTAAGAACACTGGCTGCTCTTGCAAAGAACCAGGGGCTGAATCCCAGCACCCATGGTGGCTAACAACCTTCCCTAACTCCAATTCCAGGGAATACTACTCCCTCTTCTGACCTCTGCACGCATTGCAGTGCGGTATATGGATGCACTTCCATGCATGCATGCAGGCAATACGCTCATACACATAAAATAAAATTTAAAATACCTGTCTTAACAATGTCAATATAATGTAACAAAGAAGTTCAATAAGTTAAGATACTTGATTTTGACAATTGCTTCACAGAAGGCTTTTTTTCTCAGGATCATGCAGGAAAAGGCCAGCTGTTCCAGGTTGAAGACAGGATGGAAATGATCATGTGGTGAAAGAGTATGGTCATATACATTAGTAATCTACAAGAACGGATGGTGATTTCTGTCTCATCTTTCAGAGTTATTGTGAGTCCTGGGAGTGCTCTTTCAAGTTCCTGATTATAAAATTGAAAACAGAAGACAAGAAGCTGGACACAGTGGTGGTCATTCATGATCACAGCTCTAGGGACACTAAGGGGAGCCTTGTGAGTTCAAGACGTGCATGGGCTGCATAGTAATAGCCCATGATGACTCTTGGTGGGCTCAGTGGATGGGCCCACACTGAAGGACACTTCGGTACACAAATAAGATTCTATAGATCATACGTACAGGCGTGCATGTGCACATGAGCGTGCACACACACACACACACACATACACATACACACATGAGAATACATTAAGTTTGACAGAGTTAGGGAAGGTTTGATGGAGGTGAAGAAAGGATAAGACATCTAAATACTATCAAACTATATTGTATGAAAATCACAGAAATTCAATAAATTATTTTAAATGCAAGAATAACTCATTGCACATAATATGTGGAAAATAAAACTCAAAGGGTGATTCATGGGCTTTGCATAAGCGAAATGTTAAGTCCAAGCAAACAGGCAAAGTTTAAGAGCCTGAACCCAAGAAAACATTTGCAACAGTCAGCAATACAAAATACTTAGGAAGGGTCGACCTTCTTATGAAGCTCAAGAGTTAGTTGCAAAAGAGATTTTCTGAATAAGTGGGACACAATGCTTTGTCAGCAAGAAAAGTTTGACATATACGAATGCCAGGCTGGGGTGTATTGTTTTTTTATGGGAGATCATTGAGCACTTATGTGGCATAAAAAGAATTATGTGAAAGGGAATTGAAGATCAATAGATCCCGGAGGAAGCAGATGACAGCAAGGTTAAGGGCAATGATTAAGTAAGTAGGTTTTCATAAATTGGAAAATAATTCTGAGAGATGATTAGAGGCACATTTTGGTATCAAACTAGATTTGACGATTTAGAGAAAAAAAATATTGGTTTAAAGCCTGCTTGTCACCTTTCTGTAAAGTTAAAACTGAGAATAAAAACTTTTCTTTTGTGGAGTAGGAGGCTTAAATTGAGTTAAATGTTTTAGAATTGCAGTTTGTAGCACACAAGTACAAAGCACACTGATCAGTGAAGAACTGTGAGTGCTCAGCTAGAGGTTGAGTACCATAAGTGTGCAACATCACAAGTCTTCATGGTACATAATTCTTGTCAGTTTTGCTGACTATTATAATTGAAGAAGCTAGACTTTGGAATTATACCAGTATTCAGACTGTTGATACAGTAGAAGTTTGAGAATATTCAGGACTCATACAATATTTTGAGAAGCTTAAGTAAGTATTGAGTCTAAATTGACTGTAAATGGAAGTCAAGATGGATATGATACGGTAGTAGAAAATCAGAAGGAAAATGGGTTGGAAATCTGCATCAGATCAAACAGAATAAGGGTGAAACTTTAGGGTAGACCAAGCAGTAAAAGGCTCAATGGGATTGCAGACATATCTTTCAAAGACTGAATTGTTTTAGGTGATAACAAGAATGGAGGATTCAACAGAAAAGGGCTTGAATGAGAGCTTTAGAGTTGGAGTCAAACAATTATCAGATCAGTGTATACTGGTAAAGGTTCTGAAATCATATATTCTAATGATAGCCTTGGAGTGGATGCGTGGCGTGAATCGTGGAATGTTTTCTCTATGAGTGTGAAGCAGTAATCGGGCACTTTGTAAACACCAGAGACATGATGGGCCCAGGATCACTCATCAAAGTTCCAGTAAGATGAGGTTCAAATGAAGGTAAGAGAGTAAAGATAAGCCAGCCAAAATTCCAGCATGGGTGGATGTGGGGCAAGCCAAGTCCCACCTCCAGCTGAGAAGCTACCAGCAGCTGATGGCTACTGGGGGAAGGACAGTCAGGATTTAGAGATGAGGCCTCTGCTTGGCCTCGTGTTCCAGTGGATGGTTCCACGTGTGCACATACTCAGCACTAAGTGGACCTAGTGGGCTTAAAGAAGAATATATAAGGTTGGGAGGGAGAAGTAATGATGGGGAGCAGAACGGGAGAGAGTGGAGGTGAATTTGATCAAAGCACATTTTACGCATGTGTGGAAGTCTCAAAAAATAGACATTAATTACAGAAAAGTTTGGAGCAGACAGCAATCTTATTCCACTTTCTGATTTGGGTTTCCATGGAATGTAAGACAATGGCTAAATTTTACTGGGGATATTTCAGTGTCAGCTGTGTGTTTCAGGGGAAACCTGATTTTACTTAAGGGCAGCAGATAAGAGGACTGAGATTCCTCCATGTTCAGACTAATAAATGGATCACATTGGGCCTCAGCATGTAGTTTGGGAGTTATTCAAAGTGGTAGAAGCACATAGGCCTGGTTTGTTTTTAATTAAGTTGCCTTTTCTGGGGTGTTAGGGTTTGAACCATTGCCCTTGTGCATGCTAAGCATGTGCTCTACCACTAATTTAGACTTCTAGCCCAAGAACTGAGTTACTAATTACCCTTTTGTTTTTAGATATATCTCCCACAAATATTTTAAGTGTGGAAGATTGCAGGCTAAAGAGGCCTGGTGTAAAGTGCTGTTGGCAGCTGTAGGCTCTAGACTGTAGTTGCCTTAAGCAGAGGTGCAGCAGACATAGGAGGCTGAAGCTGGTGCAGGAACAAACATTATGTGAACAGAGAAACAGTGAAGAAACTCTAGGAATCGTACAGGTAGGGGAGGGCTTTTATCTTTCAGGGTCTAGATACACACTTTACAAATATACATGTGAATGTTTCATATAGCTATTTTATTAAAAGTATGTTTATATATCTGCACTTTAATCATCAGATACTCAAGTATAAAGGAAGACAAGTTCTTATCTCTCAGAGGCTGTGCCAAAGGATTAACTAAACAGTATAAATGGAAAAAGTGAAAATATCTGTACCAAATGAAGGGTCTGATTTACTTATTTTCTTTTGGAGGGATTGATCTGTTTTTCTTTCTTTTACTTTTATTTCTCTGTGTTGTTTTGGCTTTTGTGCATTTCCAAGCATATCTCAAGTCGAATCAATCCACGCAGCACAAGAAATTTCACTGCCTACTTCAAGTGGAGAACCGACCTGCCCTGACATTTTTCAGTGCAGGTGATAATTGGTAGAGTGGTGTGGGGGCAGGCTTACCCAGCTGGCCACCCGCATGGAGAACAGCTTTCCTATTAAAGTTAATCCATCCATGAAGGACCTTTGAATGTCTGCTTCTCCAGGGTGGGCGATGTGCTGATGCGGTCTGCTCAGACCCCAAATGAAGAAACGCTTGGCTTCATTTTATTCTGAGCAAGCAAAAGGATGATTTAACTACCAGTGCGCTCAGGCAGCCTGGCTTTCTCAGTTCTGAGTCTCTCTCTCTCTCTCTCTCTCTCTCTCTCTCTCTCTCTCTCTCTCTCCCTATTTTGGGAGATATTGGTACAATATTCTCTATTTTATTCTTAAACCTGATTGAGCCTCAGAATCATCTACAAAGGTTTTAAAGCAAACCAATATCCAAGCTTCGGACAGTGATTTTGATTCATTGTATGTTGTGTTGGATATAACAATATACTTTGAAATGTACTTGGGGAATCGTTGATTCATAACAGAGGTTCACAATTTTGGTATGAGATTGAGTGGGAAAGGAAAGTCTACTTCATTTTGGTTTCCTATTCCTGAATGATATTACTGCTCCAAGCGCTGTGTTACACAGAGCCACTTATGTACTTGGCAGTAATGTTTTGGGAGTGTATTGCCTACAAAGAGTAGAAAGTTCAATGGGGAAATGCCTGACTTTGATAAGGTAAAGAACCTGGGCCACTCTTTCCCCTCATTGCCCCAACACTTTCCTCGTGATTAAAACCTAAATTATTTGCCCTTAGGTGAATGTGCCAGGCTTGAAGTTCAGATCTCTGCATCAGAAAACTACTACAAATACTTCGTTCAATTAATTAATTAGTCAATTAGTTAATTTGTTAATTGATTAATGTTGACTCCATGTCTCCTGAAGTCCATGCTGGCCTTGCACTTGCTATGTTGATGAAGCTGGACTTGAACTCTTCATCCTCTGGCCTTCACCTCCTGAATGTTGGGATTGCAGGTGTGGGGGATGTACTCCATGTCCAGCTGCACCAAATACTTTAAAGAAACATCAGTGTCTAATATTTTCTTCAAAGTCAAATGGCAGGGACTGATCAGTTATTGATAGGAATGTCTCTAATGGCAGGATTCAGTAATGCAAAACCTGGTGCAATACTAATAAGTTTCTTTAACAAATGTTTAGTTTAAGAGCATGCTGGGAGTGAAGAAAGAATCCAAGTTGGAGAAAGGGATAAAACACAATTACAAATCTCTAGAATGAAGGCAGAGAATGAAGTTTTGTATTTCAGCCCAGTATGAGGTGGTTGAGACAAAGAACCAGTGACAGTATGGTCAGCCATGAAGCAGGAAACCCTGCAGTGAAAGGGGCACTTACTAAAATAATTCTGCTTATGCATAGATCAGAACTGCCTTCAACGATTGTTTAATAGATTCATTGGCTTAATGAAATTTTAACATACATGGAGAAGGGTCTTTTCATGCAACTTAATAGCATGCTTTACCATTAATTCTCTTTCCCATGAAATTGTCTGATGAGATTCTAGGATCTTCTATGATGAATATATTTTTTGTTTGCTTCTCACTCGTCTCCTTATAATGGTTAAATTATGGTTAAATTATGATTTTCTTCAAGGAATTGCACATTCATAGGTAGATATATAAATCAGTCTTTTAGTCTTACCCTTTAGATTATACCTTCATAGTCAAAATGACAGGAATGTTACCAGCTGGAACAAGTGAGATGCAATACTGGGTGAACTGTTGCAAGGTTGATGAGAAACATACCTTCCACTTTGCTTGCTAGAAGAACTGCATAAAAGCTTGGAATATCTCCGTATAAGAAAAATTCCAAAAACAACTTGAGCAACCAGAAGAAAAATAGAGCCAACAATTTTAACTTCTGACATCTATCATTTCTCAGACTGAGATAAACTATACTTTCCAGGGGTGTTCTGTTCTCTCTCTCTCTCTCTCTCTCTCTCTCTCTCTCTCTCTCTCTCTCTTTCTCTCTCTCTCCTCTCTTCTTATTCCAGTCAATCAGTCAATTTGAATTGGGCTTCCTAATACCTTCAAACAAAAAGAGTCATGATTAAAATTTCCTGAAGCAGAAAGCTATTTACTTACTGAAAATTAGGTTTGCTCATGGCTCAAATTCAGTGTGTAAGAAAAATAAGCCTTTAGAAGAATGTTGATATAATCACTTGTTCAAAGAGTGGATCCAAGTGAAAGTATTTGAAATGATTGTGAGAGATGTGCCAAAATACTGTTTGAAAATGATAAGTAGCAAGGAGACAGAGGAAGAATAAATGGGTCGGGGGAGACTCAGAGCCTTGAAATTTCCTCATCTGCGAAAGCAAAACATCCATATGGAAACCTGTGTGATAGCTGTTTGTCTAACAGCCTCAGGGATGACTGACTCTTCTAAAAGGAAAGAGCTATTTGTTTCAGTCCTTGCCTGTTGGACATAAAGCCAGAAGAAGTCAAGGGAATAGACAATATATTCCAGTGAGGAAATGCCTATGGAAAAAGCATCTGAAGGAAGAGTTTATTTTGGCTCACAATTTGTGGGTACAGTTTATTATGGTGGGGAAGCCATGGCAACAGGAGCTTGCATCAACTGGTTACATTGTGTCCACAGTCAGGAAGCTGAGAGCAGAAGATGCTTGTGCTCAGCTCACTTTCTCTTTTTACTGAGTCCAAGACTCCACCCCATGGAATGATCCACGCTCATTTACAGTGGCCCTTCCCACTTCAGTTAACCTAATGGAGAAAAGCACTCACAGACATGCCCAGAGTCTTGTTTCCATGGTAATTATAAAACCTATGAAGTTGACCATCAAAATCCCCATTGCAATGGCTATTATCTAAAATGAATGAATGAAGAAAAAACTGAAAATGTTTTACAGATGCTGATAAGTGGCAGATTCTTAAAATGTATTTTGAAATAGCATAGAAACTTTATTTTTAATAATTTTAGAATTATCTAAATCTGGTAATAATTATTTTAATGTTTGTTTTTTTTTTTCCCAGACACTAAGCCAAACTCCCTGTAGTCAGTAAGAGAGAAAATTCTGGAGTTAGCCTAAACTTGGAGAGGAGTTTGCACAAAGTCAAACAACACAGTTGGGTGGAGAGATTGACTAGTGGATGATGAGGAAAGTGATGTAGCTAAATTTAAGTAATACACTTCCCTTCCCGTTTGAGCTGTCATTTTCATTAATAACGCAGCAAGCCTCAGCTGGTGGCGATGCCATATTCGTTTCTGGACTCAGACATAATCTGTACATTTCTGGAAAACTGGTAAATTTAAAAGATGTCTATTTTTATGCAAAGCTAATGGAATGCATATTAAAATATGCCTCAGTGAACTGGTAATTCAGAGGTGGGAGAGATTGTGAGTCAACTCTAAGTGGGCATTGGGTATGTTCTTTACTTTCTGGTTGCATAATAGAATATTTCAGAGATATATGAATACTGAGGAAATGCAACATAGAAGAAAAGGTCTCAGTATAAGAATGAGATGTGACCAGTTCCTAGGTGATACATCTGCATTTGGACCTCTAAACCTAAGGCTTATGGAACACAATGGAATGAGGAGTATAAAGAAAACTAAAGCATTCCTCCACCATCACTAGTGAAGCTTCCTTAAACGACATAGTATTATGGACACAGAAGGCCACACCTAACCAAGTTTTATAAAATAAGACATTGGAAAGTATGTATCCCTGGATGGGACTCCTCTGTTGACTAGCCAAGGAAGGGGGCAGAAAGATTGTAAGAGCCAGGGCTAGTTCATGAATTTAAGGAAGCAGAGACTTTCAGGCTACTGGAAGCTTGTACATGTGAAATTGTGGCAATGGTGTCATTGAGTACAGGATCCACACCAACTCAAATTAGACAAGGGTCCAGAGTAGAGCGATAGAAATTGGTGGTGGGCCAGACCTAGACTGAGAACTATTGAAGACTGATTGCTACTGGGAGAGGGAGAGTATGCCTTACTTAAAAGCTCTAGATAGTCTGATCAGACTCCAGTGGATGAATTTGAACTAAAGGACATCTGAGCACTAATACTTGACTGGATAAGACTCAACATGTATGATGAAATAATTGAGGCCCGGTGGGGTCTTGGGGGGGATAAATGGGGGAGGAGTTCTAAATTTGATTAAGAGCTGTTGTATGAAATGTATAAAACAATACAAAAAAGAATAAGGTTTGAGCAATACAGCTTTAGCAGCTCATTAAAGAACTGTAGTCCAGTTGAGGGGGGAAGTGGTGGGGTGCTATATATAGATGTCAATGGGAAAGGAAGTGTAAGATAAAGTTGATTAAGTTGTTCTATATGAAATACACAAAATTTCATTAAAAAAAATGAAATGTAGCATGAATGGGAAGCATTCCACTCCATCATTCCGCTATAGCCCGCAGAGTAGTGGGCAGTTCCTGCTTTAGAAGAACATCTGTAGCAGTAATGACTACAGAAACAACATAGCATCTGCAGAGACATCTTAATAACACCAAAAGTATAATATTCAGCAGCAGCAGCAGCAACAGCAACAATGTGTTTAGCAAAATTACTCACTTACTAGAGGTATGGTCTGTGTCCAGAAGATTGGTGGAATGTATTTAACAACGCTGAGCCTAACAGTAGACAGACAGCATCTTCCCCCAGGCACCTATGTAGAGGCAAAGAGCTGGGAATGGTGGGGTTATTTTTCATGAATCATCTGACATACAGTGAAGCAGTAATAATACTCAAGTTATCAAAATTGTTTCTGTCCTTGATTTACAGGCAGAAATGCCTGCAAACAGATATACACAGACAGGTATTTGTGAAATCAGTTTATACTCTGCCTCTTGCACTTTTACTGCAGAGTGATTTTTAACTTCTATGGGTACTAACAGGTAAAGCACCACCCCCCCCCCCCAAAAAAAATAAAGTGCTGTTTTCTAAAATCCTAATGTCTCTAAGCCATTTGGACAAATAGTTGTCAGTGATATGCTCTCAGGCTATTAGGGAAAAGGCTGTTCCTCTCAGTTCCTATTTTTCCCCCAGCTATGAATTCACATAATGCCATTTTGACATTATAGAGACAAGTCTATTAAACTATGAATTATGGCTACTTTATCTCTTATGTTGGTCCATTTAGCATAATAGCTCCAATTGACCTAAATAGCAGATAGTACATTTATTCTAAGTGTTTGAAATTAAAATAGATTGAATGATTTTCTTATATGTATCATTGTTGAAGTTTTGTTACACTCTGAATTAATACAAATAGCAGAAATAACACGACTGGATGCACCTGGCATGCATTACTGGATTTATTCCAAGCTTTCCCGTAATTGGGCATTTATATCCACATAACTGGAGCACAGTGATGGTTTTAATGTTTCAAAATCAGGATTTTTAAAGAATCAAACTTGCAGAAATATAATCAGTATATCAGGCAAGGTAAAAGGGTGCGACACATGAAAAAATAAGAATGTATCATCTTCCTGCAGGGTGCTCTGGCCATATTGATCAAAACTCATAAAATGTGCATACTTGTTGATTTGTATTTCCTGTATTAGGATTTATTCTGAGGACAGAAGTTAAGCAGAATATGCAACAATTTAGCTAAATTCTGTTCATGACACTATTATGTAGAAAAAAATATGAGTAACTTAAAAATATCTGTTAATAAGATCTTGAATTATAAAACTCTTTACCTCTATGCAATGGAAGACTAGCTATGTTTTAAATTTATTTGATTATACTATTTTAAATAGTATTTTGATTTATTTTTTTGAAAAATTCAAAGTTGTATAGAATGTGTCTTGATCACATCCATCTACCCAATGCCCCCTGCCAACTTCCAACTTCATGATTCAGTGAGTAATAAAAAAGGAGTGCTTTTTAATTTTAAAGGAAATGAAAATCTGGAAGATCAGAGAGATATGTCTGATAGAAATTATTTTAACTTAAGTACCATTACAGAGAGCCAGAAGGTAAATATGCTCCACCCCACCCCAACTCTCCACCTCCATGTATAAACACCATTCTTTTATAGATAGCACCTGCTTCTATACTCTTTTTTTTTATTTTCTGAAAAAATAGCTCAGTCTTGTTCATTAGTGTAATTGAAAACTGGAGGTACCTTGAATATGTCTTCTAAGTATGTATAAATATAGGCTTCTTTAATATCTTTATTTTCCTTACAATTTACATGGAAAAAGGACTGAAGAACTCCTTTTATTCTGATTTTCAGTTTTCGTTGAACTTTTGAAGATTTCATACATCTTGGTCATATTTAGACCCCCCCATCTGCATACGCCATAGTCACCCCACCAGATTTCATATATTCTGTCCTATACGTTAAGGCCTGTCTAGTTAAGTTTGTGTCCCCATATATCCATCGGTGTGAATCCATCCACTGGGGCCTGGTCAACCTATTGAGCATTACTTCCTTAAAGAAAATCAACTTTTTGGCTAAGGTTGGGGCCTGCTGCCCTTTTCCCGAGTTCAATACTTTATTTTGTCTGCTTGAGTTTAGATGGGTCTTTTGTATCCTGTCACCTTTTCAGTAGATTCATAGGTGCAAGTGTTGGGCATAATGTAAGGTGGGCCTAGTCAGGACAGAGGAATAGCTCCTGTGGGTGTGGCATTCTACTCTGCCTAGTTGTGAGATGGGCACCTGGGAAGAACCTGCCTACCTGGGGACAAACTTACTATTGGCTGTATTTGGGACCCCTCCCCATAAGGTCATTGGCTATCCTGGCCTATAAGAGCTTGTGCACCTATTCAATAAATGAGTTTGTAGTGCCACGCCCTTGGCCTGTTTCCCATCCAACTCCCAGAATCTGTGGCTTGACTCTGCGTCTACTCACCCACAACCCCTTGGGCTGGCTCTCCAAAGTCCACTCGGGCTGGCCCTGAGTGGTGAGACCCGACGATAACTGACATGAGGATAAGCAAGGTCCTAGGAGCCTGTATGACTCTGTTTCCACATGGTCATGCACCAACATTGACCCTTACAATCTTTCTGCCCCCTCTTTTGCAATCCCCTGGGTAGGTGAAGTTTAATATAGGAGTCATATCCAGGGACACACCAAAGGACTACTGGCAGCTGATTACTGCTGGATGAGGGACAGTTGATTTTTTTTTTTTAAATTTTTTTTTAAGAGAGAGAATCTAGATAGGCTCAATAGACCCCAGTAGACGAACTTGCACTGAGGGAAGTCTGGGTACACTCGTTTGACTCAATAGGCTTTAACATACATAACAGAATGCATGAAATCCAGTGGGAAGGCTATGGGGTTTCAGATGGGAAAGGGGATATAAAGATGACTAAAATTTTTGTAGGAAATGCACAAAAATTCAATTAAAAATTCAATTAAAAAATGACTATTTAAAAACTCATGTTAAAAATAGAAAAAGAAAACCAACTCTCCCTCACCCAATAGCCACCAGTTCCTCATTTAAGGTTGGGCTTGATACCTGTTTCCCCAGTTCTATGCTGGGTTTTTGTCTGGTTTGAGCTTGCATGGGTCTTGTGCATGCTGTCACCATTGCTGTGAGTTCATATGAGCAGGTTCCTAGCTTCCTGGGAAACTCTGTTTCCTTGTAGTCATCCACCATCCCGGGCTCTTACAGTTTTTCTGCCCCCTCTCCTCAGTGGTCCCTGAGATATGGGTGTCAGATGTTTGATGTAGGAGTCCTATCCTAGGACATGTATTCTGCAGTCTCTTATTCTCTATACTTTGGCTGGTTGTGGCTTTCTGGGTTAATTACCACATGTTGCACGAGGAAGCTTAACTAGTGGGAACTGAGAGATGCATTATTCTTCTTTCTGCCCGCTGTTCTGCTATGTTTCTTGAGCCACAGGTGTAGATGGTGTATTCTAGATATGTCACTTAGTATTAGGCCTCTCACAGACATTTATTCTCTGTGTTTGACCTTGTTGTGGGACTCTGTAATAATTTCTGTCTGATGCAAAAAGAAGCTTTTATGAGGAGGGGTGAGATGTTCACTTGTCTATAAATATAAGGTACATATTTACCACACAGTAAGAAATTACATTGATCCATGAGTGTGAGAGATGCAGGTTTCACTCTAGGATCTATGACTTCTCCGGCCAAGTATATTTGGCTATGGCTATAGTACTGCTCATGAGTTGTCTCTCATTGAGTGAGCTTTAAATCCATCAGGTCGCTGTTGATTTTTCCCAAGATGAATGTGACACTCCTTTACTAATTAGATAGTTCTCTGTGCTGGTCATTGTTGTGTTTATTAGTCTTTACAGTTGTGTAGAACCATTGATTAGTTTTCTCTTTTGGAAGCTTACATAGTATCAGAGGATACTATGAGAACTAGCCTGCTGAGAACGTTTTGATCCATATAGTATTTTATGATTTGCAACTTGTACTTTTCTTATTCTAAGTGGACTTTTTAATGTGTTCTGTTCTCTGGATTTCCTGTGAATGGTTGATTCAAAAGCCTTTTCAAATTCATGTCAAATCCCTTTGGCAAGTCTGTCGGATGTACTGTGTTCTTTCTTTAATGGATCATAGTGTCATTTTTACATTTAATGATACTAAATCTATTAATTATCTGGAGTTATACATTATTTACATTCTATTGATTCTTTTAAATTTACTGATCAAAAACCATAGTAGAACATTATTTTTCTAACCCAGTCTTTGGTTACTAAGTCGTATGCGCTCCCTATTTGAAACACAGGATAATTTCCCCTTCTCCCCTGTTTTTAAGGAAACCGTAAACTCTGTCTTTTCCACTCATTTTCACTCTACCTCTAAAAAAAAAAAAAAAAAAACTATGTCATTAAGAAATCAGCATCTGAGCTCATGTCAGTAATTCTGCCATCATTGTGGTTATCTCAGTTTTTCACAAGATTCTCAGAGATCTTACTAGAAAAAGAATCTAACTTTTTTTGCAATTCAAAAGCAGTTTCAATAAATATGTCTTAGCTTACATAGTTTTCCTTCATTTTTTTTGAGTACGTTTTCCCCCATTATTTTAAAAATTCAGATGATAATGTAATTTTCTCTCCTGTCATAAACTCATTTTTTCCTCAGTACTCAAAATGTTTTGGTCTTCCCTTTCCTTGTATTTAATCTTAGGATTCTTTGAATTCACTTTTTGAAGTTTTATGTTTTCTTCTAATTCTCTCCAAAATTCTGGAAAGTTCTAAGATTTTCCTATCCATGTCTGTTGTTTTTTATAGGTTATATTTCCTTTTTAGAAAGTATTTTTATTTCTTGATATTTCATACAATATATTTTGATCATATCCCCCTGAACCCCTGCCTATTGCTCCCCCTCATTCTTCCTGGATCCGTCTTCACCACCTTAACACCCTCCAACTTCATGTTCTTTAAAAAAAATTTCGTTATGAATTTCAATTTGAACTGCCATATACTTCTGGATATAGAGCCATCCACAAAAGCATGGCTTATTTACCAGGGACCATACCTGCAGAAAAATGCCTTTCCATCCCCCAGCACCTGCCAATTGCCAATAGCTTCTCACCTAGAAGAGGGGCTTCATGTTCTCTTCCCTACCTCATGTCTGGCTTGATCTTGCACAGCTCTGATGCACAAATGCTGTGGGTTCATATATACAACCGCCTTGTTGCATCTGGTAAACACTATTTCCTTCCAGTAATTTACGGTTTTTGGTTCATTCAATCTTCTGGCCCCCTCTTCCACAATGATCCCTGAGCCTTCAGAGGAAGGGGTGTGATATGGATGTTCCATTTAGGACCAAGCTCTCTTTGCAATACCTGATCCTTTGCATCAGAGCCAAATGTAAGTCTCTGTTAATATTCTGCTGCTGCAAAAAGAAACTTCTCTGATGAAGGCTGGGAAGTTCACTAATCTATTGGTATAGTGCTAAGTCCTTAGCAGTTGATTTAATATATACATTTAGCAAAATAGTAATAAATTCTCCCTTGAACAATGCAAGCTAACTAGCCACAAGTTATTGGACCAAATAAAGACACCAGGTATGGATTCCGTCTTGTGAAGTGGGCCTTAAATCCAATTAGGAAGAATTTGGTAGTCCCCCATAACATTTGTTCCACAGTTGTACCAGTGAGTCCATCTTGTCAGGTCGAGTGATACAAAATATTGGGTACATCACTGGATTTTACCATGGAAAAAATCAGTGTTACATAAATAAGTGCTATGGCTTGGGATAAGTTCATGTTGTCAGAATTAGCATATAAGAACTTCCAAATATCTAAAACTACTTATAGAAACCTCACTAGTTGGCTCAGGGAAATTAAGTATTCCTGGTAAATACTGATGCTGAAGCTACACATGGAAAGTTTAATTAAGAATGTTGCATAAACATGAATTTAAAACTATATCTCTGAGCTAATATCACATACTATTCAAATTTAATTATGTCTACAAATAAAATCATGTCCTAAATTTATTAACTACAATCTGTCATTAATATATCTTGAACTTTATATGTTCAGATTGACCAAAGTATATTTTTTTCATCATAGGAGTGTAAGAGCATTTTATATGTAGTTGTAGACATTCTTCATAATTTTTCATCACCTATATTATTTTTCTTTACTAACTTTAAGGATTAAGAATTCTCTGGACAGTGAGCATCTCTTATAAATCTGAAACATAGTTTAAAGAATCCAGTGCCTGGGCTAGAGAGATGGCTCAGGGGTTAAGAGCACTGACTTCTCTTGCAGAGGTTATGGGTTCGATTCTCAGAACCTACATGGTAGCTGACAAGGGAATCCCACACCCTCTTCTGACCTCTGGGGACACTACATGACACAGGCACACTTGCACACATGCTGACAACACACCCATATACATTAAAAACGTATATCCAGTGTCATGTGTCAATTTAAATAACATGTGAATGTCTACATGGAAGTGTCTCTTTCACTGTGTGTTCTGGTTAGTAAGCTTGAGTCCTGTTCACATATGTCATCAAATCACCTTTGTTCGTGCTTGTTTTTCCTGTAATCCCTTCTTCAGTCACAGGTGCCTCTTATTTGTTGATACTATTATCTTTTCAGACTCTTTGAAACAATCTCTGTTACTATTATTGCTACTTTTCAGGTTCTGGGGACTTTACTATTTAATTCAGGTTGAATTACTGAAATTTACTTGTAAAATACTTGTTTAATGGAAGTGGATTATTCAAAGAAAGTTGTTTTTCCTACAAGGAAAGTTAGTTGCTTTACAGTGGTCTCTAACTACATACACTATTATAGCTGGATTTTTTAATTGTTTGTAATAGTCCAATACACTACGTCTGAAATCCAAAAGATTAATTTTTGGTGGATTAATTAATTTATTTAGGTGGGCATAGGATTAATTCTTATGCTTTAAAGTATATCCCCAAGATATTTTAGTTATTATTCAAAATGAAACAAAACAATGATTTCTATTGACACCATGAAATATAGTGCTTATATGAACAATTGTAAATGTTGCAGGAAGCAAACAAAGATTAAATCTAACACGAGGCCTTGGATATTGCTGTATGGTAAAGTTTTTCCCAGACAAAGAGACACAGACAGTACAGAAAGACAATAATGAGGACGTGCCCCATATCTGCTTCAGAGATGACTAACAGGAAGACTAGCAGGTGTGGTGGATGCTCTGCTAGTTCACAACATGAGAGGTGAGAGACTGTTTTATGAACCTAATGATAATTCACATGGAAAAACATGTTATGGGGTAACCAAGTAGGAATCAGCTGAAGGAGATGATGATAGTCAGCTAATACAATAAGAAATATAATGGAGCTATTCTTTAGTGACATATAGTGTCCTTGAGATCGCAAAGTACAGAACCTAAAATAATTGATTGCTAGTTTTCACCTAGAAACTTAAGATTGTCCTGCAACCGCTGCCTATTTAATGATTGTTTTTCTTGTGACAAGTACATACTAAATGTTGAAAGTCTCTTCGCTAAAGAACTTGATTTTACAGTTAAACCTAAATCCAAGAATTATATTCTGATTGACCTAGTATCTTTTTTTCTCTTTCCAAATCTGGTCTGATGAAACAGAATCTTACTGTGTTTTCACCATAAATTCTTCCTCAGAATGAATAATAGGAAGTTGCCTTACTCCGCATACTCTTCAGTTATTTATTTTATAATTTTATATCAGAGCCATAAAAATACTTGTAACATACAAATCCTCTGTCACCTGTTGCAAGCATTTTCTTTCTCAGCATTTCTTTCCTGGCACCTTACATTAAGACCTTCATTATTCAGACTCCGTCTACACACTGATTGCAATTGCACTAGATATGCACACCAATTTCAAAATAAAATAAAATGGATTAAATTTCGATCTAATATTCAGCAGTAAGAAGACATATACTTCATTTTAAACAAATGTTCTGTAATTACATGAATATATGCATATATGCATTAGCAAGATTTCTCCTATGTTTTCTTCTAAGAGATTTAATAGTTTTATAGTTTACATTTGGGCCTATGATTCTTTCTTTCCTTTTTTGATTTCATTTATTCTTCTTTGCTTAGTTTCAAATGACAGTTAGAAACTTTATGTATGTCTACTATGAAGTGGCTCAGCTGAGCTGATCATATACTTCTTGTGATGAGAACATATCTATTCTCAGGACTTTAAAAATTATATAATTATTAACTATAGTCTATTTTGACTTAATTTTGTGATAAATTTCAGATTTGTTTAATGAAAAGTGAATGCACTCCAAAGAAGCTCAAAAATGTTCCCACAAAAGTATGTCTATAAGCATTTATGGCCACTTTGTTCTAATTGGTTGAATGCTGAGGCAATGAAGACATCCTTCGACAGGTAAATGAGTTAATAAATTATGGCATGTAGACAATGGAGGAATGAATTCACTACTAAAAGATAAGAAACACCCAAGCTATGACAGAAACGGAATGAACTTACAAACATCACTAAATGAAAGAATTCAATGTAAAGTCTCTACACTGTAAGATTCCCACAGTGTGACACTGTGGAAAAGAAAGGTAACTATGGAGGCGGTAATGATCACGGGTTCCCAAGCTTTTGGGGGACTTAGCCATGAATAGGCAGAAAACAGAGGGATTTTAGGGCAGTGAAATCTACAGAGTTCATACAGAGATGTATATCATTATACATTTATTTACAATGTATGTTATCACGAGGAAACCTAATGTAAACAATAGGCTTTGGGTGGTCATGGTGTACTAACACAAGCTCAAGAGATAGAATAATGTACCTCTCTGGTGAGATATTGGTAATGGGGGAGACTGTGTGTGAGCAGCAAGGTACCACAAGGGGTCTCTGCCCTTTCTCCCAGTTCTGTTGTGAACCTGGAGCTTCTGTAAAATAAAGTATATTAATATACAAAGTAAACTAAACAAGAAATAAGATATGAAGTCTAAGTTTCAAGATATGTTAGTGAACTATATTCTGCAAGTAACTGAGCCTTCCTAAACTTGGGAGACTTTTCTGGAAAAAGATGAGGATCTAGATATTCTGGGATTATTGAATGCAAACCCTTAGTGTACCCAAATCTCTAGAAACTATAATGAATCTATCTCCGACGGATTACAGAAGGCCCCGTGAAGAGTCAGGAAATGGATATTGCTTTGGTTCAATCTTATCTCACAGGTTTGTGTTGGACCATAAAATGATTATTTTTAAGGTGTACACTCAAAATGTATGTACTTAGTAACTGTAGAATTCCTACATGTATTCTTAGCTGATGTGGTGAATACCACTTATTTCAAAATGTTAGTATCTTTTCTATCACTAATATATCATGAAGTAACAATGTTAACATCTTTGGTAGCCCAAACTATTTTTATTTCAGTAACATGAGACAAATGGTAGATTCTAGTGTTTTCATATCTTTGGGCTCTACCCTTTATCTCATTAGTATATGACAAAAGAAGTATTTGTTGAGGACGTCAGGCTCACCTCTTTATGTTTCCTTTCTTTTTTCTCTTTTGGAATATTGTCATCGGGTTTTGAAGGTCACGGTTTTTCTCCAAGACTGACTTCAGAGATGCTGAATACTTTCAATGCAAGTTAAATAACTATTCTTGGCAGTTTGTTTAAAGAATTTTAAAATGTCAGATAAAATTACTTGTGTGTTGAGTCTCTCTGCTTTACTTGTTGATGAGCAGAAGTTGCTGTGTGAGCATCACAAGGATGCCGTAATTCCATTGAGCATTGGCTGCGTTGCCTCGCTGCACCATGATTGCCATTTCTCTGAAGTGCAGGCTCCTCAAGCTCTTGGCAGCTTTTGCCTGCAAGCTGCTATTTTTGCACGAGGCCAGGGGAAGAGGGCTTAAAGCAGGTCCAGACGGCAGTGCAAACTTCCCTACCATTTGGATTGTTATGACTCAGTAATCTAAATATATTGGAAAAGTCTGTGGCAAACAGAGATGGTATGGAGTTTTTGGCAGTTCCTTATATGGTCCTTAGGGTTTTGGAACAAGAAATTTCATCTTCTATGGGCAACATGAACTTCATTTGAATGTAGCTGAACATTTGGAACAGTTGAAAGAATAAACACCATATTATTGTGAAGTAAATAACTGTTTGAATCAAGCTAATAATCATGGAATCTGTGTTGCTAATTCAGTAAGCATTAAAATAGAACACAAACTTAGAATTCATTGCAAAACTTAAATATTATGCAGGTGTCAGTGCCCACAGAAGTGCATGCACGGCTTCTCATGTCATGCTCCCATCCATTTTGAGTCTATTTTTTCATATAGTAATATAATAACCAGGAAAGTGCATGTTTCTTGGTTTTATTTACTTGCAATAACTTTGTTCTTTTACTCTATGCTGGTGTCTGTATTTGGTGGTTAGATGTGTGTCTTTTAGATGGCAAAATGATAGATCTTTTTTTTTTTCTAATGTAATGTGCATCAGTTGATTAGGGAATTGAAACCATTAATATTGAGAGTTATAGAATGGTGTTTAACTCCTGTCACTTTGTTGTATGCAGTGTGTTTGATGTTTTCTTAAACTCTTTGCTTAACAAACTGTCCTAGCACCATTAATTTTTTCCTGTGACATTTTCTATATGTTTATCTTTCTAGTCAGTCTGAAGTATTCTTTTCAGTATTCTCTGTAGGCTTGGCTTGGTGATCACAAATTAAGTTATCCTGTTTTTATGATGGAAAAAATTTATTTTTCCTTCAATTATGGCAGAGAGTTTTATCATTACAATAGTCTTAGTTGGCCTCTGTGGTCTTTCAAGACTTTAAAAACATTGCTCCAGGCTATTCTGGTTTTTAAGTTTCCATTGAAAAATCTGCTGTTATTCTGATGGGCTTACTTTTTTATGTGATTTGTACTTGGAGCTTTCAATACTCTTTGTCTGCCCTGTGTATTTAATGTTTTAACAATAACATGAAGTGGCATTTTTATTTTGTGGTCACTTGTACCTGGATGAGCATTTGGAAAACTTGCTGTCATAGTTTTATTAAAAACATTATGTATGCCTTTGGCGTGGACTTCTGTGCCTATAAGGTTAAAGTTTAGTCTTTCAATACTGTTCCACAGATCTTATATATTCCATTCAAATATTTTGTTAAATTTGTCCCTTACTTACCAGGATGGAAATGTGGACATCTGCAGTTAATTTATGCTTCACAACTGGCTCTAGATGCAGGCACTAAACATATTTGCTTCCTGTTCCTATTTTATCCACATCATATTACATACTGAGCATTGCTAGTAGCTAATGATTTTTGTTTTAGAAAGGAATCTCATTCACTTCCAATCATGTAGTTTTATGGATAACTTGCTTCACTTTCAGGGGAAATTTGGGCTCTCAACAATGTCCAGCAATTTCCCAAATCCTAATGTCTTAAATTAATTCCTGAATTACTATTTCAATAATGCTACCCCTTACCAAATTCTAATTAATGTCTAAGAACACAGTGAGCTTTTATTTTTTTATCTTTAGGCTAATTTCCAATTAGGATATATAGTCTGTGCACTGTGTTGTGTGGTTTTGCAATAGATAACAAACAAAGACATGTGATTTAGATTTGTATTATAGAAACATGACTTTAACTTAGTTTTAGACTTTGTGAAAAATTGTGGTTTCAGCACTGGAAAGATTGCTGTTAGGATAAGAGCACATGCTGCTTTCAGAGAACGTGAGTTTGATTACCAGCACTCATTCAGTGGCTCCCAGATGTTTGTAACTCTAGCTCCAAGGAATCCAATGCCTTTTTCTGGTCTCCACTGGTCTCCCCCCATCTCTTCTTTCTTTCTCTCTCTATCTCCTCTCTTTTTCAAATATAATAAAAATAATTCCTTAAAAGTTATGGTTTCTAGAGTCAAAGTTATAGATAAGCATATCCTAAGCAAAGTTGCTCCTTTCTCTTTTCCGCTCTTTCCTTTATCAGTGATCATCTTCCTATTTCTTAACTTTTATAAACTTCCACTTTATTATACAAAGAGTAACATTATTTGGGACTAGCAAGATGTCTCAGAGGTTAAGAAGTTGCCAACACTCCTGGTGGCCTGGAGTTCTTCTGCTTGTTAATTTTTAAGTCTCTTTGGCTCTCATGAGATATAGTTTACCTTTTCTGCATCTTTGTCTTTTAGTTGGTTAAAACAAACATTTACATACTCTCTGGATGTGATAGTTTGTGGATTTCTGTGTTAATCTCATTGAAAAAGAGGGGTAGCAAGATTGTAACAGCAAGAGGTGCTGGATGGATATGAGGGAATCTGTTGTCTGGACTCCACAGAAAAGCTGCACATATGAACCAACAGCACTTACGACCTGTCCCAACCCAAGCCAGACAGGGGCCCATCATGGATTGAGGTGGTAAGTGGAAAGTCCCAGCCTTTAACTGAGGATCTATTGATAATTGATAGGTGCCAGGAGTTAGTCAGTTTTCCCTACTGGTGTGATGCCTGGTATTGACCAGATTATAAGGGATAGGACCACATCTAGGAGCATTTGGGAAACACAGATCATACTGGATAGACCTTTAGAACACACACACACAACAAAAGAGAGAAATATTTTCTCTACACCTTGGCCAATTGCGGCTTCTGTGTGCACTGCACTCTGTTGTGTGAGGAAACTTTCCTAGTGCATTAGTATTTTCTCTCCTCCCTGTTCTGCTGTGTTCCATGAGCTTTATGTGTAGAGCCTCCACTGTAGATGTGCAATTTAGGGCGAGGCATCTTTCAGACATATATTCTCTGCATATAATCAGTTGTAGAACTCTCTAATAGCTTCCATCTGTTTCAAAACAAAACTTCTTTGATGAGTAGTATATGGAACACTTGTCTTTAATATATGAATCCATATTTCGCATACAGTAAGAAATTTCCTTTGTCTGTAGATATGACAGTCTTAGGGTTTTCTCTAGGATCCATGACCTCTCCAGCCAGATATATTTGACTGTGTTTACAGAGCCATCCCTCCCATTGGAAGGATTTTAAGTCCAATTAGATAGCTGTTGTTTAAGCTCAAGATAAAAGAATCACTGCTGCACTGACATAGTTAGTTGTGCTGGTCATTGTTCTGCTTTGAAGAATACAAGGAAACAGAGTCTTTCAGGCCTTTGGGAATGTGTTCATATGAACTTGCAACAATGCACAAGACCCATGCTGACTCAATCAAACAAAACCAACCACATAAATAGGGAAATGGGCAGCAGAGCCTAACCTTAGTCAATGAACTGTTGGCAACTGATTACTGCTGGGTGAGGGAGAGTTGCTCTTCTTTAAGGGAATAATTCTAGATAGACTGAGTATACTCCAGTGAATGAGCTTGCACAGAGAGACATCTGGGTACAAAAGCTTGACCATATAAACCTTACATATATGACAGAATTCATGCATTTGGTGAGGAGACCTGAGAGAGAGCAGATGGGGTCTAAATATAATTAAATTTTAATGTACAAAATGCACAAAATATGCATTAAAATCTAATAGATGGCATGAGGTTGGTGGAGAGTTCAGATGGGTCTGCATATAATAAAATATATTTTATGAAATTTTTGAATCAATAAAAATGTATTTAAAAGGCATTAACATGTTAAATGTAAAACTTCTTGAAAAAGACATAATTTGCCACGAGCAATATTTTAAACCTTTCAGATATTTTAGTGCTATAAATATTCAGTCTTCTGTATTTGCTTTATATTGAGTTATTTCATTCTGAAATCAAGACAATAACCTTATAAATCAGTTTTGACACTTTCTTTATATTATTTGTGACATTTTGAAAAATAAGTGGGCTATCGCTGGAAGATATTTTAAGTGTATATCTAAGATGGAGAAACAGATGTGCATGCAGAAAGAGTTTAGAATTGTCTTTGGTGTCCATCAGTAGATGAATGGATTATGAAAATGAGCTCCACATGCACATCTCTTTACAGCAGCAAAGAAAATAGAATGAACACGTGTACATAAAGGTGGTTGGAACTGAAAAATATTAAATTGAGATAACCTAGGATCAGAATGACAAATAATACATTTTTTTCCTCACACATGTGGGTATAGCTTTTGATTTTTATATTTGTGCATTTATGTAGGAACAATTGTGAACAGAGGTTATGAAACTAAAAGCAGAAGCAGGTTTTAAAAAGGGGCGTGTAAAAGTAGTAGTAAACACATGACATGAAAATGGAAAGAGGAAGCTTAGTGAAGACTGGGATAAGTGAGGAAGAGAGAGAGGGAGATGTGGTGAGGAGTCAGAGGGGAGGGACAAACGTAACAATGTATGTATACAAGTGCCATTAGGAAACCTGCTACTTTGTGTGCTAATTAAGCATAATAATAATTATTAAGAATAATTAGCAACCCTAAATTCCAAACCCCCAAGCAAAGTCATTGTAGGCTAATTCATATTTCCCATTTCTTCTTGAATAATTAAAATTCCACATGGAATTACATACTTTACCTGATGTCAAACTTATAGGATAAAAGTTAAAATTATTGTTATGTGTAACTATCTAATATTAAGATTTTGTCTGTTTTATTTGATTTTTAAAATAATATTCCCTAATGTTTCTTATTTTCTGTGTCTTTAACTTTTGCTATGATCCTCATTGCTTTCTGCCTTCTTTTCCCTTCAGGGATTACTCGTTTTTCCTAGGCTTTTGAGTGAATAACATGTGTTTCTAATGCTGTTTCTGCTACTAGGATCTACTGATTTGTCTTAGCTAGTTATTTTATGTGCATTTACAAGTTATGATATTGATTTAATTGTCTCTTCTAAATATTAAATAATCCTGTTCTTTCTTCTGACACTTGAATGCAGCAGGATTGTGTTTTGGTGAGCACATAAATGCATGTATGTGTTCAAAGTTTCCTAATATGAGCCTTAGTTTTCCAGTGATTTTGACTTTGATTTGTAGTTTTATTATCTTATAATTAAAGAAAATGTGCAAACCAGCACCCAGTTCCTCATTAATTGTTCAATTTTATTTGATAATTTTTTTCATTTTATTGTTAACTTGTATTAATAATGAAGAATAAATTTTTGAGCTGGGCGTGATGGCAGAGGCAGGCAGATCTGGGGAGTTTCAAGGCAGCTAAGGCTACAGGGGGCCTCTGTCTCAAAAATACACAGAAAAATAAGAGTACATTTCAATAGAGTTTCCATGTTAGGGGGATTATATATTTTCCAGTATAATTCATTATGTCTAAATGACAAGAAATTGTTATAAGTACAAACAAGCAAAGTCATCATCTATTTAAGACAGAGCTCTGGTTCTGAATGGGAAACTCTCATTCTGTTGTTTACCTAGGACATTTCTAATCCTTTATATATTTCACCTCATTAAATTCTTCTTAAAAGTATATAGAAAGTAGATATTTGTTAACATCTTCAGAAATAATTGATAACTGTCTCATGGCCACAGACTCAGTATATTTAACAATGTTTGTATCTACTGACATTCTTTGATTTGGTTAAATTATTTTTACATTTTCTTATTGTGTGTGTATATGCATGTACGTAGGCTAGGGCATGCATGGAAGTCAGAAGGCAACTTTTAGGAATGGATTTTCTCATTCCACCATATGGGTCCCAGAGATCAAGTTTCAGGATGACCTGCAGTCAAGTGCCTTTCCCCTCTGAGCCATCTTGCTGGCCATTGTATCTGTTAACACTTTTAAGTGCTACCTATTCTTTGTCCGGTTTAGCTCTCTGACTCTTAGTCCAACGTGATGGACTGTTTTCTTTGCTGATTTATATATAATTACAAGGACGTAGACATGAAAATATAACCTAGAAAAATACAAAAATAATAGCGTTTGCACAGTTGATAAACTCTTGTTGCTAAAGTGTTAATAAGCATATAAGACTAGCTATCAAATGATACAATTCAGATGAGAGAAAAAAACTGGTGAGTTTATGAGAAATCAATCTGTATTTTAAAATTAACATTTTGGGATTAAGTAAGTAGGTAAAAGTTCAAGGCATTCGCTTATACATTCTTGAAAAGCAATTACCTGTACTATAATTTTAATGTTCAGTAAAATGTGCAAGAGAGTATGGATCTATAGGATATTGCATCGGTATTATTCAACTTTAACCTAGATTTTTTTCAATGTTATTGAATTATACTGATTTTGTATACTTAATGACAGAAAAACATAAAAATATAGCTATCGGTGTACAAAATGCAAAAATGTGAATTAGTTTTGAGTCCATTTCTTTCCTTGTCCTCTTGCTCTGGTGAAAAAATTGTTTCCTTTCCTCAGATTTGTGTCTATATTTTAGACGATCCTTACAACACAAAGTGAAATGTGTCTAATTAATCTTAGTCATTGAGAAGTCTATAATAAAAGATAACACACACACACATACACACACATACACACACCCCTTTAACTGTCCTTATAGGCCTCTACCTTTTTCATAATTCATACATTCATATATTGTTCAAGAATGCATATGTATATGCTACAAAAATAAACAGAGGAAAAGAACTTGAGAGAAAAAGAAAGAGAGAGGAGATGAGAGAGAGAGACTGGAAGAATTAGAGGGGAGACAGGAAGCGATGGGGATGATGTATATCCAAAAGGACTTGTTTCTTATTTTATACCCAAGAATGAGTTAATCAATGTAAATGTTTGGTCATTTTCTGTCTACATAATGCAGCGTCGGACCATGATGACTTTGGTGGGAAACAGGACAATGTTATTGGGTGCAGTGGCTGTAACAACTTGTGTTCTGTCATGTGGGCACTGGAGTTTGTTTTCTCCAAAGCTGGTACATCCAACTAGGCTAAGAAATGGGTAAAACCCAAACCAAACCAAACTAAAACCTCTCAGTTTCCCCCACTTTGGCAGTATCTGTTGGCCACATTGATTACATGATTTCTTAGTGAGTTATGTCTCATTGCAAGGTTATCCTTTTAGATTTGGCAAACGTTCTTTTTGTGAATTCTATTATTCCCCCCTTATGAAAACTATTAACCAAAAACCATGTTAAAACAAATTAAAAACTGAAAATGTAAAAAGGTGTATAAACCTTCAGAACCATCTTCTGTGCTTCTTCTTAAAAGTTACCCACTGGGAAATATCACTTAAATATTGAAAACCACTTCACATTTACTCTGTTAAAATCTGAGCACAAGATCCACCCCACCCGTCCATAGTATCAGTCAAACCAGAAGCGCACATTACTTTTCTCTTCTCTCTCTCCACAACCTAATGCCTCCTTTTCTTATGAAAATGTACTGTTCACAGGACAAAAGACACAGCAGAGTTGCTTAGCGTCATGTAAATGTTTGGCTAGATGTTCTGTAATTATAAAACAAATTATTAAGAAGATAAACTTCATAGTCAGATAATCTTTTATCTGTGATTTACCAATAGAGTTAATTAACGTTTCCTACCCATTGATGATCTCTAAAATGAATCAGCATCTAATTATAGAGTTCTAATAACAAAATAAAATTATACACAATGAATGTTTGACACCTAGTGGTTGCTCAGTGAGTCTTTGTTATTAGATGCACAAAATCATAAAACTAAGCAGACTTTTCTGTGTAATGGTATTGTGTCCTGTGTTTCCATAATCTAACTACTTACACTATTGAAGAAAATATTGAATTAATCAATTTTCAGTGAAAGTGTAATATATTAATATTAAGGTTATTTTATTTTTTTCATTAAGATACTGTGGGTTGAATTAGGGTCTTATGCATACTGGGCAAATGGTCTATTATTAACATTCTCAGATATTTTTTCCAAACATGGTTTTCTTATATACTTTAGGCTGTCTTTGAACATATTTTTTGCGTGGTGTAAGCATATGTGTATGCATGTTTGTATGTCTAGTTTTGCATGCACATGTGTCCACCCTGAATTTTCATGAATTCCAGGAATTTGAACTCTGGCCCTCAAACACGTGGGGCAAGAACTTTAACAATTGTGCCATCTCCTCAGAAGCTGTTCTTGAACTCTTTATTGTCTGCTTCTGCCTCCCCAAGACTGGGATTATAGGTTAGGGTCACCAGCCTGGCTATGAGTTTTTCGTTTCGGACATCTGTGAAGATTATCTTTTTTTCATTAACATGGATGTAACTGTAAATAAATGTGTCCTATATAAGTACTTCACTTGAAGCTGGTGTTTCTTCTTGTAGTTATGCTGCCTCATAGGGAAAAGTAAACACTATTTTCTTTTTGCTTTCACTTTAAAATAATGTGAAAGCACAATATGTGTTAATATTAAATAAAATGTGATCAGTATATGGATGGAGTATTTATCTTAAAATAAAATTATCTTAGATCACAGGCCACACATGTAAAATGTAAGACCATTCAAAAATTATTAATGAACTATATTTGGATAAAGTCATGTTCAATCCTATATCATATTTCAGATTGACAGTAATCAAACTTTCTTGTGATTATAGTGAGTCAAAGGTACTTACTTTCAAGAAATGTGTCATAAAGAACACAGGAACTAGGCAACTTATAACAAATTCTAGAACCCACGACAGGGCATGCAATATTTACATGCAGTCAACATGCTAGCTAGCTGATCATGACTTTTGTTAGTTTGTCCACATTTAAAATTGAGAAAACAATTATCTACGTAGGAAAACTCCACATTAGAACTGTCTTTTATTTGATTGTATGTAATCTTCTAAAACATATCTATTGTAAGTCTTATCACAAAATAGTCACTAAAATTAGCTGGCTTCAGATCTTACAATTAAAATTAAACTCTAAACAACTTTACCAACACATTGTGCAATCCATGAATAAGATGATCCATATAGTGACATTTTAATATCCACAGAACTTTTTGAAAAATCAAGTATCATATGTTATACGTGCATTGATTATTGCTTTTCTGAGATCTTTAACAGTATTGGAAAGGAACAAACTCACTAAAATAAAGACTTCAGAAGGAAATCAATCTGTGTGTAGAAGGGATGTGAGGAAGCTCCTGGAGAGACAGTCACCAAGGTTCTAACTGCTGACTACTTGTATTTTTTTCATCTCCTTCTATTGTTCACTAATGTAGAAAGTGAACACTGTCCTTCTGTTTCTCCTGCATCATGAATGCTTATATAAAGAGAACCCTGCTAGTGAGCAAGGTGTTTACTGTGGAAAAAGCCCTTTGAGATATATATATATATATATATATATATATATATATATATATATATATAATGATATTTCATGATACTATATTTTATAGAATTTTATGCTCTCAGTAAAGGATACTTATATTTAATATTATTTCACTTAAGACCGCTTGGTCTGAAGTCTTATTTATCTTTTCTTTTTATTTTAAGTGTATCTTAGACTGACTTTAAATCTATGATCCTCCTGCCACATCTTGGTGCGATTATTGGCATGCATCATTTCACCAGGATAAAGTCTTATAATGGCTAAATTTTGTACTTTAAGAAAAATGCCATGTAATCGTATTATTTTACTCATAATTTTAACCATGAAAGATAACAAAGACATTCTTTTTCAGCCCAATACCAACATAGATTTGGAGAAATTTACCTGCTTAATTTGACACAAGGTCAATTCATTTTGTTACTGGGAACTGTGGAAATTTAAATTCATCGCGTTTATGTTGGCAGGAAGTCTATGATGAAAATGAAGGTAGTCTTCCATTTTCTCTGTGCATCATTTCCACGTGTCTCTTACCCTCTGCCCTCACAGGGATCATTAACTTCAATTAAATGTGGTTGGGTGAAAATAATCATGACTTGAAGCTAGCCTGGGGAAGCCATGCAGTTGAGTGTATAAGTTGTATCTGCAGACAAATGCTGCTCTTATACCTCTTGTGTAATCAACCATTCATCTTGTGTGACCTTGGGCATGCCTACAAATCTGCCTAGGTTTAAACTGATTTATTTAAAAAAATTGAGGGTTATTATAACGCTAGTGCTTTTGGAGTAGTAGATAAAATATACTGTGTTGATATATATGCTTTTCCTCACATTTTAAATATATTTGTTGTCATCGATACAACTATTTATACAAATGATAAATGAACTGTGATTTTATTATACATTCTAGCAACAATTTTCTACTCAATTCCCCTCTTCTTTAGACATTGCAACTATCTTATTAAAAGTTCAGATTAAGTCTCTCATCCTCCCTCAAAACCTATACAAAATACCCAAGTAATGTATAGACAGAAAGATTCCTCTGAGAATATGTTCTTAATACTTCACTTCATTATCTTCTTATTGCAAATTATATGTTATGCACAGTGAAAGGCCCTTTGCACTCACTGTTTTATCTGTTCATTGAAAGAACTTGTGGAGTTAAGCATATAATCTCCAGTTTTAGAAGTGTTATAAGCAGAGCTCAGAAAGTTAACTAAGATCAACGTCATTCAATTCATTACTGGTAGACCTAGATATTGGTCATAATATTGTATGACTTAAAGCCTGTATCAGTCAGGTGATATTTTCCTCTAATATCCAATTTTCTCTTTTGTTCTTTGTAATATAACTTCTGGGTTAAGGTGTATGTAAAGATGCCTTTAAGGTGTATGTAAAGATGCCTGAACTGAAGGGTCCATTCCCCAACTAGTCTGGATCTTGTCATAGGACATCATAAAAAGTGTCTTGTAGCTTCAATCTACTGTAAGAGAGTGTTCTCTCCTACTTTGACCTTCTTTCTGCTGAAAGGAATGTGGACATTATGTCTACATCTTAATAATGATCATATCCATGATGCAATACCATGTTGAATAAGGCAAAATATTACCTCTGGAGGTCATGGAATCATCCTACCATACTTAAAGTACTTACTGAATTTTGTATGGGGAAGAATAAGACTTCATTTTATTTAATCTATTTGTATCTGTGATTTTAATTATCTATAATCAACTCAGCCTAGCATATCAACCAGACTTATTTCATGTCTTGAAACTAGCGTTTTAAAGGGATAAATTTCATCATTAGTTCTTTATAGAAATGCTGAGTATTTGTTCTATATCATATCTGCATAATGCAGACTGACAGTACTTATTATAATAAATTCCACTTTAACATAACAACAACACATGCAACGTTTGGAACTTAATTACATTCAGTCTTCAACTTCTCTCTTTTGTTGCATAATGAATATAGAAATCATTATTGTTGATATATGATATGCCAAGATTTTATAGACCTTAATTTATTTCAGAATGCTTAACTGATTCTAATTCTGCCATGCTAGGCTGCAAAGATCAGAACAGTAGATGATTCAAGAATTTTAAGGGAAATTATATAGGCTATGGAAATTATGTGATTTGGAATCAAGCCAGAGCAGAAGCAATAACAGCTGTGCAAAATCTCAAAACAACAGGAGGGCTCCCTCAAAGGAGGAAGGTCTTCTTTTGAAATGCAATCTGAGAAGTACTGTCAGACATTGCCAGTCTTTGAAGCTTATTATAGACAAACTCTGCAGTCTATCCATCTTCATAGAATTGTTATTGAAATTTATGGGGGAGAAATATGCATTATTGACAACAAGATTTGAGACTCAATATGGTAGGAAGAATATTAGTATGGACTCAGATATTTGGGTCTGAAAGTCAGTAAACTTGACAACATTAATCTAACTAGAAAGGGAGATCACAGCAGTTTCCTAGATTTGCAGTGAGAATTAATTGACTTATGGAATTTTAAGTATGAAACACATGGTCTTTATTAAAGATCTATTAGTGTCTAAATATTCTACTTAATGAAAGGCCCTATAACTTTAGAGTATGCAAAAGTAATTGTTTTTGTTTGGGCTGTCTCAAAATCAAAGGTTTAAATAAGGATTTAGATACAATTTCTTGAAAGGTGGTGGCAGAAAGCAGAAATGATAGAGAGGAGACAGTGATGTGAGAAATAAACACCTGATTATATATGATGATGAACTGTGTACCACTGTAGGCACTAGGACCGGGACCCTGTGGACTACAGAATATTCCTCAAAATTATCCAAACTGAAAAGAGAGAGGCTGAGACTCTGGTCCCTGCCTGATGCTTGCCCTTTGAGGCACTCACTCTCTATATTTTGGGTTGTACCTACATAATGACTATATGGCTTTTGAAAGTTTTGGAGAATGCTTCAGATGAAGTAAGTGAAGGGACTGCATGAGGTGCTCATAGTGTGTGCAAAATTCAACACAACTGCCTTAGATTTTGGTGCACCACAAGACCCTTGTAAGTTCAAGCCAGACAAAATCTCAGCATAGATATGGAGAAGCGGGTAAGAAACCCCAGTCCTACCCCAGGAACTATTGGCACAGATGACTGCTAGGAGAGTGAGTCATTTTTTTTTTAAGGGTTTGATACTGGTAGATTACCAGATTCCAGTTGACCCACTTTTAGGACACAGATTTGACTGCATATGATGACTTCACATATATATTAGAGTACAAGAAATTGAGAAGGTGCAGTAAGAGAGCTCCAGATAAGGGAGGGGTCTACTGATAGCGGGACGGGTATAAATGCCATCAAAATATAGACAATCCGCAAAGTTCTATTAAAAATGAAAATTTCAGTTATCATTCTTTTAAGAGACTTAACGGATTCATTCATTCATTTGTATTTTATGTGTATGGATGTTATTCGTGCATGTATGTAAGTGCACCTGAGTTGTGCAGTGCCCACGGAGGCCAGGAAGGGTGATGCATCCCCTGGAACTAGAGTTATGAACAGTTGTTAGCCACCATGTGGGTGCTGTGATTCAAACCTGAGTGTTCTGCAGGAGCAGCCAGTGGTTTATCTGCTGCACCATCTTTCTAGTCCCTCAGTCATTATTCTTGATGCTTTTATAGTGGTGTAAAAATACCTTTTGCAAACCTTTAAGTGAAAGTCTAATGCTATTTCTCTCTATTGATTTAAGTTTCTCTTACCAGCTGCTGCTTCTAAGTACTGCTGGACTCTTTACATACTTGATGATTGCTTTAACACAGGGAGACCTACAAGCACCATTATGAGATATTTCACATGTGACCAGATAGGATTTTACATATTGGGGCTTTGTTTGGAACTCTGACTTTATAAAATGTAAACTTCTTACTGTGACATTTGTTGTACTTTTCTATTAGTGATTGTAAAATTCCCTCAAATATAAATTTCCTATTAAAAATAAACTTGACTTTCATGTTTCAAAAATAATGGATTCTCCAGATTATCTAGATATGATCAAGGAGCTTCAAAGGTTTGTAGAGTAGTGAATGATGTGTGTGTAAGTGTGCACCTGAGCATGTGTTAGAGATTTGCAATATTTGTTGTTGTCAAAAGTTGCGACATCTAAACTTAGTATTATATGTTTACAATATAAGAGAAAAAGGACCAATAATTAAAAAGCAGATCTCTCTGAATTTAACCACATGTATGCAACCACTATTCATTAACATCTATTTTTGCTCATGCTGATTAGAAAGGAGATCTGATTATTAGTAATATCAAGAAATGTCTAGCCCACATGAAAGTAGATAATGAAAGAATTCCTCAGTAAAATATCTTGAGGTTTTATGGTAAGTAGTTATATTTATTTATCATATTGAATATCAGGTTTTTCTGTGAAAGACTTCCAGAGCTAAAGGTCAGTGTGAGACTATTCCCTATCCCAGTCATCACGGAATAGCAACGAAAGCTTCTCTGCCTGAAACTGGAATGCCTCCAATGGCTCATACTTTAACATCTTGGTCCCCAGATGGTGCTGCTCTTTTAGGGAGGCTATTATTAGAAGAGGGTCCTGCTGGGGGAAGTAGGTCACTAAGGGTGAGCCTTCAAAAGTAGACTCATCCCCTGCTGTCTGGTTCCTTCTCCTCTCCTTCCTGGTCCCACGATATGAAGAGCATCTGTCACATGCCTGGGCCCTTGGCTTTGCTGCTCTTTCCAGTGCAGCTAGGTTATTTTCTCCTTTAACGTCTCTTTCAGATCTTACCTCTGTAATGGATCCTGCTCTGAGCAAGATATCTAAAAGTGTAATTAACCTGCCTTTGTCCTTTCTTGATTCTCCTACTTGTACGTATGTATGTCCACAGATATGTATTCATTTCAGTACTAGGCATCAAACCCAGTACCTTGCACATAATAGTTAAAGGCTCTACCACTGAGCTACATTTCTAGCACAAATCCCCACCCCACAGTTATAAAATAAATGTGAATTGACAGAATAGCCCACATGTATTTATTATGTGGAATTTGGTTAGATTTTATAACTTAACATTCAACACAGTCATCACAGTCAAGAAAATGGGCATCTCATCAATACAGATTTTCTTTATACCCTTTATAGTTCTCACTGCCTTACACCCACCAAAAGCCACAGAACTACTTTCTATCATAATAAGTACTTTTGCATTTTATAGAATATTTTTATCAAAGGATCATGCAGTACAATATTTTGGGAGGGAGGAGAGATCGTCTTCTTTATATCTGAGGCCAAACCATACATTATGTGCCATTCATATATTATTTTTATTTGTGAGTTATTGTTCATTGAATGGATATACCACTAATTGTGTATTTACTTATATATTGACAGAAATTTCATCACCCCTAGTTTGGGGCCATTTTACATAGAACTATCTTGAACATTTGTGAACAAGGACTTTTTAAATTTACTTTTAAACATATGCTTTCTCTCTCTGGAAAATACCTAAAAGCTGAGTGGTTGGAGCATATGATAGATCAATGTTTAACTTTTTAAGAAAATGCCAGTTTTTTTTTCAAAGCAGTTTTTCCAGTTCTACATTCCAACCAGCAGCGCACGTCCATGACGGCTCTTGCTTAGGTGTCCGCCACAAACTGGGTGTGGCCAGGCATTTTCAATGTAAAGACTTAACATGTGTCTACTTGCCATCTGTGTATTTTCTCTGGTGACCTATTTGCTCAGCATTATATGTTCAAAACTAGCTATTTGACCTTTCTGCATTTTTTAACTGGGTAGATTCCTTCAAGCTTTGAGGAACTTTAACATATTTTATGTGCTCATATTTTATCTGATAAGTGATCCTCAAATGTATTTTCCCAGTCTAGGACTTGATCTTTCATTATTATTTATTGTGTGTTTTTGAAAGTAAGAAATTCTAGTTTTATGAAGTTTGTTTCATTATTTATCTTCTTTTAGTGGATTGAACATTTTTGGCATGTCAAAGAAATCTTTGCCTAACGAACCTCATAAACATCGTTTGTTTTCTTCTGGGAGTTTTATGCATTTTATATTTAGACCTATAATCAATTTTGGGTCAGGTTTTGCACTAGAATGTGAGATATTCATTGAAATTATTTTTAGCTTCATCTTTTTATTATGTGGATTTCCAATTATTTCATCAGAGCTTATTGACAAAATAAAAACAACACTTTCCCCACTTAATGGCCTTTGCATTTGTGTAGAAAATTCTAGACATGAATATGTTATGGACTTGAATTATATTTTTAATCCATTTATCCGACTCGGTGATTCTCTTACATTATCTTGTGTACTGCAAATTTTTGAGCAGGAGCTGAAATCTAGGAACATTCGCGTTTTCTCAACTATCTTTAGTTATATTGTTTTAGATAAGTCCTTTAAACTGTTAAGTTTAGCAGCAGCTAAACTTTGAGTTTTCCAAAAGCTGCATGCTGGAATTTTGCTTGAGATTTCATTTCTTATCGATCTATTTGGGAAAATCTAACATCTTAAAATACTGAGTCTTCCAAACTTTATTTGATTGACATATCTATCTTTAGGCCTCTTTTAATTTGTCTTAGCACTGTTTCACAATTTTTAATGTGTGGTTCTTTCAGTCATTTATTAGGGATTTTATTTATTTACTTTGTGTGTATGCGTGCGTGTGCGCGCGCATGTGTGTGTGTGTGTGTGTGTGTCTACCAAGACACATGTGATGAGGTCAGAGGACAACTTAGTGTTCCACCTCTTTTCTCCCATTATAGATTCTGGGCCTTGAACACAGGTCATTAAACTTAGTGTTAAGTAATTTTACTCACTAAACCATCTGTCCATTAATACTATTGATATCAAATGTTTTTGACAATATCATTAATATTATTTTTTTGTACTATTTTCAATTTTGGATTGTATTTTCTTCAAGTGTAAACAACTTTTCCCAGTGCTGTGACAGAGCACAAGGCAGAGGCATCTTGAGGGAGTCTATTTGGGCTCACAGTTTGAGTACTCAGGCGAGTATGGAGTAGATGATGTGGTGGCCAGTCTGAATCTAGCTGTGGCAGCCAGAGGCAGCCTGTATCACTATTCACTCATTATGGAAGTAATTATTCAGTCATACTCTAGGTGCCACCCAACCTTCATAGTGTGCTGTTCTTTCCTCTCTGGAAACATCCTCACAGATACTGCCGATGGGCTTTCTGGGTGATTTAGAAAAGTCAAGCTGATGACAAGGATTAACCTTTGCAGCTAGTATATAGAGATGTGATTTAGTATATCAATCTGGTGTTTGTCAACCTTGATAAACTCTGTAGTTTCGTTGTTAATTCTGGAAGATATTCTACTACCATGCGCATGTTCTCTGTTAATAAAGCAACTATTAATTCTTCCTTTCCAGCATGACTTTGATTAATTCCACCTCCTTTTTAAAAAGCTCCAAGAATGGTAAAAGAAGCTATGGGAGAGGATGTAGATGACTTTTTCCCCCTGTAGCTCCAAATAAATGGGAACTCACTATGTATACCAGGCTGGTCTTGATCTAAGAGGTATGTCTGCCTCTGTTTCCCAAGGGCTGGAATTAAATGTGTATACCACCATGCCCAATTATGGATGTCTTTTATATGATCTTGGAAACAAAACCTGACTTTCATATGCAGAAGGAAGCTAGATGCAAGTTTTTCTTAAAGTGTCTGAACTTTTGAGCTTTAATTTCAGTAATCTATTCCATTCTTCTTACTGTTTCTGTCTTAGCAGCAAGTGTATACACACATATGTGTATCTGTATCTAATCTATATAATCTTAATGTTAACAGACTTTTTAGTCAGTTAGTTTCCTGCTTCTAATATTTTACTAATTAAAAACTAGCTTCTATAGAATCGGTGTGGTGAACAAAGCACTGACGATTATTTTAGCTCATTTAGGTGACATGATCACAATATCGTGTTATGATCTCGCCAGTCTGCTTGTGAGGCTAGCACATAGTGTTGTTATGGTAAATGCAGTTATATGATATAAAAGTTTTATTCTGTCTACAATCCTAAAATCAAAGACATGCAATGCTAAATAATTAGCATTACCGGATTCTCTTAATTGATGTGTTCATGAGTAAATAAAGGAATAAGAGAAAGACATTTCTTGGTCCACTATAGCAAACTGACTCTAAGGTTTGCTTGGGAGACCAGATCACCATGCTTATTAGAATGATTCATAGCCATATGAAGGAGTCAGTGTTGAGTGGTGCTTGAATATTGTTCCACTGAGTGATACACTTCCAAAACTAGTGTTTCATCAATTTCTTTGCTCTGTGATCTTTGTTAATCTTATTTCTTATTTGATATCAAATGGGAGAATATATTTTAGAGCCATCTTGGAATAAGTTCATTGTTTCGGTGTTTGATTTCTTGTCCTATTCCCTAAAGATTTATGGAATTATAATAGAAGCCCAAAATATGTCTTTGGGGCAAATATTATCAAAATTGTAGGGAAACTCCCTTAGTTTTGACAGACCCTAATTATTCTCTACACATACCTCTCATTTCTGTAGTGATGTTGTTGTTCTTGCTCAAGAATTGATAAAACTGAAGCCATCTAGCATTTTCTGTCAAATACACCCAGAAGCTGGGATCCTTTATCTCCTCTCTTGAGAAATAATCTGCAGATTTTTTAATTTGAATAGTTGGCTGATGAGATGAGTTTTCTGTTTAAATGAATTTATAAAGCCTTAGAGGAAATGTTTTACTCTTAAAGTAGAGCTTAAAATGAGATCATGCAGCTGGTAGTCCATGAACAGGAGCTGTGTGCACTCCAATAACTAGCCAATATAATGCTGTGCCTTTGGGGTGATGCCAACTTGATGATGGATATTTGCATAGTAAATTCTAACTAATGTCTGTAGGGACCGGCACAGAAGCTTGTTAGCCTGCGGCTTCCCACTCTCCAACCCATCTCCCTCTATCCAAATCTACTCCTTCTCCTGGTTGCTCTATCTTTGGAATGATATAAAAATTCACATAGCAACCAAAGCGAAAATTGATTGGTTATCTTCAGTCCTTTGTTAAATTGATATCCAAATGCTATTTGTTTTTCTGAAATGTTTTTAACCTCCATTTTCAAGGTATGTTTGCTATTATTGGCCTTGAAAAATGAAATTATGTTTTGAACATCCAGGGGTTAATAGTCATCTCACAAACAACCTAATCAAAACTGAAAACATCAGGAACAAATCCATCAGGATGTTCTAAGAAATTATAGAATGGATTTCAATTACATATTTCAATTAAAACATTTGCATTTCTTTGTTTTTATAAATAATTCCCTCCAAATTTTATGTTCAAGTTTTCTAACATGTTCTATCTGTACCCATTTTAATTCCCTGAGTACTACTATAAACACATCAACTATAAATCAATCACTTAGTTTTAATTTTCTGCCTGGAAATGTCTGTGTCCATCCTTCACCACCTGGAAACTCCCACCATCCTTTAAGAATAATTAGAATGACTTGTTAATTTGTGATTCTCTTATAACTTAACTCCTCTCTCATTAAATGTTCAAAATTGATTGGTTGTTATAGTGAGTAGCTCAGTGTTTAGGAATCTGAGGAAATTCAAATCAGACAAGTTTAGTTTACAGAAATTTCAGTGAGTTATTTAATTTCTCTGGGACTCACATTCCCTTACAGTAAAAAATTGAATACAGTGGTGAAATTTGAACTTTGTGATTCAAGGTGTTATAGCAGGATTGGCATTACCTAGAAACTTGAAATAAAGGTAAAATCTCAGGCTCTACCCCAAATGTCTCCAATCAGAACATGCTTTCTGGTGCAGTCTCCATCTGGTTTGTATACACATCTGTCAGCTTCATATATCTATCCCTGTTCCCCTCAACCAGAATATATATATATATATATATATATATATAAAATACTATTTTTTCCTGTTTAACAAAACAATGATACTTTGAATATTATCCTTGATAGATATTTCAAACATTATATTTATTTCTAAACATTATATAAATGTTTTGTTTTCCTGTGTTCTGTATGTAGTAGACTGTCAGGAACTCAATGGCAGAGTGCTCTAAACACTTGGCTTTATGTTGATACATGGTAAATGCACATGAAATGTTTAATGACAAGTGATTAACTGATGTCTAATAGTTAGATATATGTATTGTAAGGGTAAAAGTTGTGCCTCTAAACAAAAATCAAAATATTTTAATTGATTAAGCAGTGATAACAAGCACTCTTACAGTGGTCACATGTGGTGAGTCACTTTAGAAACCATTCCTTTATGGAGATATATTTCTCTTTTTATCAGTCTGTTCATGAGTCTCATGGTTGTTTTTGAACTCTCAATTTTATTTGTAGATCTGCTTTTTTTTTTAAATAAAAGTAAATGCTACTAAATAGATACATAAAAGTCAGTGGAAACCTTCTTATCATATGTATTAGATGGTTACTGTAACAGTTGTAGATCAATTAAGAAGTTCCCAATTCAGTCTGGACTACTAAGAGCTAGAACATATATTCCTGAGTGATAATCAGATAATAATAAAGTGTAAACAACCCAAAGGCCCCAGGGACCTCAAAATGAGAACTTTAAGAAAATTTCAGATAGGTGTTCCTACTGAGCTTAATGAATAAAAATTCTAACTAACGTTGTTAAGCAAGTATTTATGAAATGGACTGATAACATATTCACAGAGAAAACTGAGCAGGAATCACAATTATGATCTATTCTAATGATTAATAGAAAATATTGGAGAACTGGGTCAAAGATTATTTCAGTTATGCTTTGGGATGATCTCTAATGTGTAATCTGATAATCCCTATCAGTTCCCATAAAATACTCCAGTTTTGGCTTCCTCTTTGCTGAGTTGTCTTCCTGTGTGAACCCTGATGTTCAGGGATGCAGTTTGTTTTTTCTTGTGCAATTCTATCCTGCCATACACTGGAGTTTTAGTAAGTGGCCTGAACTGCTATTATTTGCCTTGAGATCCCTGAATCTACTGGGTCATTGACTAGAATTCTGATGGCTGTTCTTTGTAATTTCTGCAAGACATTTTACATATGAGTAACTATTTACATAATTTCTCCTCCCATACTCTTCCCTTAACCTCCTACTCATCCTCATTTTTGTGACCTTTGGAAGGAGGAGGAAGATATTATTTATACCTGCTCAGAAGGATTTTTATCTACACTTGGATATCAACAAATCATTATAACTTAAGGTTGGATGTATCCTAAATTTAGTTTGCTTATGAAAATTTTGTGGAAGTAAAAACACATTGTCCAAGTTGTCAGATAGATATGTATATAACTATAAAATCTCTCTCTCTCTCTTTCTGTCTCTCTGTCTCTACATAAACACATACACACACACACACACATACACAATATTCCACTTTAGCAGTGGCTCATTGGTTCTTGTGCTGCTTTCGAAATACAAAGAAGAATCCTGTTTTGTACGAAAGCTATGACTGTAAACATAGAACAGAAGTGGAGATGGTTCTAGGTTCACACTCTAGTGTAATATCCTGGCTTGTTATTGGCATTGTATATATGATACTTTATAATGTATAAACTTAGCAGTGAGTTCATACACAATAATTCCCTAGGCCCAGTCTATGCCTGTATGAGAGATATAATGGTACTATCAGTGTCTTCATTTGTAGATTAGATTTCTGGGTGACGTATAGAATTAATACTGATATCAATTTTTTAGGTTTCTTCCATTAAATAAAATGGTGTGTTGTAAAGCTCTTTCAAGGTGTTAATTTTACTATATTATTATAATTATCAACATGATTATTAAACTAAAGGACTAAACATGTGCTACTAAGATGTCCTGTGAATTCAAAATTAAACATCCGTGACCTTAATTTGACTTTCCCATCAAAATTACCCAAGCCTTAGGCTGTGGCAGTATAAGCAGAAAACTCTATGGAATTTATCAGAAACACTCCCCATGAAGTTGATATTTATAAACAGAAAAGACTAAGCTTGGTGTAAATCCCTATTTTATGCAGTGCAGATTTTGAAGAGTAATGAAAACACGATTTTACCAGAGATTAGAAGAAAATCCTCTTTTAGATATTCAAATCTCATAAATTTCATTCCTACTTATGCTTGCGATCTCCTCAGGAAATAGGGGCTTATTCTAATTTTGTCATTAAGGTAGTTGGCAGATAGAATTGAAATAATTCACCCTGTTAGTAAAGTTAGTCAGAAACAAAACTAGAATATAATCCTCAGAGATCCCAGAGTAATGTGCTACACAGAGAAACATCAGAGAAATGGATGAACTCAAGGCAGAAGTGTCAGGTATATTTACTAAAGCATCCTTAGAGGAAAGAACAGTATAGTGTTCATATTGCAACACTTTTGGTCAGATATGTTGATGTACAAATTTACTCCAAGACATTAGGAGTGATAATATTGCCTTAATGACATATGAGGACAAATTTCAAAATACAAACTTTGATCACTGTCTTATTAAGGCCTTAAAACCAGTAGAGTTCTCCTTGATCTCTGAATTCCCTGAAGCTCCTTACTCTACCAGCAGTGACTCATTCCAAAAGTCCCTGAGATATTTTTCCTGTGATGGTTAATCTTGCCAACTTGATAAAATTTTTAGCATAGCCTAGGGTACACATCTCTGGGTATGCCTAACAGAGCATTTCTAGAGAACTTTAAATGAAGAGGTGCTCAGGCTGAGTAACAAGAGGACGTAGAGCATCAACATTCATATCTGCTCCCTCATCACCCAGATATGAACAAGTTCCCACTCCAACAGCTGCCAAGCAATCATGTGTCAAGCCTTTCCCCATGGTTTACCGCACCACCAACTTGTGATATAAAAAAAATTCCTTCATGTTGCTTTTGTCAACTATTTTGTCACAGTAAGGAGAAAAGTAAGAAGCAGAGGCCCTTTAGTATTCACAATTCTCAGTAATCATACTGCTGACAAATCATGAAAATAGTCCCAATTTTAGAGGAATAATTCATTAAAACTGTTTTGAAACTTAACTCCCTGGTATCATATGATGTATTCCATTCTAAAATTCTATAAACCATGCCAAATATTCAAGTGAACATTATTTTCTTTATAGAAGTTTTTATATTAGGTACTTATCTCTGTGGAAAAATTTTTGCCCACACAGCTTAAGGAAGAAATAGTTTATTTTGGCTTATGGATTTGTTTCCTTGGTTTGTAGATTCATTCTTCATTCAATACACTTGCTGTTGAATTGCTATGCAGAATCTGCACTGGAACTTAGAAGCAGAAAATCAGGGATGCATGCCCTGAGTGTCCTAAGAACTACTGGAAATGCTCCTTCCCCAAGATCTGCCTGATCCTTGTCTCCTGTCATGGCCTTTGGGTAGTTAACCAAGTGTTAGGAAAAGCTGTCTTGCCTTCTCATATGACATTTCAACCATCCAGTGAGTCCTCCTTCTTTGACGATTTACTCACCTGACAAGTGTCTTCTATAATATTTACTTACTTATTGTATCTTGGTCTAAAATGTTAGACCCCATAGTAAGCCTTTGTCTTTCTTAGTTTTGTAGTCTAGGTACTTAGACAAAGGAATAACAAGTAATTGACAATGAGTAAATAATTTCCAAAGACTGGTGGAGATACCAGGACAGTCTGGTCTTTTTTGGACATGGGAATTTAGCTTACTTTTTAGTGGGATTTTTAGTAAATTATGTTAAAACCTGTCATTGTTCATCTAAAATCCTAGGGGAGAGATTCTGCACCATTTGAATTATTAAGTTTCATTCAGCAAATAAAATGATTAAAGTGAAATGAAAGAAAAATGTAAGAAAAGGTGAAATCTTTGTTTTTCCTCTTGGAAGACTCAGTATCACTTAAAGTGCTTCTAACAGATTGGGAGATGTAATCTAAAATAATTAGATCAACGGTCTAAGGAAACTGACTTTGGGAAGTGGAGCAAATGAAGAGCTATAATTTAGAATTTAGACAGCAGATTGACTTGGGTTTTTTGCCTAGAGATTGTCTACTATTCACAAATGTTGCTGAGTCATCCCTCTGTGGTCTCTACTCCTCAGAACACGTTGCAGATAACTGAAAGGGAATGAAAGGATTCTTGTAGTTGTGCTACATAATTTTAGCATCAAATTATGCTGATATCTGTTTGCAGCATTATCAAGAATCATGATTAGAATCTTGGACATTTTAAACTAACAAATAGTGCAATCCTTACTTCTGAATTCTACTCTCTTTTTGTTTGCCTCTGAAGTTCCCTTTTAGATTAGAGAATACTATTGGTTTATGTTTGCCCACTTTAAAACTTGCCCCTGAGATTTACCATGGTTTATTTGAATGTGTAGTTTAAATAATTATCTTCAAAATTTTGTTAATTTGTGCCAGGATTACATCCATTGTACATAGAAATGGGATCCGTAGACAGTTTTGTTAGTGTATATGATGAACTATGTATTAAAATAGTTTTTAAAAATTTGAGTGATTTATTTTTATTTTATGTGTATGAGTGGTTAGCTTGTGCTCATGTAAGTGCACCACATACATGCAATGCCTGTGAAAGCCAGAAGTGGAGGTCAGATTCCTTGGAACTGGAGTTGCAGATGGCTGTTAACTATAATATAGGTGCTTAGAACTGAACCTAGGCCCTCTGCAAGAATATCCATTGCTGTTGACAACATCCCTCCAGTTGAAAACATCCCTCTAGCCTAAGAATAAATAATGCCTAGTTAGTGTAAAACACAAGAGGAAGTCATGTTAGTCTAATAACCAAATAACAAGTTACACATATAATATCTCTATATAAGTCTATATGCACAACTGAAAAGTACATAACAAGAAACAGTGCCAGACAGGAGACACCTTCCTTTGAGCTGTTGGTCAGGGTAGTCTAAGAGACTCCTCCAAATTATACAAGCTATTGCCACAGCCCTTGATTGCCTCCCAGAACTTGAAAGTAAGACCCCATTGCTGAAGACAGAACACACTTCAGAGATAGATTTGAAGCAACAGAGGTGGAACTGACCTGGGAGCCACCTCCCCTGTAGGCTAGCTCTGGCTCTGGAGAGCACTATGCAAGCTGCTAGATGAGAACATAGATTGAAGGCCCAACACCAGCTTCATGATCAAATAACCACATCAAATACTGGCACAGCATTTAATACTGGTGCTGTAGTAGCACTTTTATCTTGGAGGCCAACAATGGCTACCTAGTTGGTGTTAAAGCCCACTCAATGGGAAGAAACTCATGTGTGGTACTGTAATCATAGTCAAATACACATGACTGAAGAGGTCATAGGTCTTAGAGAAATCCCTAAGGCTGTCACATACTTAGACTAATGTAACTTCTTACTAAGTGCAAAATATGTATCCTTATACTTACACTAAGTATCCCAGTCACCAGTCATCAAAGAATCTTCTTTTGCACCAGAGATTAATACAGAGTACCCACAACTGGTCACACACAGACATTGTCTGTGAATTGTTAAAGCCTAAGCTGCATACCTACAATGTAACATAGAACAAGGGGTAAAGACGACACTAATGAATCTCCAACTCTCATTAATGAAGCTCCCTCATACAACAGAGGGCCAGGAACGTAAAAGATCAGAAATGGACTGAGCCTGGGGAGTCTGCGGCATGTGAGTCCTTGGACCTACTCACCCAGGGCTCAGGAATCATTGCAGTCGAGGAGGCAGAAAGACTGTAAGAGCCTATGAGGAGGTGTGTGACCATATGGAAATAGAAGCCTACCAGCTCCTGGGACCCTGCTCATATGAACCTACAACAATGGTGTTGGCACACTTTAGACCCATGTAAACTCAAGCTGACAAAAACCCAGCATCAACTATGTATATGGACATCAGATTCAAATAGTTGCTTAAGAAATATTGGCAGTTGATTATTGTTAGGTAAAAAAAGAATTAATCTTCTTAAAGCAAGGGACGCTGGACAGGCTGATGAGACCTCAGTGGATGAACTTGTGCTGAAGAACACCTGGGGATCCTAACTTGACACAATTGGCCTTAACACAGGTGACAGACTGCGTGGATTCCAGGGGCCATAAAGATGATAAAGGTTGATTGAGATGTTCTGTATGAAGTACATAAGGATTCAATAGAAACAACAACAAAAAAAACCCAAAACCATATATCCAAAGTTGTCTTGGAAAGGAATAAACTTGAACAGATTAATGTATTTTAAGCAACTTGAAAATAGAAATGAAACTTCATTCTTTCAAGTGTTTCTAGTTTAGAAACCTCCACCACAGTATAGGAGGCAGGAATCAAGATGACACTCACCCCAATGGTGTGGATAGTCTTCAGCAAATTAAAAGAAACACGCTGCTGTGTGATTTATCAGTCCCACTACTGAGTGTACATTCAATGTTTTGAAACTTCATGTTTGTTACAACACTAGTTACAATAGCCAAGAACTGGAAATAATCTGGGTGTCCATCAACTGATCACTGGATTAAAAAAAAAACGAATCATTTACACTATTGATTCCATAGTATTATTAAAATCAGAATAAAATCCTGTCATTTGTGACCAAATGTGTTGAAATGATGTAGAAGTGATATCAGCCAGGCACAGAAAATCAAAGTGATATATATATATATATATATATATATATATATATATATATATATATATGATCTTGCTTCACATGGAATCTAATAGTTCAAGATCTCACAAAGGTGACAGGAGGATGGTAGTTTCTTGTAGGTAGAGAGATATGGATGTGAGAGGACTAGGAAGACTTTTTTTTGCTGTAGTTTCTAAGATAGCATCTTCCTGTAAGACTAACTGGAATGGCACTCGCTGTGCAGACCAGGCTGGCCTCCATCTCACAGTGATCCACCTAGGCCTGCCTTCTGAGTTCAGGATTAAACTTTCTTTTTTTTTCCTCTTTTTAAAAACAGTATCTCAGTGTGTATTTCAGGTTTACCTTAAACTTGCTTTGGAATTCATGTGTTTGGATCGAATTCATTTCTGTTATTTATGAAAATGAATGAATTATGTAATTATAAAATGCTGTAGAAATGATGGGTTGTGTGTGACTCTCACACCATGTCATAAGATATATTGTACTTTGCTTTTTCTTGATCATTTTTGGGTCTCCAGCCATATACAGCCATCTGCCATGTCATAAAGAATGCCATTCTAGTCAATTTGGAATGGCTCAACAAAATATTAAGGAGTGAAGGACTTACAACCAATAGAGATTTATTGTACAGTTTGAGGCTGATATTTTTGAGATTAAGTTTCTGACAGATTCTACCTCTACTTCACAGCCTTTCACTATATCTTGCATGTCAGAAAGAGCAACAACAGAAGACATCTCTCTGGTGTGATGCTCATAAATGCATGTATTTCATTTATGAGGATTCTGCCTCCCAATCTATCCCAAAGGTCCTATCTGTGAGTTCAGTCATCTCTGGGTTGTATTGGACAAAGATCTCTAAAGGAACAGAACCAACAGAATGGATGATCACACACACACACGCGCGCGCACACACACACACACACACACACACATATTGGATGGGAATTTATTAGATCACCCTGCACAATATAGTGTGGGTAGCTCAGTGATGGGTGCTTTCATACTGAGAGCCTGAGAACCTGGCAGTTGCTTAGTTTATGAATCTGGATGCTTCAGCAGGTGCAATCTGGCATGAAGACTCAGAGGATTCCTGTCAAGCTGCTGGTCTTCTGTCCATGTATCAAACACGAAGAAGCTGACATCTGACTGTAGTAGCAGAATCACTACCACCACTGTCAACTTCCTCCACAGGAATTTTCCAGGGAGACATCAAAGCAACGAGGCAAACGGCAAAGTTTCTTCTTAGAATCTCCTTTTTTTGTTCTCGATTTTGGTAAAGTTAAAAACTGAGATTAATCACCACGGGGTTAGGATTTCCACCCACAAAAGTCACAAACATTTAGCTCACTCCAATAATTCAAGCCATCACGGAGGGAACTGAGGCTCTGTGGGAACAGCCAGCACAAAACTGGTATTCAGGTGAATGAGAAGACATCTTGGAAATGGAAGTGCATCCCAGTCTAACTGTAAGATGTCTTCAGTCACAGCAACTGACTATTGTTGTGTGAGGCTCTGTGAATCAAAACCACCTATGTGGTCTGCCCCTGAACCCCTTAAGTAGGGACACTATATCACATAGAAAATATTTATTATTGTTTTTGACTAAAAAATGTTGCAAACACTTAGTGAGTAATATAATTTTGTTCTTTGTATTTTTAAAAAGCTTTGTGTGTAGGAGTGTATTGGCTGCATGTTGGTAAGTGTGCCTGTCATTTGCAATGCCCACAAATTCAGAAGAGGATGTTGGATTCCCTTTGAACTAGAGTTACAGATTGTTTTTAGCCACCATGTGGGTGCTGGGAATTGAACCCAGGCCCTATAGGAAAGAGCGTCTTCTGCAAGGGCAGCCAGTGTTCTTAACCACAGAGCCATCTCTCCAATCTCCACTTTTCATTTTTTTACAAAGAGGAAAATAGATGGCTTCTCCTATTCAGTGTACAGCTGTTATCACAGTGTTTTATTTCCCATTAGTGTCTTCTGTCACACGTTTATATTAGTGGTTATATGTTTCATAAGAAGCAAAAGGATACAACTCTATCATTTATTATATCTCTGGCCATATGCCCAGCCATTCTAGCAACTAACTAGGAGTTTAGAATCAGGGTCTTCCACAAACAGCAACTACCAAAATTATTATTAGAAGTTGTGACCTGCTGAGAAAGTGGGGAAAGCCTTTCCGTTACTTATTTAAATGGATGTGGTGGAGTGTCTAAGAGTCCTCCAAACTGCACAGACTGTGAACAGAGACCCATGAAGAGTTTATTAGCAACTCATCTGGCATCATGATAAGTGTGATGTGCGGCTGAAAGAGAAAGATTAATGGACCAGAATGGAGGAAACAGAAAACAAAACTCCCACACAAATTCTGAACAAAACCAATTATGTTTTACTATTTTCGAGGGGGCAAGGAGATACGTTACAATGAATAAGGATGTATTTGTTTTTCTAGATGTCTTGGGTAGATGAACTGGTTACTTTCTAGAATTTTAAGTTCTTTGATGCATAAGTGAGTTACTCCTATATAATTCATTTTATGAAAGCAATACTTAGATTGTCAAGAATTTAATCACTTCTTTTTCCTCTAAAGATTCATATATTCATGCTAACTCATGATTTAAATGAGAGATGTAAGGATTTTCATGATATTTTTGTCATTATTTTGTGATGGAGAAAAGTTAGCTATCTTTTTTTTTCTCCCACCTTTTCTTCTAGACTGCTTCGGTAATCCTATTTCCTAGGGAGCAGCCACTCTTAAAACTTATGAACTTGGGCCCAGCTTTTTCCTTAGCAGATTAATCTGCCACCCCCTGTTCCAAGCCAGCACTGTCAACGGTCACTCTGTTTCTGCTGTTACAGTTTGAAATTTCATCTACTGACAAATAGGAGTAATAATAACAATTCCTTATTCATAGGAGGGTAACTAGAGTGAGGACACCGTGAGTTTATCAGGTGGCCTGTTTGATACCTTCTGCACTTTTGTGTGAATCTTGGTTTGGGGCTCACTGGTCCCTTTATTTTAGGCACTACCACAAGAGTTCCAGGAAGGTAACTGCCTCTTAGGAGGAGGGCATAAGAACGTTCTACTAACACTGCACAAAAAATTACTGACAAATCAGAGGCTAACAAGCTTTCTGATCCTCACAAAATTACAACTTACGTTTAATAAATAAAAAAAAATGTTTGCAGAATGTACTTTGCCTGGAATGGACTGCTTTTATCCATAACCTGTTTACAGAAACCAAGCATCGTAAGATAAGCTTTGCCTCAACATTGTCTGTGTTCCATTCTTTTTCTGTTTACCTTTGACGTAATAAAGTGCCTGAAACATGAACAATAAAATAGTCACACCAATGCAAAACACCTCTGTGACACACTAGAAGTCACTTTTACTTATGGAAGAAAACTTTCTCTTCTCTTACCTGCGAGTAACCTATTTTTAATCTAGAGTCCATGACAGTAGCTTTCTTTGCCCAAGTGACATGGCTTGGTTTTATGACTACTCTCCTGACACATTTCACATTTTCTTTCAGGTTTATTTCTTTTTATCCCTTTAGCTTGAATGAATGGCACTATAGTCTGTGATGCTCTGTGACCATGGATCACTTTTGTAGTGAAGTTAGCAGTCAGTATCCCGAACTTCAACAAGATTTAATTTGCAAGTTAGTTTTTTAGAGAAACTGTTGTCTTTTACCTTGGTCTTCAAGTCATTAAGTTCTAGGCACAGTTCAGGGTCACAATATTTGATAAAGTAAAATTCTTCAGTTTCCATTTAAAACTGTTTTCTTTTTACAGTTGTTTGTTGAGATTATCGACCTATCATCTATTTATCATCTATTTATCTATCATCTATCTGCTATTTATCATCTACCTATCTCTCATCATCTATCTATCTATTATCTATTTATCTAATCTATCATCTATGTATCATCTATTTATCATTATCTATCTTCTTAGTGTGGGCATGTGGGGAACAATGAGGAGGTGCTCCAATACCATTATGCATGTGTAGAGGTCAGAGGGTCATTTGGGGGAATCCTTTCTCTTCTTCCACCATGTGGGTTCTGGGTATTGAACCCATGTCATTAGGTTTGGTAGCAAGTGCCTTTACTTGAGGAGCCATCTTGCTGACCCTAGATTCGGTTGTTTTTAAGCTATTTGTCAATATATCAAGTAGATTTCTTCTTCGTCCTCTCTGCCCCATGATGATATATTTTACTTTGCTTTTCCTCAAATGGTGGATGAAAAATACTGACTTCAATTATTGTTCACATCCTGGCACCTGATCTTCTGCCCCAAGCTATTTGATTTTGAGTTGTGATGATCTCTTCTCTCTTCTATATGTCACCAACTTCTTCCTCTCTACTAGAACTGTCCAAATTAGATCTAGGCACACTTTAATAATGCTTCCATCCTTCCTCTTTTCCTTTTTTTTTTTTGACAGTCTCATATAGCCCAAGCTGGCCTTGAGCTCACTGTTTAGCTAAGGCTGGCCTTGATTTTCTGATCCTCCTGCATCTGTCTTCCAAGTGCAGTCATGAGCTCCTGTGCCTGTCTCATACTCTAACTCTCATTCCTTTTTCCAGATCTGCTCTTAATTTATGGTTCTATGCATCATCTGTCATGCAGACGAGCTTAGCAACTTCCTAATGTATATTGGTCTTCACCTTTCAAGCCAACCATCCTATGGGAACCTGATGATTTTTCAGAGAATTAGTAATTCAGTTAGTTTTACTGACTTCCCGTCTCTCCAAAATACAACTGAAATTCGTTACTTTAGTTTGCTAAAGCTTCTGCCTTTTCTTTTGTAAACTAATTTCATATCATTCTGTCCATCACTGGTCACCTTATCTGTATGTCTATGCTTGTCTCTATATATGTGTATATGAGATTTTTATTCTCTCTGCCTAGAATATTCTTTTCATGTTCTTTGAATGGTAGTATGCCCATTAAAATACACAATAATCCAATGACTATGGCATGATTTGATTTTCAGTATTATGCATAGTACTTACTACTATGTGGTGTTAGCTCATCATTTTGGTTACATCATATGTTTTTTGTATTTTCATGGGAAATAGGACAATTGTGGACTTTGTTGAATAAATAAATGTTTTACTGTGTAAACTGTGTAAATGTGATTTAGGTGACTAGCTTGAGCAGGATACCATTTGTTGTCAGTAAGCATCAAGAGTACAGGATTGCCAAGGAGCCTGAAGTTCTTGGAAGAGAAAATTCATCATCTCTGAGAATGCAGATGGTTCACTGATACAGTTTTAAATTCCTCTTCTTTCCACTACAATATGCCAAAATTTAAAGGTTACCATGGAAAATAGAATTTTCTTAAAAGTGTAGTATGGTGAGCCATTTTTATGTTTTTCAATGCATCAGGTATTACTTTAAGGTCTTCACTACCCTTAGAAAGACGCACACCAATAAAGCAGTCACTCCACTGTCCCCTGGAAACTACTAAGTTGTTTTCTATCTCTTACTTATTTGGATGTTTTATAAAATGGAATATATAATCTAGAGTATTTTGTCTGGCTTCTTTTATTTGTCTTAGTAGGTTCAAAGTTCATACATGTTATAGCATGGGTCAGTACTCAAACAGTTTTCATGGCAGACTAATTTTTCATTGTATGATTGTACCTAAATCTCATTTTTAAATATATTGTAAGACCATAAATTTTTTGTAAAATTTTATAGAAAACTGAATAAACAAAGTAAAAGAGAATTCTTTTAAAGATCTATATTACTGGTTAAAGACACTTAATTTTCACATTTAATAAGATAACTTTATCTTTCAAAGTAAAAGCAAAACAAAGTGTATAAAATTCTCTCACTATTCATTTTTTTTGTTATGACCTATTTTCATTTGATATAAACATGTTAACTAATTTAAAACAAGTGGTAACTATTTACAACTACATTGAAGTGTAGATTAGAGGGGCAGAGTGGGACTGTTGGGAATATCAAATTCCAGTGATTCATATGTTCCAGGGTGTCAGAGTTTTATAACAGGATGAAAAACATGAATGTATTAAAAAAACAAAACCCACAGTGCTCAGGAGAAGAGGATATCACATAACTGAAACAAAGTAAAAGAAACAGTCTGATTTATGTGTACTTTAGAAATGCTATGCTTTGTGAAGTAGTCAACTCAATATGCTGATTTTCACTGTGAACTTACCATGGCCTCACCTGTGTGCTTGCTTCAGTCAGATACACTACATGAGTGAAATTATAATGCATACATAAGAAAGCTAGATATAAGCTTATTTGTATATAACCAGGAGACATAGCAATCCCCAAACTTCTTGATTCTGTGTGCTTTAACGGACAGTCTTTTTGTAGCTGTCTTGGTTTATAGACATTATAGATGTGTTCTTGTTTGTGTAAGCATTCATTTTAAACCAAAACTAATCATAGTATCTCCGCTTCCAGGTAAACAAAACTGCAATTAGAAAACAATAAGAACAGGCAAATCTTTGATAAAAATTTTAAGACTAAAAAGAGAGGTGAAATAAGACTGTGTTTCAGCAGTGTTATCATGTCAGCATGACATGTCAACCACGTAACCATGTCACCATGCTGTTTTATGATTTTAAATATTTTATTTGGTACTTTGAAAAAATTACTTTTTTTAGGGAAGTAATAACTCTCATAATGATGGGTTGTATTCTCTAAATGTCTTGGCATTTTAATATTTTAAATAGCATATTTTGACTGATAGTGCTATAGCAGGTCAATAATTCTTCTTGTTTCTCCCCAAATTTTTATTGAGTTTGTACATTATATACACTAAATCTTAATCACATTTAGACCCCCTCACCTCTGCCTCCCCAAACTCCCCACCATATTTCAGGTATTCTGCCATACATTTTAAGAGCTATCTGGTCAAGTATTTGTACCAAGATAGACCTCTCTGCAAGTACATCCACTGGAGTCTAGTCAGCATATCTGAAGTCACTCCTTTAAAAAATATATACTCTTATTTGCCCCACAGTAATCATTAACCAAGAGCTCTTTGGCTAGGGTTGGGGACTACTGCCCATTTTTCTTATTCTATACCGTGTTTTTGTCTGATTAAGTCAGCATGGATCTTGTTGATACTATCACCTTTGTTGCAAGTTCATGAACAAGTTCCCAGACCCTTGAAAGTCTGTTTCCTTTTGTTCATGAACCAACCCTGGCTCTTGAAAATCTTTCTGACCCCTCTACTGCAATGGTCCCTGAGCCATAAATATGTGACATTTAGTATAAGAGCCCTATCCAGTGACACACACTCCGTAGTCTCTTATTCTTTAATACTTGACCAGTTATAGCTTATGTGTGTATCACACTCTATTGTATGAGCAAGCTTCTCTGTTGAGAATTGAAGGATGTATTAGTCTTCTTTCTAACCTCCATCCCTTTATGTTCATTGAGCCTTAGGTGTAGATTTCCACTGTGGATGTGTCACTTAGGGTTGGACATCTTTCAGACATGCATTCTCTGTGTGTGACCAGTTGCATATATCTCCAATAGCCTCCACTTCCTTAAAAAAGAAGATTCTTTGATGAGTGGTATTTTTGTCTGTAAATATAAGGACTCATATTTAGTATGCAGTAAGAAATTTCATTTGCTTAGAGATACCACAAGGATAGGGCTTTTTCTGGGATTTATGAACAACTTTGGTTGTTCCTATGAATTTAGAAGTTTATTGGTTTCTTGTAGATTTTCACATTTAATAGTGTATAGGCTTTTAACTGGCATTGATTTTGAAGCTCCATCTCTCCCAGCTAGCATTAACAGTACTAGAAGGCTTTTCAAGGTACTGGCAGAGAATGGTACATCATCGACACTACCCAGCTGTGAACCTACCATCTACAATATCAAATGCCTTGCAATATATGTTGACTGATACAATACTGGAACAAATATAGGACCAATTACTTTCTAATTGCATTGAAGACATGCTTCAGAATAGAAAGTTCACACCTGACACTGTTACAAGGACAAGACCTTATGATTAGATGGGCGAAAAGCCAGAGGGGAAAACATACTATTAACTTTCTGGTAAATAGACATAATACTGATTCATAATGACTTATTGTTATCCTCATAGAATAGTGCATCTCTCAGCTCTCACTAGAGATTGTACTTGAGAAAGATGGTGATTCATACAGACACCCATAAATGGTTAATATATATATAAAATATGAATTTGGATACTGTTTAGTCCAAAATAGGAGAACTATACCATAACCTATCATCTGAGGGTAAGAGATTTTTGTGCCGGTGGGGATAGAAATATTCTGGGACTCGAGATATGGCTCAGCAGTTAAGAGCACTGACTGCTTTTGTAGAGGACCCAAGTTTGATTCCTGGCACCCACATGGAAGCTAACAGCTCTCTTTAACTCTATGCCCATGGGATCTGGTGCCTTTCTCTGACATCCTGGGACATTGCATGACACTGGTACACTTATGCATGTGCAGGCAATACACTCACAAACAATAAAAATTATACATAAAATCTTTTAAAATAACAGAAAAATTCTAAGAGCCAGAGATGGTAGTTGTATGCATGGACAATATGTTTTCTGGACACCAAAGTCTAACTGTGCATATGAACTCACAGTACCTCTGACAACATGCACAAGACAGGGACCCACTATACATGGTGGAAGGGAACAGGAAGCCCAAACCCAGACTAGGTCTCTTGGCAATTGAGGGATGCTTGGAGAGGGAGTCACTTTCCTTACTGGTGTGATGCCTGGTAGGCTGACCTGACTGGACAGGGGATGGCCCATATCCAGAAACAATTGTGAAACTCAAATCCCATTTCATAGGCCTTTAAAAAATAACTACATAAAAAAAGAACAGGAAAGACATTAATGTGAAACATGAAGTTGAGGGGGAATTGTGGGGAGGAAAGGAGAGAGAGAAGGTATCTGAATGTAAACAGAATAAATTGCATGAAATTCAGGAATAATACAAATATTTTTAAAAGACACAAGCTATTTGGCTTATTTTTCAGCCTTGCTAAATATGCCATCATGTTATTTCTTCTTCAAAGACTAGACTTCCCAAAAGGTTACAGTTCTACTCACTGAGAATTAGGACATGAACATATCTTTATCAGGGATATACCTCAACTCTCCACAGTGAATGATACAAAAAATGGCATATACATTTACATCACCATGTTAACACACTGGAGTTACTGGAAAAATAAGTGTTAACATCATCCCTTCATTTTCCTTTTCTTAACTGAATTTTTGTGAATATATTTTGATCACATTTAGATTCCCTCCGGTGTGTGTGTGTGTGTGTGTGTGTGTGTGTGTGTGTGTGTGTGTGTGTGTACTGAGCCATTTGGTGTGGGTTTGTTCACTGGAACCTAGTCAACCTACCGAGAGTGTCACCCTTAAATGAGACTGACACCCTTACCACAGTCATCAATTGCCCAAATTGCCAAAGTTTCCTCAGGTGGGGTGGGGGTTTCTCAGCCACTTCCCCATATCTATGCAGGAAGTTTTGTCTGGCTTGAGTTCATGTGGGATTATACATGCTGTTGCCATTGCTGTGATTTCATAAGTAACTGACTAAACTGCCTTGAAATCTGTTTCCTTGTGCTCATCCATGTCCTATGGCCCATTAGATCTTCCTGCCCCCTCTTCTGCAATGGTCCTTGATCCTTGGGAGGCAGAAGCTCGATATTGGTGCCCTCTTCAGGGATAAGGTGACTTCATCCTCTTATTCTTTATTCCTCTACAAATTTGTATGTTCATTCCAACTCATGATTTAAATGATAGATGAAAGGATTTTCGTGATTACTGAAGAAATATCAAATATACGAAAGCTAGTTCTGTCAGTATTTTGAAATGGAGAAAAAAGTGAAATATCTTTTTTTCCCACATTTTCTTCTAGACTGCTTCAGTAATCCTCTTTCCTAGGGAGTAGCCATTCTTAATACTTATGAATTTGGGTCCAGCTTATTCCTTAGCAGATTAATATGTAACCCCCTGTACCAAGCCAACAATATCAATTGTCATCCTGGTTTTGCAATTACATCTTGAACTTTAAATCTATTGACAAATAGGAATAACAATAGCAAACCTGATTCATAGAAAGGTAGCTAAGATAAGTACACAGTGACCATATCAGGTGGCCTGTTTGATACCTTTTGCACTTCTGTGTGAATCCTGGAGTGGGGTTTACTGGTCCCTTCATTGCAGGAACTACCACAAGATTTCCAGGAAGGTGATTGCCCCTTTCTAGTATAAGGGGATAACATATTTATATCACCTCTACATACATAACAAAGAACAGACAAATCAGAGGCTAGCAAACTGATTTCTGAACCTTGAAAAATCACAGCCTAAGTGGTAGGTCTTTGTTTACAGCTGCAGAGTTTGGAGGACATTTAGATATTCCTCCACATCTGTTTGAATAAACACTGGGAATGCTTTGCCAATTTTTCATCAGGCCACAAATCATAATGATAAAAATATGAATCACAATGATTGTAGAAGGCTGTCCTGTGTCCTAAATTCCTAGTTCAGATGCTAGAATGTCTGGGGATATATCAGGAGACAAAATGAACAACAGAACTGTGATCTATTCCCTCTTTTCTTTTGCTTAGTTTAAATCATAAAAACATTAATATGAAAGTATGACTGAAGAAAATACTGGGGAACAAAGCACTGGGGTGACAGTTGTATATTAATTAGGAGAAGCAAAGTACTTTCCTCTGTATAAATATGTAAATACTAAAAGTATTTCACTCAGTGATAAGTGTTCTCAGTATTTCCTTTTTTTACTTAAAAACAGTAATAACCACATGTGGTTATCTGTGCTATCCTCCTTTGCTGTATAAAGATGTTCTTTTGGTAAGAGTTGAGGGATGAGTTATTCTATGGTATAACAATAAACCATTAGAGGCCAGTTTAATACTATGTTTATTTAGCAGAATAGTTGTATTAAGCCCTCACCCATTTTCTCTGGGTTATCTATCCTCAGGTTCCTATGCCTGATGTCAATGTCAAGCATGGGCTCCATTTTCTATAGCAGACCTTAAATCCAATTGCAAAGTAGTTGGTTACTCCTGTAATATTCCACGCCACTATTGCACTAGTGGGTGTACTTGCCAGGGCAGTTGTAGCTCACAGGATTCACAGCAGGGTAACGTTCCAGCTAAATATTATCTTTGGGTTTCTTGTGTAGATGAGGCTTTGAATTCAGCACCTGGTTGATTTCTCCTTGTTTGTTCTACAGCTCATGTGTACAGCAATAGAGTCTTGCCATGGTCTGGGCAAGTAATAAAGAGAGGACCAATGATCAGTATTGTTAGAGCATCTGTGGGATCCCTGACCAATGACTTCCAAAAATGCATGCATTTCTAGCATTGGACTATTTATTACTTTGCTAGTCTAGGTGACTAGGAGGGAAAATGGACCCATGCTATAGAAACTCCTTTTAGTCTCTTTTTATAATGTGTATGTATATAATTTAAGTAGCTTCTATATTGATAGGTTTCCATATGGCTTTTGTTATGTCTCCCGAACTCTTTCCTTGTCCATATCCCCGAATTCCCCACCCCTTTCTTTATTACTCACCCATTCACCTTTCTCTCTTTCTACCACTGCATTCTACCTCTGCTCCAGGAAGTCTCCCCCAAGCATCCCATGGTCATTTTTTTTTAGTTTATTGACCTCTCAGGATCTTCAATTGAAACAAGCATATCTAGTATTTCAAAGCTAGTCTCCAGCTATGACAGAGAACTTGTGACATTTATCTTTCAGTGTCTGGGTTACTTCACAGACTGTTTCTGATTCCATCCAGTTACCTGAAAATTTCATAATTTTTTTGTCTTTTTGAGACAAGGTCTCTCAGTAGCCCCAATTCTGGAATTCATTATAGAGACCAGCCTGGCCTCCAACTCTCGGAGATCTGCCTGCTTCTGCATCTTCAGTTCTGGGACTAAAGTGGGACTAAAGGCAAGTCCTACCCCACTTGACTAATTTTGTTTTCTAAGACGTGAATAAAATTCTATTGTGCATTTGTACCACACTTTTCATATCCATTCAACAGTTGATGGGCATCTGGATTTCCAAATCAAGTTCAGCAATTAACATGGATGGTTTCTGTAGTAGGGCATAGAAGTTTTTAGGTATATACCCAAGAATGGCATGATTAGATCAATTGGTAGATCAATTTCAACCTTTTTGGGAAAGTTCATAAATAGTAATACCTGCAGAAAAAATCTTGAGACACACATTTGTATTTTGTATATTGTTTTGTAATTTTAATAAGTGCATCTTTTAGTTAAGTCCTTAGGCATATTCTTACAAACAAAATATCCTAATAAATGGTTTTAAGAAGCTAATATTTTTCTGCTTCCAGATTTCTAAAAGATGAACCCAGCATTTAGGAAGTAATATTGGACATAATGAGAGGCCACTGGTTATTTTCTTAATATCTCTTAATTGTAATTCTGTGCTTTATTTCCTACAAAATTTTTAATATGAATTTATTGAAATTTTGTTGCTAAGTGACTTAAGGATGTCTAATGAAGTTTATTCTAGGAGTGTAACTTGTTAATTGATTATTTATGTCATTTAGAAGGCATATAAACTAATACCTAAAACTTCAATGACTTTACAAAATCTATGTGAATGTCACATTTATAGACCTCGAAATTTTGATCCGCATAATGAGGTACAGTTTAAGGTGGTAATGGATCAATGATGTTTTCTAACAATGGAAACATTAAATAAACTAAAATTTGACTTTAAATAATGTCAAATACAAAAGTAATGAAATACAAAGCAGCTACAGAAACACATGAAAAGAGGTCAATCTTTTGATCATCATATAGCCATTTGAATTGGAGACTTTTGTGACTTCAAGAAAAAAGAATCTTTCAGTACATATTTACTGAGTACATTATGTGACAGGCTCAGTAATGGATGTACCTATTTTTTCTGATGGATTTCGTACCTGTTTAGGGCAGGAACTGGGTCAGTTTTTCTTTTCACTACATCATAGTGAGCACTGTGGTAGTGTAGAGAAATGGACTTAGGGCAGAGAATTTGTACTCATAAATTATGGTTAGCAATCAGAAGCCTTTGCTTTTATTGAATGTTTTATAATTTATAGTTAAATTGTTATTTCAGACATTGCAATTGATGTCAAATTTTATATATAAATATTACATTAATACATAAATATTACTATATAATGTAATAGTATTATAATCTGTAAACAAAATAATAATAGTAATTAATAAAATTTAAAATAAAGCACAAAACCCCAAAAATGATGAATTATAGATTCTTATCCTTGTATGTAAATATGCATGTTTGCATGTGTGATGTATGTGGGTATGGTACATTCTCACAAGTGTGCACATGTGGAGGTCAGAGCACAGTGTACAGGTGTTTTCTTCTAACATGCTTCTCCTTTTTGCCTTGAGACGTGGTCTCTCAATAGACTCTTTTGGCTAGGCTAACCTGCAAGTGAGCTCTCAAGGTCCACCTTTCTCTACTATCCAAAACTGAGCTTAAAGACGTGTGCAGCCACAACTAGCTTTTTATATGGATTCCAACTCAGGTCCTTATGCTTGCAGAACAAGCTCCCTTATCCAGAGACATCTCTTATTACCCATAATTTGTATATAATTTAAGAATATTATGAAAAAAAGATATTCTGAGAGAATACATAACCATACTAAAATTCACAGACCTTTTCATATGAAACTATTTTGAGCCAACTTTCATCTCATTAGTGTAGAAATAGATTTTAAAATTATTTGAGACAGTCAACTAAGATGTAACCAGGCTACAAATGCCCAACATATCATAATAAATACTTTCTTGGTTCAGCTCTGCTATACGAGCTTTGTGTAGTATTTACATGCTTAATCTCACTCTCCTCTCCGGTATGCTCAGTTATACCATATAAGGAGTGCTCCATCTGTGATCATCATGGCACTGAATGTCCAGTACTGCTATTCACCCCATTGTTATATCTTATGACTATCTTAACCCCTTCTCTCCTCCAAAAGATACTTGCTACTTCTGGTGGGATATGTGTGAATATACCTGATTCTTCTGGTAAGTTTCCTTTTGCCTTTTATTGGAGTCTTGGCTTTTATTGATAACTTCCAAAGGAAATGCCCATGTGTATCTTAGGCTCTGAATAGATGTCACAGTCAAATGAAACAGTTCCCAAATGTTAGGCTCAACTCAGTTTTTGCATTTAAATTCTATGTTTTTTATTCTTATATAATGGAACTGGAAGTAGCCTTAGATGTGGGAGTACTTGGAAAGTTGAACTGGCAGAAATTAATCATGGTAAGACTCATAAATCAGCTTTATGTACACACACACACACACACACACACACACACTATGGGTGTGTGCAATCAGGATGGTGCATAGCCATAAAGAAACCAAGTCTTCCAGGCTCCTTGGAATTTGCTCATACCAATGTTGAGGACAGGCACAAGACTCATGTAAATTCAGACAAAAACCCATCATAGAACTGGGGAAATGGGCAGGAAACCTTAGCAGAGGAACTATCGCTGCTGGGTGAGGGATAATTCATATTCTTTAAGTGAGTGACTCTAGGTGGACTGACTAGACTCCAGTGAATTAACTCACATAGAAAGACATCTGTACATGCAATCTTGACTTAATAGGCCTTAATATATATGAGACAATGCATTAAGTCCTGTGTGGAGGCTATGAAGTGTGCAGATACAGGAGGGGGCTAAATATTATTAAGATGTATTGTATGACATCCACAAAAATCAATAAAATTGTACATTGAAAAAAATCCCAGGGTTAATTTCTTTCACCTTTCCTATAAAATAGGTGCCAGAGATAAGGAACTCTATGACTTTTAGGCACCATAAAAAAACCTGAATATTGATCAGATTTCCTTAAAGATACTTTACATATAAAAGAACTTTGAGATATGGTGTAAAAATATGTAGATAATATTTAAGGCTTTCTAACAAAGAATGTCCAGGTATAGATGGAAATGTCAGACAGCGCCCCAAACTCTATGGTAATGTTTTATAAATGAACAAAGAATGTGATCAAGAGAAGAGTGATTTGGGGGTGACTAGTTTTGTGTCAAATCTGGCAGCTTCCACTTTAGCTTATCATTATGAAGAGAGGTTAGGAGAGGTGAAATGTCCCATAATGTGTTCTCAGAGCATCATCTTACTTTATTTTATTTCTGGATGGTTAAGATGACTAAGCCCTAGAATGACAGATCCATTTAGCAATTCTTTGTGAAATACTTGCTGTATGTCAGGTTGCTGTGCCAGACTTTGGTATATATTAATGTAAAGAGATGTTGGAGTCTGAACACTAGCACCTTCAGACAAGTAACTAAGTCATTTGCTATAGAAAGAGTAATGATAGAAGAATATACAAGATTTAAAGGGTGTGGAGAAGAAGAGAAGGTAAAGCTACCTACAAGCTAGAAGATTATATATATATATATATATATATATATATATATATATATATATTCCCAGTAATTAAGTTTTCATTTTTGCAAAGTGAGTGGCTTAATAAACATGTGCTGTCTTAATCTGTAGGTCACATACCAGCATGGGTCTCATTATGGTGTAATCAAGGCAAGGGGAAGGTTGCATTCCTCTTCCCTTGCTCTATACAGGATTATTTAAATTGGCCTTTCTAGCTTCTACAGACCAGTCTCATTCCCACCTGTGACATCCTTGTTCACCTTTAATGCAAGCATGAAAATCCCCATCTCCTGTCATTTCAACCTAATATTCTCTTGGCTTTTCTACTTTTGAGAACCTTTCTTATTGGATTTGCTTCCACTTGAGTTATTTGAAATGATAGTGCATCATGATTTTAATGATGACTGTAAAGTCCTTTGCTATTTCATCTAACATACTCAGAAGGAGATTAAGTCTATGGGGGGACATTCTGCTTATTACAAAAGGTATTAGCTAAGCTAAGTTTCAAAGCATGAAATGTTCTAAATAGACAACATTGTGATCAAAATACAAGCCATTCATTAGCCTATTCAGTGTCTTAAATATCACACATGGTGGTGTGGAAAATATGTAGTCACTTTTATATAAGTAAAGGTCTTCCAAGTCTTAGAAAAGAAGCTCCATATTCTCTTTTCAGAGAGTGCTTTCATTGATAAACCTTTTGGGATGCCAAGCTCTGGAATATTTTTTGGTCTCATGGTGTGCATCTTTTGATATATTTTAATCACCAATAATACAATCTACCAAACTTAATCCAAGGAGAATTTTATTGAAAGGATTAAAACTATATTTAGTCAATCATTTTGTGTTTCATACAGAATATCTCAATCAGTCTTAATCATCTTTATATCCCTTTTCCCATAGGCCTCCCCCACCTCTCCAAAATCCAGATTTTCTTTCATCTGTGTTAAGGTCTATTGTTTCAAGTTAGTGACCCCAAATGACCTCAGTGCAGGTTCATCCACTGAACTGAGGTCTAGTCAGCCTACCCAGAGTCCCTTGCTTTAGGAAGACTAGCTCATCCTCATCCAACAGTAATCAGTTGCCAATTTTTCTTAAACAAAGATTGGAATCTGCTGTCCATTTCTTCAGTTCCATGCTGGTTTTGTCTTCCTTAGTTTTCATGAATCTTGAGCATTCCAAAACCATTGTATGAGCAGGTCCCAGGAGCTTATAGGGTTCTATTTCCATATGGTCAAGTACCTCCTCCTGGGCTCTTACAATCTTTCTTCCCCCTCTTCTGCAATGGTCTCTGAATCCTAGCTGAGTGAAACTTAATATAAGAGTTCTGTCCAAGGACCCACACTCTGAAGATTCCTAATCTCCATGATTTATCTATTTGTGATCTTTTGTGTTACTGGTCCTTGTAGTTGGGAACTTCATTGACGAGTTGAGAAATTCATTAGTGTCTTCTGTACCCTTTGCTCAATACTGAGTGAAGCTTGGGTATAGAGGCTGCATTGTGAATGTGCTGCTTAGGCTTTGACAATTCACAGACAATGTGTGTGTGTGTGTGACCAACGGTGGTACTCAGCAGTAGTCTACATCTGGTGCAAAAGAAGCTTCTTTGATGAGTGGTAACTGGGATACTTGACTGACATTATAAGGATACACATTTTGAACTTGGTAAAAAGTTACATTAGCCTAGGGATGTGTCAGCCCTGGGGATCTCTCTAAGATCTGTGACCTATCCAGCCATGTGTATTTGGGTAGGAGTACATTTCAATACATGAGTTTCCTCCCATTGAATGGACCCTAAGATCAATTAGGTAGCCATTGATTGGACTTAAGATAAAAGTGCCACCAGGTCTGAATGCTGTGCCAGTTTTTGATGTGGTTATTTGGACATGAAGCTGGTGTTGGGCCATCAATTGATGTTTTCCCTTGGCTATTTGCACAGTGCTCTCTGCAGCTATGAGAGCTAGCCTTCAGGGGAAGTGTCTTCCAGGTCAATTCCACCTCCTTTGTTCCAAATTGGTCTTCAAAAAGTCTTCCCTTCATGTTTTTGGAGGCCATCAAGGACTGTGGCAATAACCTGTGTAATTTTGTGAATCTCTTGGACCACCCTGACCAACAACCAAAGGAAAGTCTCTCCTCTCTGGCACTGTTTTTTGTTAGTCTTCAGCTACGCATATTTTGTGATACAGAAAATTAAGTCCCAGAAAGGACTGAAGACAAAACCTTCAGGGATCCTGAATAGCAATAATGAACTCTGAACCTCTCTTTGGACTTTCTTCCAACTCCCACACTGAACATACTTCCTTTTATTTTGCCATCATGTCTTCTTCAAAAAGCCATTCCTCCTTCTTCCACAGCACGTACACCCCATCTCTTCACATTTCTGCCATTGAGTGAATTAGTCCTTACCTGTTCTTTTTACTAGATTTTTTACTGGTAGAACCAGATACAGCGTTTTAAGTCTGCATTCTTTGAACAGTCTTTGGTTTTCTAGGTCAAGAGACGAGGCATGGTGTGATTGCATTATTTGCCCAAATCAAATTTCAACTTTGATTAGCAGCCTGAGTTGAGAGTAGGAAGTTCTAGGGGAAGAATCTATTTCCTTGCTTTCCTTGACTGTTGGCAGAATCCAGTTCTTGTTGCTATAGGAGCTATAGGAGACAAGTCCTTACAACCTTGTTGGTTGTTAAACGCTGCAACTTGCTTCTAAAGAATACCCAGAATTGCTCTTGTATGACCACTCTCAGTTAAAACTAGGAGTGGCAAACATTCTGAACCAAATTCCTCTCATGTTTTGAATGACTCTGCTAGCGATTTATTCCTTTAAAGAGTACCCCACATTAGAAAAGGCCCTTCTTTATTTAACTGTAATGAGGCCTTATTTACACCTGTAATTTGATTTTGTAGCAACATAAAGATTAGTATTTCACTGAGTAACTGGTAAAATATTTTTGTATATCTGGTAATGGGGATAATTTTTTGAATTTCACCTACCATCTTCCCTAGTCCACTTTGCATTTCAAAGACAGATTCATTTTATGTAGGTTGGTCCCCTGATTCTCTATTGAATTAAGGGAAATTAGGGCACCCTGTTTAGGAATGCCTACCAGAGTGATTACGAATGAGGCAGTTTGATAGTTTGAAAGCTCTAAGAATGAAAGGATGGACATCTTTACAAGCCACATAGACATGGACAAAGATTTGGTGTCTGTAGGGGGTTTGAAAATATTTTTTATACAAAATAGGAAAGAAATTAGCAAATTTTCATTCGTTAATAAATGCTATAGTAGCAATATTAATGCTGTTTGTCTTAGGTCAGATTTTTAGAATGACTGAAACATAAAATAGGTGGAGAAATAAATGCCTAACCAAAGCACAGAAGAATCATAGCAATTTAGTGCTTCTGTTGAGGTGGAGACAAGAATCTTCATTGCAAAGATGTGTTGTTGAGTGAAGCAGAATTTTAAAAATACAAAGTGTGAAAAATACACTTAGCTAGCCTTACTGAAAAGTTCCCTGGAGAAAAAGATATTCATGCTAATTAGGAAAACTCAACATGCACAGATAGTGGTTTAAACAATTTTAATTTAGAACATCCTTTAAAATAAAGACAGGTGCTTCCCCTTTGATCTTTGTCCAGTTTGAACAATTATGAAACACAAGTCTGAGTGCTCTTCAGGCTATGCTGGCTAATGAGGTTCACAGTTTATTAAAGTTCCATAACGCCGATGAAAGCAATGAGACCAACAACCTGAGACCTGATATTAAAAAAAAAATATTACTGTATTATTTCTAATTCCATACCAGTTTTTATTTCATAGTGTTAAATTGTTTATTCTTTTCCTTTGGTTAAATAATCAGTCATTTGAAAAGAAGATTAATATTAAATTTATTGAAGCAAAATAGTCAAAAGAGCCTTTGAGGAATCACATAATATATGACTATAATCTATTCCCTTTTGGTCTTGAATAAATTAGAAACATGCACAGTCAAAGCAACGAATGGATGGTGTATTGTGGCTTAATTCACCACAATTCAATCAGTTTTTATATTAAATAACAAAGCTATATAATGTTGCATAATGATATAAACTGGATACAAAAATGATGTTGGGGATTGAAGTAAATTAGCAATTATTGGTGTTTCCAGCAAAATCTCTGGAAGTCATTTTAATATAGTTTTTAGGGACTGTTTCACACACCTCCCCATTTAAACTGTCCCCACTTTCCCCATTTCTCTCTTGATAATACCAGTCTCCTATGGTCTCATCTCTCTTGAGCTCCTTCTTTTCCTTTATCTCCATAGTTCCTTATGTAACCCTCCCTCCCCCTTTCCGTATAAATACCCCCATTTTATTTATCTCTCCCTTAGTAATACCTATCTTCTTCTTCTCTCTTACGTTCCTTCTTTCCCTTTACCTCCTTGGTTCCTTTCCATTTTCCTAGTTCCTGCAGTTACATCAGTATACATACGAACATATAGGGATTTGGTGCTAGGATCTGCAAATGAGGAAGAACATATGTTGTTTGTTTTTCTGATTCTGTGTTACTTCACTTAGCATAACAGTTTCTAGTTCCATCCATTTACCTGAAAATGTCATGCTTCTTTGCTGATGAGTAGAACTCCGTGGCGTAAATGTACCACGTTTTCATTGTCCACCCTTCAGGAACAGTAAGGTTGCTTCCGTCTCAGCACCACTTGGAGGGTGTATTCAGGAACTCTCATGCAGGTGACATACTTTTCTGGGTAGTTTGTATTGTCCACCTGACACCACCTGGGAAGAGAGAACTACAGCTGAGATTTTTCTCTTCGATACTGGCCTGTGATTATGTCTGTTGAAGACGGTCTTAACTGATGATGGATGCGGGAGGATCCAGCCCTGTGAGGCAGCACCGTCCCGAGGCGGTAGGCCTGGGTCTTAGGAGAAATCCCGCTGAACACGAGCCAGTGGATGAGACAGCAGGCAGTATTCTTCTGTGATTTCTCCTTTAGGATCCATACTTGAGTTCCTGTTCTGAGTTTCCCCAGTCACTGACTGTGATCTGGAAATGTAAGATGAAATAGAACTTTTCGTCCACAAGTAGTTCTCAGTCATGATATTTATCACAGCAACAGAAAAGCAAACTAGGACACATATGTAGAACCATTTCTAAAATGAAATACAACAGATGCTAGACATAAAGACAGAAAAAAAAATCAGTGAACTAAAATGAGGGCAATAAAGGATTATCCAACCGAGGAGCCAAGAAGCCAGCTCAGTCAATAAATGTCTGTTGTGCAAGCATGAGGACCTGGCTGGGATCCTCAGCTCTCGCATAGAGAGCTGGGTACAGCGGTGTGCATCTGAGGACAGACGGATACCTCGTGTTGGTGCTTGCTATCCAGACAGGCGAGCTTACTCGGTGACTTCCAGGCCAGTGAGAGACCTTGTTCAAAAATAAAAAATGGTGAGGGAGAGTTTATCATCTTTAAGACTGACCTGAGGCTAATCGGACTCCTGTGAATGAACTCACGTAGAGTGATATCTGGGTACATAAACTTGACTCATTGACAGAGTGCATGAAATTCTACGGGCAAGCTATGAGATGGCTTCAGGTAGAGAAGGGTTCTAAATGTGATTAAAACCTATTGTATGAAATGCACAAAAATTCAATAAAAATATACATAGAATAAAAAAGTACAGACGTATTCCAGGTATATTCCTAGAGCTCATTAGCTAGCCTTCCTAGCCAAACCAATGCAACGAGAAACCTCATCTAAAGTAATAGGGTGGAGATTAAGAGCTCAGCATTTACCTTTGGCCTTGATGCACAAGCACATGCTTATACACACACACACACTTCATGTGACACACACCTAAACAGAATTCCCAGTATTTTTCCTTAGGTCAGTGTTGAAAGCCTTTTGGTTTATTTATTTTTGGTATTCTGAGAAAATACACATTTCTCTTTTAATTAAAAAAAAGTAATTTCACCAGAGAATTAGGATTTGGTACACTTTTAAGAAGTAATATTTTATTTTCCTTTGCTTTTTTACATGAGAAATTACTAGAATTATTTTTTCACCATTGCATGATGTTTGGACTGTGTATAGAATGATAGTGTTATTGAAGAGGGGCAAAGATAACTAAATTAAATTAAATTTATTCAGAAATATGTTTCTCATAAGAGTTTGTTTAAATACAAAAGACTATATGTACAGAGATGGAAAAGTATGATAAAGGTAATCAGTAAGTTTTTGAGACTCTATATTAAGTCCAGACAAAGCTGTTTTCAGAAGAAAACTGGTGGATCATGGTGGTACATGTCTTTAATCCCAGTAATGGGGGTTGCCAGGCAGAACAGGCACATCTCTGTGAGATCCAGGCTCCAACAGCAACAACAAACAAAAACAGCAAAAGCGGAGACAAAATTCATGATTAATAGAAAATTTTACATAATGGTACTTGATTCATTTCTTCAAGAAGTCCTAATATTTGCTTTTTTCAAGATGGCCAGAAAACATTACTCAAAAATGAGGTCATAAGAGACATCAGAAAGAATTACACTTTCGAGTGAAGGCAGGCCACGAGAGTGAGCACCAAAGGCCTAAGACCTGATACTTTTAGATGTCTAGGATCTACCATCAGAGTATCGAGAAAACTAAAACATAATATACCAAATTCTCACTCTGTAATACACTTAGTGTGTAAATCAGTAATTGAAAGAGAGCCAAAAATTGCACAGAATTGTGCAGTTTATAATTAAATAGTGTCAAAAGAGAGGTTTTAAGATAATTTTTGAAAAAAAAAACTTTAAAGAAAATAAAAGTCATATATCAACATTTGAGAAATGTATATAAAGCAGTACTTAAAGGAAAATTTATGGTTTAAATAATTATATTTAAGAGAAAGAAAACATTCTAATTTAAATAACAAGAGCTTAAACTATAGAAAATTTAAGATGATAAAATTATGAAGAGGCAAATAAAAAGTTAATAAAAATTATATCAAAGAAAAAGCGAGAGGAACAGATGCATTTGCAGGAAAATCCATTGAAAGAAAAAAAAACTCATATAATTTTTCAATATATTTCCCCCCAAAAGAAAAAAAATAATTTAATTAAGACAAAATCATCCTAATATTAAATATACATAATAGATAATTAGAAAACTGGACCAACATCTCTCATGAATATAGAAATAAATCCTTTAGCAACATATTAGCAATAGCTATAATCTGTGTTGTTGAAGGGAATATGGGACCCTCCCAACCAAGAACTTGTAGGACAGTATCCTGCATATAGAAGTGGGCTTTTTGTTGAATAAGCATGGTGTCCTGGTGACACCAGGGACAACTCTATTTAAGCTCTGTATGTGTACATATATAAAGAAGCTTTTATATTAGTAGGTTTCCATAGGTTTTTTTCAAACATCCTTAGTATCAGTTACCCTTCCTCAATCCTTCCTTGAGCCTACCTCCAATCTCCCTCCCCACTTAGTCCCTCCCCCTAATATTCCTTTCTTCCTTCATACCTCCTGCTTGGTGTGATTCCATATCTCCACCTGAATGATCTCATTTTAGTTTCTTGGCTTCTAAACATACTCTAAGTTAATCACACAAATCTAAACATTTAGCTCTAGGATCCCCCAAAAAGAGAGAACATGTGGTGTGCTGGCATCTACATGTCATAGAGAACATGTGGCACTTTTCTTTTTGGTCTCATTTTCCTCTTTCTGTATGATGTTTTCCAATTTCTTCCATTTACCTGACATTTTCATAATTTCATTTTTTTACAACAGAATAAAATATTTCTGTGTATTGGTCCCACATTTTCATTATTCACTCATTGGTTGGTTGACACGTAGGCTGTTTCCATTTCTTAGCTACACTGAGTACAGCAGCAATGAGTATGTATGAGCCAAGTTCTCTGCAGTAGGATAAGCAGTCCTTTGGGGATATGTCCAAGACTGCTATAGATGGGTCATAGAGTTCAGCTGTTTATTTTTAATGCTTAATTTTTGAGTTCTGTTTATGTTCTAGACACTGATCAATCTGTCAAATGTGTAGCTGGGGAAGATGTCTTCCCGTTCTGTAGCACTGTGTCTTCACTTAGTTGGTGATTTCCTTTGCTGCTGACGAGTTGTTTGATCGATTCATGTTGATCAAAGTGATTGGGCTACACTTTTTCTTTTATCTTTTTTGCTTTTGTTGATGGATCTTTATCTGGCTTTGTTATCAGTACAATCCTGGCTTTGCAGAAAGAGTGTGGAATGAGTCCTTCTTTCTCTACTTCATGGGATAATTTTAGACACCAATTTCAGTACTTTTCTTATGGTCTGTTAAAATTCTGTGCTGAACACATCTGGCCATGACTTTTGTTGCTGTTTGGGAGACATTTGCTGTCTTAATTGCTTTTCAGTCTTTTTCCTTGTGATTGATTTGTTTCATTAAAAAAATCTCTTCTTGGTTTACATGCATTTAGAAATTCATCTATTTCTTTTTAAGTTCTCCAATTAGGTGTAATGTAGAAGTATCTCTAGCGATCCGTTTGATTTCATTGGTATTTGCTGTGGTGTCTACTTTCTTCATCTCTCGTATTATTAACTCCAGACTTTTCTGTTTCATTAGTTTGGCTAAGGGATTTTATTTATTTATGTACTTAATTGTTCATACATTCATTCATTTATTGTCTTTTATGGAAACTGATTTGCACTGTAGCCCCAGCCATCCTGGAATTCTCTATGTAAACAAGACTGACCTGAATCTCACAGGGATCTGCCTGCCTTTGCTTAGAGAGTGCTAGGATTAAAGATGAGTATCATTATGCCTGGTGTGGTTTATTTTATTTTTTTGAAAGGAATCCTGCATTCATCAATTTTTATTTTTTTTCAATTTTATTGATTTATGTCACTAGTTTAATGATTTCTTTCTGTTTATTAAGTTTGGATTTGGTTTATTCTTGTTTTTCAAGACCTTGAGTTGTATTATTACATTATTTATTTGAAATTGCTCTGATTTGTAATATGGACACTTAAAAGTATATTCCTTCCTCTTTCCTTTATTGTGTCCCATAGATTTTCGTATGTTGTGTGTTTAATTTCATTCTATTCTAGGAATTTTTGAATTTCTTCATTTCTTTGATGGCCCATGAATTTGCATTTTCTGTGATTCCTCTTGCTGTCAATTTCTAGCTATTATTGATTATATTTAGATGTCAGATAGAATCTGGGGAGATATTTTAATTTTTTAAACTGTATTCCAACTAACTTTGTGTCCTGATAAAGTATCAGTTTTAGAACTACACTGCATGGACTGCTGGGAAGAATGAGTATGTTACAGTGCTTGGATTCAATGATCTGTAGACGTCTGTTAATTCCAGTTTGTTCACGGTGTCACTGGTTCCACTGTTTTTTGTTTTTGTTTTTTCCTTTTTTCTTGGATAATCTATTACTGGTGAGAATGGAGGGGTTTTTCAATTTTACTTTTATTGTCTTGTTAAGACAACTCAGTTCATTAATCACTAGACAGAATTTTATTGCATGAAAATGATTTATTCATCCATTGAATGACAGACACATGGGTTACTTTTAATATTTATAAACTATTAATGAAGTTGTTTTAAAATTTCCATTGCTGCCAGTTCTATATCTGTTGAGCAATACACAGGGGCACAATAACAGGTCTAGATGTTTATGTTTATCATGCTAAAGAAAATGTCCAAAATGTACCACATGATGAATTTAACATTTGTGTTTGAACCACATGAAACAGACTTCCTGTCTCATGCTTATGTCCAAGTCCACTGGTCAGCTTTTATTTTAGTCATTCCAATTAGTCTGTATTATTGCCCTGTAGTTTCATATATATTGCTATATGGTGAGGAGTCAGTGTATCCTTGGCCTCTGGCCCACACTTTCACAGGTACCTTCAGTTCTCTTTTCCTCTGGCACAGTGAATATCATATTTGGATAGCCAAGCAATCCCAGGATAGAGTATTACAAATCAGTTTAAGGTGATAGGGGTAAAATATACCTATTGAATTAATTCTGTTAAGGAATATAGATTAAGATTAAATGCCAATAAAAACTGGGTATAGGTATTGGTATTTAGTCTAGTTGCTAAAATTATGAGACCTCATCATAGAAATCTTGTAATTGTTCAATTGTGTAAGTGTTTGATGGCTTACAAAAACCAGGATTTTTGCTACTGGATTGTAAGATTACCAACATGCAAGGGTAAAGGCTCAGAAGAAGCATGCGACACCAAATTAGAACTTTATTCACTAGTATTAACTCTTCATCTTACTATAAATGAAGATATATTGATATTTACCTATATGTCTGTATAAATATACAAGTTAGTACAAATGAAAATAATATTATAACCTGAATATGTCAGCTGATTGAGCCTTGAAGCAATGATAATCCAGTAGCAACAATCAGTTTGTTCTCAGATTTGTTTTCTTATACCATGCTCGAATTAAAAACACAAATTTTGATCAAGTGACTGATTTAAGGATTGGGGCACGAAATATACAAATAAGCCCAGGGCACCTTGAAGAGGTAATTAGTACAGAAAGCTATGTTCAAAAAAATATAAACAAACAAAAATACTACCAATGGAGTATATGAAAAAATAGGGACTGAAAGACACACGAAGGAATGAAGCTGGAACCATCTGATCAGCAGAAAAACAATGTGATGCTGAATATTAACAATGCAGTGTATAAAACAAATATCAGTGAGGACTTTGGAAATGACAGGGTCCTTGCTTCACCTTCTTCTCCCACTGACATACTGTATCAAGTCTTCTACTTCTATAATGCCTTTTTAGTATCTACAAGGCAGCCGTTTCTCACAATGAATTGCATCGGGCCCAGATTCCAGGATCTTCTGATTTTTCCTAGATTTTTGTAAATATTGGAATAGGGACTGGGCAGTGGACACATGATCACATAGAAGTTTTTCTTATGTTTTGGCCACATTTTGTTTTCATGGAAACAATAACAAAACTGCAATCAATTTTATGTAAGTTAATGTATTTGCCAAAAATAAAAATTCTACATATGCAGTAACTCAGATCATCCATCTCCCCAATTATAAAGTGAATCATCATGGTCTCAGGCAAAACTATGGAAAGCAAATATTCTCTTCTTGATTTCATTTTCTATAAAAGCAGATAGAAAACTCTTGATATTTTTTTCTTCTGTCGTGGAGATATGCAAATCAGTGCTGAAAGTGTGTGGCTATGCAGTGGGAAGGCAACAAGGGAGATCTTACAACATCTCAGCAGATTCTTATTCACTCCTCATTAGCAGACAATGGGATTTAGTTAAGGAGAAATAGTGATGAGGAAAGGGGAAGGGGAAGCAATCAATCGTTTTCTGCTAAGATACCACCTCATAGGTTCTGTCTTTGATCTTTCCATCACCATGAGTATGACTAGGTTGAATGCCTAAAATATTCATCTCTTGAAATCACCTGGATTCATTTTTCATTTTCTTTTTTTAAAAATAAGTTTTATCTATTATTTTTATGTGTATTGTCTACATGTATGTAAATGTACTCATGTTGTGCAATGCCCACAGAGGTCAGAAGAGAATGTAGGATACCCTGGAACTGGAGTTACAGATGATGATGTTAGCCACCATGAAGGTGCTAGGAAGGGATCCTGGGTCCTCTGCCAGAGCAGTCAGGGCTCTTTAAACGCTGAATCTTCTCTCCAGACCCTCATTTTAAAATTTCCATGTTCTTTCAGAGTGTAATAAGCATATGATAACAAACTTAGGACATTTCTTACAAATCTATTCGGCACTCAGTGAACTGATAACTGAAGTTAATTATATACTACACTTTTAATTTGCATAAATTATATATTATAATGCCTTTTCTTATAGACATGACATGAGTGAACAAGGGGTCACTTTATAATTTTACTATTTGTATAACTGAATGAAAGCTATGTGTTTTCTTTTTCCCTCTGGTATTGTTTGATGAAGAATCACTATATATTAGATTATTATTCATCAGATTATTATTCCTTGTCTTAAACCACAAAGGAGATGATTATTTCTGCTTTCATTAATAATGTTTTATCTATATTATTTCACTTAGTTAATGAAATGTGAGAACTAATAAGTGTCATGTAAGGACTAAAGAGAAGGCTCTCCATTTAAGAGCACTGGCTGTTCTTCCGAAGGTCTGGGGTTCAGTTCCTAGCACCCACATTGCAGGTCACAGCCATCCATAACTCCAGTTATAGGATATTCTAGTCTATCTTCTTGCCTCCATAGGCATTTCACAGCACGGGTGCACTTACATCCTTGAAGACAAATACCCATACATAAAAGTAAATAAATAAATGAAAAAATTAAAAGTGGCATATCTTTCTCCTTGTGCCTCTGGAAATGTTTAACTTCAGTAGAAAATTAAGATGGTACAAATCCCTTTGCCCCACCTCGCTATGAAAAAAAAATAACTCTTTATCTTCTAAAAAGAGAGACACAGAAATAAACCTGAATCCCTCTTACAGATGGACTACATTCAAGACTAGTTGATCCAGTCAGATTTTCTCATTCATAGAACTGTTCGGAATACATGAATGCTCAATAATGCATGCTGGAGTTAGGGACAATTTTTTTCACAGCATTGTCATGGTCATAGCAGACTGAAAGGATTTCCAACATACTCACTTACCATTAAACTCTAGAGCTGGACTAGATCATGGACTTAATTTCTCCCCTAGCAACTTGCATAAGACTCCCCAGAACTATGAGAGCTGGTCTTCAGGCAGAAGGCGTCCAGGTCAGTTCTAGCTCCATTTCTCCAAGTCCTGTGTCCGAAATATGTCCTGTTTTCAGCAGTAGGGTCTTACCTTCAAGTTCTTGGAGGCAATCAAGGGCTGTGGCAATAACCTGTGATATTTTGGGAGTCTCTTGGACTACTCTGATCAACATCTCGAAGGGAAGTTTCTCCTGTCTGGCACTGTGTTTTTTGTGTATAGCCTTCAGGTGTCCATATGCAGTAATGTTCAGATATTGTATGTGTATTTTTCAGGGTATTTTGAGGTAATGCATTTTCCACTGCCTTTTTTTAGTCACCTAAGCTTTATTTATCTCTCCTCCCTCTCTCCCTGACTAGCTTCCTTCTTCCCTCCCTAGTTTAAGTGCCCACCTTTCCCCTTGATAGTACCTGTGTCCTATTATCTCTCTCTTTTGAGCTCCTTTTCTCCTTTACCCACAGGGTTCCTTGTGCGTCTGTTCCTTCTCCCTTCCCCGTTGAACATCTCTATTTTCCCCATTTCCCCCTTGGTAGCATCTGTTTCCTGTTATCCCTTTTTGGCTCTCTCCTTCCCTTTCCTCAGAGTTTCCTTTACATTTTTCTGGCTCCTGCTGCTATATCAGTATATGTCCTGGCAGATAAGGGATTGGTGCTATGATCCGTAAATGAGGGAGAACATACACGACTTGCTTTTCTGACTCTGTGTTACTTCACTCAGTATAACAGTTTCTAGTTCCATTCCTTTATATGCAAATTTCGTCTTTCCTTATGGCTGAGTAGAACTCCATTGTGTAAATGTACATTTTCCTTATCTATTTTTCAGTTGCTTACACTTTTGAATGAAGTGTTCATTCATACTTTATATCGGAAGCATTTAATGTACAGGACAGTAATTAGGTCATCTATATAAACTAGTATCACAGACTTGCCATCTGACTTGTGATGTATTATCTGTTGCTCCTATCATACCTTTGTTTGATCTTCTTGACAAAGTAGTTTTTCTCGGTTTACTTCATGCCACTGGATTAGACTATTTATTTATTTATTCTTTGGCTAGTGACACAGTTTGTTGTGCAATTTTTCTCTCCTTTCTTCCCTCCCTTTCTTCTTATCTTCTCTCCTTCCTTCCTTCCTTCCTTCCTTCCTTCCTTCCTTCCTTCCTTCCTTCCTTCCTTCCTTCCTTCCTTCCTGTGATTTGATCCCGGGGTCTTATGCATGCTGTGCAAGCATTCTACCACTGAGCTACCTACTCAGTTTTCAACTGCTTCTATGTTGTATGCTAACTGAAGCTGAAATGGAGGCTGGGTTATAGAATACTTGTCTCCTCTTTGGAGCAAGATGCTCATTCTTCCATCTTCCATAATGTTATCTGTTCACAATTGAATGTCTTTCCTAGAATAACCCTTGGATGAAGGATTCTGGCTTTCCCAAGTCTTTGCCTCTTCTCTGGGGCTGACTATATACAAAGTGTAGCCAGTAGATAGTTACATAGGCTTGACCCCTGTTCCACAATTCAGAATTCCAAAGGGCCACCCAAGGACATAGATATGGATGCCTTCATTGCAGCTGTATTGTAGTTCAGTTTCTTCCTCAGCCCGTTGTTGTTTCCTTGCTCTCGTATAGGTGTCCTTTGCACAAGAATGTCCCACTTCACTTTGGGGAAATAAATCTCTACTTGAGTATGTTTCTTGGGGAATGTGAACTAAAACAACTGGACAAAAGAGAGGCCTAAGAAAGCTGACTTCTAATTTGGACTTGGGGTGGGCGAATTCTCTGCTTCCTAAAACAAAGATATTAGCTGGAGTTTGAATAGCCGTTGAAATTCTTAAGAAAGTGTAAAACTGTCACTGGTATCACAGTGACATGTGATGCCAATGGAAGAGACTACCTCATGCATTCGATATTCTAGGTATTTGAGTAGTTCAGAGAAAGTAGAAATTAAAGAATTTAGTATCTGTAATTGGAAGCACTAAACCATTCAAGGAAGCAGTAATGAGACTCTCATCTCTTGCAGCTGGAGGGCACAAGAAGCTTTGACTTGGTCCAAAGACTTAATTACAAAAGTGAAAGAGCTTCAGAGGTGGGTTGAAAGTGAATAAATCTGGGTACTGCAGGTCTGCTATGCCAGGGTAAAGGCCCTGGTTGGGGAGGAATGGGAGCTTGAAGTGCAATAGGAAGAGCTGGGTTAACACAATTGAAAACATGAGATTCTAGATTCTTCTGTGCTATCTATGCAAGCAAAAATGTCTCGTTCCTCAGTATCAAATGCTAGCATTCTTTCCTTGTGTGGCAATAAGTATGTAGGAGACTTTACATTTGAAGTCAAAGATGTTCTTTACTCTAGGGTCTATTTACAAGCCCTCACCTGGCCACAAGATCAATACATACTATACAACCAGCCTAAGGAAGCACTAGATCTGCCTGAGAGAGGAACAGATGGTTACTTCTGCTTATAATACTCACAGAAGGGAACCTGAGTGTCCTGAATCAGGGGAGTGTGGGCAGAACATCCTCAGATGATGTAGAGTTTAGCATGCTCACACAGCCCTAGGAAACTGTTAAGAATCTGCCAAAATGGCTGTGGGGAGGTTGGAACAACATGGGGCTTACATTTTGCAAAGTAGAAATGGCAGCTCAGTTCTGCCAGATGGTAGAGGAAGAAAAACTGAAGTAAACATGTTTAAGTAAATGTATTATGAAAAGCTGGTAGATCTGCCAGCTAATTACATTCTGTCAGGCATCACAAAGTGTGCTTTAGTTGTCAAACACAAAAGACTGCACTGGTTAGAAGGGCACTGACATCTTTGAATAACTTGCAATGACCGTATTCCACAGGCAAAGGCTGGTAGCAAGCTTTTACTGAATATGACTCCATGAAGTTTTGGCCAAATCTTAGCCATATCAATAACATATCTTCATTGAAATAGATGTGCCTACTAGGTTTTCCTTTCCTATCTGCAGGGTCACAGTTGCTACAGCTTCCATGGGCTTGTGAAGAGTATGATCCATCACTTTGGCATGTCATTTCACAGCCAAGAAGGTGCAGCTATCAGTATATGGCCATACATCACATACACTATCCAGTTATATACCACCTGCACAGTTTGACTTAATATCTAATTAAAATATTTTATTTATTATTTGTATTTATGTGTATGAGTGTTGTGTCTGCATGTATGTAGGTGCACACCATGTGTGTGCAATATTCAAGGGGTCCAGAAGAGGGTGTTGTGTTCCTTTGGAACTGGAATTAAGGATGATTGTTCATAACAGGTGGGTGCTGGGAATTAAATCCTGGTTCTCTGGAAGAACAACAGTTGTTTTTAACCACTGAGCTATCTCTCCAGCTCTTAATATCTAATTTTTTTAGCATTTATTTTGCTTACTATTATTGTTTATATATGTACATGAAGCATGTATGTTAGTGCAAGGATACACATGCCATTGTGAATGTCTGGAAGTCAGAGGACAACTATTGGTACGGGCTCTTTCCTTTCACTATGAGTTCCAGAGATCAAACTCACATGGTGAGGCTTATGTGACAAGCATTTTTAACTTCTGAGCCAGTTGGTTAGGTTGCAGTAGAGATTTTTAAATGCCCTTTAGTGCATGATGAATTCCCACTCTTAGAGATTATACTCTGAAAACTGAACATCAGTATCAGAATGCATTCTTTATTAGTGGTGCTAGTCCTATTTAGGTGGAATACTTTGAATTGACAACTAAAAGTAACAGGAATTATCAAACTCATAATACAAAATATTTATAACATAATGATTCAGAATTTTTCAAAGAAACGGCCAATGGAATGAATATGTAGAAGACAGGGGATTTATTAGATTTGTTTACGTTATCAGAGCCCTTCCTCTCTTACAGTGGCCACTTGTAATGTGAAGAACAGGGCATCAGGAGCTGCTCAGCCCAAGAAGCTAGAAAAACCAAAATAAGAGGGACAAATGATGCTGATCTGGTCAGAGACTTAAGGTCTAGAAACTTCTAGACAGTGCCTAAGTCTGTATTCAACTAGGTGAGCACTCCAGAGTTTGATGTTTGTAAGCAATGGCTATAACCAATGTCACACCCAGTCAAAAAAGAGCTGAGCCCGAGTGAGAAGCCCTCTTTCTGTACTTTAATGCTCTGCCTGGGCAGCATCCCTTTAAGTAGCCACTCACATTTAGGTGGGTCTTCAGCACTCCTTCTGACCCAGAAGGATCATACATGGAAATATGTTCTCACCTTAGATGTGTGCTTTAGTGACTTTCTAAGCAGCTCTTGATCTAACCAAGATTCACCATCATACTTACTTATATTAGAAATTAGTTACAGGGTTCTCTGAAATTCAAATTAAGACCTTGCATGTTCTAAGTGTGATGGTCCTACAGAGTCTTGTGCTGTTTGCTATTGCACTTGGCTTCTCTGTCTGCTCTGAGGCGTACTAAGTGTCAATCCTCCCATGACCCCACTGTCAGATTTTTTCCTGGGGAACTTACCTAAAGAAAACATCGTTTCTTGACTTTTTCCTACTTTTGTCAGCTTTGTCAGTCTTGGTTTAATCCCTTGGCTCTCTCCTCAGCAGGATAATCTATTCACATTTACCTTATTAGGTCTCTCCTAAAATCTACCTTCAAGAAGCAGACCTCATTTTCTTATCTTATAATCTCAGAGACGCACATAAGTAGAATTTTTATAAACTTTTACAAGCAAAGCTCTGTAAAGCATGTGCATAAGGACAAATGAGTTTAAGATTGGATTTAAAGATAATAAAAGCTGCCGTGTATTTAAATTTTATTGGTAAATTTTACTGTAATTTTAACCAGTGTTAACCAGTAGAATTATTGGTCTTAATATAAATCCCTTGCTTTCTCATTCTCATGAAGGATTGTCTAGGAGCTTATTTGCAAAACAATAGAACAGCTTTCATTGAGAATACAAGTAATGAACTGTGAACAAAGCACAAAAGTGTTTTCTTTTAATCCTTAAAGAAAACTCTATATGCAGTAATCTCTGCACTGATTTGAAATAAAAATGATATTGACATTTTCAGATACTGAACTGGCAAACCCAAGATGGGGTGGGAAGGGTTGATTCCTATTGAGCCACAGTCTCAGTAATCACTGTCACAGAGGACGCTCAAATAAGTAAATATACAGTTTGGACTCAATTTTCCAATTCAATGAAAGTTGAAGAAAATGAGGAACCCAGCTCATCAGTGTGTTTTCAGAAAGTTGAAAAATAATTCCCTAAGAGTCAGGTGGAAAATTTCATATTATGAAAATATGGAGTGTGTGACTTCCAGCAGAAGTTCTCAGCATTCCTGTGTTAGGTGCCGTCTTTGTCTTCAAGTCCAGTGATGATGTATGTCTCCATTTCAAATACAAGAAATACTTTGAGCTCTATCCAATGCTCAGCAGTTTGGGCTTTGAATTATCAGTCACCAATTCATTGTTCATGCCTTGCTCCTCACTGGACTCACCACTCAGATACTCTCGGACAGTCATTTGCTGTTTCACTATTCATTTTTATACAAAGAAAATTCTTCTTATCTTCTGACTCTGCTTTCTCCCACAACTCTTTAGGTCTCAAATCTCCTTTATTTCCATTTTTATTAATATCCTCCAGGGTAGCACTTCTGGCTCACTGAACTATCACTGGAGAATAAAGATTTTTCTATGTACAGTTCCTTCAAAAAGTTTAGGCGATTGACAGAGGAGAGATACATAAGGCTTAGTTGGTATGCAAAACTCAAGGGAAGCATATTGATTCAAAAACCCACTGAAAAATTACACATGCAGTATATCTACATGAGTCCATGTGTATAGCTGAAGGCTATGTAACAAGAAACAGTGCCAGAGAGGAGAAACCTCCCCTTGAGTTGTTGGCCAGGGTAGTCCAAGAGACTTCCAAATTACACAGGCTATTGTCACAGTCCTTGATTGCCTCCCAGAACTTGAAGGTAAATCCTTATATGCTGAAGACAGAATATGCTTTAGACATAGGCTTTTGAGCAACTGAGCTGGAAGCCAGTTCCCCGAATGTTAGCTCTTATAGTTTTTTAGAACATTATGTAAGCTGCTAAAAGAGAGCATCAATTGATGGTCCAGCCCCAGCTTTAAGGTCTAATAATCAAAACAATGCTCGGCACAGCAAACTACTTTGGGGCAGTAGTGACACTTTAATCTTGGGGGTAATCAACAGCCTCCTCATTGAATTTAAAGCCCACTCAATGAGAGAGAACTCATGCATGGTACTGTAAACACAGTCAAGTGCAAATGGTTGGAGAGGTCATAGATCTTAAAGAAATTCCCAAGGATGCCACATCCCTAGACAAATGTGATTTCTTACTATGTGCTAAATATGAATCCTTGTATTTACAAACAAGTATGCCAGTCACCTCTCATCAAAGATGCATCTCTTGCAACAGATGGAGACTATTACAGAGTTCTACACATGGCCACACATTGAAAGTATCTGTGAAATGTCCAATCCTAGGTGACACATCTATAATGGAACCTCTACACCTAAGGCTCACAGAACATAGTACAACAAAGGGTAAAGAGAATAATAATCCATATCTCAACTCTCATCATAGAAGTTCCCTCACACAACAGAAGTCCATGAACACAAAGGGACACAGGTGACCAAAGCATAGAGAATAAGAGTTTGCAGAATTATGTGTCTTGATACAGGATTCCTATATTAAAACTTTACCCACCCAGGTCTCAGGGACCATTGTGGAAGAGTGGGCAGAAAGATTATAAAAGCCAGGGGAGAAGGTGCCTGACTATATCAAAACAGAGTTTTACAAACTTCTGGGGCCTTGCTCATATGAAACTATAGCAAAATGTCAGCATGCACAAGACCCAGGCAAATTCAAGCAAACAAAAACCCATTATAGAACTGTGAAAATGTGCAGCAGGACTCAGTTGTAACTGAAGAACTATTGGCAGCTCATTACTGCTGGGGAAGGAATAGCTGATTTTCTTAAAGGCAGGGACTCTAGATCTCATTGGATGAGCTTGCAATGAGGGACCTGTGGGACAATAACTTGACTCCATAAGTCTTAACAGCAATGACAGAATGCATAAAATCCAGTGGAGTGGAGGGAGAGCTATGGGAGGGTTCCAGTGGTCAAGGGGGCATAAAGATGATTAAGATGTTCTATATGAAATACACATAAATTCAATACAAAATAAAATATGATGAATGAAACTAAAATATCAATAAAAATATTTTTTTATGAAAAAAGGAAACACCTCTTTTGGAATCTTGCCTTTATTGTGAATTCGAAGAATGTAGTGACATAATTAACTAAAAGTACATTAAAGTATATTAATTATATTAAATAAAAATGTTTGATATGTATTGTGAATAATTGTAGATAGTCATAATTAATATTCTATGCACTTGAATTAGCATTTCAATGCACATAATGGGTCATATATAATGTGGTAATGACAAAGGAGGAGAAATAAAGTCAGAATGGGAGGGATGCTATTCCTTCATCAATGCTGCATTGTCCTCAAATGTGTGTATGTATGTCAGGAAGTGTAAATACAATATGAATTTAGTGGTATGTTTAAATATTGTGCTGGCTATTATTTGGTGTTTTTACTTAGTTTGCCACATATCTGGCAATCTGACAGATTATGTAAAAACAGTAAGAGTAGATACAATATTAACACAACTCTTTAAATTCACAGATGGGATGGGCAGAAGGCAACGCAAATCCACACAGGTCAAGGGTAGTATGAGTATAATTGAGGAAAAATTTACTAATTGCTGGTATCAATGTCTGACCTGAGTATATTTGCCAAAGGTCTAAATCCTTTAGATTATAGTAGACTTTCTAAGAGGTAGAGCTGGCAATTTCCAGAGCCAGAGCAGAACGGGGAGTAAGAAAAAGTTGCCTGGATAAAGCTGGGATTCCAAAAGGAGATGAATTTGGCTAAAGGGTGAGCAGAAAAAAAAAGACCCTCTGTACAAGATGTCACAACACAAGCACTTTGCCATTCTCAACCTTTATTATAGAAAGAGGTAAAAAAATGTCTCCAATGGAATTCTTTATGAAAAACTGCACACAGATAGCTTTTTGTCCTGAGTCTATGTAGCGTAGATGACCTCAAAAGATATTTGATGTGTTTCATGTTTGTTGTTTGACAGGCATTTGATGGAAGCAAATATAAAGTTCCAGTAAACGCACTTTAGATATGTCTCAGAGGATTCCTATAAATAAGTTCCCAATAATCGCAAGTTGATTTTAAATTGCACTTTGAACTAGAATGAAGTGATTGGTACTGGAGCTTTTTTACAACCCAAGCAGTCAAAAAGTTGACAATGTCAAGGTTTTGTATCTACACGAGCATGTGAATTAAACATTCTATGTTGCAGGATGAAGTCTGAACAAGGAATCTTCTGACTTGACTTGCTTTATATGCCAAATGTAACAAATGAGCAAAAATAGTGAAATAATACTAAATTGAACACTTAGCTTATTATTTATCATATTAGATCAGGGGCTTCATTGTACATGTCAAGGGTTTTTAAAATTTATGACATGTTCAGAACCTATCACCGAACCAGATAAATAACAGGTGCTAAATAATATTTGTCACATGAAAAAATGATGTAATAGATGTATTTCAGGAAAATTTGGTCTAGGCTGTAGAAAATAGAATCTGCATATCTCACTGACTTGAAAATAAAATTTTATTTTTCTGATGATTCTGCTGATGGACATTAATCTAGGAATCCCAGTTGTTTGGGCATTGAAAATATGTGTTGTATTTCAGATCTCTCATTCATGTATCCTGGGATATGAAAAGTGGAGAATTTTCCAGTGTCTTTCTATTGCCTCATCTTAGAAGGAACACTTGCAACTTCATCATGCATTTGGTTTCTTAAAACTGGTCACATGATTCTTAACTGCAGGGAAGACCAGGAAGTGTCATACAGAAATTGAATAGTTGGTTAATGTGATTGTGTATTTTGCAATATTTATTCAATAAAGCTTCATTGTACAGACACTGAGTAAATTAATGAATGAATGAAAAGAGAATCATCAAATCATATTTATACCAGCCTAATGTTTGTATTTGATGTTACCAAGCAAATCCCTACAGATGCTCTTTGTTTCCTCTTGAAGTTAGTTTCTAGGTTATTCAACCTTATCTTTTCCTATATTCTAAATTTTTAATCATTTTCAACTTTACAAGTATATAATGATTCTGACATCTTTCATCAATAGATAACTGTCTTTAAAGACCTGCTCTGTGTGAATCATCTGCTTTAATGATGTTCACTTTCATCCTCCTTCATTCAAAGTACATTATGAAATGTAATAACATAGAAACCAAACAGCATATGGGCTCCTTTGATGACTACATTTATAAGAGAAAATCGACTCTTTAATTTCATTCTTCAGGTTTTAGATCAGTTAAAAAGGAGACTTTGAAACTTGGATTCTGAAAATCTTTAGACATGAACCAGTTTGCATTTCCAGACTAAGATTACCTGAAACATTTATTCTTTTAATAATTAACTTTTAAAAAAATGAAACCAGGAATGTTCCCAAGGAGAAATAAAAGAAGTGTTATAGAGAAGGACAGAGAGCAGGTGAGGATTATGTATGTTATAAAATGAAAGCAATACTAATTGAGCTTTTAAACCCAAATGAAAAGGAAATTCGTAGAGAGTTTCACTACTACACACGCCCCAGAATATGGTGAAAGATAAATCCAGCATTGCGTTCACAAGTCCCTGGTTCATGAATTTTGCAGATCCTTCAAAGTAATAATAGTTATTTTCAATATTTCAAAAAGCTGATGGATATTATCCCCCCAATTATATAAACTAAATACATTCATTGCTTCAGAGCATAGTTCTTTCTCTTATTTGGACATGTTTTATCCCCCAGCGGTTCACTGTTGGAGATGAGTTCTTAGTGTGAATGTGAGCAGTGTGGGACTTAGAGAGAGGTCTTTCAGTCACAGAGAGTTCACCTTTGGAAAGAAGTGTGTAGTTTTCACAAGATCCTCAAATCTATATTGAGTCTTATGATGTCATATGTTCCTTTTCTTCTTGTGTTCCTCTCACCTCATTACTGCTGTCATAAGGTCCTCATCAGAGCTGAGTTAACACTAATAAGAGAGCCTTACACCTCTGTAACTGTGAGCTGCATAAACCCATTTCCTTTAAAAAGTAGTCAGTCTCAGGTACTTTGTTATACTAATGAAAACGGACCAATATACTTAGTGTACTGCTCCTGATTGCCTTATGTGCAAGCAAAGCAATGTAAAAAATATATCAACTGAATTGCAAATCCTGGTTTAATCACTTACCATCAAGGGTTCCTTGAGTAATTAATTTCAAATAGTATCTTCACTTATTAAACACAGATTCTAGCACTCATGTATGCATCACAGTTTGGGGAATCAATGATATGACATGTAAAATATATGGCTGCTGAGTGCTGACCTCATCAAAATCTTTGAGTTGGGAAAACTAAAATCATAGCTTATGATGATGAACTATAAGATTAATATGTTTAGGGGCAGGAGAGATGGCTCAGCAGTGAATAGCAATGTCTTCTCTTTCAGAAGACCTGGGATTGATTCCCAGCACCCACATGGCACCTAACAACCATTTTAGCTCTAGTTTGAGGGGAATCCAGCACTTTCTTCTGACCTCTGCACAACAAGGGCACACTTACAAACATGCAAGCAATACACTCATACACTAAAGTAAATTTTAAAAGATTAATATGTTTAAATTCCATCTTCATAGTTTCCATAGGAACTTGTACTAATAGTTATGTAAAGTGACTTTTCAACTTTGGAAAATGGGTTTCCAGGAAAAATATTACTTCAAGTAGAACAAAACTAAATCTACAGCTTTCTCCAAAATAAAAGGGAAGCTGGATGATTAAAAAAGAATGAACACAAAGCATTATATAAACATATAGTCTTCAAGTATTGGCCTTTTACATGAAATTAAATAACAACAATTATGAAATTACAGAAACCTGAGATACAAGCCAATGTCCAGCAGTCTTTTCTAGTATCTATATGCAAGGAACATACTTCATGATTTCACAGTTGCTATATAACTTCCTAATGTGACCTTTTGCTTTGTTTGTTGAATTTTTCAGGTATTTGTAAACTTATTTGAATCCAGGTTTACGTTGTGTTAATAACTTTGAGATGAATTTCTTGTAGGCACAGTCTGAAATATATCTTATGATAAGCATTTGCTTTTCATGGATTTACATCATGATTTCATGACTGATGGTGCTGGGGTTAATGAGTTTGTGCTATTGTACTGGATTTGTAAGCTACATGTGCTTGCTATAACCCAGTTCACAGCTGCAGAATCTGAGTGAGGAAGACCTCTGCTTTGACTCACCATATCCTGGAGGCCAGAATAAGGAGTGGTGAAGAGCCCAATGTTGGTGAAAGAAAGAGTTTTATTTCCTTGAGTCATGAAAAAATGTTAGGGATGGTCATAGAATAGGCCTTTGTTGAACTCAGTGTGTTATAAAAGAAAACAAATAGGCATGAACAAGGATAAGGCCGGGGAAGGGTGGAAGTGGGGCTGACAGGGAAAGCTGACGTTAAGGGTGAGGGCAGTCAGAATGCCTTACACACACGTATGAAAATGTCAAAGAACAAATTAGTTTTTAAAAAGTCGGGGAAAGAAACTTCAAGTGCTTTTTACTATTCCAGGAGTGTCTGAATGTCATAAACCAGGAGACTTAGAGAAATAGAAATACATTATTTCAGAATTCTGGAGATTAGAATTTCAAACTTTTACATTACTGTCTGGATCATGCTGCTACTTTAAGATACTAGATGAAGACATGTTTGGGACTTTTCTTGTAAATTCTGAGACCGATATGCCTTCTTTGGATATTAGAACACTTGTAGCTTTTCAAATCATCAGCATTCTGTGCATGTCTGTCTCATAGGACCTCTAAAGTGATAATATCTCTCATATCCCACTGACTGTATAGAATATACTACTGCATGTAGTAATAAGATATCTAATTACATTTCACTAATCCTACTTCTGTATAAAAATATATTCTAAAGTAAATATGGATAGAATTTTAACAGATACATTTTGAAGGGATGCAACTCAATCTATAATATATTTATTTATAGTGGGAGGCTCAAAAGCAATAGGTAATAATTTAGAGCTAGAAGCATCTTTACTTACTTTCTCTTACTTTCCATATGAGCACAGTGATTTGAGAGGTCTGAAGTTATTTTGCTTATCAGAGAATGACGCCATAGCAAAGACAGCTCTCAGCCAGAATGACACCGTTCTAATCTGTGGCTCTCAGAGACAGAGACATGCTTGCATGTGGATAAGTCCTTAAAGGGTCCCCATTGAGGAATTCTAATAGTATTGTTTAACTGAAAGCAAGAAACACAGCGCCAGCAACCATGATAGCAAGAAAGGAAACTGATGAAATAAGAAAACCTGATCATTTTCTGCATGTATCATGCCACCCCCAGCATCCCTTACACCATGAAGAGTGATGGGCAGGAAGCATTAATTATGGGAGAATAGATAATATCATATAGCCAAGGAAACTGCCTTTCCAGCACTAGCAAGATTGTGTTCATCCTCTTCTCAGAGGTCAGGAGCCTGAGAAGTTCCTCCAGGGATGATCTTTTATTGAGCTTTTGATCCATTATTCCCTTCAGGGTCATCAGCCAAGAAGGAACAGAGTTTGCTTTTCCCAATATTCTCTGTGCTTCTTTGCTTTATAAAGAAAAGAAAACCCACTTATGATCCCATGATCTCAATGTTAGATTGCTAATAGATCTGCTAAGAAATACCCCCAGCCACATTATTTTGCCTAAAGGCAAATAGCAATGAGAAGGGATATATCAAGAGTAGAAGTGTTGAATAAATAATTGGTTCCTTTGATGCAAAAAGCTCTTTTGTCTTTTAATATGTCGTTGTTGTTATTTTGTTTGTCCGGCAATCCCTCAGTAAGCTGGCTTTCATGCGAGGTGTGATACATAACAGGATGTGACACACTTTCAAGTGTGAAAAGAAGATATTTGTTCTTTTATACTTAGTCTCTTCTTATTACTGTCCATTAATGCTGTTTCTTCCTTTTTCTTCCCTTTGAACATGATATAATGAACACCTGTGCATCCTTTTTAAATAGATAGTAAACTATGTAAGAATTCTATTCCTAGGATATTCTTAGCTTTGTAAAACTGAAGAATTGTTTTTCAGAAAATTTTAATCACTTGCTAATAGTTTCTCAGCTAGGACTGAGACTTCTTACCCACCTCTCCAACCATCTGTGCTGGAAATTTTTCTAACTTGCATTACATTGGTCTTGTAAATGCTGTTACAATGGCTGTGAATTCATTCTACTGTCTGGAAAACACAAAATATTTCAAAACATTAATAAATTTCCATTATTATAAATAATTCATTTAAATTCTGATTCTAGGTATGTTTAGACTTCTTACGTCTGGGAGCTTTAGGTTTGAGGTGGTCTCAGTTTGTAGCCCTGACTGGGTTGAAACTTACTCTGCAGACAAGGCTGGCCTTGAACTTACAGAGCTCTGTCTGTTTGCCTCTGCCTCCTGGGTGCTGGGATTAAACATGTGCACCTCCAAATCTGACAGACTTCCAAACTTGTTTACAAATACCTGATGCTTCAATGTCTGTACTTGCATTTCTTGCATTGCTAGGAGGGTCAAGCATTACTTTAAGTATTTAACCTCAGAAATCCTCTAAAGAGACATGTCTCCTTTTTTGTTTAATTATACTTAAAATTAAAAGGTATAAACAGCCAAACATAAGTAGTAATATGTGCAAAGATTCATTAGAATATGTAACTTATTATGCTCGTTGCCATGAGGAAGACAAAGGAAATGAACAGAGGAAGGAAACACATAAATATTCCAGAATTACTATTCCAGGCATTGGAGTGGTTTGTGGCTCCATTCAATAGTCACTATATTATTAGGCAAATGGATAATTTAAATAAGGAAATAAAAGCTAAAGGAATATGTAAAGCCAAAGATAATATCATATTGTGGGGTTTTCCTTAAATTAGTCCAATTCTATATACTTAAGTATCTAAGGAAAAGTGATTTAGCTCTGATAATATAGAAGACAGGTATCTAATACATGAAGGATAAAAAGACAAGGGAAAGGAACCAGGGAGGTAAAGGGAAAGAAAGAACCTGAGAGATATGAATAGTAGGAGACCAGTGTTACTAAGGGAGAAAGAGATAAAATAGAGGCATTTAAATAGGAGGGGGAAGAAGGGTTATACAAGGAATTATGCGGATAAAGGCAAAGAAGGAACGCAAGAGAGGTGGAGCCATAGGAGAATGGTATTATCAACGAAGAAATGGGTTCATATGAACAGGGTCCTGGCAGCTTGTAGGTCTATTTCCATATTTTCATACATCTCCTCACTGACTCTTACGATCTTTCTGCCCCCTCTACCGCAGTGGTCCCTGAGCCCTGGGCGAGTCCTCCTGGATAGATCTTAGAGAAACCCTTGAGGCTATCACATCCCTAGGCTAATGTAACTTCTTACCAAGTTCAAAATATATATCCTTATTTTTACAGTGAAGTATCCCAGTCACCACTCATCAAAGAAGCTTATTTTGCACCAGATGTAGACTCCTACAGAGTAACACAACTGGTCACATAGACATTATCTCTGAATTGCTCCTGCTTAAGTGGCACATCCACAATGCAATCTCTGCTCCTCAGGCTCATGTAACATAGAACAAGGAGTAAAGAGGATACTAATGAACCTCTCAACTCTCAATAATTGATCTCCCACATGCAACAGCTGACTAGTAACACAAAAGCTCACAAATGGCTAAAGCATGGAATTAGGAGTCTGCAGAGTGTGTGTCCCTGAGGCAGGCTGTTTATAAAGAAAACAGGTTTACCTAGGTCCAGAGTTCTGAATGTTCAAGCTATAGTGGAGGCATCTGCTTGTTTCTCGTGTAGGGCAGACGTATGTGGAGAAAGAAGACATATTTTTTTACTCAAAATAGGGAGCCAGATAACAATTACGGTTCCTTATTCCCTCAGTGACCTAAGGACCTCCCACTTTAGCGTTACCTCTTAAAGAGTCTCCTTAATGAATCTCTAATTAGTTTTTACATTGTTATAATGGGGACCAAGCCTAACACATGAGCCTTTGATGAACATACCATATAAAATCTAAGTTTGTAAAAGCAGATTATCATTAATCACTTTAAGTTTAACAAAATGTAGAGAACCATAATGACTCCTAGGTTTGTAATATACAAAGGAAAGAAACGGTGACTAGACTCCAGAAACATGTTACACTAGCAGAGGTCGAAAGAAGTATGATCTCTGGTAAGAGAGAAAGAGAAAAGCAGAAAGAGAGAGCGAGACAGTGAGCGAGTGACAGAGAGAGAGAGAAAGAGAGAGAGAGAGAGAGAGAGAGAGAGAGAGAGAGAGCACGCTATGCATGGATTTCTTGCTAGGCTGTCCCATTGATTGAACTGAACTAGATGCCTGAAAACTAGAGACAAGTAGATCCAGGGAATATAACAGGATGGAGAGAGATTGAATATTCTCTGTAGGGACACTGAAGAAAGAATTTCTCACAAATATGAAATAAGCAATAGCATTTAATCACTATGAATGATGTTGGAGAAAATTTTCAAAGAATATATCATATTTATAATTTTAAAAAATGAATTCCAAAATACAAAATACTATGAATGCAGATAAGAAGGGCATGAAGCTCAGAGAACAAACAGTAACATGGGGCAAGAGGACGAATGATCTAGAGGAGGTTTCTCCAAAGAAAAGTAACATAGTATGAATAGAATATTTTATTTGAATACACTATGTGATTATTTTCATTCAATATGGAGAGACTTGGCCCAGAGTCAAGAAAGGAGGGTGAAAAGATAACAGAAAAATAAATATCTTTCTGCCTGAAGTGCAGTTTTTGACACTCTAAACTTCTAAACTTCTCACTTAAGGGATCACAGAGAGAGAGAGAGAGAGAGAGAGAGAGAGAGAGAGAGATGGGGGGAGAGAATTCTAAAATTACTAGGCAGAGAAGAACAGATTGTCAGGAATGCTTCTAATCCGTGCTCTTATTCTTTGGTAAATGAGATATATGACCACATCATAAATTAAGCTGACGTTTCTAGGAAACAAAGAAACACCCTAAACATATACTTAATTTAGCCCAATACTTTCTGAGGCTTCTTTGTAATTCACCAAAATTTATGGGCCACAACCAGGAAACCAGATTTTCAGATTTAACTCGCCTTGCTCTTTCCTTAAATAACAGGTTCAAACCCAGAGCACCCAGAGTGCTTTGAACCATGGAGCCATCTCTCTAGCCCTCAGTTTTGTTTCTTGAATCCCTTCAGTGGAGGTTGTTTGTTTTTCTTGTCTGAAGCTCAGTAATTCTTAGATTATGAGCTGTCCCCGTTCCCCAGACCTTATCTCATATAATTAAACTGCTTTATAAATGTGTGCTTTCATTTATTTTCCCATCACTGTTTGTTCCTCCATTTTTTTTCACTGATTTTCGGAAGAAAAGCTGTATGTTAGTCATTTCATTATTTTCCCTTCCTTTTGGCATTAAGCCTTAAGAAATGTTTTTGCATTAATCTGCAAGGGAAACTTCACACTTCATTTAGTAACTACACATTAAAAATAAATTTTCATTTTCTACTGCTGAATATAGACCAACACAAATCTTCTGTTAAGATGAGAATCCTTCCCTGAATTCCCAGAGGCACCTGCAAAGCTTTCTATCTTGCTCTAATATTAAATACAGAGGCATTTTATTTTGAAATAGAATAGCTTTCTTCTTACTTTCTGTTAATTATCAGAATCAAACAGATTTATCTCCTTATTTATTATAGTCTTTCTATACCCAGTTCAAAATCTAGGCAGGTGCTGAATAAAATGTTCTTATAGTTTATTTACGATAAATATGATTTTATATATGTGTATAGATATATATTACTTATTGTCTTACTATGTGTTATATTTTCAAAATAAAACAACAAAAATGAATGGACATGGTTTCTGTGCTAAAGGAGTATTGATTTCTAAGATAATATAAGGTGCCATAGCATTATTTTCTCAAAGCAGATCAGTTCACGTTACAGCTTTTATCTTACTTAACATCACTCTTTACTTACTGTGTTTGGTCATAAGACAAGCAAAGCAATTTTTGGAGACTGTAATGTTTTGCTTTTTTAAAAAGCAGATTAATTCCTCAAAGTTAATGTTATTTTAATAACCTTCATTCATTTGAACCCATTTGTTATAACATATATGCTTCTCAGCCTCAATCTTATTTAAGACAGTGCCTTGTATACTCTGGCACGATATTATGTCTTCTTTTCTCTTTTAAATCTGAAGAGAGAACTGTTTTCCAACGTCTTCTGTGCAAAAGCAATGTTGTCAGTTTTTATATGTACTTTACCTGATTAAAAAATGGTTCCTATTTTTCTCCTTCTCCTCCTCTTCCTCTTCTTCTTTCTCCTCCTCTTTTTCTTCTTCCTCCTCTTCTTCCTCCTCCTCCTCCTCTTCTTCCTCTTCCTCCTATTTTGTTATTTTCAAGTGCTTTTGGTGTACTGAGGATCAGACCCACAGCTGAGCTAGACCCTTATATGTTTTCAATAATAAAATATTTTTAAGGGTAAAAGGATACCTCAGAACTTTCATCATTCATTAAAAAACTACCTGTATAAAGTTTATATGGTAATAAATTAGTCCTGGGGTACTTGCAACTTTCCAGATTTTATATGGGAAGTCCCTGTGCTGAAAGAATCCTCAGTGCCACTTTTATGGTCACATAGGCCTTAAAACCAGTGACTAGTTCTTAGTCCATACAATTCCGAGTCTTTAGAAAGTTTTAAAATAGAATTATACATTGAAACAATTTAAGACTGACTTCTTTATCCAAGCGTGTCTTTGAGATTCACCTATGGTGCTGAATGTGTCAACAGCAGTTTCATTTTCATTATTCAGTGGTATTCTTGGTAAGGATTTAGCTCCGTCTGTTTTTTATTGATTTGTCCATTGATGAATAACGATATTTCTAGATTTTTCACAGTTATATAGAAACATGCTATGCACGCTGCATGCACTTTTTGAACCTGATTGATCTTTTATCTAAACATCTAGGGAGGAGATAGTTTAATCCTACAGTAGGTGTATATTTACTCTAGTAAGAAACTTCCAAAACATATTTTTATTAGTGTATGTACCATTTCAGACTTGCTAGTAGTAATAAACCAATGTTTCAACTGCTCTAGAACTTTCCTATCACTTTCTGTTTAACATTTTAAACATTCTAAAAAGGGATTATAATGGACTGGTGTGACTTGCATTTCTGGGAGGGTAACAATGCTATACATCTTACCATGAGCCTATTGGCTATCCTTGCTAGCTTCTTTGCAGAATATTTCAGTTTGGGTAAGAAAGCTGTTTTCTGGTTGTTGAGTTTTGAGGTTTTTATTATTGGATACAAGCTGAGGTTCACTATATGACTTGTAGATAGCTTCTTCCATTCTGTAAGTTGGGACTAGTTTTGGACATCATTCTTTCCTGTTGAGCCACATGCCTGGCTCTTTATACTGGTATCACATTATCCTTATCATACTGAAGCTTTATATTAAATATTAAAATTGAGTAACAAGAGTTTTTGAATATATATGAATATATATATGGTCTTTTTGAAACAGGGTCTCCCGGTAGCCCCTGCTGCCCAGCTGGCTGGCCTGGAATTCACAGAGATCTGCCTGCATCTGCCTCCCAAGTGCTGGAATTAAAAGCATGCACCACAACCCTTGGCTAATTTGTATTTATTTTTTATTCAAAGTCATTATTTTCTTTGCCTTTCCATGTACAATTTAAGATCTGCATCTGTATGGCTTTGAAAAATCCCAGTGGGTTTTGAATGGAATTTCATTAAATATATTGATTAAATGGTGAGGAAATACATTTATTATATTAAGTATTTAAAGCCATGAAAATGGAATATCTTTCTAAAGACATAGATTAAAAATACTTTTAGCAGTGTTTTATAATTTTGGAAGATTCTATAACATTTTCTTGCATTAATTCTTAAATATTTACTTCTCTCCTCTTTCATCCTCTTTCTCTTCCTCTCTCCTCTCTCCCCCTTGATGAATGATTGCTTAGACTCAGCTTGCTTCTGAAATGTGAGTTGAGAAAGTTCAGAGCGTGGCATCACTTGGCTCTATCAGAGATTGCCCCAAGCCAGACATTACCTCAACTCCACACTGACTCATTATTGGCCTTTGAGTCTGTGACATCTTCCTTGTCTTCTGAGCTGAGGGTTACCCCGGCTTCTTAGCTCTGCTTCTGCAGGTTCCATGCCCTGTTTCTAACTCTCAGGTTAGTGATTATGCCTCCTGGCTAAAGAGCCCACCTGAGAATCAGTCCCTCCCAGACCCTTACTCTGCCTAAGTTCACCTTGCTATCAAGCTAATGTGGCCCTGCTGTAGGCCTGCGCAGCAAACTAGAGTATTGTCTTTCCAAGGTACTGAACAAGGAAGCAGGTTCTCCCTTGTGTTCTCAGTAACACCTTAATGTAAGACATGTCCCTTTCTGTTTTCTGAAGGGACAAGTTTGACACTCAGGCATGAACATTTCACTATGCAATCATTGCTATATTTTACTTTCTGAGATTCTTTGGAACGAGATAAAACCAGGTTTCCCTTATTCAAATATCTGGTCTCTGTTTTGTGGTATTTGTATTAGTAGTCTACTTTTGTATAATGTTGTTACCACAAACTTGCAGCTGCAAGCAGTATGCATTTGCTGATTCATGGACACCGTGTGTTAGGTTTACAGGCACAAATTCCCTGGGTTCTCCAAAACACTGGAATCCAGGTGTCAACGGAGATTATGGTTCTATCTGAGTGTTGACTGACTATGAAGGAGACTGACATAGACAGAGATTAAAAGAGAGCCAATGGCAAATAAACTCTGGTTTCTTACCTGGTTACCCACAACAACTTTAGCAGAAACCACCAGATTAAACCACAAGGACATAATATTTATTAAAAGATTTATCTTTTTTATTTGTAATTATGTGTATGTGGGTGTGGTGTTTGTGTGTGGGTATGTGCATGTGTATACAGGTGCCATCTGAGACCAATGGCATAAGGTCCCATGAAACTGAAGTTATAGGAAGTTGTGAGGGACCAGACATTGGAGATGGAAACCAAACTCATGTTCTTTGCAAGAGTGGTATGTACTCTGAACTGCTGATCCATCTCTCCAGCTCTGAGGCCATGATCTGTACAGATGAAGCTGGTAGGACTAAAGTAAGCTCAAACTATTGAGGTCTGAGATGACTAGACAATGACAAAGACAACATCGAGTTCTTACCATGGAAAAAGCTCTTTTAAATACCATGATAAGTCTCCAGAATTTCCTCAGTTATCAGCCAAGTCAAAATTAGTATTTGTTCTTAACTGGTTTAAAAAAAATCACTAAATCAGTGTAAAAGTCCTTAAGTTTGGAGACCATTCTGATGAGCACTACATTACCGCCTTCCACTAGTTTGCAGTTAGAGGACCCCCTGTCACATTAGGTTATGAAAACAGCTCACTAGCTTACTTAGGAAAACTGGAAGGCTACTTTGGCTAAAAGCAGGGACTTTGAGCTGATGATCTCTGATGAGTGTCCAGCCCTGTCCTTGTTCTATACCACTTCCCTTTGCCATTTTAATCGTTGGGTCAGATTTCACATCCCTATATGTGGAATGCTGACATATTTTAAAGTTGTTTAGTGGAGTGGGAGAGATGACTCAGTGGTTAAGAACACTGGCTGTGCATGCAGAGCCGTCAGGTTCTGTTCCCAGTGTCCCTATGGTGGCAAACAAACATCAATAAATTCATCTTCTAAAGAGGCCAACACCGTCTTCTGGTCTCTGTGGATATTATACTCACATACATCCAGATAAATACCCAGACACATAAAAATAAAAATAAAAAAATAAATGTTTTTCCAAGGCTATAAAGCAAAGTGAACTTGTATATTGCCCTTTGGAGCTGGTTTTTATTCCTTTTGTCCTTACTTTGTCCCCCCCCCATAGCTGAAGCATTTATGGTCCCTTAGCCCTATCATAAGGCTTCAGTTGAAACTCTACAGACCAAGATATTTACACAGAACAATGAATAATTAACCAGTTTCTGAATGAAGTCTACTGCCTCTTAGCCCACCATATACAAGGATGCTTTCTCACAGAAAGAAAAATTTGTTAACCCTAACAAATCAATAAAAACTTGCTGGTCCTGCTGTTAAGAGAACAGCTTGACTACCTCTTTGATCATTGTCAATTCCCTATGCTCATGAGTTTCCGGTAACAGTCCTCTGGCCTGTTGTGTTTGTAATAACGTGGTTTGTTCACATTTCTACTCTTCTCATGCCGAAAGAACCTGCTCTCTGGAGTCAGGGTCCCTTAAAAATTCAGCCAGGTTGCTGAAGTAATTGTTTGTTACAGCTAAAAGACTTAGGGCATTTGTTTCTTATTATCTGTTGATCAGAGGGCTCCCTTAGCAGTAATAGAACACCTTGTTTCTTATGCTGTAGTGTTTACCAATATGTTAACTTGCTTCCTTAAAAGCTGTTTGGAGAGATTTATCAATTTGGACACGGACTTATAAATGTTATCATATAACTGCATATGCAGAATCACATAATTAGGTATCACTTCCACCATATCTTTAAAAAATGTGTATTCTTGTTTTATGTGCATGAATGCATTGCGTGCATATGCGTAAGTGTACTGTGTAGTTCAATGCCCATGAAGATCAGAAAAGGGCATTGGAGTCACTGGAACTGGTGTTATGAACTGGAGCCGTCTTTCCACCTCTAATTCCACACTTTCTGATTTTAGAAACTGGAATGGATAATGCTCACATCTGAAATGATAATAGCCATGGACTACTATCCATGGTCACCTTAATAATCTCGCCACTATGATATGAAAGACATTTTATACAATTATGTTTCACATTGGAAACAAGCATTTGTTTTCTATATTTCTTTATCTGAAGCTCATCATCATCCCGGTTTTCCTTTCTGAATTCACAATATACTTCTAAGTAGACATCCAGAGCATCTAATACAAACATCAGGCACTCAAGCCAGGCATGGTGGTGCACAACTGTAACCCCAGCACTTGGGAAGCAGAAACATAAAGATTTGAAGTTTGAGGCCAATCAGTGTTACATAGTGAGTTCTGGTCCAGACTAGTCTACATAGTGAGATCCCGCCTCCAAAGAAAGAAAGAATGCATCCAAAACATCAAGACAGAAAAATCATACTGGTAATCCATTGACACTTATTTTTGGATCCACAAATTCATTCAGAATTCTTTGGTCTAATGACATGAGACAGTACAAATCTTGAACTTCTTTTTCATCTAAAGGGACCTTTCTTCATTCTTCAGCAGTGAAATCTTACTGAGCTTCTTAAAAGCTTTCCCAATATATTGTTTGAGTATGGGCACTGCCAGGTACCACTGCTTCCCTTATAACACAAGCATATTTTAAGTTTCAGCAACATCTGTTTATCTTCCTAGTAAGACATTTACCATATTATTTTAGACATCCATATGTATGGTCTTACATGTTACATACTGGAAATCTTGAATCATCATTGAGAGTCATATTTTGGTTTACTATGTTTAAAGATATTGCATAAGATTATAAAATTAGTATGCATTTCATGTATTAGAATATGGGGCCTAGAGAGATAGCTCAGCAGTAAAGAAAACTGGCTGCTCTTTCAGAAGCCCTGGGTGTGAATCCCAGCACCCACCTGGCAGGTAACAACCATCCATAACTCCACTTTCAGGGGCTCGAACACCCTCCTCTGTCCTCTAGCGGGCACTTTACTTCATGGGTGCACTGATATACATGCCCCCATTACACATATGCCCATAAAATATAAATTAAAAACATGGAAAATATTAGAATATTAAAAAAAGTACGATTGATTGAGATATTCTATATGAAATACACACTGATTCAATAAAAATATTTTTAAAAACCCTAAACAATAGAATGTTCATTTTATGCTTTTAAATTCAAACCATCAACATCCATTCATTCAAACATTCATTTACTGTGTGCTGAATGATAATTAGCTAATTTTGAATAAATTAGAGAAACTTGCTCCAGATTTGCAAATCAAAGATTAATATTTATTAACTAAAGTTTTTTTTTCTTAACTATTTCAAATTCCTTCTGGGGAGAAGATTTCTCTTATTTGTTTTCAGTAATTTATACTTTAATTTTGCTAAGATATATCTGATTACAATTTCACCTATTTTGGGTTTTGTGAATAATTGATATCAATGAAATGTGAGTAGTTAGATACCCTGGAGAAAAATCGTCTTCCACACAAGTAAGCTATTCTGTTTTCTCCTCTGCATCATGGTTGCATCACTAGAAGAGGGATCTGAATAAGTACAAGGAGTGATTATAAGTAGTTCACTCACACAACGTGTTCATCACACACCACTTTATTGACCTTCATTGCGTGAAGTCACCGAACTCTGAGTATTGTTTACTAAAATGGCCTACCCTAAGAAATAAAAGAATTGTTTCTGAAAGATGTGAAAAGTCAGTCAGACGGTATTTTGCACAATAAAGTGTTGTGCTGAAGGTTGATAAAAATATTTTACAGACAAAGTGAGATAATTATCACAGTTGTTGCAATAATTTTTAACATGCTGCAGCATTTTAAAGTGTTAATTCTTCTGTGCTAATTTTTTGGATTGTGATAAATACAGTGTAGTTTGAAAAATTAAACACTCCATAAATGAGATAGAAAAATCATCTGTTCACCACCTCCTAGGCTTGAAAGGCTTAAGAAACATGGTGTTTACAAAGGGAAGGTAGGGATGAGTTAAGAGAACACATGCTAGTGCGCTCTGCTGCTAGATAAATGTTTCAAGCATTTTTTTTCCCCCTGTGAGGCCCTAAAGAGGTAATAAAATACAAAGTGGAACTCTTTTTTTAGGATTCCTATTTATATGGCCTATCAACAAAATCACACTCCCATTAATTATCTAGAAGGTACTGTTCCCATTTTGTCCACCGAGACTTTCTCAACAACATGATAGATTTCACCATCAATGCATTACTTCTCCTGTAATAGACTCTATTTCCTTTTCTTTAATTTCATCATATTATGTCATCTCTTCTCCCACGCTTCCTTTCCTTTATGAGCAAAGATAAAGAGATCTTATTTTTTTAAAAGGAGCAGTCAAAGCTTAACTAAAATATGTCCTCAAATATTCCTAATCACTAGTAAACACAATATATTTTCTGAATTATAAGAAGTATCAGCATATGATTTATTAGTCAATTTTCTTTATAGCTATTAAGCTTCACTATATAGCATTTGAGTCTGAGAAATAACAGGCAACACTTCAAAGTTTTCTGAAACAAAGGTTGCTTTCTTAACATATAACATGCGGTTGAAAACTGCTGTCTTGCTTGTCCTATTTATGAGGAGACGGCAGTGTAATCTTCATCCTCGTGGGGGAAGGAGAAGGAACATTTCCAGAAAAATGAGAGAGGCCTTAACACAACCATTCATACAACTTTGAACTGCCCCTGGGAAAGAGAGGTAGCAAATGACATTACTCTGTGAACCTCAGAATGGGGGCCTTGCATTGGACGGCATCAGAGCAAAACAGCATGGGAAATGTGAGAGGACACTAAAAATTTGACATGTTCCAAAGCATGTTTGTGTGTCTGGATTTGCTTCCCACTGAGGTAATTTTGAGATCATATGGATTGCATACTTATTCTTAAAGGATAAGGCAATGGAAAGGGTAAATGATAAAGTCACCTTCCAGCTTTTGATGTGGCTAAGGCTCATAATTAACTCTATATTAACTACTTCTCTATTGATGTCATTAAACACATGATAAGAGGATACTTATAGGAGGACTGGTTTATTTGCCTTATAATATGAGAGAATACCATCCATCATGGCAGGGAAGGCCCAGTGTTAGAAGTTTGAGGTGCCTGGTCACACTACATCCTCAAGAAGCAGAGAGAGGTGAATGCTAGTGCTCAGCTTTCTCTTAAAAATATTTCTAACAGCTGAGTTCTTCTTCCATTGTGTTGCTGTACTGTGTTTGCATGGTTCATTTCTCAGTCCGTGACAACTAGGCTGCTTCCCTGCCCTGGTTAGTGTGAAAAGGAAAACAATAAACATGATGAACCATGTCAGTTAACGTGGAGCTCCCTCACAGTCAAGCCCAGAGGCCTTTCTCCTTGATGACTATAGGCTTTGTCAAACTAGTAATCAAAATTAACTACAACAAACTGTAAAATGTCTTAATAAACATTGTCTTTTTTATTCTTATAATTTTTATTTTTTATAATAAAATTTTCTTATTATAAAAATATTTATTTATAATAATATTTTTATTATTCTTGTAATAAAAGGTGAGAAAAAAATGGCTGGACAGAGAATGACCCAAGTTGCTTATTCTCAGCTCCCATTACACTGTTTGTTTTGTGCATTGGTATACATATGGATTTCTGTAATCAAATATTTTGTATAAAGGAGGACATATATGAGACACTTGAGTAACTGAGTATAGAGGACTAAGCTTAGCTCTAGCAGTCATCATGTAGATGTTTGTGATAAAGACTGAAAGTGTGAGACTAGTGCGTGGAACATAGTAGATGACTGGGATTGTAATATGCACAGTTAGAGCTGATGTTATTCAAAAGTGAAATGTTTAGAAGACGAGTGAAAGGAAGTATTGATGACCATGTTTCTGAATTTCTCTCCATTTCTGGAACATAAAACTGAATTTACTGGTCTAGGAATATTTTCTGTTGAACTGTACAATTTCCCAAATCTTATTGTTTGAGAAATTAGCATTTATAAATAGCAGAGTAAACCTAGCTTGAACACTGAAAATGTTTTTATCAAAGCTGAACCTACCTAATCTCAAAAAACAAAAGGAAAATGAAAGAAGAACTAGTTCTACTTTGTCCTTAGGATCATTTCTGTACAAGCCATGTCCTTAACACTGGGTATTATACACCATCCCATAAACTGTACTAACTTTATAAACATTTCAAAAATGTTCAAATACTACCTGTCTTAAATTGTTTCCATTAATATCAGAAGCATCTACAATAATTTCTAGAACAGCAATCCTTTGAGCAAGGTCTGCATAGATTAGTTTTTTATAAATATTATTGAAGTAATGTTAAATCAAAGCTTAGCCCTAGGGCAGGAAATAGCAGAAGGATTACTACCCATTCTTTACTTTTGGAGAATACACATAGGGGAAAAAGATGCTATCTGATCAGATTTCCTTGAAAACATATAATTGATCTCTTGCCAAAATATAACTGTAATTTGCTAATAGAAAAATGCATCTAAGAAACTCTTTTGGGAAGATGTACTTGGTATCTTTTCTCCCATTGTCTACATTAATATCACATCTACACTAATGCATGAAGTCACTTTGCCTACAGTCCTGCAATGTCTGATGTCTGTATTTATAGGACATGGCTTCCTAAATTACTTCACATAAGCTCTTTAACTTTTGAGGAATGAAAAGAAGGCATTTAATGATCAACATAGCTCCTTTTAGGTAGGCAATGTGACTTCCTATATAATATAAAACTAACCACATATAAGCCAGATAGTACCATAATGTTGCAAGACAAGATTTGATTTTGTGTCTTTCAAATGAAAATCAATCATCTGTGCTGTCTCATGGATGAGATGGCTAACTTTGTAATATTAAGGATAGTTTAATGACTGGAGGAGGCTGCTTTTAAACGTAGAGAACATGAAAATCAGGGGTAGAGTGAGGGCAAGTTTACTTTTTATAAATAGAATCTTCATCTGATAGGATCTGAGAACTCTCTTGTCTTTCAGAATTGCTCTCTAGAATTTTTCTCCCAAAGCACAAATTTTACTTCAAATAAATGATTTGTTCCTAAATATTCATCGATCATTAATCCAGTATCACATTTAATATCGTTGCAAGTAGTAATGTAGGGCATTATGTGTACTTATATGCACAATGTGCATTCACAAATATTACCTCAAGAAGTTACTTTAACTCATTTTATTCATACCTTTTCACCAGTGCAGAGTGCCTTTGTTCAAACTCTACAATTTTAAGGGCTATAATGCACATAGTTTATTAATATTTATAGAAAAATGTTTTATATAGAAATAGTTAAGCAATAAAAACATAATTTAGAAAAAAATATTGTCCCGACACCATTTGTTAAATCACTGAATTTGGGGTTCAGATATTTTTATTCCAAATGTGAGTCAATTTTTAGTTAAAAGTGTTCCAGATAAATGTACTTTTAGGAGAAGAGGACATAAATATTTTTAAAGTATATATATATATACCTATACAAGACATAGAATGCATAGATACGTTACATATAGTATATCACCAGATGTATGTCATAATTTGCTCATAGATGCACTGTTTATAATGAAACAGAAATTATCTTAATGTGATAATTATACATGGATATGTAATATATTATAGTGATTATAGTGTTTGCAATGTTTCTAGAGCAAAGGTTAATTTCTATTTGTGTGCTAAGGACAGAGCTAAGTAGAAAAACATCTTTGTGTGGGTCTGTTTGTAATTAAATGAAAGAGAATTTAACAAACTACTTAGTAGACTAATCTCTTAATGTGGAGATGCTGTGTAATCTAAACTTTTTATTCTCATAGTTTTTTTATTTTTAAACTTTCATTTAAATGTATCATTCAATTCTATTTTTCTACATTTATTAAAATATAATTGGCAAAAATATGAATTTAAGGTGTGAAATATGATGTTCTGATACACATTTTGAGATGTTACCACAATCAAGCTAACTAGCTTCTCTGTTACTGACTGTAATTACCAATGTCTTTTTTTGTTGTAGGAATATTTTAAATGTATTCTATGAGCAGATTTCATGTATATAATGTGTGCTTATTAACTAAGTTGCCCTGGTGTTTTTCAGGTACCCAGACTACTTAGTAACTGAGATACTGTACATTTATCGGCAGCTTCACATCACCTCATTATCCACACTTTAGAATAACCTCTCCTCTGTTTCAATGTTTTAATTTTCAAATTCTAAATTTGAATTAGATAATTATAATTTATCTTATTTTCTTTGTTTATTTCACTTAGAACCCCAACCCCAGGCTCATATATGTGGCCACTGAATAGAGAATTTATTTCCTTTTAAGGATTTAATATCATTCCATTGTATAATGTATTTTTCTTTATCCAGTTACAAATTGGTTGACATCTAGGTTGTTTCCATAGCTCAGCTATTATTAATAATTCTGCGATGACCAGGGGGTGCAAATATCCCATCAAGATAGTCTGTTTCTTGATACCCAGGATTCTGCACAGTTTCATTTTTAACATTTTGAGGAATGTCTGTTTATTCCATAGCACCTGTGCCAGATTTCCCTTCTTGTAACATCTTTGCAAATGCTCCTTGACTCTGTCTTAAAAGGTGTGAGGTGGAATCTCCTTATGGCTTCAGTCATCTTTCCCTGGTTATCTATAATGTGGCTGTCTTCTAATGCCAATGTTCATTCGCATTTCTTAACTGGAGAAATCTGCTCAAATCCTTTGCTAATTTTAATGTTTTTGTTGCTGGTGACATATTTTTGGTTATCAGATAATGTGATTTCCCATGATAGTCTCTTATTCGGTGCTTTGCCTTTTCATTGTGCTGATTGTTTCCTTTGAAGTTTGGACATGTTTTGGTTTGAAGTACTCCCATGTGTTCATTTTTGGTCCCTGTGTATCTGGTGCCATAGTGATGGCATGATTACAAAGATCCATGTCAAGGAGCTTTTTTCCTCTTATGATTATTCTAGGAGTGGTTTTTGTTGATTATTTCTGGCCTTATATCTTTTTTTGCATTTTGAGTCCACTTTTATGTATGAAATAAAATAAAATCCAATTCTGGATTCTACATATGGATGTCCAGTTTTCATGAAACAATGAACTATCCCTTCTCCATTTTGTATACAACGGTCTTGTATAAAATGGACAAAATATGAACTAATGATTTTTAACCTTGCAACCAAAAGAGTACAAAGTCACTGAAACATTGCTATTGTGAGCTGGGCACCTGACCTTGGTTCCTTTGAGTTTGTTGTTCCACCCAAAGATAATGGATGGATGTGGGTATGTTTGAGAATGAACATACCAACACTCTGAAAGACAGCACATCTTCAAGAGAAAACAATGATGGGGAATAATTTCTTGACCTTGCGTGTATGAGGTATTTCAGGCCTAGTTATGAAAGTGCAAGGTTGTTTGATAAGCTGTGGATGGATCTAAGTTTGTAGGTATCCAGAATTGTTGCTGGAGAAAGAATTTTAAGAAAAAGCATGGTGAAGGCCTGACTCTATCACACAGTTCCAAGGACTTCTGGGGGAATGGTTGCCCTTGAGCTCTGGTCCAAGTTTAAATACTAAAGTTGAGTCAGACTTTTATTCAGGTATTAACTGTAATGTGGCCTGGTAATGCTGCAATTCTTGTAGTCTTTGTTATGTGTTGATCTCAGGATTTTCTCTTCTGTTACATTGGCCTCATATTATACATATATACATATATCTATCTATCTATCTATATATATATATGATATTGACATATAGACATAGATATATGTATATATGTCTCACATTGCTTTGGCTACCACATCTGCTGTGGTTTGAATGTAAATTGTCCATCGTAGTCTCATGTGGTTGAATAACTGGTTCACAGTCTCTGGTGCTGTTTGGGAAACATGGAACCTTCAGGAGGAAGAACTGGATGAAGTGGTATAGTGGGGTTGAGCCTTGAGATTTTTAAAGCCCACACCGTTTACTCTTTGCGCTCGCCTTCCTGGCTGGCTGCCATACCTTCTCTACCTTGATGCAATGTCGCCCCTCAGACTACAGGCCAGTATAAACCCTTTCTTCAGGAACTGCATCTTGTAAGGTATTTTGTCATAGTATTGAAAAACGGAACTAATGTAACATCTTTGTAATATGACTTGAAATCAGAAATCTTGTTATCACTAGCTTTGTTCTTCATCATGTTTGCTTGAGTTGTTTGGAATCTTTTTAGACTTATGGATATCGTAAGATTATTTTGATCAGGTCTGCAGTAAAACTGTAGAACACTTTGGGTTACACTGTGATTTTGACAATATCCATGGGGCCTTTCATCATTTCATCAGGAGTGAAGGGGGATTGCATGAGACCCCCCCACCTTTCACTGAGGAACTGTAGACAGTTAATCTTTACTTGGTGAGGGGGTCATTTTTATTAGTGGTCAACTGACTAAAAAGTAGCCCATGGTCCAGTAAATAACATGTCCACACTTGTTCATGTAAACAACACTAATTAAATTCAGTGGGTCATATACACACACAAAGAGACAAGAAAGTTGGAGGAGATTTCTTGGGAAGCGTGGGTTTAAGCAGAAGAGGAAATGAAGGGAAGAGAAGGTAATGGGAGTTATAGAAATGAAATAAAACTTACTACATACAAATGAAACTGTCAATCAATAAGTGTGCATGCTGACACCATTGCTGTAGGTTCATATGAACAAGGTCCCAAGAGCCTGTACGGCTGTTTCCATATGGTTGTGTACCTCCTCCCCTGGTTCTTATAATCTTTCCACCACCTCTCTTGAAATGGTCCTTGAGTCCTGGGTGGATTACTTTAGGAATCCTGTCTGGGGACCCACACTCTGCAAACTTTTATTGTCTAAGCTTTGGACATATGTGGCCATTTCTGTTCATTGCTCTCTGCGGCATGAGGGAGAAGAGTTGGAGAGATGAATTAGTATTCTCTCTATCCCCTGTTACACTATGTTCTGTGAGCCTTTGGTGTAGAGCTTCCCCTGGCAGACAAAAACCAAGAGTAAAATTGGGAAGATGGGTAGCAGACCCTAACCTTAGCCAAAGACCAATAGGCAACTGATTACCGCTGTGTGAGGGAGAGTTGATCTTCTTTAAGGAAGAGACTGGACATAGAGTGACTAGACTCTAGTGGACAAACTTGCACTGTGGGAGGCCTGGGTACATTAACTTGACTGGATTGGCCTTAACATGCATGACAGAATGCTTGAAACCTAGTAGGGTATGCTATAGGAAGATCCAGAGGGGAAGAGGGTATAAAGATGATTAAGATGTTTTTTATTAAATACACAAAAATTCAATAAAAATATCCATTAAATAAATAATAACAATTCTAACTCATTTAAATAACAGTCATGACTGCTTTTGAGCTATGACTCTGTCCTATTTTCCTTAAATGTACTCCCATTTATCAAAGTTCTTTTGAAATGATCCCCTTGCCCTGGGCAAAGTCTGTGTATGGTTTTGGTGGCTTATGCTTGAAAGGAACACTAACTTTCTTGAATCTGATGCTGCATTTGTTTATTACATGGTAGTCTAGGAGCCTGTTAACATCTTTAGACAGTCATATGGCAATGTTTACTTATAATATTGTCTAGTCATCTCTGTCTTTTTCACTCCTGTAGCAGCTGGCATTGCTGCTACACGTTTTATTTCATAATGACCATAAACTTCCGTTTTATTGATGAGGTCTTCTGTTCTAGCTGTGAGAAGTTTCATGGCTTCTTGAGCCATTTGTCAAACAAGTTGCTTCTGTGAGTTCAGCATTTACGAAAGTTTCCCACTTGGAAAGTTGTGTTATCTATGTACCAAGTAATAGATTCTTGTTGTGATAACAGGAAATAAAGCATAATAGCACCAATTAGCTTGCTTCATTGTTTAAGTGGTATTTGCTTTGTTTATTTGACCTTACCTTGATTTCATCAATAAGTGTAGATTTTCATCTTGATAAAAAAAAATTCTGTAAGATGATTTTCCAAGTAGTTTTCAGCAGTTTAGGTTTTGTTACTCAGAAATGACTATTCTGTTGCTGCTGAAGAGGGGAATGAGGCCCGACTATTAGGACTTGTTTTGGAGAATTTCCCAATGCCTCTCTGACATTACCACCTCTATTTCCTCCATTATAGATTATTTGGTCTTATATATCATACATCTATGAGGATGGTGCAGTCATCTTCCCATCCACAGCCTTTTATGAAATGAGGATTTCTCTGATAGCCATTATTACTGAATTTCTGTTATTTTTCACATCTATTAGTTGTAAATATTATTTTTGAAAGTTATCGTGTCTGTTTAACTAAAAAACTTATTCTGTGCAGGAGTCTATTATCTTTTTTATCTGTTCTTTTCATATTTTAATTTGGGATTAAGGAATTAAGCACAGAAAAAAAAACACTCAGAATTTATTGTAGGGTTTACTCAAACTTTACCAATGCTTAGATCCCTGGTGATAGACATTTTTCACCCTGAGATGTCTCTCATCAATAATCACATGGCCTTAAATACAAGTCTATAAGGAATCTGGGAGGATACACATGATCTTTTTACTTACACTGACTGCAACTTTTCTAGATATTCCACTTGACGATTATTTCCCTAAAGAGAAGAGAGTTGAAAATAAGTCTCCTGTCCTCTATACTTTCCTGGTTGTTACTATTGAGCAACCACAGTCATTGGCCTATCTTTTCTTTGTTTTTTGTCTCTAATTATGAAAGCGTTGTGTTCATTATATTACTTTCTCTAAGCCACTTGCTACTACATCTGAAACAATGTGGTACAAGTTGCAGAGATTTTTGTCTCCCTGTATCTGTGTGGGATGCTGTCCATATGCACGGGATAGCTCTTAATTCAGTTAATCACTCTACTTTCTGACAATATCCAAAGTTCATGATTTTATGTTCATTTAAACATCAGCTGAGAATGTTGAGCATTCTACTGTCCATAGAGAATGGAATGAAATCTGCAATGAAGTTATTAAAAAATAAGATTGTTGGGATGGGAGAGATAGCTCAGTTGTTAAGAGCACTGGTTATTCATGCACAGGATCCAGGTTCTTTTCCCAGCACCCACATGGCAGCTAACAACTGTCTGTAACTCCAGTTCCAGAAGATACAACACCCTCTTCTGACCTCTGTGGGCAACGCGTGACATGGATGCACTTACACACATGTAGGCAATACTCTCATACACATAAAATAATCAATAAAATATTTTAAAATAGGGTTGTTCTGTATGTGCAAATTGGAAGATATCATTAATATAAATTAGTATGAATCCAGGATAATATCATGTGTTTCCCTCACTTTGTGAAATTGCCCTACAAGTTTGCATGATTTTTGCACACTTCTTCACAAAAGTACCAGAACAAACATTTTTACTTTTGTGTACTTTGTTATTTTTCAGCAAGTAAGGAATATAGAGTATTAGACATTGCATAATTTTCCATGGTTACATGGTTATCGAGTAGCAGGGCTTGGATTCTACTGGAACCAGTGTGCTGGCCTGAGTCAGCCCCTTCAGTTGTGTGTAGCATTGCTGAGCCTAGCCACTTATCAACATGTTTAAGGAACTTTAATTTGTGATACAGTTAAGTATCAAATATTTTTTGCATACATTTTTATTTATAAACACATAGATGCTTTTCATAAGAAACCACAAACTATTCTTAATGCTTACCTGTTGATACAGGTAGTCTAAGAAAGTAAAGAAATTATTTATTTTCTGTTTGTAAGACTGAGAAACTCACTTTTGTACTTTTGACTGTTTTACTATAATCAAGATATACCAGGCTGGAGAGATTACCTCAGTGCTTAAGAGCACTGGCTGCTTTAGCAGAGGACCTGAATTCGGTTCCTACCACGTACTTTGCAGAGCTAATAACTGCCTGTATCTCCAGTTCAAGGAATCAGATGCTTTCTTCTGGCCTCTGTGGACACTGCATATAGGTAAAATACTCTTACATATAAAATAAAAATAAATACATTAAAAAATCTAATACAAATAAAATTGATCTAGTCCAGGTCTTGTTTTGGCATCCAAAGTTTCTGTGTTACTTTGTGCAGCACGCCTGTGATACTGTCAATTTCAGAAGACACTGCTTTGCTCTGGTCCTTCCTGACATCTGTCTCCTAAATATTTCGCCAAGCCTTCCTTGAAGGGCTTCAATTTATGGGAAGAAGGAGGGCTTGTTTTTAAAGCTAATTGTCTTACAATATTGAACTATAAGCTAGAGAAATATAGAAATTACCTAAAATGCTCTCCACAAGTTGGACAAATATTCTAAAACATGTAGATTTTTAACAAATCTCACATTATAGCAGTTTTAACTATTATTAAGAGCACACCACACATTTTCCCATTTTGTTATGCTTTTCTAAAGAACAACTTTCAGTCGTATTACTTCTGTTTCTCCCATCTTTATGTTCAGTCATACCATTTTCATAGTGCCTATAATCAGAGGGTTTTAAATTTCCATACGTAACTCTGACATCTTTGGTACTCTGACATTATACTTAGATTCTCCATTCTCTTTGAATCAGATATCATAATTATAGTCTATTTCCCAATCAGCTATCTCATTTGTTATTATTCATGAAGTTATAGTGATACAGTAATTACTATGGCATATACACAGACATATGCACAGACATATATTGGATAAATATTATTTTTAGTATTTATAAAGGTATAATATACCACCAGAAGGAAAATAAATTCATGCAACCTTTTGAAAATGATGTATGTGCATAACCTGTCAGCCTATTTGTTTCATTCCTATAAGTCTTAAGAGAAATTCTGCTTAGTCTAAAGTCTAGTGTACTGATGTCTTATATAGATGTTGTTGTTTCTTTTGAGACAAGGTTTTCCTATAGCTTCAGATGCATGGACATAGCTATGTATGACAGGCTGGTCTCAAGCAATTACAGGCGGATTTCATGTTTTCAAAACTCACACCAGGTACAAGGTTTATATACCGTCAGTGTCCTGAAAGTTTGGACATTTGAGTTTCGGAATGCATTAGTCTTTGAATACCTTCCCAATTCATACCTTGACTGAGGTCAGTCTTATTTGGAAAGACTTGCTTTGCAAATGTAAATCTCTCTTTCTTGGCAAACAATAAATTCACATTTTCCTCATTTAATACATTTAATGTTTATTTAATGTTTCCTCATTTAATGTTATCTTTCATTGATATTTCAGTTATGAATAATTCTAAATAATGATAGTATGCTCAAAGGTAAACTATAGGCTTTTATTTCAAGGAGGAAAGGTAAAAAAAAATAAATAATTTAATTAATGCATTTGTGGGACAAAATATGTATATTTTGAAAAATCTTTAAAATACTAATGCTACTGACAATTACACAACTAATACATACTGCTATTTTATTATTAATGCTTCATGTTAAGTCACGTGCCATAAACTTCAGCAAAAATAATTAAAATGTATATAACTTAGCTCAGATAGGTATAAGAAGTTATGAGTGACTCTAAAAGTATACATTAAAACAAAGGAAATTAAGTTAGGAGATCCTAGGAGAGTCAAACAAAGTATAAATGACAAAAATCAGACAATGTAGAAAAATTATAGATGAAAATGTTAAAGATAGAAGCTAACAAAAAATACAGAACAGAAAAAAGGCTGGGAACAGACAAACTTGTAGAAATATGGAGCAGTAAAAGATGTAAAATAGTGAATGTAACGAAAATGTAGTCTTTACAATGAATTCATAAAGAATGCTTTAAATAACTTTGTACCAATAAGTTTAAAGGGCTGTTAAAGTTACTTAAAATGGAGAACATTCTGGATAATTCTAGACAGATAATGTCAAGTGGGCCTCATAAAGGATTTTAATCTTGCTTGATTTGCAAACAGAAGTGATATTTAACTTGGGATATTCCTTGGAAACGCTATATTAAAGCAAAGAGAAAGGCAGGCCAACCAGAAGTCGATAATTAACCTAGATTTATACAAATTCATTCTTCCTGGTAAAATTGGTGGAATAAAGCCACTTTATAATTATAAACAGACAAATATTTTATTAAATTTACTTCTGTGTGTATTCGTGTAAAAGTCTTCTTGCATTCCACTTAGGGATTTGAGTTTAGAACAGATTCATAAATGAATCGACATTTGCTTTATAAGTCTAATACAAATTCAAGACAAATCAGAGATTTGGGTTAATTTCTATCACTGTAACTAATACCTGTCTTGGTAAACTTATAAAATGAATGATTTATCTTGGATCACAGATTTAGGTTGTTAAGTCCATAGTTGGATGGCCCCTTTGCAAAGAGACAGGATTGCATGGTAGAGTAAAACCAGTCAACTGACTGCCCAGAAACAAAGAAACAATAAAAAATGATAAGAGGAGACCGAAGAGACCAGCATCCTACAGTCCCCTTCAAAGATTTTTATAAACTATTATAATTAATGATCAGCAAGTTTCCTGAATATAATACCACTACTTCGAAATCAATAACATTCCTGCATTTAAAATATAAATTAGATGACAAATAGATATCATCCAAGAAAGCAAAAATTATAGTGTATGCAGAAGAAGTTTTATTGAAAAAACAATTATATTTATTGAAGGGCTTAAAAGGAACTAAATAAATGGAGAAATAAAACAGAGTCATAATGCAAAATTTATGCATTTAAGAAAGAAATCCATATAAGTATAAAGATAAATTTTGATATATTTGATTGTTTTAAAATATATGAAAACTGTTTATAACTTAATAAAGACATTTGTAACAGAAACAAAGTTTAACATTTATAATACATGATGAATTCCTATAGATCTTCCATAAATGGCACTAAAGGAAGGTGAAGCAAAGTAGATAAATAGATCATTGGTGAGTGCTCATAATAATCTTGATAGTATATAATAGCAGTAATGATCAAGTGTGTGCAAATCAAAATGACCTGGAAATTTTACTTAACTCCCCTAAGTTTTTAGAATTAAAAAATCTGTTATTACCATGTCTTAGTGAGAATAAAGGTAGAGAGAAAATTATATTGGTGATGGAGAGCAGTTTAGTACTGCCTCATACAAGAACAATTTGTCTTCATTGTCTTGTGAGCTTGAAAGTTCACATTCCTACAATCCAGCATTTAATTCTCTGGGGAACACAGTGCTGACTCTGATTCTTCCATTTGCTTTGAAAACAATAGCCAGATTCCAGTGATCTGTACAAAATGATGTGAAATACCCTGCGCCCTAAAGGAGATCATCAATGAATGGGAATCTTAGTGATGGCCAAATGTGGTTGAACCCATTTAAAAATATTTTTGTTGACACCAAAATTTCTTACTATGCATTTGAATATATTCAGACCCTCTTCCTCCTTTTCATCCTCACTCTAGTACCTTCTGACTTCACATCCTCTATTATCATTTGTCATAAATAATAAATAAATAAATAAACAAAATCCTATCAAGTTTGACCTGTGTTTCCCAAGTGCTCTTGGTAGTGGGTCTATCCCTCTCAGCTAGGGCTGGGGCTTCCTACTCATTTTCCCTATCTATGCAGGGTCCCTGTCTGGCTTGGGTTTGCACAGGTCTAGTGTATGCTACCAAAATTGCTGCAGGTTCATATATGTACCTACCCTGTGGCAAACAGACAACACCCTTTCCTTGTGTTCTTTTATCACCTCTGGCTCTTACAACCTCTTCCTCCCCTCTTCGGCAATGATCCCTGAGCCTTAGAGGTTGCTATATAGGTATCCCATTTGTGGCTGAACATTCCACAGTCTCTAATTCCCTGTATGTTGATTCTTCATGACTCAATGTGTCAATCTCCATCTAATGCAAGAAGAACCATCTCTGGTGAGAGTTGAGAGCCATACTAATCTACAGGTATAACAATAAATCATAATGAGTCCATTTAATATTATATCTACAAAATGATAATAGTAAGTTCTCCCCTATGGTCTGCAAACTGAATATCCACAAGTTCGTGGCCCTGGTAACAGGGTCTGTTTGGGACTACGTCTGGTGAAGTGAGCCTTGTTAGGAATAGGGGTTTTAAGATGAGAACTCTCCTGAGATTCTCAGTGTTAGGGTTAAGAGCTAAAAGCTTTGCAGGTGGAAAGGAAAAATAACCAACCTCAACAATCAAATTGACTTTTATTAGTCAATGAGAGGTGATTACTGACAACATGGTCCGGACAGTAGGGAAGCTTAAGTACATTTGTGTACATAAATAGAGACACAGGAGTTTGCATTTAATTCTATACTTCTTTGAACTGAAAAGAATCACTTGAACATATTTAGAGCTTCCTTCTCGCTGTCTGGAATCTTTGGGAGTCACTGAGGCTCTGGGTTTGCTGCATCTTCTTTGAGAGGGTGAAGTGTTATTGTTCCCTGAGAAGCTCTTTGCTCAAACAAGATTTAACACATATGAACTTTGATGTTGGAGTCCTCCTTATCTCAATCGAAAGCTAACCTAAATATTTAAAAAGACAATTAGGGCTCTTACCGCGTGTCTATCTGTGCCTGTGTAGTTAGTTCCCAGACATTGTTTACAGAGGACTTAGTCTGTGCTTTTAACAGCATTGCAATAATGTGTTTTCTTGTGAATAGTTGATGCCTGTTTAGGCTGTAAGTGGTTCTTCCGAGTTCTTTCCTAGTTAATCTACGCATACTCATTCTTTAGTCACAGTTCACAGAAATCTGGGCCCACAGCCTTTTTAAAACTTAGTCTTATAAAAATACTTCTGCACAGCTGGTTTACTTCATCGATCAAGTAAAATGCTACTTTCAAACACATGTCTTGCATATTATACTTAAAAACATGATTCATTTGATGAAAAATAAATAAATAAAAGACCCCACTACCTTCAGAGATCAAGCATTTTAAGAGCAGAAATCTGTTTCTTACTTGTATAATGTTTATAGAACAGTAGCTGTCCCTAATTGTATTTACTGAGGAAAGACATCATCCACTGACATAATAATTCATTCTGGAACAGACCAGTCCCTTTACAAATTATTTGTACCAATACAATAAGGAAATGGAGAGAGAAGACAGGGAGATCTTTTCATTTGGAGAGTTTTCATCTTTATCATTATTGAGCATATTTGTTTGAATGTTTGAAATTCTCTGTGCTGCATATATTTCTCCTGTGTCAACTGTTAATAGCTCTTTCTAAATGTGGAGAAGATTCCTGAGAGCTGTCAGGCAAGGGTAGGAGACAATTTTTGCCCCCAAGTGCACAGATACATATTAGAATTTACACACATGTATACATGTATATATATATATATACATGTAATCTACATGTATACTATATTGACAGCATTCATGTATAATATATAAATATATTTGTTATACACATATGCATATGTACTTAATTATCAGCAGTATCCTTCTCCAGGCATATAATTGCATTTTTTCCACTCACATTACTGACTGTACTTCAGTTAAAATTGTATTGAATATTGCTATTTCTGGCTTTTTATCACATATTCATCATCCTCCTACTGTGATTATGTGCCCTTGACAGCAAAAATAAGATTCTCAGGTTCATGGGACCTTTATTACATAAAATGTGCATTAATGTCACTCTTATCTGCTAATGGACTTCACGAGAGGCAGGCGCATGAAAGGGAATGAGAATGATTATTTATTCACTAATGCGGTAGAGCACGTCACTAATGAACCAGGACACAGATGATCTGAGGAAATTTACAGGGTTAGACGAGATCTTAACCTTTGATTTTTTTTCTTGAAAATATGCATAAATGCTTGCCATTAAATGTATAAGAATATTTTATCATATTTTCAATCCATGTTTATTTTAGTAAATTGGAAATGTGCTAGGCATTGAAATGTAAATTGTGTGACATCTAATATGTGGAAATGCTCTTTAAGTTCCACGTGACTCTTTGTAGCACAAGCATTTTCCACTTCCTCTGCACTGGCTAATTTAGAGTTTCTTAAACTCTCCCATGCTTCAGTTATTATTGAAAAAGTATATCCTCATATAATCAAGATTCTAGGACTTTGATGTCCACAAATACAGTATCATTGTGCCTGAGATTGTGCCAGTATTGTGGGCATAGATATTAAGAAGCCATTGTCTTCAAGAGATGTATCTTAGAATAGGCAATATATCAACAAATATGTAGACATCTTGTATATGTATTTAATTTTAAGTGTATGAGTGTTTTCATCTACATGTATGTATGTGTATCACATGTATGTCTGTTGCCTGCAGAGGCCAGAGAGTTCAATCTCAAACACACTAGGAAATTTCTTCCTTGCTGTCTAGCTTTCATAAGTGCTGGAAAGTGCTACAATATGTTGGGCAAGAAACGACATCAATGGTATTAACCAGATCTGGGGACCTACACTCTACAATACCAACCTTCTAGACAGCCTGGTGTACTAGTGTCAGGACTGCCGTGAGGGTAACTAACCACTTTCTGATTGGAATTGTGGTCTGCTACACAGGTGAACATCTCAAGACTGATACAATAGTATTGTTTTAGGTAAGATCCAGGGCTGGAGAGGTCATAGGCCCTAAGGTAGAATCGGCCATTGTTATTTTGCTGAAAGGTCATGTTGTCAAATTGTCCTAAAATATTTTATATATATATATATATATATATATATATTTTAACCATGTGTCTGAGTGTATTGTCTGCATGTGTGTAAGCGCAGCTGTGTCATGCATGCATGGATGTTGAAAGGGGATGTTGTATTCCCCGGGAACTGGAGTTATGGATGGTTGATAGCAGCCCTGTAGATACTGGGAATCAAACCTGGGTCCTGAGAAAACCAGTGCTCTTAACCACTGAGCCATGTGTCTAGCCCACTCAAATTGCCTTATAAATATTTGTGTTTATCGCCATATACTTTGGTTGCTCTCAACCTTGATCAGAGAAGCTTCCTTTTACAGTGGACAGCAGCCAAATGCTAAGATGCATAAATGATCAAAGTGCTGAGAGTGAGAGACAGAGTGCTTAGTGCCACAGGGACATGTCTATCAAGGTAAGGGTCAGGAAAAATATAGTGGAGACAGAACTTGAAAGTAACATGCTATTGCTAAAGACATGACATACGTCAGACACAGGACTTGGAGTAATTGAGCAAGAAAGACTTTGAAGCCTCATCCTTGAAGACTAATTCTCAAAGTATCAAAGGTACTATTCAAGATAACAAGAGAGAAAGCCAGTCAATCAATCATCCTACCCAGCTGTACATTCTATGATCCAGAACAATGACTACTCTAGCAGACTATCTCTATTGCTGCAATAGTAGCACTATTATCTGGGGTTAATCAACATCTCTCTAATTGGACTTAATATCTGCTCAGTAGGATTGAAGTCATGTATGGTACTGTAAACATAGCTAAGACCACATGGATCGAAAAGTCATGGACATTAGAAAAAAGACACACTTTTGTCACTTCCCCAAATCAACATAGTTTCTTACTGTATTCTAGATATGTATCTGTATCCAGACATGTTTATAGTAAGCATAAGTGTAGCTTTCACCACTCATCAAAAGAGTTTCTTCTGGCAACAGATGGGGACTATTACAAGTTCCATAACTGATCATATTCAGTGACTATGAGGTACCCAGCCCTAAGGGACACATTTGTATTGCAAGCTCTATGCCTAAGGCGCAGGGGACACCATGGAAGAGAGGATGGAAGTGCCAGAAGGACAAGACATCTGTTACTCTTTAATGCATTGTAGACATGATAGGGAAGCTACACTGATGTGATTGCCACAGTGTGGTAGTCTATAGACATCTGCATAGTGACAAAACAAGTCGACATACCAAGGGGGATGGGGGAATGTGATCAGGTGCCATCTCAAGGCGAAGAGCAACAGTTAATCAAGGAACACTGTGTGAGGTAGAATCATTTTTCACCGGAGACCAGCTCCCTGAGAGGTTATCTAATGCCAAATCAGTATACTTAAACAGGGACATGTTACTACCAATAACTGTACACACTGCATTATACACATATACATATACATACATATAATAAACATTTTATATATATATATATGTGTGTGTGTGTGTGTGTGTGTGTGTGTGTGTGAAGGTAAGAAATTGTGAGGGATTTGGGGACATGGGACGCACTGGTGGGAGACTTGGAGGAATAGAAATAGTGCAAAGACTTAATCATGTATGACATTCTCAAAAATAAAAAAAAAATAAAAGAACGTACATCAGCTTTCTTATTGATTTTAAAACTGAGTTTTAAAAAATCATGTATTTAAAAATACTTGGTACTTACAGTACAGAGTGGTATGTGAATAGTATTTGTTGCCTCTCTTTGTTTTCTCTTTTTATGGGTATACCAGATTTCTTTAAATAGGTCAGACAAGTGAGACCCTATTGCGTCTTTGAATATTACATTCTTTAAAAAATATTTTTATATATTGCTTTCTTTAAAAAAAATTGAATGTGAAAATGCTCTATAATATAGGATCACTTTTAGGGCTTGAATGTAAGCTAATTTCTGATGAAAGATTTTTAGAGGACTATGCTCATATTATGGGCATATCACTTAAGAATATAATGAAAGTTAAGAAGTGAGATTATCATATAATAAAAGTAAATTGTCATTTATCCTAATAGGCAGCCAATAAATAAATAATGCATAGAGAAATGGAAACACACACAATTTAAAGAGATTGGAGTAGTCCCTGGGAAACAAAAAACAAACCCTTACATGTAAGTTTATGCCATCTTAACAGGGGAACTTATGGGTGGACCAAAACAACTTTTAATTATGACATCTATTTTAATAGATATACATTGTTATTTTGATAAAATAGTAGAGTTAATGGCAGCAAAATGCTTATTTGAGTCATTAGATGAAAACGGTAGAGTTTTTAATTTTTAAGGGCATATATAATGTTCTATGAGTTATGATCAACCAGCTTGTTCCTGTGGACACTTTATGGATTCCTTCACTTCAGGTATGGGATACTCCACCAGAAATCTGTAGCACTATCGAGCTCCTCTGCATCAATAAATAGTACTTTGTCCTACACTTGTCCCTTTTAGCTATCACATGTGTAAATGTTTGTCTATAGTAGTGATTAGAGATAGTTGTTGATGGATAAAATTTACTATGCATCATACTCTATGGATGCACAAGAATACACATGTTTTAATTGCTTCAGTGGAGTGAAATGGAACACTTCGATATATTGATTTGAGAGGAATAAGACATTTCTAGCTCTACTAATTTTTGGCTCTGCCTGTTGAAGACTTGCCACTTTTTGGTTTGCAGCCTGTAATAGAAGTTACATAAACAACTTCCTTGAGGCTAGTTCTTTAAGTTGGATGTGGTGCCAGTATTCATTAATATCACCTTGTTGAGCAGACTTGCTTAGAATATGTGGTAGTATTCATCACCAGAAACTGAAGTAACTGTGACAGATTTCAACAAATAATACAGGTGATATACTATTACAGCACAGGCCATGCTGTTACCTAGCACAAGCCACTGTTTTGGTTTTACTTTGTGACCTATTTAGTTTATCCAGGGATATATGCATTGCCATTGAATTGGGGGACTGTTAGGGACGAGGGTAGTTGGGTCTTGATAGAGATGGGAATGAAAAAAGAGAGGGCAGGGGACAGAGCAATCAGAACACATTACGTAAACGTGTGAAATTGTCAACCAAGAATAGTAACAAAAGAGTCTTTAAAATGATTTCCATATTTGGTGGATGATAGAGGCTCTTTTTGGCTCTGCCCTGAATAACACCACAACCTTAAAATTCATGTAGAATCAATTACTTTGTGTTGTTATTGCATATGGCAATCATTACCCATCATTTACAGAATTAAAGCATAGATTATTAGGTTAATTTATCTACCCTTGTCTTATATGAAAGAGAGATCATATTTCATCACTTTGTTACTGTCTGACGCAGGAACAACACAGACTCTGCAACTCCTTGTGGTTCTTTCATGTAAGGCATGATGTCTCATACTGTGAATGGGAAGGAATCCAGATTTGTTCTTATGTCTCCTGGTTTATTGCACATGGTATGAGGTGAAGGTAACTATGATTAGAGAAAACCCAAACTTCTCTGGTGAGCTCAGGCGCAGTTCTCCCTAGTACGGGAATTCCATTTGGAATGCGATTAGAGTTCCCAAATGGGAGTCTGAATGATACCCAGAGAACAGCAAAGCCATTCACTTTGCTTAGGCCCTCCAGGAGTTTCTACAGTTCTCCCTGTCTGTTTATCTAAAACGGAGAAGCATATGGTGATTCCATGAGTAAAAAAGAAGATTGTGTATACATGCATTTATCATGGTGACAAATTGTTTTAAAATATTTTTATCTTTACCCAGGGAAAATCTCAATTATTGTCAATTATGTATCTATGAAAGAATATCTGCTATTAAATCATTGGCCAAAAAGGAAGAAGTAATTCTGAACATTTTTATGGATCTCTTAAGGAGAGGAATAAGCTTTTAACTCTTACTTGATTTGAAATCAAATATGATTTTTAGAAATGTAAAAAATTTCCAGCACTCAAGTATATTTTGGAAACCAGATAAAGGTGTAAGGCTATTATAATATTTGTGGGTTTAAAAACTTTTATGCAAGTATCTCCTTATGAATTTGAATGCTAGTGATTAAATGATATGCTAAAGATGAACCGTGCCAGGTACAATCATTTAGTCAGAAGCTTTAATCTGAAAAAAAGCAATTCCAGAACAACAAATTTCTTAGTGAAGAGAAAGTATAAAATATATTTTAAGAATTCAGTTTCTACAGCTTTAATCCCAGCACTCAGGATGCAGGGACAGGCAGAGTTTTGTGTGATCAAGGCAAACTTGGTCTACATAGCGTTCCAGGCCTACTGGAACTATGTGGAGTCCTCGTCTTTAAAAAATCCAATTTTCTGACTTAAGAGATGGTGCAGTGGTTAAGTGTGCTTACTCTTGTTTCATACAACCTTAGTTCAGTTACCAGCACTCTGCTGGATAGATTTAGTTGACACATTTGGGCAGAGGAAGCCTCAGTTAATAAATAATTTCCACTGGATTGGCCTGTGGCCACGTCTGTGGGACATGTTCTCAATTGTTGAGTGATGTGTGAAAGCCCAGCCCATTGTGGGCATTGCCATTCCTGGGCAGGGATTGTTGTCTTGTATAAGAAAGCAGGCTGACCAAAGGCCAGAAGAGCCAGACAAGAGGCAACTATTCTGGGTGGACTGTTCTTGAGGATCCCCCCGCCCCTCAAATTATTGCCTTCACTTCCTTTGATGATGGTCTTTGCTTGTAAGGAAAAGGAACCCTTTCCCCACAATTTTGATTTGGTCAGGTGTTTTGTCGTAGCAATAGAGACGCTAACTAGAGCAGGGATTGGTATCAGAGAGTGGGATATTGCTGTGGTGAACCTCACCATATGTTTGGGAGAGCTGTGGAATCATTTGGGATGTTGGGCTGGAAGAGTCATTGAGTGCTTACAGTTTAATGAACTGTTCCTGTGGAATCTGAACTAGTTGTGCTGAAAGAGGTGTAGACAATGGAGACCTGGCTTGTGAAGCTTCAAAGGAAAGTAAAGATTATTAGGGTTGCTTGAATGATACTTCGAATTTTGGATCTCTGTTTTCTGGTTGTCTGGGGCTGAAGAATCAGTTGTAAGAAGAGATCAACATTACTGAAGTGAAACGTTTTTCTGGGACAATTGATTCTGATTAGCTGCCATCTGAAAAAATCAGCTGTGAGTAAAAGGATACCAGTATCATTGTGAAAAAATCTTCTGGGACATTTCTTTGGGATCAGCACAAAGTACCTGTGGTCCAGACAGGGACTGAGCCTCTATCTTAACTGGAAGCAGGACTTGCTAATGTGTAAGCCTCCTGCATGCTTCTCCTGTTGAAGGCATGAAGGTTTTATGAAAAGAATCTGAGGCTTTTCACCTTCTGAGACCAAGACAGCCCATAGATGAGGCTGGAGCCTCAGTTTCAGTAGAGTCCCCAGCATATTGAAGCTTGGACTCATGGGACCAACACCAAGGACAGTGGCAGCTATAGAGTGGAGCCAGTCTGAGCCTATGAGACAAGCTGTGTGTGCTATGGAGAGCAGAGCCAGAGAAGTGAAGCTACCTAAGCTCTATGGAGCCCAGAAGTTTATGAGTGAATTCCAGATATCCAGGCTTCAGCTACTTTGCTGAACTTTGGTTTTTCTTGAGTGGGCCTAAATCTTCCTTTTTGAAATAAAACTATTTAACTTGTTAAGGATTTTGCAGGAGTCCATAGCTGAAAAACTTTAAAGACAGAATTTAAAATTTAAAGTTTTTGAGATTTTTAAAGATGGTGGAAATTATTTAAATTTCATTGAACATTTTACATTTCCTACAATAGTTCTTAATCAAATTTAAACCTCTCTTCTCTACCCAAGCCACCATGCCCATTGGAACTGATATATTGTATCCTGTTAAGCTCTATCCTGTCAAGCATTTGTGCTCAAATATCCTATGAAATAAATTAATCCGCTGGAGTCTAGTCAGCCTATCTGGAGATCATAGGTAAGGTCTACTCTTCCTGTCCTAGTAGTAATGAATCTCCAATAGTTCCCAGGATAGGGTCAGACCACTTCCCAGTTCTCTTGCAACACTCTGGGCTGTGATTGAGTTGGTATAGGTCCTATGCTCAATGCCACTGTTGACTCAAGTTCACATATGTGAGCTCCCAGTGTCCTAAAAGCTTCTGCTTCCCTATGTTCATGAACCAGCCCTGACTCTTACAATCTTTCGGCACTGTCTTCTGCAATGATTCCTGAGTGATGGGTGGGAATGGTATAATATAGGAGTCCTATTCAGGAACACACAGTCTGTAGTCTCTTGTTCTTTAAAAGTTGGCCAATTGTGGCCTTCTGTGTGCATTGTACTCTTTTGTATAAGGAACTTAACTGGTGAGAATTGAGGTATGTTCTAGCTTTCTTTCTAATTTGTCCTTTCTTATGTTGTAGTATTAATAATATACATGAAATCTTAGGGATAAGAAATAGAAGGATTGTAATTGAAAGTGCTTCCTTTGTGTTGGGCATAATGCAGGGTGGGCCTAGCTAGGCCACCTGCCAAGAGGAATGGAGGAATGGCTCTCTCTTGGGTGTGGTGCTCCACACCAGTTAGTTGTGAAGCCAGTTTCTGCCCAGCACCTGGAGTGAATCTGATCCACCTGGGAACAAGCTATGATTGGCTGTAGTCAGGACCCCACCCCATAAGGCTATTGGCTAATAAGACCTATAAGACTCTCTGCTCTTTCTTGAATAAATGAGTTTGCAGCAGACCTCACTGCTGGCTTTCTGCTCAACTCCCAGAGTCAGTGTCTTGTTTCCGTGCCTACTCTCCCCTTCACCCATGGTGGAGATCCCCTTGGGCTGGCTCTGAGTGCTGGGACCCTCAACATACTGGCGCCTGGAACAGGGTCTCCGCCCCCCTCAGCATTGGTAAGGTGCCCCTAGTCTGACTGTCGGTGGGTAGTCCCCTGGTGTTTTGTGTGCTGTAGGTTCTCAAGAGCGGAGGAGGACCCCTTCCCATTTACCCTTTTCTGTTTTCTTACCCCAAAGGAAGCACACACTGCCACATGGGTTTGGAAGGCTGTGTTGGTCCCTCCTTTTATGGTTCATCCAGGTGGGAATCAAATGAAGGTTTAATCCCCTCTAGATTTTTGGAACTGAGGTGAAGCTATTAGCTAAGCTTTTCTGGAGGAGACATTGTATGGATAATCAGCCTGGGGAACCCAGTTTTTCCATCTTTGATTTAAAATTGCTCCCACTTGCTCCTGTGGGTTGGGCTACATCCCCAGGACCAAGTAGGACACTAGTACCACCCTCTAGGCTCAGCTGGTGTGGTGAGCATTAGCTGTGAAACTTTGAAAGGACTCAAGAGGCTCAGACCTTTCAAATGTTAATTGCCCCTGTCTGGCTTTAACTGCAGTGCTTTTAGATATTGAAGCACACCTGTGAGGCTTTTTGGTGCCTCCTGCAGGACTCCTGCAGAGACTGGAGTGGAGATCTGTCTGCCGGGGTCTTCCCCTGGGATGTGGGGCAGTTTGGCCCTCAGCATTCTGTCTGCATGTCTCAGTGGATCCCAATGTTGGCCATTTTGGCCTGTATGGTAATGAACAATCTCCCCTCCCACCAGGTAACTCCACAGCTGCAAGCACTTGGGGTTTTTCCCCTGCAGCTTGTCTTTAAGGGAAAACAAAAGAGGATAAAAGGACACCCACCCATCCCCCAATGTGCGCTGGGAAACTAGCACAGCCTTTAGATGCTTGAGCTTCTCTTAGCTATTAGGGGGAGTTTCATCCAACCTGCCCTCTGCCTAGATGTTCAGGCAACAGTTTGATCCCCTTGTTTAAGATTTGATTTTACTTTGAATATTGACTTTTGCATTCTAGGGCCTTTGTTACTTCCCCTTTTGCTTAATCAGGCTTTTGTTAACTACTCCCAGTTTGATTCCTTAATTACTAGGTGGATCATATAAATTCCACCAGCCTCACATACCCTGCCCTGGGTACCTTGCTTTCCTCAACAACTGCTTAATAGGATTTTAGCTTTTTTCACTTTACAGCTTGCTAGGCTGGGAAAATAGCTCCCTTGTAGGATGCTTGCCTAGCATACATAAGGCTGTGAGATAAATTTCCACCTACATCTCCTATGCATAGCATTTAAACAATGCAAGCACAACTGATCCTTTCCCAATCAGACAGCTGTGTCCTCTCCTAACAGCACCTGGTATTATGTGTACGATTGTGTTTTATGTTGGGCATAATCCAGCTTGCTCCAACATAGGAGATCTCAACCAGCCACTAGCCCCTTGCCTCTTGTCCACTGGAGAGATCCTCTCACAAATGAATGGAAGGATCTCACCCACTTTTAACACAGTTTTGAGGATACGCTTGTATTTTTCCTGAAACCTCTTCCTCCCCCATTTAGATACCTGCCAGAAATATCAAGAATGCTATGGATGTATCTGTTGGCACAGAGGATCCCCCACCACCAAAGAATTGCTGGATCTGTAAGTACACCCCCCTCCTTCGACTCTGATAATTTATGGGCAGTAATGCCCTACCCAGTCACCCTAGGTGATTGAAGATCTAGGTCGATATGTTATGGTGTGCAAGGGATGAGAAAAAAAGACCTGTGTATGTGTAATCTTAAGGTTTTTGGATTTGTGGTTGGGTGCTTTGTGGAACAAAATGTGTGTCTGGTTGGGATTTGTTCAGGAATGTTTGGTTTTTGCCTGCATTTTGACTGCATGTCTCACTGGATTCTAACAAAGAACATGGACTGTTCAATAACTCAATCTCAGGAGGGAGCGAATGATTTGGCTGTATAGCATATGGTGATTGGAAGTGTTGGATTGGTATAACTAACCTTCTTGGGTGTTTAACAACCATATTCAGAGGCACATATCAATTTGGTCAGAGGGACTTAAAGGGACAAATTTTTGTCTCTTGCCCTCTAAGATCAAATAAGTTCCACAGGATTAAGAGGCATCTCTCAAAATGTCCTGTAACTGATATGTCACCTGTCCTATTCAGGGATGTCATGGAGGCCTGACTAAAAGGATTCAACCCAGTATCCAGTCTGTAAAAAAGAGAGTCAGCACAGGAAAATGTTTCCTTAAATGCTTCTAAATGAAGCTATAGTCTAGCAAGACTTTCTGACTTATTTTCACACAGATAGAACTGGTAAAAGAAAGATCTAGGGAGCCAGGGGCTTCTTCTAAGCCCATGTGACGCCCCCATGAGAAACGGATACTCAACTGACCTTAAAAGTAAAAATAAGTTGGTGTATTTGGGCCAATTGTATGATCTTGAACATCCAACCGGAAAGTACAACCAATGATTGCATCTTCAGCATTGTAGTGCATACCTCTTGTCAAGAAAGTCAAGCCCACTGTTGTTCTGGCCTAACCATTGAATAATTTCTTTTCTTTCCTTGTCTAGAAGCCATTTAGGAGGGACCTTGTATTGGTTCTGACTATTCCAACAAGCTACTGAAGTGCCTGAGGGAAGGTCCAGACTTCAGAAATCTCAAGAGCAGCTTTGGCAATTGGGAGAGTAACAAGGAAGAACCTACATTTAAAAACTTTCCTTGTTTTGACTTTTCTGGTTTCCTATCTCTCTGAATACTCGCCTTTATTTCTCACATCTCCTAGGCACCATTTAAGGACTTTCTTTAACCCTTACAGCTAATAGTTATGAATTTAGGGGTCTATTAGACAGAATCACCGATGGGGCACTCCAATTGCCACAATCTATGTCCCCTTTCAGCTTTTTAAGAAGCTAGAGTGGTCATTGCCACAATTCCCTATTGGCAATTGGGGTGACTTCTTCAGAGGGTGATGTGGTAAGAATAGGAGACAAAATTTGCTTAGGTAGATTAGGGTAAAAAGACCCCAAGGAGAAGTAGCCAGTTTCCTTTTTGGCTAAAAATCAAAACAATTAATAAAAAAAAGAGGGATATGCATAATGCAGGGTGGGCCTAGCTAGGCTACCTGCCAGGAGGAATGGAGGAATGGATCTCATGGGTGTGGTGCTCCACACTGGTTGGTTGTGAAGCCAGTTTCTGCCCAGCACCTAGAGGGAACCTGATCCACCTTGGAACAAACTGTGATTGGCTGTGGTCAGGACCCCACCCCGTAAGATTATTGGCTAATAAGACTTATAAGACTCTCTGCTCTTTCTTAAATAAATGAGTTTGCAGCAGACCACCACTGCTGGCTTTCCACTCAACTCCCAGAGTCAGTGTCTTGTTTCCATGCCTACTCGCCCCCTCGTCCATGGTGGAGATCCTTCGGTCCCCCTCAGGCTAGCCCTGAGTGCTGGGCCCCTCAACATGTTCGTATGTCAATTGTGCTGTATAGATTTAGTTGTCAACTTGACACACTTGTGTAGAGGGGACCTCACTGGAAGAATTTCCTCCAGTGAATTAGCCTGTGACTGTATCTGTGGGACCCACTGTGCATAGTATCGTTCCTGGGCAGGTAGCCCTGTGGTGTATAAGAACTTAAATTCAAGGCCATACTGCTGAAAAAGGACATAATTTTGGCACAGAAGTTGGAACAATGAAGGTGGAACTGACCTAGAAGCCTTCTTCCTCCTTTAAGACTAGCTCTCATATTTCTATGTATGCTGCTAAGGAAAAAAAAAAAATCAATCAGTGGTTCAACCAAGTTCTGAAGTCTAAGAACTACGATGACTGGCACTTCAAACTACCTCTGTTGGAACAGTAGTGGCCCTACTATCTAGGGGGGATAATCAACAGCTGTCTTTTAATGGGAGGGAACTCATGGGTGGCACAGTAAAAATAGTAAAAAACACATTTCTGGAGACTTCATAGATCATAGAGAAAACCCAATTTGTGTCCTACCTCTAGAAGAAATGAAATTTCTTACCATACGTGAAATATGGATCCTTATATTTACAGACAAACGTACCGAACAGCACTAATCAAAGAGACTTCTTTTTGCAACAGATGGAGACTATTACAGAGTTCCACAACTAATTATACACGGAAAATATATGTTTGAGAGATGCCCAGCCCTAAGTGACACATCTACAGTTGAACCTCTACACATAAGTTTAATGGAGCATAGTGAAACAGGGGTTAGAGAGAATACTAGTGCATCCATCAACTGTCACCAGTGAATCTTCCTCATATAACAGACTGTGATGCACACAGAACGCCACAACTGGCCAAGTGTTAGAGAATAAGAGACTGCAGAGTATGTGTACCTGGATAGGACTCCTATATTAAACCTCACCCACTCACAGCACAGGGACTATGGCAGGAGAGCAACCAGAACGATTATAATAACGAGGGTGCATGAACATAAGGAAACAGAGGCTTTCAGGTCACTGGAAATGTATTTATATGAACTGCAGCAATGTTGATAGCATACACAAGACCCATGCTGACTTAGTCAAACAAAACTCCAGCACAGAAGAGGGGAAATGGACAGAAGACCCCGATCCTATGGAACTGTTGGGAACTAATTAATGTGAGGTGAGAAGGAGTTCATCTTCATTAAGGGAGTGACTGTAGATAGACTGAAGAAACTCCAGTGCATAAAGATGCACTGAAGGACATCTAAATAGAAATGCTTGGCTGGATAGGACTTAACATATATGACAAAACACCTGAAATTTGGTGTGAGGAGGTTACAGAGGATAGGTAGGGCAGAGAGAGTACAAATTTGAGTAAGAGAAATGAAATATACAAAAACTCAATAAAATAGTAAAAATGAAAAAAATAATGCAGGCTGAACACAAGGCAGAAGTAGAGCCAGCAAACAGCTCTCCTCATGGGCCAGTCCTCAGTTCTTACCTTGGCTTTCCTTGAGGATGGACTGTCCTTGTGGGCTGGATAAACCCTTTCTTTGCCGAGACTGTTTCAGTGAGTGATTTGTCACAACAAAGAGGAGCTAACTAGAACAAGCACCTTTGAGTGATGTCTCTGACTCCGTCCTGGGGCCTCTGTGAGTATTGTACTCTCTCTCTCTCTCTCTCTTACACACACACACACACACACACACACACACACACACACGCACGCACATGCACACAGAAAGACACCCCCTGCCCATGCCCACACTCTGTTGTGTAGTAATTTTCTCAAGAGACAAAAACTTCTATCTTCAAAGGAAACCCAGTAAACAATAGGGTGTTCTAAAGGAAGATACACAACAGGAAGTAAGCAAGGGTCTCTTCCAAAGGGAAGTAAACAGTAGGGGGCTTTTAACCAGAGGCAAAACATTCCATCTGAGAGGGAAGCTCCTCAGGCTCAGGAAGTAATGCAGTACCTTCAGGACCTCCAGGACCATGCTCTCTAGTCCTTCCCTCTCCAAAGATAAATAAGCCCTAAGCACTTCTGAGAGACACTCTGACAAGCCACGATGTATGAACAAAGCAGAGAACACCTGAGTAGCCTGGACAAGGCAGAAACCAGCTAAGCTGCCTGTAAGACACTCAGACTACTCCAGCTGCCTAGAAAGGAGACTCTTCAACCTGTTGAGTGTATTTCAAGTAGTGCATTGAGGTGCCAGGTTTCCTGTTTTCAGGAAGTGTAAGCCACGCTGGGGTGGGCTTTGATGATGTAGTTGTCTTTGAGTCATTTCCACTTCTATAATTCCTCTTTCCTGTTCCTATTAGGAACAATAAATCTCATTGGTTCACCAAGTTGGACGTTGATAACATGCTTAATGTGGACTGTTACTCTCTGGGATAGGTAGATATTTGTCCAAATCTCCCCAGCAATATTGTCACCGGACACACACACACACACACAACCAAAAAGCATCTTTCACAGTTTGTTCAGGAGTTCCCAGATAATACAAAAGTGCCACATTGACCAATTCTCTTCATCACTGGTGGATCTGGTTACCTCAGAAGCCTGCATAAAAGAATAATAAGATAATAAAATTTTCCCACATATATCATTGTAAAATAAACAGTTTTCATGTAAAATGATTTTGCCTACTAATTTATATTTGAGGTTTTTTTTTTTAAGTTGCCTTTGGTTATCTTTCTTTTTCCCATCAGTCGTTTGTGGGTATTTTAAAACAAATTCATGCCAGACTATTAGATTTCAAGAGAAGAAAAAGGAATGGAGTTTAGAGTTAAGAAATAAACACCAGAACCAGACATGCAACAGGCAAGAAATATGTATTTTACTATAAGCCACAGTCAGGGTAGATTCTTCTCTATACAAGAAATCTCTACAAACTGGTGAAGGAGGGGAAAATTTTCATCCCTTTGGAACCAGCTGAATGTGTTTGGTGCCAAGGTTGGGTGTCCTTGAATGATTCAAACCCTTCTTTCAAGATTCTCTTTCCAGGCTGGTGTTGAGGCCCTTAAGGAGACAGTTCCAGAAACAAGCTCTCTTAGTTCTGAGAATGACTGGCTGATAAGTCTCTGAGTGAATCCAGACCTGTCAATTTAGGGCTAGTTATTTACTTGAAAGAAATTATGACTTTATGACCTCCTCTACTGAAGTTCTTAGTTCTTCTGCTACACACTCTCACAGACCTTTAATCCCAGCAACCCTGGAGACTGAGGCAGACGACTCTTTGTGAGATTTAGGCCAGCCTTGTATTTGTGGCAAGTGCCAGCCAGCTGGAACTACAAGGAGAACTTCCCTCAAAAAAATTATAACAACTGTGTTTCTTTTACGTTATTTTTCAGTTTAGACAATAGTAGAGAATAGCATTTCCATGCATCATTTACTGTTACATTGTATTCAAATCTATGTTAGCAGAGGGCTTGTTCACAGTAACTGAAGCAAAATTGGCACATTCTTATGCAATGTAGTTCATATTCTGTTCATAGTTTTCAGTTCTTTACTAAAGAATTAAAGTTTAATTCATTACTTGCTCCATATTAAATGCTTCATAGAGATACTTCTATAGATTCATCTTGACTAGCACATGCGCTCAGTTTTACCTAATCTTTGAAAACCTTGGCCATTTTGAAGAATATTTGTCAGATATTTTGCAAAATGTCACTAAGTTGGGACTTACCTGATTTTTTCATAATTAGACTGGAATTACTGGATTTTATGAGGAGGCTCACAGAGGCAAAATGCTATTCTCAATTCATCATGTCTAGAATGCACATTATTACCATGAATTATCACTGTTGATATTGACCTTGATTACTATTACTTGGCTGTAACAGTATTTAATGTAATACAAATTCTTTATCTTTCCACACTTTTTATAAATATATCATTAGTCACAGCACAGTCATAAGAAGTAGAAATTAAGCTCTTGATCCTTCAGAGCAAAGAATCTAAGTGACTTAGGTTGCCTGCTTCAGTTTGAGATTTGTCAACCCTCCTCTAAGTATTTATCTAACAATAAGTTTATATTACTGGAAACTGAAGAACATTTATTTTATATTTTTGATGATAGTAGAATATCATATTCAGTTGCCTGACAGGATCTAGATTTGAGCCCTGGGCACTCTTCAATTGTGCTTTTGCTTTGTTTTTTAATTCCTTCTTTTTGTTTGTCACTATATGATTCAGAACCTCCTGTAAAATCCTTACATTATTCTGGCATTAGCTGCTGTTCTGAGGACTTTCAGGTTCCTTGTCTGTGAAATTCTATTAGAAAAAGAAAAAAAGATCTGAGCTTTAGATGTACTGCTTATCTACTTTCTGCTGAGTTTATGTGCTGATTTGTGTATTTGCTCATATCCAAAAGTATATATACAACAACCATCTATATCTATGCAGAAGTAACTTTGCGTTAGTGCTGGTGTCTCAAATTCTAAAACCTTTAGCACATGTAATGTTCTAAACGTCTCCCTTTGCTTCTCTGTAATTAGTTAGAAATCGGAATTGCCCGTTCTAGCATGCATTTAATTGTAAAATTCTCTTATATGTGTGTGTGTTTTGGTTTTAGAATTGGTAACCTCTATCTTTGTTTAAAAAGAAAAAAAATCATCAAAACTACAATGTTTATTGTGGGAAATTACTTTTACTTTCAGCCAGAAATTCTCACTTTCTCAAATTTAGGCAAATTTATATAGACCACTGCCATCCCCTTCGGGAGTTGTTGTAAATGTGAATAATGCAGTTATCTTATTGAATTATAGTCCCTGTTCCATCCTGGGAATGCTATATTATTGAACTTGTTTTTATGTGATTTACATATACTAAGGTGCACTCTTTGTCTGGTAAAATTATACAAGTTTGCACAAATTTATGCTCTTACCATCTATATTTACATTAAATCCTACATGTAGCATGGAAAAATCTACTGAAATAATTAATCACTTTAAAAATTATCTGTGACTTCTGAACTTACTCATTTCACATGTCTCCTAAATCCTTGGTAACCACTGATTTGTTTGCCATTGGGGTTTTTGCTTTCACAGAATTATATAAATGGAGTATGGGTATTTAATATTTTGTTTGACATCTTCCATATAGCAAAATATATTTAAGGTTATTTATTGTATTTTATGATTTGATAATTCATTCTTTCTATTACCAGAGAAACTTCCATCTTATGGATATTCTTAAAAATGCCTGTCCACTTGTTATTTTGGTTGCTTCTAGTTTTTACTGATTAGGACTAAATGTGCTGTAATTATTTTTTGTCTAAATAGGTTTGTATGGACATAAATTCTTAATTCAGAAATGCTGAGATATGCTTCTATTGCTGGGATGTGCTGCTTCTGCTCCACAGAGTCAAGCTTTGCTCAGCTTTGCAAGAAACTGTCAACTTGATTCTAAAGTGATGATACCATTTTGTCTTTCTTCCAATAATGAATGAAAAATCCTATTACTCCGCATCTTTTAAAAATTCTATTTTATTGAGCTTTTGTACATTCATATGACAGTTCTTAATCAAATTTAGACCCCCAGCCCTATCTGTACCCTCACCCCTCACTGGTACTTCTGTATTCTGTCATGCGTGTTAAGTCCCATCTGGTCAAGCATTTGTGCCCAGATGTCCTTCACTGCAAGTTCCTCCAGTCGAGTCTATTCAGCCTATCTAGAGATCTTAAGGAATGTCTACTGTTCCTCACCCAGCAGTAATCAGCCTCCAACAGTTACCAGGTTACTGTCATCCTACACATTTCCCTCACTCCATTCTGGGCCCTTATCTGATTGAGCTGACATTGGTCTTGAACTAGATGACAGCATTGCCACAAGTTCAGATGAGTAAGCTTCCAGTGGCTTACAATTCTCTGCTTCCTTATGTTCCTGGACCAATCCTGGCTCTTATAATCTTTCTGTCCCTTCTTCCACAATGATTCCTGAGGATGGGAGAGGTTTAACATAGGAGTCCTATCCAAGGATACACACTTTGTTTGTCTTGATTCACTAAAACATAGCAAGTTGCGGTCTTCTGTCTACAGTGAACTCTGTTGTATAAGCAAACTTCGCTGGTAAGAGTTGAGAGATGCAATAGTATTCTCTCCACCCACTGTTTCACTATGCTCTGTGAGCCTTAGTCATACAGCTTCCACTGTAGATATATTACCAGAATGGGGCATTTTGCAGAAATACATTCTCTGTGTGTGAACAATTGTGAAACTCTGCATTAACCTCCATTTTTTTGAAAAAAAAAAACATAAAAAAATACAAACCAAAACAAAAAACATGACATTTTCAGGTAAATGGATGGAACTAGAAACTGATATGCTAAGTGAAGTAACACTGAATAAGAAAAACAGACATATATGTTCTTTCTCATTTGTGGATCCTAGCATGAAACCTTCATAAATGAGTATATATCCTGTTGTAACTGCAGAAACTAGGAAAATGGAAAGGAACCAGGGAGGGAAAGAGAAAGAAGGAATGTAAGAGAGAAGAATAATAGGAGACAGGTATTATTAATGGAAAATTAGATAAGAGGGTATTTAAATTGGAGGGGGAAGGGAGAGTTATACAAGGAAGGAATTATAGGGATAAAAGGACAGAAGGAGTTCAAGAGAGGTTGGGTCATAGGAGACTGGTAATATCAAGGGAGAAATGGGGAAAACTGGAGACACTTTAAATGGGAATGGCATGGAGGGGGAGTTAGAGAGAGAGAGAGAGAGAGGAGAGAGGAGAGATAAATAATTTTATAGTTAGTATAAAACACCAGAGCGAATCATGCTAGTCTAAAAACCTAATGAAAAATTCTACAGGCAATATCTCTACATGAGCCCATGTGCATAGTTGAAGACTACATAGCAACAAACAGTGCCAGACAGGAGAAACGTTCCTTTGAGTTGTTGGCCAGGGTGATCCAAAACATACCCCAAATTACACAGGCTACTGCCACAGTCCTTTATTGCCTTGCAGAACAGAAGGGGGGACTATATTTGGAGCAATGGAGATGAAACTGACCTGGAAGACACTTCCCCTGAAGACTAGCTCTCATAGTTCTGGAGAGCACTATGCAAGTAGCCAAGGGAGAACATCAATCTATGGTCCAACACCAGCTTCATGACCAAATAACCACATCAGTGACTTCATAGTATTCTACACTGATGCTGTAGTGGCACTTTAATTTTGAAGCCAATCAACAGCTATCTAATTGATCTTAAAACCCATTCAGTGGGAGAAAACTCATTTGTGGTACTGTAATCATGGCCAAATACACATGACTGAAGAGGTCATAGATCTTAGAAAGATCCAAAGGCCTGTCACCTCCCTTGGCTAATGTAATTTCTTACCAAATGCAAAATACGTACCCTTATATTTAAAGTCAAGTATCCCAGTTACCACTCATCCAAGAAACTTTTTTATACGAGACAGAGTCTACAGCAGAGTACCAGAGCTAGTCACACACAGGCATTGTCTGTAAATTTGCCAAAGTCTCTGCAGCCTGTCTACCATGCAGCCTGTACACCTAGGCTCATGCATTATAGAACAAGGGTTAAAGAAGATATTGTTGAATCTCTCAACTCTCATTAATGAAGCTCCCTCATGTAGCAAGGGGCCAGTAACAGAAAAGGTCACAAATGGCTAAAGCATGGGGATTAGGAATCTGAAAAGTGTGGGACCCTGGACAAGACTCCTACATTAACTGTCACTCACCCAGGGCTCATGGACCATTGTGCAAGGGGGAGGGCACAAAGATTGCAAGAGCCAGTGAGGAGGGGCATGACCATATGGAAATAGAATCCTACAAGCTCCGTGGACCCTGCTCATATGAACCCACAGCAATAAGTTCGGCATACTCAAGATCCATATAAGCTCAGGCAGACAAAAACCCAGCACAGAACTGGAGAAATGGGTAGCAGACCCTAATCTATGCTTAAGAAATATAGGTAACTGATTACTGTTGGGTGAGGCTGAGCTAGTCTTCTTAAAGCAAGGAACTCTTGCTTTAAGGGTATTCTGATTAGACCTGCACTGAGGTCATTTGGGGACACTAACTTGACAAAGATGACCTTAATACAGATGAAAAAAAATGCGTGCATTACAGTTGGGTGTTTATGGGGGGTGATGCTGGTGGGGAAGGGGGTGCAAAGATGATTAACATCGCTTGAAGTGTTCTGTGTGAAATACACCATGGTTCGATGAAAAGCTTCTTTGATCAGTGCTATACTGCGCATTTTTCTGTAAATGGAAGAATCCATATTCAGGATATGGTAAGATGTTTCATTTGTCTAGAGATATAACAGAGATAGGATTTTCTCCAGCCATGTATATTTAGCTATAATTGAAGTGCCCCCCATGGGTTCCCTCCCATTGACAGGGCTTTAAGTTCAATTAGATAGCTGTTGATGACCCACCCTCCAGATATCAGTGTCACTACTGCTTCAATAGAGGTGATTTGCTGTGCCAGTTGTTATGATTATTTGGCTTTAGGACTTGGACCATTGACTGATTTTTCTCCCTTAGTACCTTGCATAGTATTCTCTAGAATATGAGAGCTGTCATACCAAGTGAAGTAAACAAACTCAGAAAAGCAAGCAAGGTGTGTTCATCTGTGGATCATAGCACCAATCACATATATGAGTATATACCCTGATGTAATGGCAGGGACCAGGACAATGGAAAGTTACCACTGAGGTTATGGGGAAAAAATCCTGAAAGAAGGGTATAGTAGGGAGTAGATGTTACCAAGGAGGAGGTGGGGAATGTGGAACATGTACAGGTACCTGGGGTGGGGGGAGGAGGGGACGCAGGAGAGGGAAGATGGGGGATGGGAGAGGGGTATATCGAGGGGAGGGTAGAGATAATAGAGGTGCTTGGACTGGGGAGGGAGGAGGGAGATTGGACCGTGGGAGAGAGAGGAGAGATGAATGGAGCTTGGGAGGCATGGTAAGGCTGAGGGAAATGTGTTGGCTTGGGTACACCTTAGAAATACACATGTGATGTCTGAACACTGGTGTGTGTGTATACCTGGGGGCTGTATGGCTAGAAGTGCAATGCCAGACAGGAGAGACCTCCCTTCAAGTGGTTCTTCAGAGAAGTCCATGAGACTCCTGAAACAACACAGGTTATTGCTGGAACCCTTGGCAATCTCCCAGAACTCGAAGGTAAGACTCTACTGCTGAACACAGGGCATAATTTGGACGCAGGACTTAGCACAGTGGAGCAGGAAATGAGCTGGAAGCCTTCTCCCTGAATACTTGTCCTGCTTCATAATTGGCACTTGTCATTGACAGCTTTTATAATTTTAAGCAATATAATAATCATAAAGTTGAATATAGCTTTTAAAATTTGCAAATTTCAATGGTAAATGGTGTTGAACATATATATTTAAGGTATTTTCTTCTTGAGATATCTGTTTACACATCTGCTCACTATTTTGGTGTATCACTCATGTTCTGATTGTGATTTTTATATGTTCTTTGTAAATGTTAGATATATACTTTTTTTGATCAGTTCTTGGAAAATGCTTGCTGCCAGGCAGCTTCTCCTCCTCCTCCTCTTTCTCCTTCTCCTCCTCGTCCTTCTCTTGCTCCTCCTCCTCCTCCTCCTCCTCCTCCATTTTCAAGTATCTTCTTTAGAAAAAAAATAGTTCATTTGCTTATGAGCATCCATTGTTTCTGGCATCAGTGCTTGAAATGCCTATTATTTATATTGACTTTATTTTTCTAGAGTTATGTTAGGATGTCTATTCTATGTTGTTTCAAATACAAATTATTCATCAATGTAACTACTTACCATCTATTATTTCTTTAATATACTTGCAGCTTTATTTTGCTTTAAACTATTTATGTATTTCTTTATATTTGATGTTTCAAACATGAGTATTGTTTTTGCATTCTTTCCAACTCTAACTCCTCACATGGCCTCCCACTTCATCTCTGTTTCTTCTCATCTTGTTTGGTTATTAGTGTGTCTGTGTGTGTGTGTGTGTGTGTGTGTGTGTGTGTGTGTAATGTACTGAGTCAGTTTGGTGATATTCATGTATACTTGTTTAGGGATGCCCACTTAGGATTACCTCTGAGGGAGCTAGTCCCTGGAGAAAACTGATGCTCTTTCTCTCTCAGCATCCTCTGATGGCTTGTAGCTCTTTATTTTCAGGTGATAGTCCACGAAATCTTTCCCATCCACCTTGACTTGTCAACTGATTTTGTCACTATGTGGATTTCATTAGACTACCATACTATGGAGAATTTATTGATGCAGTTTCTCTCTTATGTCTATAATGCATTAAGTGGCCTCACATCTTGTCCCCATGACTCTTCCTCAATGTTGCCTAAGTCTTCCAGGTAAAGGTTGCACTGTAGATGTATTATCTTGTGCTGGTCACCTCACAATCACTTGTTCTTCATATGCTGACCAGCTGTGGAACTTTGTGTGTCTCCACCTGTTTTTAAAAGAGGCTACTTTGATGAGTGATGTGAGGTATGCTTGAGCCTCTTCCAAAGGAAACACTTTCATTGCAGAGGACAATGGTTTATTTTCCTTTTTGGTAATACACTGAGTTTTTAAAAGTGTTATTGCTGCCTTGTTTCACTTTTTCATTTTTAGTCATCTTCCCAGTCTACACTACATTGGGAAGATTCATTTTTCTGATTATAAAATCACTTGAAATATGAAATATTTCTTAGTAACAAATTCATTTGTCCATCTCAATTTCCTGCTTTTATTTCCCTTAAAAATTCCACCAGTTCCATCTTCATATGCCTTCAAACAGGAAGTGGCATATATTTTCTACAGTTGTCATTACTTGTCCCAAATTAGTCACATAACCCTGTATTCATGAGAACACCAGCATGTATTATTTCCTGGTACCAACATTATTGAAGGTAATTTATGTTGTGCTTAAGCTTAATAGGTTTCCAAGTTTCCATACTTTATTTTTTATTTTATTTTATTTAATCTCAAGTTATGCAATATCCCAGCATAAACAAGGGGAAGTGTGTATAAATCTCACCTGCATAAGCTGAGCTGCAAAGTTGAGAGTTGAAAGTAGCACTAATCTAATGGGCACAAAGATAAGTATTTAAGGGACAGTTTGACATGATCCCTATTTATATGAATAATAGTTCTAGCTTCTGACGTAGGGGTATGATCTAGAAATGTAATTAATTTTTCTTCTTATATTTATTCAGTGATCCAATCATCATTCAGTAGTGGGTTGCTGACTGTGTCTTGGATATCTGTCTCACCTTTATTAGTGTTCACCTTTTAGCCATGGCAAGAATAGCTTCTAACAAGAAGAGTCGATTCTCCTTCCTGCTTGCACATTTTTCTTTCAGTTCCCCAGAACCTGAAGTTGGAAGAAGAAAGAGAGAGAGAGAGAGAGAGAGAGAGAGAGAGAGAGAGAGAGAGAGAGAAATATTGATTTATCAAGGTGATGTGCAGTCACTTGACAAAGGTTTTCATGAGTGTTACTGTCCAGGTAGGTAAAGTTAAAGGGTAGGCTCACCTAGAGTGTGCACCATGGACCCAGGAACAGAACCTCAAATAGTGGGGTCCTTGAATCGTGGGGGGTGGGGGGTGAATGTGTGGAGAGGAGTAGGAGGTAGGGCCTTTAGAGGGGTGTAGCAGTGAGATGTGCAGGCTGGTGCCTCCTGTGAGTGGTTTGCATTGTGCAGCAGGCAGGTCCTCAGATGATTCAGAGTTAGACGTGGTAGAGGGGAAGGAGCTATGACATTAGATAAATTAAGAAAAAAAATAATGAATATTTTTTTACTCCCCATTTTCCTTGCTTTGAAACCTTTCTTTCATATAGCAGGAAGTGTCTCTTTAAGCTATTTTTCAAGCTGCTTTCTGTTTATTTTTCAGCTTTAATACGATATGCTTAGATGAGACTTACTGTCTTCATTCTGCGTGTTCTCTTGTTCCCTGAACCTTAGGTGTGTGGTTGCATTGTACATGTACCAATTGAGCCCAGGCATCACAAAGTCACTTACTGGCTCTTTTTTGATCAGTTGTGGAACTCTTTAATAGCCTTTGTCTTTGATAGTGGTGATAAGTTTGGAAGACAGTAAGAAATAACATTGGTTTTGGAAAATGACAGTAGTAGGTCCCTCTAGGGCCTCCAACAATGTGCGCATTGCTGTGTTCCCATTGCCATTCTTGGATTCCCTCATCATGTGCATGTCTAAAGTACAATCACACATCTGTTGCCCACTTCCAATATAAAAGTGCCATTACTGCGTCAATAGACACTTTTCTAGCCAGTCATTTTGGCTCAGATGCTTTATAGCTGGGAAAGAAGACTGACTGATTTTCTCCCTTGTTTACTTACATAGTACCTTCTGATACTAGGAGAGCTCTTTTTAGGAGAAGATTCCACCTCGCTTCTACTCAGTTGCTCCAGTGTCTGAAGTATGTGATGTCTTCAGCAATAGGGTCTAATCTTTAAGGTCTAAGCAGGAATGAAAGACTGTAGCAGTACTGTATATTATTTTGGGAGTCTTGGATTATCCTGACCAATGATTGGAAGGGACATTGTGCTTTTTATTATACAGTCTTCCATTATACACATGCACTCACAAACAGATTACAGGTGTGTTTTTATGTTGGTTTATAAAATAATACATTTCCCCATGACTTTTCAGACAGCCTTAATATTATCTCTCTTTGCTTGCCCTTGCCCTCTCCATCTCTGGTTAAAAATCCTCCAGTTTTGCTGTTTCCCACATGATCACTCCGTGTGTCCAATTATCTCCTTCTCCTGAGTGCCATCTTCCCCTTTCCTCTGGTCCTTTTTTACTATCCTGGTTCCTAATGTGACTTCAGGTACATAATCGCATCTAAAGATTCTGAGCTAGGATCCACAGATGAGAGAACATGCATTCCTCGTTTTTGTGAGTCTAGGTTACCTTATTCAGTATAGTAGCTATCATTTTGATCCATATACCTGCAAATCTCATTAGCCCATTCTTTTCTTTCAAACTGAATAGAACTCCATTTTATAACAGTGCCAACGTTCATTTCTCATTTATCAGTGGTTGCTCAGCATCTTGATCTACCACAAAAGGACGCCTTTCTCTAATACTTTGCCTTTGTAAATGTTTCCAGCCTTTTATTTTTCTTCTTGTTAGAAATGTTCCACACACATTAGCCATCCGTTCTTGCTTTTCCATTGGAGTCCGTAATATATTGATGATCGTCATTCCGCATTCTCTGATAAAGCTGATGATTTAAAAATATTATTTATTTATTTATTTTTTATTCCTCGTGTATGAGCAATTTGCTTGCATATGTGTAAGTGTGTCTGCGTTGTGCAATGCCCATGGAGGCTTGAAGAGGGCATGGGATCCCTGGAACTAGAGATACAAATGATTGTTAGTGGCCACGTCGGGGCTGGGAACGGAAGGAGGCTTCTCTGCAAGAGCAGGTGATGTGCTTAAGTGCAGAGTCATCTTTCCGGCTCCCAAGCTGATGATTTTTGATGTCAAACGTAGTATATTTGATAAGACAAACTGACGGGGATAGGTCTTAGGTGTGTGAAGACTTTTACTATTCTACCTACCAGTTGAGATGCTTGAAATTTCATCGCCACTCGAGATTTTTTATAGCGTCTAGTACACCTGCAGTTTTTTCCTAATGACGTTGGGCTTTTTAATTACAACTCTTTCAGCCCTGTTATTATACTGAGTTTCTCTGAGCACAGTGGCGAGGTAAGTGGAACGTGAGAACTGGGAGATCGTCTAATTAAATCTCACTCTGCATTGAGCCCCTGTATCAGGTCTATTACCATCGCACACATTTCTTTAGTAGTGCAACTCCTTCCTGTTTCCAATTTTGTTCTCATTCTATTTTCTTAGCAATCCTTTCATTATTACATAATAGAGGAAATGTAGATGTACTGGAATGAGAGATACCCAGCCCCACTAAACCCCGACTAAGACCAGGCTCTGGTAAAGTGTTTTTCCCTGGAATATAGCCCATTGCTATGGAGAAGTCTCTGAGGATATTTCACAATGGTTATTTCTCCTTTTCTTCATCAGTCAGTATTCTATTTCCAGGAGTGTTTATCAGTTAGTAGTCAAGTTTTCCCACCAGCGTAGGCTCCCCCAAATTCCTCTCTCTGGTGGTTCTATCTCCCTAGTGTCTCTGCCTCTGTATTTCCAAGAAAGTTTCTCTGTTATTTCTCTTTTCCCAAGGGTCTAAAAGAAATGATTGGTATATATTTTGTCCAGACTTTATTTTCTGCTTCCAGAATGAGAGTGACAATTTCTAAACAGTTCAGTCTATTAAACCTAAATAAAGCGTTGGCCTTCTTTCTTGAAAAGTGACTTCTATTGTCTTTGTCTGCTGGCAAGAAGACAAGATGGATGTGGGATTCTTTTGTCAAGTTAGTGGTTTTTTTAAAACTAAGATTCTAAATTATTTTTGCAAATTTTTTTTAAAAAAATACGATTAAAAATGAAATGAATCTTTGTTATATTTATGGTATTCATGGAAATCTTCAAGAAAAGTTGCAGCACTTTTTCCTCTCAAGATAACTCCCTTTCTTGAGAAGATCGCAATTTTATTTGATATAGGGTACCCTAGTCAATGATTTGTTTCTTATTTGATATATTTTACATATATATGAATGTTACTGAATAAGTTAGTACAGATCACATTTTTAATGTTCCTATTGCTATGTCAATGATTAATTGTAAAAGGTCAGAAATGGCTTCAAATAAAATTTGTCAAAAACTACTGCCAACAATTAAGAGATTTTGATGCATACCCCTAGCTAAATTCCACCTTCTTATATGGAGCTGATTGATAATTATATAATTAGAGTTAATGAACCATGGAAAGCCCATTTCAGAAAAAAAAAGGAAGTTTTCAAGGGAGTGAGAGAAGAGTTAAGAATCAAGCTATAAATTTGGAATTCTTAATAGGTCATGAAATTTTAGGTAACCATTAGTATCAAATGCATATTTTAGTGTTACCAGAAGTTTTTTCCTAAATAAATTATAAGATTATAATGTCCTAAATTTACATTCAGTTACCTAGTAAGAAAATCAATGGAATTTTATTTTTCTCTTCTCAATACACTTGAAATCATGATCTAATCAATCATAAGATTTCAGAAAACATTTAATATATAAAAGGTTTTAATGTATAATACATACTAATAAGAATATTAAAAATTAAACTGTAAAAATATTTCGGTTTTATAAATGAATTCAATAGCTATTTTCAAATACACATATATGCACGCAATCAAATACAAATCATAAACTCTATTAAAACATATTATTAAGTCACAAAAGCCCAGACTATACTAAGTATTGCAAATATTTAATAACATGCTGCAGTAAGCCACAGTAGATGATTTATTTCTGGGAAATGGGGCAAGATAGTTTTTAAGATAGCTCTTAAAATATTATAGTATATTAGCAAGAAAGCCCATAAACCATGTTCCTTCTTGTTTTTCTCATAGAGGTAAGAGGAAAAAAATAACTCTTTTCACAAATAAGTAAATAATTATGACCAGAATATTTGCAAAACAGACATGTTTAAATGATTCAAACACCCAAAAATCTAATATTTGCATTTGTAGATGATTATAAAATATTAGCAAGGCAAAAAAGATGTATAAATATTGATGATGGAGTGCATATAAACTAAGAAAGAGGTACATAAAATGAGCCCTTTAAAATCTTCCTTAATTAGTATAGCTGTCCTGAGTGGAGACTGTGATTACACTGATGGGAATGAGTATCACACAGAGCACAGCAATGCATTGCAACAGATCCAGGAGCAAATGGAGTTAATAGCACAGATAAAGAACGTGCAATAAGTTATTTTCCTCTAGAAATTACTTTAGTTAGTGAAATGACCACTTATGTATATATGCCCAATAGGTATATGAATTTCATCTTTGCATGTATGTCCCATGAGGTAAGTTATTGTACACACATAAAATGCTTCTTAGATTTAACTCTGTCTGTTATTGCTTAGTAGTATTACAATCTTGGAGAGTGACTTTATTCGTGCATAATCTGAGGTAGTGTATAAAATTGAGCTTCAGAACTGCCAGCTGGCTTATAAGCAGGATTGTTAAATCAATGCAATGTCCAATGAAGGGTCTTGCAGTTCAGGATTGTTTGACAAGTGTTCATTTATACCACCAAATATTTCACAAATAACACATCACATGTTTATCTGGGAAATGCATTTAGACATTATAAATTATGCATATAATGACTTCAGTAAAATTATGTAACTATAGGTGATACACCCATGGAAATTTTGTATATTATTTGACGTTTCTCCTAATTATTAAAGGAGTATATTTTAAAAGTTACTTCTACAGTGTGTTGAGATTTTCAACTTACATTTCTAATATTCTATGTATAGACATATATCAAAAGAAGGGAGAACCAATAAATGCTTCATCAACATCAAAGAACTGAAATTTGGAGAATAAAATTTATTTTCCAGAAATGAACAACACTTAGCTCATCAAAAATTATTAATGTAATAACACACTTGTTTGGTATATGAAGGCCAATTTGGTTGTTTTTATGAAGAAGAATTTGCAAATACTATTAAAACCATTCTTGTTTGTAGTTGACTAAATTTTGCCATAATAATTCTAACTGAATGCTAGCTGCTTTCTGTTCAAATTACTATAAATTATGAGCTATCTATTTTATGCTTTATTGCTTAGATTTCTTTAAAAAGACATATGACGTGAGATTCTATACTTGAACTGACACATAGAGTCCTTTACTTTGATTGTTACCATGCATACACACACACACACACACACACATGCACACTCACCTGTGTACTATTTTGTCTTTTAGGTAGAAATAGACCTATTCTAGAAATATTGAATGTAGGATCAGTAGATAATTTATCATATAAATCTACAATATTTGAAAGTGAAATACAGCTCTATGTATAATGACACAGGGACCTGAGATATACAGTGGTAGCCCTAATCAGTGTCATCCTAAAAAGATTATAATGACACTGGCCATACAGGATTCATCAGGTTTAGCACAGTAAATAAACCAGATCTGCTGTGAATCCAGCCATTAACCTTTTGCAGCTGGCTGAATTAATTATAATCTCCTTAATCTTATGTTGTCTCATTTGAACAAAGGAGATAATATGGCCTTTCATAAAATTGATATGATATTCTGGAATGAAAATGTGTGGCAAGTAGTTTCTGCCACATAATAGGCACTTAATATAAACAAACTACTGTGAATACCATTAGATTTAATGATTAAACAGTTTGTTTCCAACCAATTAACAGTATACATTATCATATATGTTCTGATAAGAAACACAGTGTATTAAAACTACATTTCAACATGTGCCCTGAAATGGAAGGGAATGTCGTTTTTGTGTGCTTTTTATATTTTTTTACTTTTTTATTTTTATTGAGTTTGATACATTTCATACAACAGTTCTTAATCAAACTTAGACCTCCCTTCCCATATCTATCCTTCCCAACTCCCACCAGATCTCATATATTCCATCATACATGTTAAGTCCTATCCAATCAAGCATTAGTGCCCAGATGTCCTTTAGTGCAAATTTGTCCACTGGAGTCTGGTGAGGCTATGTAGAGATGGTAAGTAATGCATACTTTTCCTCTCCCAGTAGTAATTAGTCTCCAGTAGTTCTCAGTCTAGGACTGACCCACAAACAATTTATTTAATTCCAGTCTGGGTCCTTTGAGCTGGTGTGGTTCCTGTGAACAATGCCATCATTGCCACAATTTGACATGTGAAAGCTTCCAGTAGCCTAAAAGACTCTGCTTCCCTAAGTTCATGGACCAGCCCTGGCTCTTACAATCTTTCTGCTTCCTCTTTCGCAATGATCCTGAGTCATAGGTGGGTGAGGTTCAATATAGGAGTCCTATCCATTGATACACACTCTGCAGTCTCTTGTTCTATAAAACTTGGCTAGTCATGGTCTTCTTGGGCATAAAGCTATGTTGTTTAAGGAAATTTCAGTGGTTAGAGTTGAGGGATGCTTTACATTTCTCTCTACTCCTTGTTCCACTGTGTTCCATGAGCCTTGAGTGCAGTGGTTCAACTATAAATATGTCTCCTAAGACTTGGCCTCTTTCAATGAACAGTTGTGGAATTCTGATGATGTCGCCTCTGTCTGTCACAGTCATAGCTTCTTTTATGAGTGGTGTAATGTATGTTTGTCTGTAAATATATGGATTCATATTTAGTATATAAAGAAATTTCATTTCTCTATAGATATGGCAGAGGTAGGGTTCTCTGGAGGATCTATGACACCTACTACCCTGTCTGTTTGCCAGTGTCTGTGATGCTACCTGTGAATTCATTCCCATTGAGGGGGTTTTCAGTCAAATGAAAGTAGCTGTTGGTTATGCCCAGGTGGTAGTGCTTCTCCTGAACCAATAGAGTTCACGTGCTGTGCCAGGTGTTACCATCATTAGTATTGAAGGTTGTGTTGAACCATTGTCTGATTTTCTCCCTTAGCAATTTAAATGTTGTCATCTAGCATTATGGGAGCTAAACTTCAGGTAGAAAGCTTCCAGGTCATTTCCTGCTCCATTGATCTGACTCCTGTATCCCAAGTATGCCCTGTCTTCGGCAGCAGGGTATTATCTCCTAGTTCTGGGTGATAACCAAGAACTTTGGCAATAGCCTGGATTATTTGGGGAGTCACTTGGACCACTCTCACCACGCACACAAAGGTATCTTTTGTCTGGCACTATGTTCCTCGCCCAACATCACAAGTATGTGTGTGTGTGTGTGTGTGTGTGTGTGTGTGTGTGTGTGTGTGTTTGTGGGGGTGGGGTTGTGTTTTCTTATATACCTGTTTACCACAGAATTCTGGTTTTTCCTTTCATTTCAGAAATGTTTTAATGTTTAATGACATTTTTAGGGAAAAGGCGAATCCTTCTGTGTATTTTCATTCTCAAAGTTTTTGTGATAATATAAGGAGTCTCATTCTATTGCTAACTAAAACTACATACATATTCACTCTTGTGTCGCCTTTGATTCATAAGTCCAATCCATTAAATCTACTTCTAGATTTTGTGACTTTATAAGCAATTGTAATCTCCAATTTATGTAATGTTCTTTTAAATATATGGAAATAACTAGTAAATCTTTCACTATGAATTTGTTTTAAAGTGAAAGAGCAAATAGGTGGGATGTTGCCTGACTATTATCCTGTATTCAGGAGGTTAAGTGGGGGATCTCAAGTCTGAGGTCTGCCTGGACAATTCTGTTTCAAAACAAGACAACAAAACAACATAATTAAAAGTAAATTGTGCCAGTTCTTTTAGTTATCCTGATGAACTTGTCTAAATCTAATTTTCAGGAATGATCACATAGATAGCATCTACCATGTTCAAATTATGTGGGTTAGTTACAGATATTTTTCTGCATATGGAACTTTATAGTTAGTTATTTTGCCTATATCTAGCTTTACATTACATTTATATATTTTCAATATATAAAATAGACAATATAAATTTGATGTCTAATATGTTCCGAAGGCACGCATCGCACAGCATTTTACTGAGACTAGACTGATTATTTTGGAAAGTGGTTTTCTTCATTACTCTTTTAGACTGCTCTTTCTTCAGGTGTCACACTCCTTGAATTCATGTTTCATTACAGTTAAATCATCAAACAAAACTCTCAGAAAGTCCTTCAGAAAGTGAAGCCCAGAGACAAAACTCATGGTAATCAGGACCACAATAATTCAGAAGAGGCCTTTTCAGCATCTGAATTTTAAATAACCAAAACCAATGAAACTCAAAATCTGAAAAGTTAGAAACAATGAGGAGTGATTCTGCAGTGCACAGGTTATAAGGTAATGGGACCGGGATTCAAGAATGTAAACTGACAGAATGGGCTTGATCAAGAGTCTTAGAAACTTTGCTTGGTATCTTATATCTTATTCTCATTTTCTATTTTATTTAACATGCTACCCATTACGTTGATTAATGGACCAATTTATACTATACATCTGACACAATCACTAAAGGAAGATGTTGCCTGGTTTTCACTTTCTGTATCTCTTGATTTCTCACAGCATGCTAATGTCTCCAATACAGTAAGTAGTCTGTCAGTTGGTATATTTGTTTCTCTTATGGTTTCATCGGTTTTTCTTCATGTGTGTGATGTACTGTTGTATGATACATGCATGCGTCAAGCTGGCTCTATGCAGATTGCATTTTTCTTGATCCTTAAGATTAAAACTCTGCAAAGAAGATCTCATGACTTCCAGAAATAAACGATTTCCTAAACATCAAGTTACAAAGCAGCCTCTATGTCTCTTACTTTTTGAGACAAGGTCTTTTATGTAGTTCAGGCTAGATTACAACTCATTCTATAGCTAAGGCTGTCTCAAACTGCTACCCCCAACTTCCTATTAGAGACTTTGCCAGAGAAGAAAGGATATTACTTTTGGGGACTGTGGATTGTTTGGCCATTTCATTGGTCTTCCACTCCGTATTTATGCTTCAAGTAGAAATGTGCTTCAGCACATACTGAAACTCTAGAAAAACAATGGATCATCAAGAAGCCACAGTGACTTAGCCTCTTTAAAGAACATTTGAAAATTTGTATTTGCTTTATTCTGCACATATTGAAAAATTTTGGACAATTTCAATAATACCTGTTTCTATACCTTAACTTGGGATTGGGAATTCCAGCATAGAAAATACTTCAACTATTTACCTGTTGTCCTGACTGAGATAATGTGCATTCCATTCCTGCAAGAGAATCTTCACCATACCCACCTAGTCACACTGCTCCAGTGATGCTGCGTAGCAAGCCACCCCAGTAAATGGTGATGTAAACAGTGATTCATTTTCATTTTACTCAGATATTTTCATGGTAGATGGGGTGATGCTTCTGAAGGTTTTATACTTGAAAATTGCTCCATGAATTCTCACATCTTTGCATGAGTGGACTAGCTGAAGGGTTTTTCTAACAGTAGTGACAGGGTGTTGAGGAATAAGTAACAATACAAATGATTTCTAAGTCCTTTTGCACATCTCATGTCTTACCATTTGACTAAGGCAGATCTCCTTGTGAACTCAAGAGACAAGAGTGGGGACAGGAGTGTAATTTTAAACGACAGAGGGGAGGTGTGAGAAGTGAGACTAATCTGGAATTTAGCACATTCTAAGTTGATAGGCCAATATTACTGTAGGCTCCTCTTTGATTCCATTTATAACCTCTCTCGGCAAATTAGTCCAAGCTTGCATTTCTCACTGTACATTTCTCATCCTCTGTATCCTGTTCTGACACATCATTTCCCTCTTGATTCATGGAGGAAAAACCTGTAAGGATAAAGTCCCAAGATTTTATCTTCTTACCTTAGATATTCTTATAATTCTTACACTTTTCTACATATTTTTATTCCCAAAGCAGAACAAAAAATATTTTTCAAAATAACAAAGGAGAGTCATTAAATATGAGGAAAAACTGGAGTTTTCCTTGCTTGTCAGAGACCCCTACAATTAGGAACACTGAAACATCAGTGGAAAATTGACAGTGTCTGATCAGTTGTCCTTTTTCAAGCTTTGTTGTCCTTCAACCATCTGAATGTGCTTTCTCTTTGCAACAAGACTCTTAGGGTGTGGGATGTGTCTTATATTTTGTCTCCTGGGAGGATGATCTAATTCTTTGGTATAATATTCCTATTGAATGTATATTTTAAGGTGATCCTGTATATCTATGATGTAATTAATTATAGTCCAACTCTCAGGAGAAGACATTTTTCTTAATTTGATTTCTTTGAGGACATTATATGTTCCACTGAAGGCATTCACTTGTCTTCTGTGTGTTCTGCAGTCTTGTATTTCCCTGCTCTGAATGACTTTCTTCTTCACAGTTGCCTCTGGTATTTTGCCTTTATTGTACCTGGATAGAAATGTTTCTGTGGCGAGGTGAGTAATGCTGCAGAATGTGATTTATTTGGCTCTGCATCCTCTAGGGGATTGTCCTACTACTGTGCTTTAGATGATTTTGGATTCCACTGTGAGTTGTAATAACAATTTATCTGTGAAATAAGACATCTCTCACCATGGAAGATTGATAGAATTGGGAAATGCCTGTCTACCAAAGATATAAAAAACATAATGAAGTATTGAAAAATGCATAAGGAATTCCTATTGACTTCTTCAGCAATTCCAGATAACTTGGAGATAGACAGTGAATATTCTAATTTTTTTTGCACTTAAAGTAGTGCATTTTCCTACAAGTACCTTTGAATAATTATTTAGCATTTATGTGTTTATGAATTAATATGACTCCTTTTGAGAAAATTTAAATTCATAAAACAATTTCAAACATTTCTGTCCATTGTTAATTCTGTGAGCTTTATACTTCCAAATATTAATTAAGTGCCGAAAGTTCAAAATAAAGTGGAAAAAAAAGGGATTGAAATGCTCCAATAGCTACTCGAAAGGACATGGCTTCAGGATAGACACATTTGTGATTTAGCTAATTCTCTTCTCTGGGTTTAAGTTGGATAAGCAGCCCCAGCCTTAGCTGAAGGCCTATTGGCAATTGATAGTGGCTTGGAGAGGAAGAGTAAAGAACCAGTAGTAATAGTTTGTCACTAGCTTGTCAGTTAAGATTGGGTCTTCTTACCACTTTCTCACGTTTATGCTGGTAATTTATCTGGCTTGAACCTGTGCATGTTTTATGATTGCTTTAAGTTCATATGAGTAGCTTCCCAACTGTTGGGAGTACACTGTTTCTGTCTGGACATCAATCACTACTAATTCTTACTATCTTTCTGACCCCTCTTCTGCAATAATCCCTGAGTCTTGTGATAGCAGAAGTTTGATAGGTGTCCTATTCAATAACAACCACTCTGCAGTCTCTTATTCTCTGCTCTTTGGCTGAGGAACTAAGGGCTGAGGAATTATGATTACTGCTGGGTGAGGGAGAGTTGGTCTTCTTTAAGGGCATCAGTGTAGATGGGCTGACTGGATTCAAGTGGATGAACTCATACAGATGGATATCTGAGTATAAAATTTAACTCAACCAATTTTTAGTACATATGACAGAATGCATACAGTCCAGTGCCGGGGTTTAATGGGGAAGGCATATTGGGGAGTCTAAATATTATTATGATGTTTTATATAAAATGCTCAAAAACTAAATTAAAAAATATATTAAAATAAAAAATAATTACTTATGGGATATGATGTGATGTTGTCTTACACAAATATCTTAAATAGATTGATTGGCTTACTTGTTAAAAAATTCTATTGCTCTAGGGATGGCCAAAGTAAACTTTATTCTAGGATATATGACCTCCCAAGCTATATGTATCTGGCTACATTTATTGTACCGCACATGAGTTTCCTCCGATTGGGCACAGGTTAAGTCCAATTAGGCAGCTGTTCAGTAAGTACGCTTAAGATAAAACTGCCAATACTTCACCAATAGCAGTAGTTTCCTGGACTAATCATTATCATTCATAGACTTCACATCTGGATAGGACCATTGATTGGTTTTCTGTCTTGTCAGTTTGCATAGTATATTCTGATATTATGGGAGCTAGTCTTCAGGGAAGAAGTTTCTAGATCAGCTCCAAGTCTTGTGTCCAAAGCCTGTCTTGTTTTTATCAGTAGAATCGTAACTTTAAGTTCTGGCAGGCAATCAGGGGCTGTGGCAATATCTGTATTCTTTTGGGAGTCTCTTCACACTAACTACTATTCAAAGAAAGGTTTCCCATGCATGGCACTATGATTTTTGTTATATAGTCATAGACATACATGCACTCACATTTGTATTAAATATGTGTTTTTCAGTAGGCTTTGAACAAATATATTTCCCTCTGGCTTTTCACACCACTTAGGCAGTTTTATCTTTGTTTTCTCTTGCTGTCTCTGCAAAGCCCTTTCTCTTTCCACAGTAAAAGTGCCCTTCATTTCCCCACTTCCTCCTTGGTGATACACATCTTCTACTATCCTTCCCTCTAGTTCTCCTTCTTCCTCTTAAGCCCCATGTTTCCTTTCCCTCTTTCTTGACTCCTGACTCCATCTAAGAGTTTGGACCTAAGATTCACAAACAAAAGAGAACAAGACAGCTGTTCTTCTCAGTCTGTTATTTCGCTTAGTATAAATAACACTTTCTAGTAACATTTATTTACCTGTATATTTAATGATTTTGTCTTTCTTTGCCACTGAGTGGCAAATGTACATGCTTTCATTATCCATTCATCAGCTGAGCGACATTTAGTTTGTTTCTGTTTCTTAGCTATTTTGAAAAGAGAAGCAACAAATATGGCTGAGCAGGTATCTCTGTAGCTGGATGTTGAGTCATGTTGATACAAGTCAAGAAGTGGTATAACTGGATCATATGGTAGATCCTTTAAAAAGAGTTCTTCCCACTGTTTTCCACAGTGGTTAAACACTACTTTGCAATTTCACCAAGAGTTAATGAGAGTTGCCATTTCTCCACATCCTCCCCAGCACTTGGTGTCATTTGTTCCTTTGGTCTTGGCCATCGGGAATGGGGTAAAATGAAATTTTAAAGTAGTTTTAATTTGAAAATTTCAATGATTAAGGATTTTGAACACTTTTTAATGCATTTATTGGGTGTTTTTATTTTTCCTTCTGGGAACTTTGTTCAGATCCAAAACCCATTTTTTTAATAGGGTCATTTAGTTTCTAGTTTTATAGTGTTCTTCATGTAGTCTGGATATTAATCTTCTATTGGTAAGTCCTGGAAGGTTGAGAGTTGCTTTTATTTAAAGATGTGACGTTAGATAGGTTCACCAGACTCCAATGGATGGACATACACTAAAGTACATTTGGGGGCAAAAAAACCTGACTTGATAGGCTGTAATATATATGAGAGAGTCCATGAAATCCATTGAGCAATAAAAAGAGGGTTGTAGTTTGAGAAGAGGATCAAATATGATCAAAAATATTTTATGAAATTTGTAAAAAATCAATAAAATATGAAGGAAAAGACAATCTTATAGTAAAATAAGAAGTCATTTGACAAAAATCTAAATAATGAGACATAGAAAATATATAATAGGTACAATATTTTATAACTTGTGTCAATCGAATGTAGACATATAAATTATATTACTTTGAAATGCAGTATTGAAATAGACTACTAGTGAACTATTCTAAATTTATTAATGGTCAGGAATATTCATTTAAATCTCATTTTGTCAAGGATTGCATTTAGAATTTCCACACAAATATTTGTAACCGACACATTCTTTTTCATATAGAACTATATACCAAGAGAACTTTAGTGATCAGCTAATTGTTTTCTTGTGAACCAATTCAAATATATATATATATATATGCATTATTAAGAACACAATTTAAAATATATTTATGCTAAATATTTGATAATCATTTTAAGCAATTCATTCTATTAAAATCAGTTGATAAAATAGACATTATTTGAAATAATGGAATCTAATTTTACATGGAATTTCTGATTGTTACAAACAATAAATTCTAAAAAATTACAGAATGTTACTGATATTTGTCAGTCAGTCACTATTATGTGAAAACATGTAAAAGAGATATGAAGTCAGTTTCCTTTTGACTTCAGAGTCTGGAAAAATATCACTAAGACTCTCATTGTAGAAGGGGATGATTGGTAAAAACTTGATGATCCAGATATTCAACCGACCACCATTTCAGTATTTATCTGCTGTGAACTTGATAATAAGTTATTGTAAAGAACTTGAATTTGAGAGGGAGTAATATAGTGGAGGTGGAGCTGGGAGTGGGGATCTGAATAGGATCAAAATACACCCTATGAAATTCTGAAAGAACCAATAAAACATTTTAAAGAAGAAATGGCAAAAAGGTAGATAGAAATAGAAAACAGCAAGTGGAGCATAAAACAGCAGACATTCTAGACAGGAAATGGACTGTAATGGAGGCAGGGAAAGATCCTGAAGAGAGGTCCCTTCCTGTTCATTCTTAACTACATAGGACTCTTAGAGCACTTGATTTTGACTGCAGCATTTTAATCATCTGATAGCAAATCCACTTCCAGAATATTCTTGCCAATATCTATCCCTACTCCAAGCAGGCTGAGCTCTTGATCATAATTCTGTGCTTATTTGAAAGTTGATATCAGACATTGCTGATCTAGCAAGTACTAGAATGGGGAGATAGGACACACACACACACAGACACACACACACACACACACACACACACACACAGACAGAGTTTTAGCCAAGTGTCATTGCTCACTCTAAAACTTTCTTTTCACGATTTTATTCTCCAGGAAACTCTTCTCACTTGCTGATGGAACTGAAATATTTGGACAAAATTTAGCAATTATATCTTCAACTAATAGATTGTTAATCTCTCCATTTTCTTTAATTCTAATCCTCACCCCATTATAAATTTCAAAAAATGCAGTGCTTGAAACATGTAGATCATGTCTGAGTCAGGAAGACTTACTGGAGAGCAGAAAAGCAATAATATCAGAGAAATGTGAGAACAGTTTTCAATACAAGTACAAGATCGCATGTTCCCTGTAATATCTTGTGAATATTATGTTCTTTTAAAACCCCTTTTTTTGTTTTACTCAAACTTCTCTGCCTCTTCCTCCTCTTCCTCCTCCTCCTCTTCCTCTTTCTCCTCTTCCTCCTCCTCTTCTTCCTCCTTTTCTTTCCTGAGAACACTCATCTCCTCTCTCTTTAATTTGGGGTTTGTGGAATGCTTTCAGTATTTTATGAATACTGTTTTATGAATCCGTTAAGGCAGATCATGGGTTTGCCGTCTACCTCCCCCAGTCCATAAAAAAAGAAGCTGAAACTATGTCTGTGTTATTGACATTATTTCTTTTTTTCTGCTTGAATTTTTAAATTGAATCTTTGGAATTTCATACATCTTGATCTTATTTAGACCCATATTCTATCTGCAGCTCTCTTATAACCACTCCCATTGCATTTCATGTATTCTTTCAAATGCATGGTCATGGTTTATTGTGTCCCCAAATATCTTCATTTTTTAAAATTTATTAAATTATTAAATACCACAATTTGGTAGTATTTAGATTCCCCTTCCCTTTCCACACCTCCCCTTACTGCTTGCCAAAATTTAATGTCTTCTCTCTCTCATATATATATATATATATATATATATATATATATATCCTATAGAATCTAATTTGTGTTCCCAAAGTTATTTCATTGAGGGTCTATCCACTGGATATTGGTTGATCTTTCAAGAGTCCCATCCTTGGAAGTGACTGTCATTCCCCCTCCCAGCAACCATCCATTGCTAAAAGTTCCTTAGTTTGAATTGGAGTTTCTTTCCCACTTTCTCATGTCTATGCTGGAATTTTGTGTGGTTTAAGGTTGCATTAGACTTGCATAGTTGTTACCATTGCTGTAAATTAATATGAGTAACTGCCTATCCGTCTGGGAGACTCTGTTTCCTTGTGGTCTTTTACCACATCCAGGTGTTACACTCTTTCTGACCCTTTGTCCACCATGACCCTTGAGCCTTGGAATGAGTAAGTTGGACACAGTATCCAATTCAGGGAGAAGTACTCTGCAGTCTCTTTTACTCTGAACACTGACCAGTTGTGGGTTTCTTTATTGATTGCTGCCTGATGTATTAACTACTTTGGTGATTGCTGAGAGTTGCATTAATCTATAGGCATAACAAAAAGTAATTTGGAATCATTTTAGTACTATAGCCTTAGTAGAATACTAGCATTAGACTTTCTTCTGTGCCTTGTGATCTGTCTATCCTCAGGTATCTAGGCTGAATATCAATGCCAGGTGTGGGCTCCATTGTATGAAGCAAACCTTAACCCACCTAGAGAGTGACTGGTTACCCCCATAGTGTTTTTGCCACTGCAGTAGCATGGTTAGGCATATCTTGCTGGGCCAGTTGTTGTAGTGCACAGAATTCACACTTGGGCAGGCTGATGATTTTTTTTTCTCCTCATAGCATGCATAACATCTTCCATCACTATTAAAGCTAGACAGTAGAGAGGGGGCTTAAAGTCAGCACCAACTTGATTTCTCCTTGTTTTTTCTTCAGCTCATAAACGTGGTGACTTCAGCAATAGGGTTTTATTGTCAAGTTCGGTTGGTAACCAAGAACAGGAACAATGGCCAGTACTGTTAGATGGTGTATGGTCAACAGACACAAAGAAGGAATCTATTTCTGGCTTTGGAATTTCATTTTGTTAGCCTATGGTGTCCAGTAGAGCAATGCCCCCCATTCTAAGGTAAGCCTGTTTAATCAATTATAGTCTTGTGCATTTATATAATTTAAGAAATTTCTATAGAGTTTTCCATATTTCTTTTTTAAAGGCCTTTGGAGTTATCTTGCCTCTAGTCCCTCTTTTGCCCCTTTCTCTGCCCTTCCATTTAACTTTATTTTTGAGAATTTTGTCTATGAGTACTACACTTGCATAATTTCTAGCCTTTCCTCTGATCACTTCAGTTCCTCCCCACAGCCTTCCTAATCCAATTTCATGACTTCTTTAAGTACTATGCACTTACACACACACGCACACAAACTCACTTTTACACACACACAACTGAGTTCATTTAGTATTGCTTGTATGACACATGCTTTTAATACCTTTTTTTTTGCTTGATGTCTGCTCTCTCTAGGTTATAGAATCCAGGGTCAGCATGACCCAGAGCACAACGTTTTGAAGGATGCTTGACATAAGTATGCTTATCTCTGAAGTGTCTTGTGTGGAAAGAAACCAGTTCCACTTTAAGAGTCAGCTTCTCACAGTGTTTAAATAGTACATGATGATTTACCAATATAATATATATTAGAGGCAGAGACAGGAGGATCCCAAGACCTCATTGGCCAGCAAGTCTAAGCAATCATTGAGTTCTAGGTTCACTCAATAAAGTGGGCAGCCATTGATGTAGGTATGGGATACATAAAGTAAAGCTTTGGCCTGTGCCCATGGGTGTACGAGTGACTCTGTTCCTCATTTGGAGCTCCTTTCTGGGTGCCCATTTTCCTTTACATAACTCTTCCTCAAGTATGGACCCAGTTTTCTCCTTTAGCAAATGCTATTCCTTTGATGAGAATAAACTTTGATATTTGATCCTTACATTTTTTTTACACAAGAAAAAGTATTTCCCTGATTTTCATCTGCATGAACATTGATAGTTCTATTTTCTACAACTCATAAATTCTCAAGAGTAGAGTAAAATATTTTTTCTGGATCTTTCATTTCTCTGTCAGTGGCCCTGTCAGTTTAAACCATAGGCAACTAGCTTTCCATATGGTACCACTTGTGTAGCAAATAGATAATATAAAATCTATTGACAATTATGATTGGAGAAGAATATAGTCTAATTCTGAATTTGAGAGAGAGTCAGTTCTTCTTACTGATTCTAGCACTTATTTCTCAAATATTGTCTCCAGAAAAATAACATGCTTAAAGACCAAGGACTTAGTAAACTTGCCACTGTGTTGTTTTTAGACTTACACAATATTCTTTTTCATTTTGGAGTGCTGTTACATAAGGTGGATGATTTAGCACAATTAACTATCTTCTCTCCTTATTCTTTGCTTGGGACTGAGTTGTGTCCTAGATTCATATATTGAAGCACTGAGCCTCTAAGTACTTAGAGATGGGACATTTTATAGATAATGAGTTTTAGAAGATATGAGACTGTGGTCTTCACAATAAGGTAAGTGCCATTAAGAAGAGACACCAGAGACCTCCTTCTCCCTCTTCTGCATAGTCTATATCAGGAAGCTTCCCTCAGCAAGTCTCCACCAGAGGAAGTCCTACAGACAACATGATCTCAAACTTGCAACCAACAGAACTGTGGGAAAACAAGCCTGTATTCTTTGACCTACTCATTCAATGGTATTTTGTTAAAACTGCCTATTTTTGTTTTGGATATTAAGCGACCCTCTAAAAGGGTTTAGTGTGACAAGCGTTTGATTCCCAGTGCGACACTGTTCAGAAATGGGGTCTTGAGATGTGATTGGTTCATGAAGACTTTGATGTCATGAATGAATTAATTCATTATTGGCTGCAAATTTATTAATTTATAGCATTACTGGGACGGGAAAGAAACAGCAAAAGTGAATGCACAAGCATTGATAATTTTCATCTGTACTTATCCAATATCCAAGAAAAACCAGCTGGTTCTTTCCATCACCTTAATTTCAACCTTTTTGAAGACTGGTTTCGTGTATATAATTTCCTTCCTGTTTCTTCATTCTAATTTCTGCCTCACTGCCCAGAACTTTCAGGTGATTCAATAGCAATTTATTTTTTAATCCAGGTTTTTCTACTCAATGATAGTGGTTCTCTGCTTTATTGCCCATGGACCAATCTCATTTCTTTCCTGCGTATCAGGCTCCCATGTGCCTGGAGGGTGTTCTGACTTCATTAGTGCTATTCAGAATCTATTACCTGGATTTGTGGTTTTTAGGGATCCTCACTTGTCTTTGCCTTGGAGCCAAGTGTTGAAATACAATTCAAAGAGGGGATAGGAACACAAACAAAATGAAACTCCTTAGATCTGAGTCTCTTCTGTGCATGTCTCATGTGCTGGCAGCCTTATTCCTTCTATTACCACCATAAAACTTTGTGAGGGGGTGTACTTACAGGCAATGCTAATATCTCTGTTAAGGGAAGAGAACTTTGTTGGTAGGGGAGGGGTGGTAGGGCTTCTTGACAGTCCATAGGCTTGTCTATTTGGTTTTGTTTTACTTTGTGCTGGTGGGATGAATGGCAGAGTATTAGTCACCTCCAGGATGGCTTTCTACCTGAAAACACCCCAATTATCAAAATGTAAGCCAATAAAAACATGAATGTTCAAGCTCCAAAAGGTGCACAACCAATGGTATTTTGAAGTGCTGGCAAAAGTGATTCAATGAGGAGAAATATGCAAAGATATGATAATGCCTATAGTTTTGCTAGCAAGAAAGTAGAACATTGCACATGCTGTGCTCCAAAGTTGAGTGGTGAGAGGAGGCCAGGGTTGGCACAGTTTGAAGAAAACACTGGTAGTTGAAGACACCGTGGAGGAAAGTAGTAACTGGAAATCAAGAATAGTTACACAGGCATTCCAGTGAGTTTCATTAGATAGTGTCTAATGCCAGGAATATATAGAGATACAAACAAAAACAACTGTGTAAATTCCACAGCAGTGACCATAATGGCAAAGGAAACCCAGCATTGACTGCAATATTTATTGATGTGATGAATATGTGGCAAAAGCATTGTGGCAAGACCCTGTGGCAACAGGGTCGAAGTTGAGGTGACATAGTATGGGACATGGACGGATGGAGATGTAAGAACTGCAGGTAGATGATCACTCTTGCAATGTCAGGCTCCCAACTTTTAGCTCACTCTTTTAGTTCAGATTTCTGATTGTTTTCTGAAATCCAGTTATCAGCACTGGATATTTCAAAGGTATTTACATACCAAAGCATCGATAGTAGAAATTAAATTTATTTGCAGAAAATGATCTCTTTGATTATTTATACACTGCAAATATTTCATAAAGTAAATATCTCAAGTCTTAGTGCGCAAGTAAACAAAGAATGAGATCATGATGACATCATGCAAACAAAGTATAAGATTATTATGATGACATTCTGTGATCTTTGAAACAGAATGTAGTAGTGGAAAAATCCATGTAAAAATTCTATGCTGAGTGGAGTTGACTCATTCCTGTAGTCTCATTTGGGAGCCAGAGGCAAATGAATTACCCTGAGTTTCAGGACATCCCGGGCTAGACAGTAAGATTCTTATCTTATAAAATTAAAATGCAATTATTATTAAAATTTTTTGTGATAGAGAAGTAACTGATTCTTATGCAGGATTTCTTCAAGGTGCATGTTTAGATTCTATGGCAAAAAGAATATACTTCTACAGCCTGGGTCTTTGCTATAATATCAGTGAGCTTCTTTTTAAAAATATTCTGTTATTTATTATTTCTGCCTAAAGTTTCGCTTCTGTACCTATAAGAACAAAAACTGCACTAGAGAGGCAGATTTATTATATTTGTTAACAGAAAAGGGTGAATTTTTTATTAAAAAGCAGGTAATTGATTCATCCTGTTAACTTTAACTGATAAGGAAAACTGCTTTGAATACAAACCACATTCATAGTCCATGATATTTATTTAAACAAATCACCAGGGATATTGCATTACCTAAAATAATGGGACGTAAAGGTAACTATGTGTCTCAGAGAAATAGAATTAGCCCTAAGAATGCCCCTGTTTCCTTTGTGGGAAGAGTTATTACTGATGCAGCGACGAGAGTAGGTACCCTAATGGCTATAGCACAAAGAGCCACTTTTGTAATTTCGTTCACATCAGGTTATCAAGTTAAATGCTGTTCCCTGATAATTTTATGACTGTTAATAACAGCCCATAGTTAGGCATCCCATGACAAATTTGATTAATTTTCACACTTTAGAGTAAAAATTGATTTGTTAAGGGGGGAGAATTCATTTCCTGTTACCAGAATTCAGTATCAGCTTTTTATTTCTTTCAACTTCTAGGCATATTTTGTTATTTCTGAAAATCCTAAGTAGACGGCCTCTGATAAAGGAAAAGTGAGGATATCGTGAATCGTTACTGTTACTGACTTCTGAAGACAGGGTAGTCGTTTGAAGTCTGTCTCGAACAAAAGTTGCCTGAGAAGTTTAGGCAGTTCAGAGTTTCTAAATCTCAGATTTTTCCCTTTTGAAGTTCAGATAATAACAGCAACTACTTATGAATCCATAGTGAGAATTCAATGATTAGGGATCTTAAGTATTTACCCTCCGGGTTGGCAGAATAGAAGCACTCAATAGATGTCAATAATTGCCACCAATTTGTAGGCATTTTTGAGAGATATCACACATATTCTTATCATTAGTCATAAGTCTAAAATAGTCAGAATAACTAAAACAATATATTTAAATCTTACTTTCTTAGCTGATTTTGTTATCAGTTTGACTCTTAGAAATTCAATTGCGTTTATTAGCATTTTCCCGTTTGTAACAAATAAAATTATTATTTTATCCATCTGGAATGGTTTGAGAATATATCTCACAATTTTCAGTATTTTAAAATGCTGCCATTATTTTAATGAAGAGATATTCAAGTCTTCAGATGCTAAAATAGAGGCTAATTAAAAAGCTAAATATTTGATTAATTAAGTTTGGAGGTATTTGTTAATTTGCCTATTGAGAATGCAATGAGTTGGTATTTTCCAAGCGATTCTATTCAGTGGTGATACAAGAAGCCACTCCCTACATAGAATGTGATTTCATTTGAATCAACATTTAAAGAAGTATATTGGCGGAAAGTCTATGAAATCTGTCACAATAGACATTAAGATCTTTTAGGAATCACTCCACCTTTCTGGTTTAGAGATCCTGACTCTGTAGATGCTATTTGACTCTCAGGCTTAGAAACGCCACTACTGTCAGCTTTTAGCTTGTCAAGTGTTAGTTTTGCATATAAAACTCATGATCCCCTGCTGTCTCCTTTTCATGTCTGACTCACTTTATGCTACTGTCAAGGCTCAGTTAATCTGTCATTTTCAAAGTGAATCCTATGAACACTTCTCTTCCCTGTCTCATCCTTCCTGGGAACCTGGCAGCACCTTTACTTTCATAATACACCAGATGATCCTCCATAATAATTTTGTGCTTGTTTCTCTTTGTGAGTCTGCCTCTTTGAGCATTCGAAGATCTTGTGGAAATGTGCATGCTTTGTTCATTCCTACATGTGCTCATCTCAGGTGCAAAGTCAAGCCATGGTGAATAACTGTTCTATGAACAAAGAAACATAATACAGTCAATAGTGGCAAACGTTTTTGGCTTTTAGATCTGTTCAGGTGACAATTTAACAGTTTTGCGGTTTATTGTTGGCCTTCTGTAGCCTTTTCTCCAGGAGTTTTCTGAGACCCTTTTGTCGCTTTCTCTTGGATCTGGCCCTGGTGACAGTCACTTTGCTCTGGCCTTAAGAGTGGCTATGACATACTTTGTGTTTCCTGTACATTCTATTTGTATATTTGCAATTATTCCCTTCATTAAGCCCTCCCTAATTTAGCATAATTATGTTCTGTTTGCTTTCTGTTGGGACCACAGCTAACACAGAGACATATTGCACGAATTCTCACGTTATAGATAGACAGAAATGGGCAGACAGACAGTGACAGAGAGATTTAAGCAGTTTACTTAGAAGAATATTAAGAAAATATTTAACTTCATCATCACATTCTATCATCTTTATGCCATCTACTGTTGGTTTTTAAACTACTATTTGTTTTGCACTCAGTTGAGATTGCTTTTCCCTTTTCTTCCTAATATATCTTCTCTATGTTGAAATGCAGATTTTTCAAATAATGAGATAGGTTAGGAAATTTTACTCCACAGCCTATTAGTGTTTGTAGTATATTAGGACCACTGTAAACATTTGTTCAGTGTGAGATTAAATAAATGTGAATGAATGAGTACAAAGAGATTAATAGCTTCAATTACTTGTGTTTGTTTACTGCCTTCCATGTTTACAATATGTGTTTATCTTCAGCTTTCTCATTCATTCTTGGTGGTGAATGAGAGACAAGAAATTTTAAATGAAACAATCAAAAGAACTTATTGCTTTGTGTCTGGAAGTACAGGAAGATAATTAATCCCGCATGTAGAAGTTTGGGGCCATCAAACTGAGAGTCAATTAGACGAGAGATCACAGAGATATAAATTAATCACTACAGACTTGGTAAAACTGAGTAGATAGTAGTCAAATTTTGTTGTGCTATTGGTAGGGAAATATCTTGGGAAGAAATTACAGGCACAAAAATATTTGAACAATGTAGAGAAAGAAGAGTAATATGTGATATTAACTCATACTGGATTTAGATCTAGTTTTGGTTATTATTTTGCAAACTTCATAAATAATCTGTGAATTCATATTATGAACTGTTATTTATTTAAACTTATTAAAATTAAATTTTAATTTGCTAATATGAATGTAGACTTCTTTTCATATCAAACTGCCTTAAATACGTTCTTTTTTCTTTTTCCTCTGTGTCCTTTCCTGTGCCTGCTTTATTTTTGTGCTTTAGTTTCTCTTATCAGAAATATAAGGTCTTTGTGAAATATTTATATTCTTTGGCCTTCATAGGTGTTATATATTATGTAATATTTTAGAAGAAATGATTTGGTGTCTTTTCTTCTTATACTGTTCCTAAGTGATTTGTGAACACACTTCAATTCATATTGTGATAGAATAATAAATAATATTTCCCAGAACTAGGTTTATTTTGAGTCAATGGTCATCATACATGTTGAAGTAAAAACTTACAAACCATCTTTGAATTATTTTGTTTTTTAAGCTGCGATGCCTAATGCATCAATAAACCATGCTGGTCCCCATGAGAATATCTTAAATGAAGTACAATTGCATTTCCAATTCTATCTTTCCCATTTCCAAGTGTCATATAACAGATATAGTTATAAGTTATAAGTTGATGGGACTTCAGAAGTAGTCTAACTACATTCACTTTCTGAGTCTTGTCTCCTGTCCATTTCCTAACATGAATGACATTGATCATGTCATTCAACATCTTAAAGTGCTCTGTCATCAGTCTGAAACATGTACTGCCTTTCTGCTAGTGTTTGTTGATTTGGGGAGTGTATCCTCACAGATTTATGTGTTGGAAGCTTGGTTCTAGTCTTAGCAATATTAAGAGTACCTTTAGGATATAGCACCTAGTTAGAAGTCACAATATTGATCTCTCCTTGCTCCTCTGGTTAACTGTCTCATTATATGTTCCCACTGACATGTTCAGTATGACAACCAGGGATGCCCTCACCACATCCGGCACCACAAATGTTTTCATTTTCAGCCTCCTATGATCTAAGTAAGTATCCTCCCAAGTAAGTATCTTTACCAAGCTTCAAGTATTTTGTTATAAGAGACAGTAAATGAGTTAATATACTCCATAGTGAAAGTTTAATATACTCCATAGTGAAAGTTTAATATACTCCATAGTGAAAGTTTATGTACAGCAACTAAATCCAGGCGTGTGATTTAATTTGATAACATGTGGGATGAGATAGTAGTTTGGTTTCCTGACAAAAACCTTAAGAATCAGCACATGCGCACCTCCCAGTTTTCCCTTGTTTCTATACAGCACAAAAAACACTCTGTCACTGAGAAGATAAGTTATATAAAGTGCTAACTGCAAAGGAGTGAGTATTTTCTAGATTATTTTAGTTTTTTAGTTTTGGAACTGTGGAGAAGTAAATTATGGAGAGTTGTGGTGGTGAACGCTGAGAAGGATAGGTTATCTTTGAATATCCTTGGTTACGGAAGGGAAAATGAAAGAGGCTGTGTGGGGGGACGGTGATTTGAGGAGCTGAGCTGCAACAGAAAGGAAAATTTTTCATACTTAAATTCTCTGTAAGTATTGTCAAGAATAATTTGTTCCTCTTATTTTCTCAAACTCATCACTTGTCTTGCAAGGAAAGAGCGAGGAGCAAACTACACTTAAAAACCCCACAACTGTTCTCTTTGGGACTCAATAATGTGATGGATGTATTTCCCGTACTTGTACTTACATCTTTTTTAAGGGTCAAATAAACACTTGAGATTGAAAATTTATTAGAAATTATTTCCTAGAGTAGAATAACAGTTAAAGCCAAGCAGAATGGACCAGGTTGTACATTCTGGATGATTTGCGCACTCTGGGCTGTTTTCGATTGCACTTTCAGCTAGAAGGAATTTTGAGAAGGAAGAAGTATGTTACTGAAAAAAAAAAAACTGATTGTAAATGGCATTTCATTTTAAATTTTATTTTAAGTCCCATGATACCACAATAAAAATGTAATTGATGATGTTTTAGTTTTTCCTTTAAAGGACTCCTCAATACAAAGATGTATACCTCATAATGAATTTTAAATATAAGAAAACCTTACAACTATACAGGCAGTCTTTTGGTATTTTTTGAACTAGAAAAGAAAAACATTATGATCAGTCCTCTATGTCAAATAGGATCAGATGAGGGTAAACAAAATACATAAAGAAAGACTTTCCTAATATTTCTATGTTAATGACATCCTGCTCCATACAGTTAAGAAAAAGCAACTTAACTGCAAAATACTATCAGCAGTTGCCCTTATACATAAATAAAATTTTAGTACACAGTGGTGGCATTGATTAAATGCCATCGTTGTCTAGAAATCTGAATATTCTAAGAAGTTATACTTTAAGAGATAACTCAAACACTTCGGTAAGCTTTGTTACTGAAAAGACCACAATTTCAGAAATTATTTAAGAAGCGCAAAGAGCATCTGAAGTCTCCTATGGAATGCCTCAGGTGATTTGATTCTTTTTTTTATTACCAACATAAATAGCTTTACATGTAATCTTCAATAGTTTCTTTCTTAGGCAATATGTAATTATCCTTAGCTTGAGAGATTGGAGAACATAAATCTGATATAGTTATGGTGCCGGCTGAGGAAACGGCTTGAAAGAATAAAATTCACTCTTTTGATTAACGAAGATACAAGCTTTGTCATTATTCCCTCGTGGTCACCAGAACCCAATTAGAATTCAAAAAACATTTCAATAAACATAAAATAAGACCTGCCATCAAGAAAAATACAGTCAATCAAAAGTAACAGAGCACACAGATGTTTTCAGGAGTAGACAAGCATTTACTATAATTAAAGAATTAAATAATTTAATGGATTAAAATTATATCCTAATTTCACAAATGGAATTCTCACTGGGGATATAAAAAAGCCAAAATATCAATTTCAGTAATGAAATTCTTATGCTTGATTTTTTTTATAACTGAGGAGATTAGAAAGAAGTTTCAGTAGATAAGAGTACAAGCTACTCTTGCAAAGGACACAGGTGAAGTTCCCAAGCACACACATGCTACATACAACCATTTCTAGCTCCAGTTCCAGGGGATTTGGTACTCTATTCTGGCCTCTGCAGGCAGTGTACCTGAATGCACGCACCTTCACACAGGTGAAACAGAAGGGAGTCTGAGGAGGTATAACTAACACTAAAGACTTTAGAAAAAAGCCAGATGGTAATCTACCACTATAGAAGCTTCTTAAAGTATATGCATAGACATTATAAAAAGAGAATTAAAGTAGTTAAAAATGGGGAACATTGCTCCTACTAGACATCATGAGCTAGTTAAGTAAATGTTCAATTCTATGAATCAATTCTAGTTCAATCAGTACTAGCCATTGCCTCTGCTCACAGTTACTCACAAGGACTTGAGGATTGGAAGATACTATGAATGGTATCAGAAGAAAAAATTGATCAAGCTTACCGAGGTATAAATCTTGTGAGCTACAATAGCAACTGACTTAGCAAGATATATCTACTGGTACAATCATGTCATAAATATTATATAACTAAATAACCACTTTCTGATTGGATTTAAGTCCAATTCATAGGATATAACCCATTCCTGACACTGATACCAGGCCTAGGAATCAGGCAATGTGGTTGGCTGGGTTACAGGACACAAGGGGGAGCCCAATACTAATTTCTTGCTAAAGAGACATATTAGTAAACATCTCCTGATCACTTATTATTATACCCATAGATCAATGCATCTCTCAACTCTCACCAGAGAAGCTTCCTTATGCGGCAGATGATTATTAACGCAGAGACCTACAACTGTTCAACATACAGAGAGTAAGAGATTGCAGATTGTCTGAATGGACAACTATATCAAACTTCTACCTTTTCATGAAAAGAGGAGTTGGAAAGAGTTTAAGAGCCAGAAGAAGCTGGTGAGTGACAACAAGGAAACAGAGTTTTCTAGACAACTGGTCAGTTACTCATATGAGCTCACAGCAACGTGACAACATGCACAAATCCCACATAAGCTCAAAGCCAGATAAAGTTCCAGCATGATTGTGTGACAGTGGATAAAAACCTTCAACTGTTCTACATAGGGGAGTCTGGGTACACTAAAGTGACTTGATAGGCCTTAATTAATGTGGTGGAAACCATGATATCCAGTCATGATGGGGCTATAGGAGGGAATGGATGGAAGAAGAGGTACAGAGCTGATTAAGACGTTTTGTAAGAAATGCACAGAAATTCAATAACAAGTATATGTTAAAAAGCTCGACTATCTGAACAAAGAACTCTGAAAAGAACAGATAACCATGTATAAGAGACACCTTAAGAAGTGTTCAACATCCTTAGTAAGTAGAGAAGTGCAACTCAAAACCACTTTAAGATTTCATCTTGCCTCAGTCATAATGTCTAAGATCTAGAGAACCAATAACACTAAATGTTAACAAAGATGCAGGGAAGGGGGAACCCTCAGTTACCCCCGCGAACTGGTGTAACCACCATGGCAAGCAGTGTGGAGAACTTTTAAAAAGCTGAAGGTGAATCTCACATGTGATCCAATTATATCACCCCTTGGCATAGACCCAAAGGACTCATTCTACTGCAGAGATACCTGTATGTACATCCATGTGTGTTGCTGCTCTTTTCACAATACCCAAGAAATGGCAACCATCTCAATGTCCCTCAAACTACACAGGGTTAATGAAAATGTGGCACGTTTACACAATGAAGTTCTACCCAGAAGCAGAGAAAAGTGAAGTTGTGAAATCTACAGGTAAATGGATGGAACTAGAAACTGTTATGGTAAGGTGAAGTGCCCTAGACTCAGGAAAACAAACGATGCTTTCCGCCTTCCTTGTGGTTCTTAGTTCCAGGTTCTTTGATGTAAGTATTTATCCTGTTATAACCCCGGGAGACAGGAAAATGGAAAGGAACCATAGGGACAAAGGGAAAGGAGGAGTCTGCGAGAGGGGATGGTAGGAGACAGGTAATATCAAGGGGTAAATGGGAAAAAATGGGGATATTTAACTGGGAAGGGAGGAGGGAGGCTTATACAGGAAACCATCTGTGCAAAGGGGAAGAAGTTCAAGACAGGGAGCAAAATAGGATTCAGATATTATCAAAGATGCCTGAGGAGGCCAGGCCTTTTCAGGTGCAAAGTACTACCATGTGCCTGAGGAGACCAAAAGAGGGTATTGTATTCCCCAGAACTGGAGTTCCAAGCAATTGTGAGCTTCCCAAGTTGGGTTCTGGGAATTGAACTCAGTTTCTCTGAAAGATCAGTACGCACTGTTAATCACTGAGCCCACTCATCAGCCTTTTCCAGTTACTCTTCTTGCTGCTGTGACCAAAAATACCCGAGCAAAAACAACTTAAGAGAATAATGGTTTATTTGGGTTCATGGTTTGGGGAATATTCGTTCACGGTGGTTAAGGCTTGGCAGCCTGCAGCTGTAGCGGCAGAAGTGTGAGCCTGCTTGCTCAAATGAAGCAGATCAGCAAATAGAGGCAAGGAGCCAAGAAGGATGATAAACTTCAAACATGCTCCTCAGTGACCCACAACATTCCAAAACAGCATCACCTCCTGGGAACATATGTGCCTGAAGAGGACTATCTTACATCCAAACTATCAATCTACATAAGATTCAGTAAGATATAGAAGACCGTGATTAACACTCTTCAAGAATGCTACATCCAAAAACTGGAGAATGTGTTTTCTTTTCTATGCCTTTGGGATGTCGCTGTCAGGGACCATGTATTAGATGGTAACTTGTCTAAAAGGAATGAACTGTAAGAGAGCTTATTATATAAGCATATCAAAAGTAAATTAAAATCAGTTTCAATTTGATATCTAAAAAACCTTCAGTCTTAAAAATTTAATATACTTCTGAATAGCTCATGAATCCAAGAAGCCATAAGAAAATATGAAATTTCAAATAAAATTCTGCTGAAAATTTGTAGGATGAAACTTAAGCCAAAAGAAAATATAAAAATGTTTATGACTAAAATTCTATCTCAAAGGAAGAAATGCTTAAGAGAAATTCTATGTTTTAACTATGAAAAGGAATAAAAGTCAAGAAAATTTCTTCTCCTCAAATGAGAAGAAATAATAAAAATGTATTGAAATCACATAAAAATAGAATATTAAAAGTTCAAACAGGCAATGAAAATCTTAATATAATTGATAAACCCTTGATAAGACTGAACTGTTAGACAAAGTCATAAGGATTTCTACTGGCAAACGTTGAGATCTGATTACTGTATGAGGTATTTGCATTTTTATGGAGATTATAAGGGAAATATAAATTTTTCATATGGATCATATTTTTAGTGGGGGACAACTCAAACACCTTGCAAGGTTTTTCATTTTAATCAGTGTCATTAAAGAGGAAGAGTGGCTAATATCTTTCAATTAAAAAAATAAGAAATGTCAGAGAAGTAAGACTTTCTCCAGGGTGATCAGAGAAGGTCAACATGAAAGTTTTATGGAAGGCTTTGGAGAGGTTAGCCATGTGAAGCAAGGAGAAAAGAGCGACACCATAGAGAAAGGCGGGACCGAGGCACAGGTGTGGAGAGGGAAGGTCAAACACGCTAAATTTAAAGAGTTACAAACAGCAAGTTCATTGTAAAACTTCTAGACTAAAATGTACTGCCAGTTACAGGATGGTGTTTATTTAACTGCAGGGAAAAAAACATATTGAGTGTTGCATTTTTTAAAAATTTCTTATTGAAATTTTGTGAATTTCATAGAATCTAGTTTGACACTGTTTAGCTCCCCTCTTGTTTATGTACCAGCTCTACAGTTCTAAAACTCACAATTTCTTTACTTTAAAGAATGTGTATATATATATATGTATATAAATATGTATATATATGTATAATTTATCCATATATTCTTTTCCTATAGTATCAGTTTCAGGATAGTGTCTTCAAATTTCTCTGTGGTGTTGGTTGATCCACTGGAAGGAGCCTGGTCAACTGACAGAGAGTTTCACATATCAAAACACTCTGTATTTTCCCTTCTGAGTAGTCACTGATTGCCAATGGTCCCTCAGGTTTGGGGGTTCTCACCCACTTGCCCACATCTACGTTGGGATTTTGTCTGACTTGAGCTTATGCTGGGTTTCTCCCTGATGTCACCATTGCTGTGAATTCATATGAGTAACTGATCAGTTGTCTGGAAAACTCTATTTCCTTGTGGTCATCTACCTTTTCTGGCTCTTACAATCTTTCTACTCTTTTTTTTTTCCCCACAATGATCTCTGCGTCTGAATAGGCAGAAGTTTGATATATGTGTATTATTCAGGGATAGCAGTCAGGAGAATCTTGTCATCTGCATGTTGGCCAGTTGCAGTTCTCTGTTTTAATCACCATCCACTGCATAAGGAAACTTCTCTGATGAGAGCTGACAGATGCATTAGTCTATGTGTATACCAATAAATCATTAGAAATCAGTTAAATACATCTATTTAGCAGAAATTTGTATTAGGCTTTCTCTGATGACCTGTGGCTGTCTATCCTCAGGTTCCTAGGATTGATATCAATGTCAGGTGTAGGATTCATCCTATAAATCAAACCTTTAGTCCAATTACAAAGTAGTTTTCTAGTCCTATAATATTCCTGCCACTATTACACCAGTGGGCATATCTTGCCAGCTAAATTCTTGTTGAAGCTTACAGGATTCACAGCTGTATGAAGATCAGGATAAATTTTCCCTTCAGGTAGCTTGCCTAGTACTATCAAACACTGTAAAAGTTAGACAATAGAGATGTAGCTTTGAAGACAGCATCAGTTTGATTTCACCTTGTTTATTTATAGTTCAATGTACGTAGAATTTTCAGCAATAAGACCCTTCATTATGTAAGGTCTTAGCATAAAAATCTGTTGGGTAAACAAGAACAGGGGTAATGGCCAATATTGTTTGAGGGTCTGTGGAACTCCTGGTCAAAATATTCAAACAGGACTCCATTCCTGCCATTCGGTTTTCGTATGTTAACATATGGTTCCTAGTAGGTGTAATATCTCCTTGTTATAAGGCAACTCCCTTTAATTAATTTTTGCAATGCATGCTATATACTTTAAGTAGATAATATAGTGATAGTTTTTCATATGGCTTATTCTAAAGGCCATTGTTTTAGCGCTCCTCCTCATACTCTCGCCTCGGCCCAATCCTTCCATTTCCCACCCCTTTAAAACACTTTCTACTTGAACATTTCCCTTTCACCCTAATGTCACTGCATTCTAACTCGACTTCCAGATAGCCTCCCTTGCCGTCCATGCCTGTTAATTTGTTTCTTGAACCCTCTGGGTTTTCAAACTGAAACATGAATTATCTAGGATTTCAAAGCTAGCATCTAGATGTGAGAGAGAACATGAGATTCTGAAGTATTTCTCTAAAGATGATTGTTTCCAGACCAAGAAAGAAATCCAGGAAATGATCCTTTTCATGATCTCCTCAAAAAACCATAAATATATTAGAATAAACCTAACTAAAGAAATGAAGGACTCATATAATAAAAATTTTAAGACATTGATGAAAGAAATTGCAGATAACAGATAAGAAATGAAAGAACTAACATGCTACTACCAAAATCAATCTACAAATTCAATGTAATCGGCTCCTTTTGAAATTCTACACAAGTCTTTACAGAAAATGAAAAAAAAATCTGTTTACATATGTGTATGAAAACACACACACACACACACACACACACACACATACAAACACACAATACCTCAGGATAGACCAAGTAATCCAGAACAATCAAAGAACACACTGGAGCCATTACTATCCTCAATGGAAAAATATACTACATAACTATAGTATTAAGTTCAGAATGGTAATGATGTAAAAACATCACATTGCCCTGTACAATAGAAGTTCGTGCAGTACCTAAGTGTAAATCTGGGCATTTACAGATCTCCGATTTTTGACAAAATCTAGCAATACATAAATGATGCTGGACAGCTTGGATAATGCCGTGTAGAAGAATACAATTATATCTCTTTCTTCACCATGAAGAAACTCTATTCCAAGTGGATCAAGAACCTCATCATAAAAATCTCCTATGAATTAGACATAGGAGAAAGTAAGGAATACACTCGGAATTTATAGACTCGTGAAATGACTTTCAGAACAGGACCCATAGGGTGTAAGCATCAAGTCAACAACTGACAAAAGGGACATGATGAAACTTAAAAGCTTCTTTACAGCAAATGATACTGTCATTCAAGTGAAGAGACAAAATACAGAGCTGTAAAAACCTTTACTAGCCATACCTCTAAGAGAGGAATAGTATCTAGTATACAAGAAGAACTCAATAAGCTATCATAAAAACAATTTAAAATGGGGCAAGGAAATGGACAGAAAGTTCTCTAACTGAAATGCAAATGGCTGAGAAATATTTTTATTAAGTATTCCACATCTTTAGTCACTAGAGAAACATGATTTTTTTTGGAGATTTCATTTTACTCCAGTCAGAATGGCTAAGATTCAAAAATAGACAAGAAATACTGGTGACAGTATGGATAAAGGGTGTGGGGCTTTTATCCACTACTGAGGTACAGTCACTTTGGAACTCAATGTAGAGATTTCTCAAAAGCTAAAAAATGGTTTATCATATGTTTGAGCCATACCACTCCTAGGCATAATGGCCAAATGCTAAACCCTATTCAGAAATACCTGGTCCTCCACGTTCATTGTTGTTCTTCTCATAATAGTCAATAGTTTGAAAAACATGTCCACTAGCTGATGAATGGATAATGAAGATGTGGTACATATAGACAATGAGCTATTATTCAGCTCTTAAAGAAAGATGTTATGAAATTTACAGGCTAATGGATGCTACTGGAAACAAGTTTTTGTTATGGGTAAGTAGAGAAATTACTGACTTTTATGTCTTGATTTTATACCTTGCTCTTTTGATGAGTTTTGAGTAGAATGTGTTATAGATGTCAGTTAGGTCCTTTTAACTTGTAGTTTCATTTAACATCATGGTTTCTCTGTTTAGTTTTTGTCTGTTTGACCTGTCTATTGGTGACTTTGTGGTACTGAAGTCACCCAGTAACACTGTGTTGATGTCAATATGTGATTTTTTTTATAATTGTTGGTTAGGTGTGTCTTTGAAGGCATCAAATTCATGGATCCTGTTTTCTAAGTCTATCAGTCTCTGTCGTTTTACTGGAGAGATAAAACTATTAATAATTATTATTGACCAGTGTCTATTAATTACTGTTATGTTTGTACTCCTGTTTGTGTGGTTTTCTTAGACATCTTCTGGTTGACTTCTCTGAGACAATTTATTCTTTGTGTCCTTTTAAGAATGTTTAATCTTTTCAGACTGAAGTATTCCAAGTATCCTGTGTAGTGCTGATTTCCTGGAAAAAAATTCCTTAAGTCTATTTTTATCCTGGAAAGCTTATACAGTGATAATTTTGCTTGATATAATAGCCTCGGTTAGAATCTGTGTCCTTTCATGACTTATAGGATATTGGTACAAGCCCTTCTTGCTGCTATATTCTCCACTGAAAAGTTAGTTGGCTACTATTCTGGTCGCCCTTGCAAATATGTGACATGTTCTTTCTCTGTCACAGCTTTCAGTACCTTTTCTTTTAGGTTTATAAATTTCACTATTATATGATGTGAGGAGTCTATTTACTGGTCCCATCTTTTTGGTGTTCTATATGCTTCTTGTACCCTGAGTGGTATCTCTTTCCCTAGCTTTGAGAAATTTTCTTCTACAATTTTATTAAAATATTTTCTGTGCCTTTGACCTCCTTCTTTTATGTCTATGACCCATGCGTGGTCTTTTTATAGTGTCCCAAAGGTGTTCCATATTCCTTTCCTGGCTTATTTTAGAGCTGGCATTTTCTTTGATGGAGCAATCCATTCTTCCAGCTTGACTTCAAGATCATGAGTTTCTCTGGTTCATTTCCTCTGCATCCTTTTTGCTTCTTTCCTCCAAATTTTTGTTTAAGTTCCTGAGTTTATCAATTCAAGCTTTATTTCAATTTGGCTTTTCTTCTGGGATTCTCTTTGTTTAATTCTAATTTCAGGGTTTGAATTGTTGTACATATTTCTTTCAATGATTTGTCTGTGTTTTCACAGTCTTTGTTTAGTCTTTTATTCATATTCCCTTTTAATATTTGTAACTTTGAAATCCTTGTCTTGTTCAAGTACTAGGTTGCCATTCTTGGTAAACATTATTGGCTTGTTAAATTTCTGCAGTAAACGTATTATCTTGGCTATTCGTGTTGTTTGTGGTTTTTTTGTTGTTGTTGTTTGGATGAGACTTAGACATTTCAATTTGTGTTCTTGGTGGTGTTTTGGTATGAGTTGGTAATCTCTCCTTTGTTGAGTGACTATTTGTATCATTGTTTGCTCTTTTTCCAATTTGTAAATTTGTGGCCCAGTTTATTAGTGATTGCTATTCAGTTTGGGACCAGTTTAGTTTGATGAACAAATAGGGTGTAAGAACTGATGTCATTTAAAATAAGACTAGGTGCAACTTTTGAGTTGAGTTTCCAAGGTTGATTCCTCTTGGCTGTGAAAACAGGGGAGGGCTCAGTGATTGTACAGACCGGCTGATAGATCATGCTGGACAAGCTCACAAGTCTTGATGTAAGATGATACTAGTAATTCAAGCAGGTCTGAGTGCAAGGCAGGTATGACTGGTTAAGCTACCAGCAGCTTGAAATCCTCCTGGCAGAGCTAAGATGTCAGTGTCAGAACCCAAGGATGTCAGAGAAAGGATGGAAAGGATGTTTACCAAAGCAGGTATGGAAAATTTCCAGACCTAGAGGTTGACAAGAGTCCAAATGGAGCAAATATGGCAGATTCAAGGAGGTGTGACAAAATGAGCACACAGCCCATCTGGAAAAGCCACTGTGAGATTCCCAAGAGTCCTAGTAGAGCTGAGAACATGGAGCACAAAGAAATGCGGATATGAGACGTGTGTAGGCAGGTCTGGGCAACCTCCTGATCTGGGCATCCAAACGGTCTTAGTGGAGCAGATATGGCTGGTGCAAGGATGTTTGGGGCTGCATTTTTTAGAAAAGACAAGGGTATTGACTGAATTCTTTGTATTCAAGATACTCCTTTCTGGACTTTGCCTTCAACAATAAACTTTGCAAACTTACAAAGCCATAAATTGAGACTATATTTTGTTTATTTATATTCAATCACAAAAAGGTATACTCATTGCATTAGTTGCCTTTCTATTGCTGTGATAAAACACCATGTCCAAGGCAACTTCTAGAAGGAAGAGTTTATTGGACTTATGGTTACAGAAGGATAAGACTCCATCACAGTAAGGCAGCCTAGCAGGAGGCAACTGGAGCAGAAAGCTGAGCAGTGACATCTTCAAGCAGGCACAAGAAGCAGTGATAGAGAGAAAAAAAAATTGAAAGGCAAAGGGACTTTTAACTCTCAAAGCCAGTGTCCAGTGATTGCTTTTCTCGAGCATGGTCACAGGTCTAAATATTTCACAGCTCTCCTCAAACAATGCCATTGAACTGAGGACTAAGTGTCCAAACACTTGAAGCCTGTGGTGGACATTCTTATTTAAAACATAAAACCCATCTCGTGTAGATTTGAAAGGATAAAGCAAACCTAAAATAAATTAATCATAAAAAAGTTTGATAGAGATGGTTACGTACAAAAGTAGACAAGAATATTTTTATACCTAGAAGTATGCAAAGCAAAAGACAACACATTATTATGTTAGACAGTAATTGGTGGTGAGATAATAGCACTGTCATTAAATTGTCCTTAGGTAATTTAATTCCTGAAATTTTGCTCTTTATATAATATTTCTTGCTTATTTAGTTAACAATTTCTGAGTATAAAATCTAGCAAGTGAATTAATTTCTGACATTTAATTTTAACCTGTTACTTGTCTTAGCAGTTTGAGTTGAGGCATCCTCTTCTCCAAAATGCCTCTGAATGAAAGATGCCTCTTATGTGATTAATAATTATCTTATGCATGCTCTCACTGCAGTATTTATCATGCTCTAATTTAAGTGTAACTTAGTTGGCTGTATAAGGTGCACATTTTATTTATGAGTTTCTTCCTTTACCTCTGCAAGAATAAAATCTAGCCAGACTTTATTACTATTTCTTTATAACCTCTATCTAGAATTACACTCACCAGAAATCAAGCTAAACAACTCAGATATAAGTGAACAATTGCACATAAACTGGTCTGATCTAGAAAAATAAATGTAAGCCAGGTATGCTGATGCAAGTTCATATTCCTAGCTACACTGCAGGGTGTGACAGGAAGATGGCAAATTTGAGGACCATCTGGGCCACAGAACAAATTGGAGGCCAGATTGAGCAAAACCTTCCAAAAATGATCCGGGGATATAATATTTCTGTGGAGGAAGATTGCCAGGTTTTCTGAAGGTCCTATGCCTCCTCATCAGTACTGAGGGAAAAGTAATTGTATGTGATTCAGTGTTCTCTTCTGCCTAATGCAAAATGCTTAAATTCTTGAGGCAGAGACATAGAGCAACCAATCCTTTCCTACTTAGAAATTCCAAGTACAATGCCCTGGGCAATGTCAGAAACTTCTTTTTCCTTGTATGGCTTATTATTCTGTTTTTACTAATTAATTTGTCTTCAGATAATTTAATTCTAGAAATTTTATTCTTTATATTCTATGTTTTATTTATTTAAATAAAAATGTTTGAATTTAAGATCTACCTAGTGTGTAATATTTTGAGATTTAATTTGAACCTTTTACTTTCCTTTGTAGTTTGAGCCAGACATCATCTTTTCAAAAATATTCAATTTTATACTTCTAGTTTGGGACAAAATAAATACAAAAATATAAATATTATATCTTATAGTATACTAATAATATTCTATAAATGTTAAGATAAATACTACAAAATATTAAGGTTCTTTCTGAGTTATGATATTTGATATGTTCACAGAGAACATATTGTTAAAAAACAGTGTAAGCAAGGAGATTCCTGTACCATGCTGTGCTGGGAACATTGGCTTTATCCTTTAGTGGCCCCTATGTGAACCATTTCTGTTTGCCATCCCTCTGGACCCTCACCCTAATTGTTTAGGATTTGACAAAATATTTCATTTTGCTTTCTATCAAGGTGAATCTACAGGAATTTTATAGACTTTAAACGATTTATTGAAGATAAAAATGTTTTTTCTTGTGAGTGCCAAAAAGAGTCACAGAAAAAGCTGACAGAAACAAATGTGGTAGTTACAGACTGAACCCAAAGAACTTTCTTAACTATAGGTATTCCTCCTGATGTAGAAACCTCTACACACTAGTATATAATGCAGTTAGATTTGAAAATGAAGTAAAATACCAGAACCCCAGGAACTGTGAAAGCCCACATTATGAAGCACATAATAAAAATACATAATAAAACATTGTTGCAAAGAGTTTCAGTGGGTTCTTGGATAAATGCTACTTTTAAGCCCTGATCTGTGATTAAATAAAATGACAAATGCTCCAGCGTTGTTTTAAAATACAAACTGTCCATATTTAGCTTACTTGTAGTGAGATATTTTAGGCACAAAAATAAGCTTGCAGTTTGCTTCTGTTTGAGTAGAGCAGGTAAGAGAATTGCATGAGCCTAAAACCAACCCCTGGGGGAAGGTATGAGGTTGGTAAGGATGCAAATTCTCTGCTCCTCTTCTGGTCATATCTTTTTCTTGTTTACTGCCTTGCAATGCACTGGACAACAGCAGAAGATCAAACAGGCCAAGACTTCCTCTCCCAACCCTGTGTGTCAAGCCAAGCCTGACCCTGTTTATTTGACTCTTTGCCCCCTGTTCTACATGGCTTACTTCTCAGCCTCGCAAGAACATCCTCTTGCTGGAGAGGTCTTCTTCTTTCATCATCCTGTGAAAGAAGGTCTTGCTCTCCAATTGTTCTTTGCTTTCTAAATCAGAACTCTTTAGCTGTTTTTCATTGATTATAAATAAAGAAATTTTAAGTGAATTTTAACTTAATTGTTTTGAGTTCTCATGCCTAGAATATTAATCACATATTAATATAACAACTTATTCTTAAATCTATTATTAAAAGTAAGAAAAGATAAAAATGTTCCTTATTTAACAAGTACATCCCATTTTGGTTAAGTGAGTGGATAATATGTTTTCTAGAAAATTCATGCAATTTCAAATTTCCTCTAAATTTGGAACATAGAGAACTAGCTCTGGGGTCCATTGTGAAATTAGAAATTTTAACAAACTAGCATAAGGAAAGAGATCCTTGATTGTATCACATTTGCTTCTGTGATATAAATCTGTCCACATGCATGTGTGTGTGTGTGTGTGTGTGTGTATGTGTGTGTGTGTGTGTGCGTGTTTGTGTGCAACAGAGCTGAATCTGGGGTATAATTCTGAGAAATGCTGTTCACCTCATTGAGACAGATTGTCTTACTGAGCCTGGAGTTCATCATTTATGCTAGATTGGATGTCCGGTGACACCCCGGAATGCTTTTTTCTCCACCTCTTCAGTACTGGGTTCACAGATGTATGACACATCATATGTAACATTTTTAGATGGGCTCTGGGATCACATTCAAATATTTATGCTTAAAGGGCAAATATTTCATTGACTGAGCCATCTCTCAGACCCTTGTGCCCCCTTTGTGCCTTAACATAGTTATCATTGTCAATTAATTCAAATACTAAGGACTAAGAAGAAAAATCTGGGAAGAAATAAGAATACACTGTGTTTGAATATGTCATAATGGTATATAGCACATTATATGCTGATTAACAAATGAGACATCAGGAAGGAAAAAAGGGGAAAGTAATGGGTGTGAAGGGATGAATTTGGACAGAAAAATAAATATATTATGATCTCATATGATATGAGATCACTCAGCTGTTTGGTATGTTGTATTGAACCTATTTGACTCCTATATACTATATTTTATTCACTTGGAAAACCTAAGTTTTGGATTAGACAATTCTTAAATTATCTAATTTAAATTCTTAAAAGATTTCAAACCCAAATTTTATGCCTCCTAAGAGAGAGTTTTAGAAAAGAAAATTTGAATTGTAGATTCAGAGATATATGTATCTGGAAGTGGTATGCCATGCATGGGCATATTCCTTATTAAAAGAAAGTGCTCTTATGAATTAGGTTTGGGATGGTGCTATAAAATAAAAACAAAAAAAAACTAGCATAAAAATTTCTAGAAGAGAAGCTTCTCACTGCAGCAGGTAACAGTTAAAGCAGAAATCCATAACTGATCCAAACTTAGGAACAAATGATGTTGGAATGCCCAATCCTAATTGAGACAACCATAACATCCTCTCAGAAGCTCAGAGAACATCATGGAAGGAAGATGACAAGAATGTGAGAACCAGAGAGTGGGGATATGCAGCAAAATCTGTTGTACATGACATGACTGTTGCACTCATAAACTTACTACATGTGTGGTTGTCTGTGCAAGACCTGCCCAAGACTGGATTGGCCAACATTTCATCATGGGTGGAGGAGGGAAACACTAGGCCCTCCCTTTCCTGAGGGACTATATGCAATTTATGGTTGTTGAAAGAAGGTATTCATTTTATTCAGTGATATAGCCTCTGTTATTCTTGCTCCAGTTATAAAATAAAATAAAATAAAATAATAAAATAAAATACTCACCATGCTAGGAGAAGAAACTCTAATTAAACTCAGTAGCCTAGCCTGGAGATATGACGTGAATGTTCAGAATGTTTCTTGCTCTTTCAGGGGACAAGAATTCAGTTCCCTGCAGCCATATTGGATTGTTCACAACCACATGTATCTCAAGCTCTTGGTCAGGCGATGCCCTCCTTTAGTTCTCTCAGGCACAGAAGTACAAGGAAACAAGGCCAGTGGGTAAAAGCGCAACTAAAATTCATTACATAAATGGCAGAAGCTGTCAGACAGTAAGAATTTTAAAGAATATCTAGAAACACACTCAAGGAACATGAGTCAATAAAAGTCATTTTGTGTAGTGCACAAGTTAATACTGCAAAAAGATTGATACTTTAAAAGGATAGCAATTGTTTCTGATGTTTTATTTCTGTATTCTGTTTCTTTCTCTTTCATTGGTTGGCTTGCTGTTTCTCAGGAAACACATTTCATGGGCTGATATGAAGTGGATTTTATTAGTTCAGCTTTCTATAAGCATTCTCATGCACCATTAGCACTATGCCTTGTGAGAACCGCTTTCCTTCTATTGTTGATATTTGGATATAAGCTCAGGACTACAGTAAATAATTATCTGGCTGTTGAATGAAGACTTGCAGTATGGGCACTTCATGAGTTAGATGAAGTGTATAATTAGGAAACACATTTCTATATGGATTATTAAAGCATAGAACAAGGAAGAGAATTTGGAATGTGAATGACTGTAAGAAGCAATGAGATTTGATAGAGGTTACAATGGTAAACAAGTAACGTTTATGTTTTAGATTACAGGTTTGTTGGAATTATATTCATAAATCTGAATGTCTCCCCTCATACACATATACCAGATAATATCTGCAAATATAATAGAGTGAGGCTACCCATGCAGTTATAAACTTTTGTGATGAATTTTAAGAATTAGAATTTCCCTTCATATATATAATGTTCATATATAATGTGAGGGATTAAAATATACAATTTTTGCTTTTATTATATTTAAAATCTTAGGTTTCTTTTGAAAATAATCTTTATACCAAAACAACATGCCTTGTCTTTTTATTGTCTTCATCATTGACGTTACAAATCTTTGTGTGCGTGTGGAGTGGAGGTGTCTGTATGTGCTACTCTGTGAGGGATTACGTTTTCCATGGCACATATAGATGTCAGAAGACAACTCCCCATCTTAGTCCATACCTTCTACTCTGTTTGAGGCAGAGTCTCTGTTGTTTGTTGTTTCTCTGTTAATGCCAAGCTGACTGTCCTGTGGGCTTCCAGAGAGTCTCCAGTTTCCTGCCTCTCATCTCACGTTAGGAATTCTGGGTTAGAGACACTCTAGTACCTGAATTTATGTGGTTTCTAGGGGTTCAAATCCACATCTTCATGTTTGTGTGGCAAGTATTTTTATGTACTGAGTCATCTCCTAAAATCAATCTATAATTTTTAATGTGTCACTGGGTTATTCCAGTGCTATATTTAACAAAATGTATCTGGTATAAATCCTTTCTCTCCAACTACATTTCCATTTTACGATTCTGAGCTGTATGTGTCTCACACATGGATGACTGTTGCGTTCTCCTTGCAAGCTGTATGGGTTTTTACTATTCACCCCTTCCTTTTGAAGTTTTTTGTCTTCAGTCACAGTAATCATTGAAATAGTATGTGAAAATGACTTTTGCTTATTTTTCCTGTGTAAAGATTTACATTAAGTTGTCTAGAACTGTTTTTGCAATTTAACGAAGAAATTATGGAGCATTCATAGAGCTGCCCCAAGGCCGTAACCACTGGTTCCTGAGCACCAGACATGTGAGGTATATATAAATAATACATTGTGTGCATGGGAAAATTGTGATGTGGAAGACCCATGAAAAATCTCAGTCCGATACTGACAGACTGAAATCCGAGAACAGAAAGTGGCGACCTCAAAGCCCCTTAACTTTTCACTGTGTAATCAGAAACATGAGCTATGCCGTCACCAGGTGAGACTTCTTCTTTATTTAGATTCTTCTCCCCAATCACCAATATGCACCCAACGTTCGCCGGTTTTTCAGCCTTCTCTGAGAATGTTTTATTGGAGAGAATTAGAAAACAACAGGCAAAATGCCGCTTTGAAGACAGACAATAAATGGACCAGCCCTTTTTTTCACTCACTTGTTTACTGTCATGACGAGTGTGTTACTGTGTGATAAGGCACATTCCTGTCACGACACTAAATTTTACTACTGGCATGTTCCTCTCAAAGGAAAGAATGTTCACTCCTTTCTGAAATTTGGCACCGTGATCATTATCTCTGAATTATGACTGGGAAACAGTTGAGATCCACACTCTTAATGCTGCCACCCTGTGTTGACTCCTGAGCACTTTCCCGTGTTTCTAATAGCTACGTTACAACTTGAAAGGGGTGATGAGTATGCTCCCCAACAGATTATTTGTGTGTGTTCAGAAGCCAGAATGCTGTAGAAATACTGAATTGCTCATAATGCTGATATCTTCACAATGCTGCATTTGTGATATGTTGATAATGTTGTTGCTAGATCATTATGATTGTGGCTAGACAATAGGAAACGGTCTTTCCTAAGAATCCAAGAAGATGGCTCTAAGGAAAATGAGACCATTTTTTCTCTCCAATAGCTACCAATCTGAGATAATAAAGGACACAAGAAATTACTACATGATTTGGCTTGTGTTCTGAGCATCTGCTGACCGACCATAAGCTCTAAAAGTTTATTTTAGAATTTCAGATATATGTGCAATGTATTTTGATCAGATTTACTCCCATTCCCTCTCTAATTTCTTCCCTATAATCGCCAGTGCTTTTCCCGACCAATCATATGTTCTGTTGTTAAAAACTACTGAGTCATCCTAGTGCAGTGTGTACATGAATGTGCATAGAATCAATTGGTGGATTAAAGTTAGCCTTTGAGGGGTCTCATTCCCAAGGAAAACAGACCACCCCCTTTTCTTAGCAGTCATCAATTGCTTACAGTACCACAGCTTGGGTTACTGATCTATTGACAATCATATAAAAAAATCAAAGATTCCTTAATATGCCCTGTGAGCTCAATTAAAGGAAAATTACTTTGCATCACAGGATGCAGAGAAGGCTCCAGAGAGGCAAGAGGGCATGGGCATACAGTGGGGCGCAGTTGTTCCAAGAGAATTTCTCTTAATTTGAGTAGAATTCAAATGCCAGAATTTTACCTCCCATAAATCTTATGTAGTCTTGGGCTCCACAGTTTGTGCTTGGATCCTGGGATGCCTTCTAAGATCTAGTCCCTAAATTTTTTATCCATCAATACAGAATCATTTTCTTCAAGAAGGTTATCTTTGAATTCTGAAGCTATCTGCTCAGTTTTCTCATCTTCAGAATATCTCCATGGCCCTTTATCACCATCGAACTGTCCACCTTCCTTCCAGTTTCTGTCCTCTGTTCTAAATTAAGCCTTCTTGTCTTCCATTCAGGGGTGACATTTGGGATGGTACCAAATTTCAGTTAGCCACGAAGCAAGTCTAATATAATACTATCACCAGCAGTTTAGCTCAGTGATAACCTACAAAGTTTTAAAGACATTATACCCATCCCACTTACTGCAATGCAGCTATGTCATTCCAATTTACATATGATTCTTCCTTCTTTAGCTAGTTTTATTAGGAATAAGGCCCCTTTCTCTCTCGAAAAGGATCATAACAAAGTATCATTACATTTTCTGTAATCTGTATCTGCTACTAAAAGATTCCATGACTTGAATCCATTCTGTAACAATGTACTCTTGCTTTTCCATTATTATCCTTACAAAATATTTTCTTTCTTAGCTATATTAGTACAGTTCACACATCATCTACATGCACATTGTGATTATTGGCTTGCTTCTGTTTCATAAGTATGTGTGCATGTTTGCTCTTTATCTGTACTTATATCTCATACCTTTTGTAGCTTTTAAATATCTATCATTTATCATCTATCTATCATCTATCATCTAACTATAATTATCTGTCATCTTCTATCTTCTTCTATCTATCGTCTATTTATAGCTATCTATATATTGTCTATCTATCACCTTTCATCTAGCAATAATCTATATCTATCTTATATCTCTCAAAAGAAAAGAGAGCAGCAACTAATTGTGTTGCATGTATACATCTCTCCCTCCACTCTCGCCTTCTTGCTTCTCTCTTTCTCTACCTTATTTCATTTTAAATAGTGAAATTTGGAATCAGTTTCTATACAGGAAAAATAACTGGATCAAACCTGTCCCTTTGCACAAAACACTGCATGTCCACCCACTGCATCTATCTTTAGCACAGTACACAAGGTACTGAACATAATGACTCCTGCACATATCCTACATTTGATTGAATGGATTTGTTCCCTATCCTCTTCTCATCAGAACCAGGTTTCTGTTTCCCACCCTAGATCCCATTTTTGTACATTTCATTCCGTGAAGTATATTCATAGGATTTTCATCATCATTCTTAACAACTGTTCTGGACTTTTTTTTCTCCCTGTTTTCAAAACTTGTTTTTCTTCTATCACTAAACTGAATTCCAGAGGGTAAAGGTGAGAAGGAGCCATGAGTGATAGGAGACGTCAGGAGAAGGAGAGAGGAAAGGACAGACAGACGGAGAGAGGAGGAATTTAGGGAAGGAGGGAGAGCAGGAACGATGGATGAGAGAGATCTATTCAATAGCACTATCACTTTTTAAGAATGTTCTGCTAGACATATTTGGGTCTAAAATTTCACAAAATGAAGCTTTGGAGTTGTTTTCATATTTTTGACTCTCATCCAAAAAGCTCAATTCCAATGCATATGTCAGGAAAGCAAATACATATCCCACCCCATACCATCCGTTTCTCTTTCTCACAGCTGCGCCCTCCCACTAGATCACCAGGGATAAAACTATAGCATCTACACATGTAAAGGAGTTTTCACAGTACCTGGGGATATTTTATATGGAAGAGTAAAATAGTTTATGAGCATCATTAGTTCCCAATACTACCTTTTTTTGAATCTGACATTTGTTTCTACATTCCTTTAATAGACTGAGTTTACAAACATAAAGATCATATACATAAAGTATATAATTTCTTTTAATAATTAATTTTGTTTTATATTTAAAAATACACATAAAATAACAGAGAATAACATCAGGCATGAAGATACTATTGATTTTTATGCTATCTTAAACAGTAATTAAAATATGTTAATGCATGTTCATCTTTTTAAAATTTCTTTTTATTGAGTTTTATGCATTTCATAACACAGTTCTTAATCAAATTTAGACCTCCCCTCCCACATCTAACCCCCCAACTCCCACCAGACTGCATGTATTCTGTCATACATGTTAAGTTCTATCCAGTCAGGCATTAGTGCCCACATGTCCTTTAGTGTGAACGCATCCACTGGAGTCTGGTCAGGCTATCTAGAGCTTGTAAGTAAGGAATACTCTCCTTTTATAAGTATTAATCAGTGTCCAATAGTTCTCAGTCTCTGGTCTAGCCTGCCACCAATTTCTACCACTCCACTCTGGGCTCTTGTCTAATTTGAGTTGGTGAAGGACCTGCGCTCAATGTCATCATTGTCACAATTTCATATGTGCAAGTTTCCGGTAGCCTAAAAGACTCAGCTTTCCTAAGTTCATGAACCAGCCCTGGCCCTTACAATCTTTCCATCACCTCTTTAACAATGATGACTGAGCCATAGGAGGGTGAGGTTCAATCTAGGAGTTCTATCCAGGGATACACACTCTGCAGTCTCTTTTCTAGAAAACAGCCAGTTGCAACTTTCTGTGTGCTCCGGTAAGAGTTGAGGAATGCTTTATTTTCTCTATACTCATTGTTGCACTGTGATCCATGAGCCTTAGATATAGAGGTTCAACTGTAGATATGTCACCTAGCAATTGTTTTCTTTCAATCATATATTCTCTGTGTCTGATCAGTTGTGGAAATTTTCTATAGCTTCCATTTGTTGCAAAAAGAAGATTCTTTGATGAGTGGTTTACTGTAAATTTGTCTATAGATATAATATAAGGACCCATATTTAGCATATGATAAGAAATTTCATTTCTCCCTAGAGATATGACAGAGTTAATGTCCCATATAGGATTTATGGCCCCTCCAACCTGTGAGTCTACAGTGTCATCCATGGTCTATTAGTCCATCTTTTTATTGGGTCATTTATTTCCTTATTTCTTATTTTTTTCTTTTGAATTCTTTGTATATTCTGGATATTAATCCTCTGTTGGAAGTGCAGCTGGTAAAGATTTTCTCCCCTTTAGTGAGTTTCCTCTTCCCTTCCTTGATTATTTGTTTTTCTGTACAGAATCTTTGTAGCTTAATAAAGTCCCACTTATTAATTGTTGACATTAATGCCTAAGGAGCTGATGTACAATTTAGAAAGTCCTTTCCTACTGTCTTGGAGGGTGCTGCCTATGTTTTCTCCTAGAACTTTCAGGTTTTATATTGAGATCTTTGATCCAGGAGGAGCTGACTTTTGTGCAGGGTGACAGGTAAGGGAAATTTTCTTTCTTCTATAGGTGGAGATCCAGTTTTGCCAGCACCATTTGTTTACTTCCTAATATTTATGCTACCCCAAATAAGAGACACAGACAGGATGAGATTTTCCTATTTTTATGTTTTTGTTCAGAGTATAGCTTGCTATTTATATGTACATTATATTCCCAGTACCAGTCTGTCCTTGTATATCAATATTTAACACCTAACTTCTTTCTTGGTGAGAGTTAAATTTTCCAAGGTCTTACCAAATATTAACACAGTGTCAATCAACTTAGGAAGTAGCACAACTCCCTGACTTTGGGGCTGACATCTCATGTAGACTCCACTTAAATATAGGAATATAATGGACCCTGATAATGCATTGAAAACTTAGAAAGTAACTTTACTTACTTTTAAATAAGAAAATATTAAATGCATTTTTATAATATAGACTTATTCTTACCTGCTAAGCACCCACATGTGGCCCAAGACTAAAACTAATTATTTCCCAGTTGACATTAATGATTTAAAGATAAGAAGTTGATGTCAAATGAGGAAATGGTGTCTAAGTATGTTTACCTAGAAGCTTAGTATGCATATTTTGAATATGACTGCTATGATGTCCATTATTCTGTGCTTCAATTATTTTTATCTTTTTCATTAAACATTTTTATAAAATAATCAGCTGCAGAAAGATTAAAATGTAAGTTTAAGTGATTAAAAGATAATTTCTAAGAACTATCAAAATTGTACGACCTATAATTCTTTTTATCAGTTGTCATTTTGAATAATAATAAAGTGATCAATCAATATGCCTATATTTAACTACAAAAAATTACAAACTTTATTTTATAAAAGCAATGTACAATTAGTAGATATTAGTTAATTTAAATGCACAAAACAACTAGAAAAGAAAAATAGATTCCTGCCTATGAGAAAATAGGTCCTATTTAAAGTAAAATGTTTACACTTTTAGCATAATTTCTATTGATTTCACACATTGTCATTAAAATACTTTGCATATGTTCTCACTTTTTCTTTTATAGAAATCATCTTTTACATTTAGTAAAAATGTGCAGTTCATTTGTTCAGAAAGATTCTATGTTATTCATCTAGAATTGATTATAAGAATTTTGGTTTTGTTACAAATCATCTATTAAATATTCTAACAGATTATCCCTGATATCAAATAAAGTTTCAAAATTTTAAAACTCAGCTTTGTTCAGGGACAGACACTCGCCACAGTCTTTTATTTTCTATACTTTGTCCAATTGTTTGCATTGCTCTCTGCTGCATGAGGAAGCTTCGTTGACGTGAGTTGAGAGATGCTTTATGGTCCACCCTACTCCTTGTTCTACTATGTCCCATGAGCCTTAGGTGTAGAGGTTGCATTGTAGATGTGTCATTTAGGGGTATGGAAGTGCAAATTTGAAGTGATTCTAAATGAATATGAATTGTATGAAATCCACAAAAATTCAATAAAGTATATATTGAAAAATAAAATACAGTTATAGAAGATAAAAAAATCAGCTTTTATGAGCCACAACTTGCCTCAAGTAAAGTTCACCTGCTGTGAGAGAAATAGTGGCTGCACTCATCCACAAAGAGTCCATATCCAAACTTCACAGATTATGCCTTCAGTGTTCACTTCTTTTCACCCTCAAATGCTTCCAAACCTTGATGCCTAAAGTCAAGCAAGATGCTAACTCTGACCTCAGATTATGGAGTCTATGATACAGTATCTCTTCAAATACTGATACCACACAGGTTCATTTGGTTTGTTTCTTTACTTATGAAACATGCTTTGTCAATGTTTGAAAATCATATTTGTGTGTGTATATTCCATCCAGTTTTATAGATATTTATGGTGGGTGATTTAGCCTAATTTAATTTTATGCATTGTGCCTGATTGTAACTGCATCTATCTATGCAAGGTTCATGGAAGCCTATAGAGGGTGATAGATCTGCTAAAACTGGAGTTATGAACTGTTGTTAGCTGCCATATATGTGCTGGGAGCTGAACTTGAGTCCTCTGCAAGAGTAGTCAAATATCTTAATGATTGATGAATCTCTCCAGCCCTACCAGTACTTTTTATAAGGTTAAAATGACCACAAGCTATTAATATTGACAAATTCAAGTTTTGATTTTGAGACAGGGTCTCTCTATAGTACAGTCTGGCTTGGAACTCACTGTGTAGACAAGGATGACCCTGATCTCACAGAGATCTACCTCCTTTGCCTCCCAAGTGATGGAATTAAAGATGTATGCCATTATGATCAACAACATGTTTTTTGTGTATGATTATATCATTAAAATTTTTCACTGCTAAAGAAATACAACTGAACTAAATCAATTTAAAAATAATTCTGTCATCCCTTATCAGAGTAGCTAGTTTCAGTGGTGGACAGAGGCTAATATAGGGACCTCAAAATTTGTTGAATTGCAGAGGTTACGTGACTGAGTATCTCTAAATAGGATAGCTGTATCTCATTCCTTCCTCCCAAGCTTCAGGAAACATCATAGAAGAGGGGTCAGGAAGATTGTAGGATCCAGAATACAGGGAGGACTGCTCCAAAATATTCTTCTGGACATGAAAGGGTTATTGTACATATGAATCCACAACAACAAGGTTGCATATTCAAGAGGTACAAAAGTCAGGCCAGCCAATATTCTAGCATGCTGGAGGGAGACCTCATGAGCATCCTCACAGCTCAGGGGTTATTGATGGTGGCTTGAGGAGAGTCAGTTTTCTTCAAGGGTGTTGTCCCTGGAAAGTAGCCCCAGTGGATGACACTGTACCTATGCAAGTACAGTTAAAAAATGAAGAGGACATGAATTTTGATGAGGGTCTTTGGGGGACAGGGAACTAGGAGACCTAAGAGTGGGGTCAGAATTTGATGTGATAAAAATGCATTACATACAGGCATGAAGTTCTCAAAGAATAAAGAAGTTGAACCAGAAAGAACATACCATAAAAGGAAAAAATTATCGTATTAAAAATGACAGCAATAGATTTTCTGATTTCCCTTAAGAGTTAAGCATGTTAAACTTTACGAATATTGCAAAGCTAGGGATTTATACCTTTATATAAACTAATAACTGATACCATTATCTTGTTCTTGTTTTTAAGATTAATGACTCTGATAAGTCTGACTTTAAATAATTTTGGGTGTGATTGTTGAAGATGAGAACATTTTTCTTTACGAAAATATTCTACAATTATCTAGGGAAATTTAATTTTTCAATTTTTTCAAATTTCTTCTCAGAATATTTTAGTATAGTTATGTAGTTTTCTTTATCAAACTATTGAATTACAGAATTGCTTTATTATGCCTGAAATAACTTCTGCTTGATGAGAATATATTTTCTTTAAAAAACTCTGAGCTAGCATTTTATTTTGTATTATTTGTGTTATATTTATTATATTCATAAGTGAAATGAGCTCATATTTCTTGGTACATGACTGAGAAGAAGGGTTATAAAATTTTGTAAACTATGTGGTGGAGTTGTTCATTTGTCTATTATTTCCTTTAAAAAAGTTTATGTAGAAAGGATTTGTTCACTTTTTGGAAAGTTCAGACTACTACTTATATTGTATTAAAAAGGCATAAAGGCATACAATAAACCACGCATTTATATAATATGCATTTTAAGAGTTATGATCTATGGATATACAAGTGAAATCAAGTAAACTTAGATAGCAATGACACCTTATTAGCTATTTTCTCATTTGAAAGCCCCCTACCTGTCCTGACTTCACAAGCAACCACTCCTCGGTTAGCCATCCCTGTGTGCTATGTGGTTTGCATGTCAGAGAGCTTTGAATTGATTAAATCTTGTACTTTTTATTAATTTTCTGCCTATTTTTTAAAACATAGCGTTTAAAAGATTAAGATTTGTCTGTGTGGCTCATATTTCATAGATTTCTGTTGCTGAATGTTATATCATTGTACAATTATTCTGCAGTTTTATTTGCATGAAAATGAATTTTGTGGTGTTTATATATTTCAATTATTATTAATAAAGCTGCTATAAATATTTATGTGCAAATTATGCATGGAGATATGGCTTAATTTCTCCCAAATGTGTATATAAGCATAGTTATTGGGCCATCATATGGGTAGAATTGTGAATTAGTGTCTCATAGATTTTGTATTTACATTTGACCAAATACTGTTGAAATGGAACATATTCTATATGGATTTATTGATTAGTCATCTTTTATTAGTGAAAATATTGTTAAAATTTATGTGTGTTATTGAACATTCCTTTTTTAAATAATTGAATTATAGAGTACACATTTTAGGTTTAAGTTTTTTGTTCAACATATGTTCAGAAAATATTCTCCAAGTTTATGGTTTACTATGTTTCTTTCACTAGGGTGTTTTTTTAATGCTAAAGTAGTTTTTTTTTTTTAAGCATTTGAAGTACAATTTATTTTAAACTCTTCGTAGTTGAAGATTTTGGTGCCTTATTTATGAACTTTTTGAAAAGTACTGTTGGCAGGATTTCATCATTTTCTTCTAAAAGTTCTAATGTTTTCGCATGTTTAATCTATGATCTATTTAAAGTTTATTTTGTGTATGATTGAGCTGTTAAGAAGGGAGTATCCTTTTATTTGGCAAATAGCTATCCAGTTGCTCCTGACTCATGTGCTGGAATGATCATCTACATCTACTCTCATGGCCTTTCTGGTGTCTGTTTCCCTCTGACCTTTGTGAAGCTTTTTCCTGTTCTGTGGTTAGCTAAAAATTCATGGGAAACTCTACTTAGCAATCCGTACCAATTTTCAACACTTTCTTTTAGTTCTCTTTGTCTACACTGTAGCCTCGAAATAATTCATAAAGTGATCTTGTAATCATGGACACATGTTCACTACTCATCACATAAGAAACTCAGTGATAAAGGGACAAGTAGTCAGTTCAAGGAAATAGTTTATTAGGAAAGCTAGAAAATATGAGAGGATGGAGGCCCTCACCATCCAAACTTTCTCTAGGTCTGCACATCAAAGTCTTACATTTATAGGTGTATAGCAGGGACCAGTGTAGTTACAAATCCCAAGATCATTACAATATTTGGACATCTGATTACCTCAGGTAAGGGCTTCTATTACCTATAGGTCTCTGGGTATACTGGGTTCTGTAACCTTAAATAAAAAAAGTTTATTACAGATTTTATGGTTTGTGCATCTTTAGTTCTTTTATTCTTTAACAAATAGTTAACTCTAATTATTAAGATACAAAAAGCATCATTTCCAGAGAAAACAGAAGACAGGGAAAGGGCATTTTTTTTGAAGGAACAGGGAGATAGTGAAAAGAAACTGTCCCCAGGAGGATAAGGAAATAATATTTGCTGGAGAATAACATACACTCAATTTATTGGCTTTAGGCATAAGAGTCATTTACAGCAAAGCTAGTGGCAAGCTAATAACACATTGCCCAGCAGTGTGATTTCCAAAATTAGTAATTAAAGAAAAAAGCTAAAAGCATATCAGTTAAAAGTTTATCTGTTCTCTACATTTTTAGTTTATTCAGAAAACTATTGTTGGTACATTTTGATTAGAAACAGAAATGACCTAAGCAACCATGTTTATGATCAACTGGTTTAAACTGACTATTATAACAATTTGATATGCTTTAAAATTCTTCTGAAAATTCATTCTTACTGAAAGATATTTGTTTCTGTACTTGTAAGTTTGATTTGATAATCAAGCTCTTTTTCTAAAGAGAGTTTTCTGAGCACATTTATTGACTCTTTAGCATGAAAAGGGTTATATTCTATTATTTTTAGATAACTACTGCTTATCACATGATGTGATCATTTCTATAACTTGTGAGTTTGTGGGTTTGCCTTATTAATTTTCATAAATTAAGCAGATTAGAGTCTCACATATGCTACTGTTTCAAAGATAGAATTCTTAGCTATTTTAGCTAAATAATTTCTTTTTTGATTATGATGATTTTATGCATTCTTTTCTAATAATCTTCACACTGTTCATTATACAGTAAACTGCCATTATTGTATACAATATAAAGATTATCAGAGATGAGATTTTTCCATTTACCTGCACAGAGTACCTCATTATTTTTCCAGCTTCCTTGTTCCATGTTTTATTTTCCTCTTCACTTGCTGCTGTTTTTGCAGAAATGTGTTATTTCTTTTTTTCTTTATTTTAAGGCAGTACAGATGTCTCCTATAACTACAACCTTCCTGATTTGATATTCAATTTTTGCAATTATTACTGCTTCCTGAAAATGTTTAGTGGTGCTCTTGCATTTCTGCTTAATAGATTGTAGACACAAAGGATCCAGTAAAAGTAGTTTTACTCTTAGTCATTCTCTTTCATAAGTTCAAATCATCTTCTGGCAACTTCCTGTAGATTTCAACTTAGTAAATCACGAGGTAAATCTCAAGCCTTTTGCAAATCATTTCAGGCAACATTTTTTTAAGTAATGGAAGTCTACTGCAAAATTTGTAATTTAATATTCATCTGATTTTCTTTCTTCTCTCCCATTAAGCCTCCTTTAAAGCAATCCTGTGAAGTGAAGGAGGAATCTTGGACTTTGATTCTCTACTCTGGCATTCTTCGGGCTTACTTTGTCTTGAAACTTGTCAAGTAGAAGGAGGTGTCGGTGGACAGGATCTCACTGTTCAGCTTCTGTCCAACAGTGCTAACACTGGCTGCTTTGCACTTAGTGTTTACCTTGACCTCTCTACACTGGATGATGGTACTTTGTCAGTCACCCTTCCTTTGCTTTCCACGATGTAAATTTCTCTTTTCCAATTGCTTGCCAAAAAAATTTTCTTGGTTCCCAGGAATTGCAGTTCACATCCAACTTATTCCTGCTGAGACAAGGAAGAAAAGCTCCGTAAAGACCATCAAAGATGACCAAACTTCAGTTTCTCTAAACGGTTCAGATCAGGCCAGTGAGAAATACTCATGCTCCAGTGGACTCTTGATTCAAAATTCCATCAGTTCAGGAAAACCTTCCTTGGTTGTACTATCAGAAGTGTTCATCAGCTACATTCACCAGCTCTTTAGATTTCTGAATCCAATTAGAATTCCATTCATGAAGGCCTTGCCTTTAACTAAAGCTCTAAGGCATGTACATCAAGTTCTTAGAGCGATCTCTGATCATTTTCTTTATAGTTCTTCCCTATCCAAGCTTATGAGAATTCTAGACATTTTGATAGTCCTTTAAAATTTCCTCCTCAGTTCCTCCTTGGATTTCATAAGCTTAATTAAGACTCAACAAATTAGTTTTCAGAACTTTTATTATAAGGTCCTGCTTCAGTGACCATGCATGTTACTTTGAACTTCTGAGGAAAGTATGTGCACTTTTTCCCTTGGAGACATAATTGAAACTGAGATAGAAAAAGTCACATTTTAACATTCTATTACATTATTATGACTACCTAAATGGAAGGTGCAACTATATTAAGAATTATATTAAATCTATGCCCGATTCACAGATTCACAGAAATTGGCCATCACATTAAGAATGCCTCTTCTGTGTGGAAATTAGTTACATAGCTTTTCAAAAGTGTTTAAGAGGCTTGTCTAGATTTCAGATAATCCAAACTATGAAAATTTGAAGAATTCTGGGTCCAGAAAGTGATGACTTTGATTATAATACAGTCAGAAATTATAGACTAAATGGTTACTCTGCAATTAACTGGGGTTTCCTGTGCATTATTTTCTAGTAATATTCATATTTTGACATAAACAGTAAATTGAAATGATCACATGACACATGATGATGAATACAGGTGAGACTGCATCTTTCTACCACGAAGGGTGAGAAGATCAACAGTTGGTGATCAAGCTTTGTTTTAATATGTGAGCAATTTCTGTAACAAAATATAATGGAATGTACATAAGTCATCAAATATATCTTAAGATTATGAATGTAAGCATATATAACTACCTGTATTTCTGCCCATTTTAGCCTTCAAGAGTGTAACCTGCAATGATTACCAAGCTATTTCATAGCAACTAACTTATGTGTAGTAAATGTATTTTGCTTTATACTTTTCAAAGAAGTGTTTTAGCTTAATATATTCATGACCTTAGGATTCTCCAGTAAATCCTATCATTCTACCACAAATTATTGGACTCTGAGGAGTACCACTTGAAGCTGATTGGGAGAAATACACATAAACTAGAGTTCCTGAACTTGAATCTGGTATAATAAATAGTTGGTATTTGAATTGCCTGCTTTCAAGGAGGCAGAGTGCGTTTGAGCTGCAATTTGGGAACTGTTGGCATTAATTTATTTGGGGTGATCAATTCTGAGTATCCAGTCTTCTTAAATTACCTTTAAGTAGTCAATATATATATATAATTGGATTTTGTGGCACTCAGATTGACATTTAAAAATTATGCATGAGGGTTACTTGTCACTTTTGAAGTAATTTTCAATTTTTTTCAGAGTGTGGTATGAGCACAATTTAAAAATTACATAACTTTATAAAATTGACAATAAAGTAAAAATAATAAGAAGATGATTTCCTATGCTCTGATTATTTCTCATCATGTTTCTGGAAGAATCCTTTTTTAAACTTTAGATATCTTATTAGTTATTAACTTCTATTTCTGAATACATTACTTATACGATTATTTCATGAATTAGTAATTATAGAAAGATAATTTGTCATGCATCATGTCATTGTTAGTACTGATTTTTAACCTCATGGGCTAGGCTCCTGAATTGCCTAAGAAGGAGAAAGCTCGCTGAGCATCAGGGTTCATCACTCTCTACTCCCTGACTGTGGATGCACTCTGCCCAGACATCTGCAATCTTCCCTGCTGTGATGAATTGACTGTACCTTGAACTGTGAGTCAAAGCAAATCCTTACTCTTAAGGTTTCTTTTGTCAGTAAATTTTATCATAGTAACAAGAAAAGTAACTAATACATATAGGAAAGACAGCTTCTACAATAAACCCAGTTATTTCAAAAAAATATTTTACTGATTCTTCGAGAATTTCATACACTGTATTTTGATCATAGTCCCGGACTCCCTCCTTTATCTCCACTCCTATCTTACTACCTCCAGACCAATTTCAAGTTCTTTATTTTTTAGGCCTAATGAGTCTAATTTATGTCCCTTACCTTCAGTGTGGGTCTATCCCCTGAAGCTTGGTCAGCCTATCCAGGGCCCCACCAGGAAGAAAACTTTCTATCTCCTATCATGAATGAGTAGTTCCTCACCTAGTGTGGGGATTCTTGCAAACTCCAGCTCCTTGCTGGGATTTTGTGTGGCTTGAACTAGCACGGGTATGATGTATGTTGCCTCAAATGCTGTGAATTCATATGTGTAGCTGCCCTGCTTTCTAGAAACCAGTTTCCTTATAGTCATCCTCCAGTCTTCCGCAATGATCCCTGAGTGGTGAGGGTGAGATATGGAAACCCACTACTCCAGAAGTTCCGTGTGTGTGTGTGTGTGTGTGTGTGTGTAATTTAAAGGAATTTTAGGTGTGGTGTCTCTGGATACATAGTGCTTGCTCCCAAGGTGCCTGGACCCTGTTACCCGGCTCAGGTCACAGTGGCCTGACTGTGGGTGCGATCAGGAGGCTGCCATCATCTCATTGTGTCAGGCCCTAGTGCAATTCTCTTACCAGGGCCCTGCAGTCAGTGTGCAGTGAAGCAGTGGTCGGTCAGCCGCCTTCACCATCATGCGGCTGAAAATGGCGCGCAGGCAAAAAAAGGACTTGGTAATGAATAAAGAAAAGGATGAAGAGCCATGAAGGACGCAGAGGCAGCTCTCAGATACAGAGAGGAAAATAGTAGGAATCAGCATTATTGAAATAGTGACCTGTCTCCTGTGAGCTGGAATTTTCTTGTCCTGTGACCCTAGGACTATGGTTTTCTCTCATGAACCTGCAGTTGTGTTTTCCTCTTGTGAGCTGCAGCTGCGCTTATTATCGTGAACCAGAGCTGGACCGCCCAACTCCCCAACTCCCACGTAAAACTGGAACTGTCGTTGCCTCCTGTGAACCTGTAACTTATGATACTTTGAATTGGGGCCTCTTCTCGTGAACCTTTAACTGTGATCCCTTTCAGTGAGCTGGAGCTCTGGTCTCCTCCTGTGAACCAGAGCTGTGGTCCATTTCTATGAGCTGGAGCTGGCTGTGGTCACGTACTGTGAACTGAAGCTGGGATTTCCTCTTATAAATCTGGAACTGCCACCCCTTCTTGTGTCTCTTGAATTATGGTCGTTACCTGTGAACTTGAGCGGTGGGTCCCTTCCCCTGAACCTGGAGCTGTGGTCCCTTCCCATTAACTTGGAGTCATCGTCCACTCTTGTGAACCCCTAGCAGAGCCCCGGTTCCGTGAACCTAGAGCCATCCTTCCTCCCAGGGAACTGGAATGTGCTTCTCCTGTCTGTGAGACAGATTTGTGCCCTCCTCCTGTAAACTGGAGCTGTGGTACATACCCACGAACCTGGAGTTTATGACCTACTGTAATCTGGATCTGTAGTTCCTGCCCATGAGCCAGTGTTGTGGTCTCCTTCTGTGAATTAGAGCTTAAGTTCGCTTCCAGGAATCTGGAGCTGTGCTCTTCTCCTGTGAGTTGAAGATGTGGCCCTCTCTCATGAACCTGGAACTGGGACCCCCCTCCTATAAACCCGGAGGTGTGGTCCCTCTTGTAATCTGGAGTTGTGGCCTGCTCTTATGTACTGGAGCTGTGCATCCCTCTTGTGAGCTGGAGCTGTGGTTCCTTCTTGGTACCTGGAGTTGTAGTCTCCTCCTATGAACTGGGAGCTGTGATCTTCACCTGTGAGTCTGGAGCTTTGGCTCCCTCATGTGTGCTGGAGCCGTGATCCTCTTTCTTGAGTTGGAGCTATGGCCTGCATCTGCGCCAGAGTTGTGGTCTCCTCCTATAACCATATCTGTGCCTCCCTCATGAGCTGGTGCTCTGGATTCCTCACATAAGCCTGGAGTTTTAGACCTCTACTGTGAGCCACAGTTTCACATCTCACTGATGGTAGGCTGCTGGTGGAGCTGAATCCAGAATGGAGGACTTCCTGATGTTAGGCAGCAGTTTCAGCCTTCTGTGACTGCATTTCACATAGCCCCCTCCACCGAGATCCCACGTTGTGCATGGTAGAGGCTTTGCGTCTTATGCTGGGTACAGGGGAGGCCTCTGTTATTTGCAGATTCTGGACATGTGAGGACTGATTCTCTGGAATTGATTTTCCACTTCTTCTGAGGACCAACTGTTGTCCTCACTCCACATGTGGTCCTGGGGATTCAGGCCTTGATGTTTGACCTCCCGTACTACCAGGCACCAAGAGGTTTTCCATTATTTTTCTATTGCTCTTCTACAGCCAGAGTGTGCCTTCACTTATGCCCTTATTAATCTTCTAGACACAAAAACAGACTGTTAAGTTTAAAAAAATATAGAAAGTACTGTAATAACTAAATAGATACATTTATCAAAACAGAAATATGTAAGTACATATTAGATCATAATTTCAAAATTCTGTCTACTATAATTTTTGAATATTGTTTACTGACAAAACTGTACTAATAAGCTTCAACAATAATGTGAAATTTGTTACTGTTCCTATAATATGAGTTTCCCATTCATTCCCAAATTTCCAACCTTTGTAAACTATAGGTAATTATGTTACTTATTAAAAAATAAATGCTAATAAAATATTTTGAGATAATTTTCTTTTGTAAAATATATTTTCCATTGAATTTTTGTGGATTTCATTCAATACTTCTTAATCATATTTAGACCCTCACCCAATATTCTGCCCACAGGAAGGACTTCATGCATTTTGACATATATATTAAGACCTATTGAGTAAAATTTGTGTGCCCAGATGTCCCTTAGTGTGAGTTCATCCACTGGAGCCTGTTCATCCTATCTAGCATCATGCCTTTAAAGAGGCTCTTACAATCTTCCCTTCCCCTCTTCCACAATGGTCCCTGAGTCCTGGGTGTGTGAAGTTTATTATAGGAGTCCTGTCCAGGGACCCAACCTCTGCAGACACTTATTCTCTATACTTTGGCTAGTTGTGGCCATTGTGTTCATTCCCCTCTGTTGCATGAGGAAGCCTCACTGATAAGAGTTGAGGGAAGGATTAGTAGTCTATCCACCCTGTTTTCTGCTATGTTCTGTGAATCTTAGTTGAAGAGTTTCAACTGTGTCACTTAGGATTGGGCACCTCAGAGACATTTATTCTCTATGTGTGTCCAGAAGCTACATGAGTGCATGTGTATAGCTCAAGGCTATATAACAAGAAACAGTGCCAGAGGGTAGAAATATCCTTTGAGCTATTGGTCAAGATAGTTGAAGAGACTCGCCAGATTACACAGGGTATTGGCACAGTCCTTGGCTATCTCCCTGAACTTGAAGGTAAGACCCTATTGCTGAAGACAGTACATCTTTCTGACACAGGACTTGGAACAATGGAGCTGGAACTGACCTGGAAACCTCCCTGAAGACTACCTCATAATTTTGGAGGACACTATGAAAACTGCTAAGGGAGAAAATAAAAAATTGGTTCCAGCTTTAAAGCCCAATAACCACAATAATGCCTGACAAATCAAACTGTATTGGTTCAGAAGTGGAACTTTTATCTTGGGAGTGATAAACTGTGATCTAATTGGATTTAGGGCTGTCTCAATGGGAAGGAACTCAAGTCTGTCACTCCTAGATGAATGTAATTATTTACTGTATGATAAATATGGATCCTTATGTGAGTCATCACTAAATAAGCATTTTTGGGGACTGGAAAGATGACTCAGAGGTTGAGTACCTGCACCTTTTGCACAATACCCAGGTTCAAATCTCTCACATGGCAGCTAACAAACATTCTTAATTCCAGTTCTAGGGCATCAGAAACTCTCTTTTTTCCTTTACTGACACTGAATGACATGACATGGGTGCACTTACATACATGCAGACATAAAACTCATAAATAAAAGAAAGTAAAATAAAATAAAAATGTTTTGTTGACATAGAACAATCTACAAGACACTATCTTAAATAAAAATCCAAGAAAAAGAAAAAATATTTTAAATGGAGTTATTCTGTAGTGGAAGGACAATGTTCATGCCAGGTAGCACAGGCTAGCAAAAACCAAAGCCAAAAACAAACAGAAACTAATTTCAGGAACAGACACACTCTTCTGGAGTTGTTGACCAGGGGCTCTCATAGACCTTCAAACAGTAATGATCACTGCCATTTTCTTTGCTTTCTGCCTGATCCTGATGGCAAGACTTTCTTGATTAAGATACTATAAACATGAGTTCTAGAAGAGACAAGAAGAAATCAAGCAAGTACTGACCTTGGATATTCATCTCTACTTCCTTGCTTTCATGGTGCTGGAAGGTGCTATGCCTGCCACAACACTGGTAAACTTCCCCAGCTATGAACCTTGTGACTTACAATAACAACTGGTGATCACTGATGCAATGGTATCACAAATGTTATGGGAGTTATCTACCACTTTATTATTGGATTTATGGCCTACATCATAAGATAGAACCATACCTGACATGATAATTAGGCTTTTGAACCTGGGGCTAGACAAGCCACAGGCCACAGGGGAAAATCTACTACTATTATTTTGCTAAATGAGGTTGTACTAAACCAGGTCCTAATGACTTATTGTTATACCAACAGATTAATGCATCCCTTTAACCATCATTAGAGATGCTTCTTGCAGCAGATGGCAGTTAATAGAGACTCATAACACTTCAGCAGGCAGAGAATAGGAGTGTAGAGTGATTAACCCTAAATAAGAAACTAAATTTTAACAAATATTAATGTTAAATTACTGCTAAAATTCTGTGTCCTATATTGACATTATGAAGGCTTTGTAACTCCTGTTTTGAGAATCCCGAATGTACATTAATGAATTGGTGGTCTGGGTGCTTTAGATAACTACTTGTCAGGCAATGGTAATCTTAATTGTCCTATAAAAGTACCAGACATGCCAGTTTTTGTGAATGGACAGATTGTTAAAACAGAATTTCACTCAACTCCAAGTAGAAAAGAAAGGTAAGAATTGATGTATAAGCTCCCTTGGTTAAAGAGATGACAAGAGGCGCTTAATGCAGGACAAAGCTGGAAAATAAAGGACCTGTCAAGCCTGATACACCCTCACTATTTAGATGGGAAAAATGGGATTTCTCTAAATCAAGTTAGTCTTTTAAAATCAGCAGAAGTGGAGAAAAATGAAGCAATTTAACACAGTATTTAACTCTCAACCATTTAAATTCTTCACAAAGAAACCATTGAAAAAACTGTTACAAGCCTACCTCATGCTATAACCCACATGAATATAATTATATATATATATACACATATATGTAAATACATATTATCTGTGAATTATTATTTGCAAAGATATCAAGAAGCTAATTAATATTTCAATATAAACTTTGTGACTAGATTAAATATCTATTTTAAAATGAGTAAGTCCTTCATTAATCAATAACATTAGTGTGATTGGAAAGAAAACCTTGTTGCTTTGCAATTTTTTTGTATTTCTTTGGGGTTTTATTGGTTGTCTTCTCTTAGTTTTTATTTTGTGCTACATATATGTCAATACTTTTCTAACTGGTATAATCATGTTCCATATACCTAAGATAAGTCCATATGAGACGGGAAATGGGGAGAGCTATGCTGCAATCTATGATAAAGTGAGAGGACTTAAACTATTGGAAGAAATGAAGGCAGAAACATGGGCAGAAGTTGAGAGCAGGCAGGCGAGGTACGGCAGGGAAAAGGGCAGATCACATTCTTCATAGTAGGTCAGTGTTAAATCATTTTGAGAAAAAGGCACAAAGCTGCATTTATTAAAGTGATTGTGAAGGGCTTTCCACTCCTCTTTGTGATTCTTTGTGATTCTCTTTGTGATTCTCATTGTGATTCTTGCAATATTTTAAGGAAGTTAAAAATTCTTGTGGTTGGGGACAGATAATGAGCATTTCTGTTATATGTTTGTTTGTAAATGTATTAATTAAGTAATATAAGATGATTTCCTCAAAGGACTTGGTCAATATCTAGCTGGGTGAATGTACTCGGACAAGATGTCAGAGCTCTGACCATGCAACACTCAGCCTTAGGTCCATCTTCCTGATTGTACAGAGGGAAGATGAGCCACACATGGGAGGCTGGAACCTTCTTCCTTTATTCCTGAGAATGCATAAATAGCTACATAAACTTGCTTCTTTCTAGGTCAATAGAAATGTCAGAGTTTTCTAAAAGTTCTTTTAATAGCATCATTCCTTTAATTTCCTTCTAAATTTCTGATCACCTTCTTGTTGTACCCCGTGTGTTTGTGTTAATGTCTGGAAATTTTGGTATAGAATGAGTTCTGGAGATGGGTGTTCTTGAGCACTTCTATGGGGTTTTAAGTTTGTCCCTTGATCAGACTAAGTTCATTTTGGGGAGGGCAAGCTTTTCCAGCAGCTGAAATAAAGTTCAAGGGTAGCAACTATTTGTAGGTGAAGCTTTGAGGCAGCTCCAAGTCTTTCTGTGACCGACTGGTTGCTGGTGTTCAAACTTCTCAGCGGTCAGGCTGCAGACTTTGAAACCTCCATGGAGCTGTGGAGAGAAGGATGTATATCAGGTGACTAAAAAGGCCACAGCCTTGTTTCTCTCACTAAGATCTCTATATTTTTTCTGAATAAAAAGATTATTTCCTGGATGGCTTGAGGAACTTACAGAATTTTGAAACCTTTATAGTATTTTTCTAGTGCTAGTGTTTTTGTGGAAGAGTTTGTTTTGAAGTGCTTACTCTGTTATTAACAAAGTGCTTAATCTAAATGTTTCTAAATTAGTTAATTAATATGTTGGAGTTCTGTCTGTTAAACTAGACATTGAAAACACATTCATAAATATACATCTCTGGATGCTGGCTAAAAATATTGTGTTAACCAATTATATATGTAATATATATATATATATATATTATATATATATAATCAGTACATATTATTATTCTGGCAGAAAAGTATATATTTTAATAGGACCTTAATTTGAATTTTTGTCAGATATTCATTTTACAAATCCCCAAAACATTTCTACTGAAATAATTTTAGGATAGTTTTAGCTATAACACTACTCTGAGACCAATAATATTTTATCAAACAAATTATCTTTCACAAAAGGCACAATTCACCTTTGGATCTCAATTGGAAATGGTTCACAACACCCTTGTGAAAGCCTGAAAAAAAATAAAAATTCTACTAAAATTTCCATTTGTTTTTTTCTACAGGTTTCACATTTCTGCTTTCCTGTGTAGGCATTGTTATTGTTGCAGGGTCCTAACATCTCCACTAGGGAGGTCGAAGTTAGTCAACATACCGTGTCTCCTTAAGATATACTAAAGTCACCTTTAGGAGCACAGCACACAATGATGAAAAGCAGCAAGAGGTGATCTGCATCATAATTTCCCATGGAGTTCTTTTAAATACTATCTGTCATCTGCTTGATTTACCAAGCCCATTAAGGTCTAGGAAATGTTTTGAATAGAAGGTTGCTCACATATCTGGGGTGGTTATCTTGTTTGTGTTTTTTTGGAAGACACAAAAATACATAAAAGCAGGTGAGTGTAAACATATCTCAGAATGCCACAACCTCTGCAGTAACCCAGGCTTGGAGTAGTTGACAGGTTTTGAGGAAACTGAAATTCATATATGCTGATTATTTGATTTCCAAGACTGGCAGCCCTTGCTTAATTTCATCATGATTACTGAGTAGGTTCCCGATGCCTAGACTTCATCACGTATAAAACTCTGTTTATCCATTCTAAAAAATCTGTTTTTTACCCTCTTCCATGTGTTGAGATCTTTGTGGATTTCTTAAAGTTTCTGAGAGGTAGTATGTGCTTTAGATTATCATGTCTCAGCTTTAAAAAGAATCAGGGAAGTCTTCTGACTCAAAAATTAATGTGTGACTGCATCTCTCTCTCTCTCTCTCTCTCTCTCTCTCTCTCTCTCTCCCTGTCTCTTTCTGTGTGTATGTGTGTTCTGAGTATCCTGCCAGTATTCATTCTTGACCCACGCATGCAGGAAGTACTCTAAACACTAGACCATTAATACCTATTGGCAGGAGACTTATAAAAGAACTGAAATCAACACAAAACAAAGCAGTGTAATTCCCGACAGATAACACCCTTTCACATCGTCTTTTCAGACACCAGCATTTACTTATTGCTCACTCTGCAGCCTTTCAGCACCACATTGTAACTGCTAACTGCATGTATATATCCACAGGACAATTAACTGCCATAGAAAAGACATAGCTTTGCCACATAATTATTGTTTCAGCACAATTCACAACTCCTATTATCAGCACATTGTACCACTCTGCTGTTATTTCTACAACACACACTCACAGTTTGGAATTTTCTTCCATACAGTATTTTGTGCATTGATAAATATTTGGTGTTTTGACTTTGAAAGGACTGTGGTATAATGGAGGAGTAGGAATAGCAGATAATAACCTTTGTGTCCTTTTATAATTCACTTAAATGTACTATCAAAAAGAAATCAGAATTAAAATGGATACTGTTCTCCTTTTAAGTGAGAAATTCTGATAGCAAATTTAATATAATACCCAAGCAATTAGAGCTCCATAGTAGAAATAAATTAGTGATTTACTTAGTTATTTTTCCTATAGCCAAAAATGATGTATCTGATTTTTTTTTTTTTTTGCTAGCTGAATCTTGCAACTGATTTTTAGTTTAATAGAGAAAATCCTTTCTTTAGACTAGTTCTTCTCAAATTAATTCCCTTAACAGCATTTCAGGAAGTAAAAGTTTTTTTTTTTTCCATTTTGCAAATTCCCCAAGTTTTCTCTTTTTCTTTCTCTCTCTTTTTAATGTGTGTGTGTGTGTGTGTGTGTGTGTGTGTGTGTGTGCATGTGAGTGTGCGTAGTTTTTAGATGTGTTTATATGTGTGTGCCAGTGTGGATAGCCATGTGCATATGCAGAGGATGGAGAAGGACAGCAGGTGTCCTCCAGCAGCTTTATTTTTCTATGCCTTGTTCCCTTGAGACAGGTCTGTCAGACTGTCACTAAACTTGAATTTAGACTGGTAGATAGCAGCCGGAATTCCCAAGTCACATGTGTGTGCAATCATGCATGGCTTTTGGGATTGAACCTTGACATTTCAATCCAGGTCTTTCTTCACGCTTATTCAGCAAGTTTCTTATCCACTGACTCATCTCCCCAGGATTCCCCCATTATTTCTTGGTATTCTGCACAATATTACATAAAGTAAAACCACAAAAACTTGCCTGAAATGTAATAATTTTACTCTGCATTGTGTGCCAGAAATGATTTTATTTGCATATATGAACTTATTCAAGTGATTTCAATTGCCTGCGAAGTGAACTTTATTATAGTCATTTTTCATATGAGGAAACTGAGGTACAGGTTGTTTATTTAATTAACTTATTACCATGAGAGCCAAATATAAATGATCAAAATCTTCATACTTAGATATTATTAAAAATAACAAGAGGGAGAGGAAAACTGGGAAAGAAATAATGAACATAGGGTTCTTATTCTGTTTTGTTCTTGTTGCTACTTGATCTCATCCCATTTCCCTTGCCCTAGGAAGGGCTGACAGGAAGCTCCTTATTTGAGAAGTGTGAGCCCATGGACATTTGATGCAGTTTTGAGAGCACACTTATAATATCTCAGCAATTCCTTCAAAATTCTAAGTAAATGCATCAGAGTGCTATGGCTAGGTCATTTGTTAGATGGAACTAGAAATAATCATCCTGAGTGAGATAGCCCAGACCCCAAATGACAAACATTGCATGTTCTCTCTCAGCTAGATGTTAGCTTTGAATTCTTAATTTGAGTTTGAAACTCCAGAGAGGTCTAGAAACTAATAAACAGCTTTGAGAGAGGGCCTCATGGGGGGTGGTATGATGTGTTGGGAGTGATATGAATAAAGAGAGGAGAATAATAGAGTAGGAAGGGTTACTTGGGGTAGGGAATGGTATGGTACAGCAGAGGAGGAAGCATGGGGAGGGATATCTAACACTAAAGGCCTTTAGAAAAAGCCATAGAGAACCTGCTATTATAGGCGTTTTTCAAAGTATATGCATATTCACTATAAAAAGAGATTTTAAAAGTATTAATAAGAGTATTAATAAAGGAATATTGCCCCTACTAGATACCATACGCTAGCAGAGTTAAATGAACCTGTAACTGACTTCAAAGCCTCATGTCTATGGGCTAGCTTTTGTATTAGCTGGAAGGCAATTAGAAAACTAATTATCAACTTTCCCAACTGGGACCAGTGTGTACTTCAGCAACAACTAGCAGGGCAAAGTATGCTCTCTGATGCAATAGCTGCATGAATATTATGGGAATAACCAGCTATTTTCTAAATGGAGTCAAAGTCTACTTCACAAATGGAGACAATACCTGGCATTGCTATCAGGCTTAAAAACCTGTAGTTAAACAAAACGCAAGCCATAGGTGAGAGTCTAAAACTATTCTGCTAAAAAGACTCAAAACTCCTAATGACTTATTTTCATACAGATGAATGCATCTCTCAACTGTCAAGCACATGAGCATCATTATTCAGCAGATAAGGATTAGTTCATAAACCCACAACTGCCCACTGTTAAGAGAATAAAAGACATCATAGTACTTATTCCCTGATTAGGACAAGTATATCAAGCATCTGCCTCCCATGGCTTAGGGATCTTTGTGGAAGACTGTAAGAACCTAAGGAGGTAGATGACCATAAGGAAACAGAGTTTTCCAGACAGTTGAACAGTTACTCAGTCATATGACATTCCAGCTCTGGTGAGAACATTCCCAATGTTCTCTTACATAAACTTAAGCTAGACAAAACAGCATAGACTATTGATCTAGGAAAGAAACCCCAACTCTACCCAAGGGACTATTCACAACCTATGGCTACTAGAAGTTGAAGAGTCAGTTTCTTTTGAGGATTAAGGGTATCTTGGTAAGTTAACTGGGCTCCATTGATGGATGACACTGAAGGGGCAGTTGGTGATATAGATTTTGTTGTATAGGCCCTAATATGTCTATGGAATTGGCTGAACGTCATAAGACAGACTTCAGATAGGGAAGGAAATCTAAATATAATCAAAATATATTATACGACAGTCACAAAAATTCAATTAAAAAGAAAATCAAACAAACGAATTGACAGTGAAAAGGGAAGCACTAGCTGTCATTTTACTAGCAATCAAAAAATCAGTGGGTAATGGATCTGAAAATAAATATAAAATTTAAAAGTCTATGACCAGTTGTGGTAGTTTATATGCCTTTCATCCCAGCACATCAAAAGCAGTGGCTGGCAGATCTCTGAGATTGTGGCCAACTAGGTCTATATAACAGGTTCAAGGTCAGCTGGGACAATAGGGAGTGCCTCTCTCAATAACCTCCCCCAAACCAAACATACATACATACACAGAAGTCTGTGCAGACACCTTGAATGTAATAAGGAGAGTTCAACCAGAAAACGAAGGAACATGTTGCGAGCTAATCTGTGATGTTGCTATGGACAAAACGGCGGTATTCTTTATTGTTTCCCAGTATCACCTCTGAGGTAGGTTTCATCTTTGAAAGCTGTCAGTGTTGCTAAAATAAAACAAAATATTCCCAGTCTTCATCTTGTCATTTTGAATTGTGTTAACAGAACTCTTAATTCCTATAATCCCAAATAATATTCAGATCAGTGGATCACAAAAGCCGTCTTCAACACTGTTGTCATTTATGACCCAGATTTACACTTTAAAACGGTTCCTATTTTTATTCCTAGGAAAAGAACAGAATTACACTTAGGATATATTTAATTTATGTGATGATAATCATTTTTCCTTTGGGACCCTCCCTTCTGTAGCCTATCTCTCTGTCTGCTTTTTAAATATCATATTATCCTCATGAAAAGAAGGAGATGCTTGTTCACAGAAGACATTTTTCATAGTTAAACCTCTCAGTTTTTCCAGTGTGTCCCTTCAAGTGCCAAAAGAAATGAGAATACATTTTCATGTTAGGCTCCTTATTGAAAGCTTCATTTTCTTAGACAAATCAAGCTGTGTTTAAGTCCTCTGGTCAGTCAAAAATGTCTCCGTGGAATCAGAGTATTTAATCCAAAAGATGTATTAACCTGAGCTCATTAATCAAAATACGGCAAGACTGTAAGTTGTTATCAGTATAAATCCACTTTTGTTTCATCAAAATGGCTAGTTTTTCTAAAATTAATCAGAAATTATTTCATGAAATATGTACCTAAAGCTATGTCTAATTGAGAACAAAAATGAGTTCTAATTTTCTATGCCACAAATCATTAATATTATTAAATATCACAGGCCTTGTTTTATAATCAATGACACTTTAAAGTAAGCTTAATGGGCATAAATATATTTATTATATGATTTCCAAGTGTCAGTTATATATATATATATATATTTATAGTATATAAAATACACTTCAGAATATGCATTATATATTTTAAAAATCTAAGGCAATGTAAAAAGGTCTAAATAGAATATTGTACAGTAAACTAAAAATCTATACAGGGATTGTATTAGAATGTTTAAAATATCAAAGAAACATTCAAATGTATGTAATTAAAACCCTATTCACATTAAATTTGTAACCAGAAGTTATGTACCAATGTGCTCGGCATGAGATCACAACTACTACAGGTAAATTGTTCCATTTTCATCTGCAGAGTTTCACTGTGTTCTTCTGCTTTCTTAAACATGACTTTACTAAAAAATAGAGAAAACCAATGAAATTATTAGTTGTTACTCAAGAGATATATTTTAGAAATACAATGAAAAGGAAGAACTTATTGAAATAATTAATTTGTAAGTATCCACATTTTATGAAATAGTTTATTATTTTTATTTTATGTGTATGAGTGTATTGCCTGCATGTGTATGTATGTATGTGCACCCATGTTGTGTAATGCCTTCAGAGGCTAGAAAAAGTTGGTGAATCCCCTGGAACTGAACTTACAGATGGTTGTTAGTCACCATGAGGGTGCTGGAATCCTACCCTGGGTCCTCTGTAAGAGCAGCCAGTGCACTTAACCAATAAGCCATCTCTCCAGACCCAAATATTTACATTTTTATATAGTCTATTTATATCTGTCTCTCCTGCCATTGAGAGAGAGAGAGAGAGATGAGATGAGATGAGAATATGAGATGAGAATATATAATCTTCCAAACATCCTTTTCTATTTGTTGATTCTGAGAGAGGGTCTTACTGAATAGCCTTGGCTAAACTAGAACTTATGTAGCTCAGGCTTGCCCTTGAATTTAAGTTGCTTCTCTTCCATTAACTTCATTAGTGCCAGGATCACAAGCTTGAGCCACCACATCCAACCTCTAAATGTCCTTGAACTACTTAATTTATACAAATCCCTTAAAAAGACTTTTTTGTTTTATTTTTATTTCACATGTATCTACGCATTGCTTGCTTGTATGCTAGTGCACCTATGTCACACAATGCTCACAGAGAATAGAAGAGGGACTCAGATCCCCCTGGAACTTGAGTTATAGATGGTTGTTAGTAATCGTGTTCTAAATGGGTTTCAAACTTGTTTTTTCAGCAAAGAACAGCCAGTGCTCTTAACTGCTTAGCCATCTTTCCAGCCAACTTATACAACTTTCTATACATGGAATTCTATCAGAAAATACTGATACTAAAATAGCATAGAAATAGAAACAAAGAAAACAACACAAAGAATCATTGAGTCCAAGAGCTTGTTCTTTGAAAAGATAAACAAGATAGATACCTGGCCCAGTTAACCAAAGAAAGAAAGATCAACTCCAAATCAACAAAATCAGAGAAGAAAGGGGAAACATCACATCAGGCAGCAAAAATATCCAGAACATTATAAGGGGATACTGTAAAAACCTATATATAGCTTATATAGTGATAAATTTGAAAACCTTATAGAAATGGATACATATCTAAAATCATGAGAATTACCAAAGCTAAGCCAAGAGAAGATCAAAACCTTAAACAGACTGTTTAGCAATAGAAAATTAAGATGAAAATGACGAATTTTTTGACTACCCTGTGCTAGAAAGACCTTTAATTAATTAACTACCATTGTGGATGTTCTAAAGCCATGTGCACAGTTATGTACTGGGCCCCAATTCAAGTTTCAAATTTTTCTTACTTTTTTATAAGAGTTATGGTAAATTATTTATCTTTTTAATAATAACTTCTTTATCTTTAAACTTGAATAAAAATTGTACAGTTATGAAAGGTCACTAAGATATGTATAAAGTGTATAAGGCACTGAGGACCAAAACTATCTTCCTTCTCTTTGGCTGTTTAATGCAGAGGCAGAGAAAAGTTATATTTCATGCCAAAGTCCAAACTGTCAAAACTTCTGTTTGATAATGAAGTTCCATGTTTTTTAGGACACTGATACCACCTTGCATTATGGTGTGCTCACAGCTCCTTGATGAAATAAGATATCAAACTATTTAAGTGAATGCTTCCTGTCTATATCGTTGTTGATATGATTGTGATATTGTTTTATGTTATCCTCAAACTAATGTCTAATTTCCTCTCTTTCATATTCCCATATAATCAAACAGAAATAAATTGACTAAAGAAATTATTAGGGAATGGTTAAAATAGAATTAAATCTAAATTCTGAGCTAGACCTATGAAGATATTATTATAACTCCACCTCCTCGTTCATAAATTGAAGAATGAAAGCACATTCTTCCTAATCAGGGTCCCATTCCTGACTTCAACTTCCTATTAACCACCATCACCTTGGAGATGCTCAAAATTCATCACTCAAGAGAAGCTCTTGTTTCTAATTTTTTTGAGATAGGAGTTCTTGGCAGAAAAAAAAAAACATATGAAAAGATAAGCTTTTATCAACGACCTCAAAATAGGCCTTTAAAAGAAAATTATTTTTTGAGGGAGTTGTAAACACTGTGTTTAGTGGCAGATGGGAGTCAGTATTCAAGGAGAAGCAGAGGAATTCTCAATCAAGGGAAATGTGCATTGCAGAGAATATCTGAGAAAGAAGGCTCATTCAGTCCCTGGGAGATAGGGTCTACCAAGACCCTAAAGGCTCATGGTTACATATAGGAGCAACTCTTAAGATATTTGTAGACTAGGTTTCCAATCTTGGGAGATTAAGCTAATGTCCTCCTCTCTACGCATACAGTTTTTATTTTAAAACTCACCACTGGCAAGACTCAGTCAAGAGGTTTTGATAGTTTAAATTTCAATTACTTATTTTAATATTTGAGTCATGTTCTCATTATGTAGCCCATGTTGGCCTCAAACTCATGATGCTTTTGCTTTAGTTTCATAGTGCTAAACCACGTGGACTTTGAAACTCAGAAAGCAAAGATACTATATTTCCTCTATCTGATCACAGGCAACCCTCTCTGTGAAAAGCTACAGTGGCTGCTGAGTATATGAATTCTCTCATAGGAAATGTATTTACTATTGACCAAAGTTTTTAAATTGTTAAGATTATATATATATATATATATATGTGTGTGTGTGTGTGTGTGTGTGTGTGTGTGTGTGTGTGTGTAATAAAATAGAGTGCATAAGGTATTTTGAATTTAATACCATGATTTACAATGTTTAGATAATATAAAAACTTCTGGGATATGCATTGAATATCAACTTGGAACTTCCAAGACTTATACTGAAAGTTTAGGCAACTGTATCCATCTTTCTCCTTAAGAATTAATAATGAAGAGCCTTCATTATATCTGAGAACAACATTACCTGCTTTTGCTATGAATTATCAATAACACATATAAAATGTTGTGTTTTGAATTTTGCAGCAGGTTTTTCTCTTGAGAATTTTGGATTTATTCAGTTGTTATGGATTAGGAAAGATGTCACATCCTGTGATGAATAATATGGAAACATGTAGACAGAAAGTGAGTATCTTCAGACATCGCTTTTGATTTCTTAGGTGGAATCTCAAGGTCTATGCAAGAGTCCCCAACATCTTACCTACAGAAAGACAGGTGAAAATGAGGGGAGAAGAAAGAAAGGAGCAGAAGGAAAAGGAGGAGGAGGAGGAGAGAAAATGGAAGGACAGGGAAGAGGACGAAGAGGGAGAAAGAGGAGGAGAGAAGAGGGAAGCATCTAAGATGTTAAAGGGGAGGAAGAACAGGAGAGGGAAGCAAAGGCAGCAGCTTCATTGTGGAAACTCATACATTATCTATAAAGGAAAACAGAAGGCAAAGACAATACAGCTGTCTTTTGTCATTTCAGCTAGCTGAGATAATAATTAGGATGGAGATAGTCTATTATATCTGCTCTATACCGTTTCCTATGCAGATGTGATGAGCATAGACTATGTACAGGTAGTGCTGGATTGAGCTGACTTACCTAAAAGTAACTTAGTTTTATAGAACTAGAGACTGAAATGAGTTCACTAAGTATTTGACTGGACTAGTTCAGACAGTCCAAGTGCAGTCACAACCGAAATCAGATCCTGACATTAGAGAAACCCCACATAGCATCCCAGAAACAATTTAAGAGGTGCAATTAGAGCTCGGAGGATTCTGACACCAATTGTCCCTGGCTAGTGACCAAATCTAAATAGATGCAGTCATAGGATGCATGGTGCTGAGCCGAAGTGAGAGCAAAGAGAATCAGGAACATGGTTCCCAAAGGACGGGGAGGAAGAAGACATAATGCATAACCTTGACAACAGGACACCTAAACACTATTTTCTTGAATGCATGAATCAGATGTCATGTAATGAGAGTATCAGTGGACAATGTTGTGAGGGAGAGAAGTGTTTTTAAGACAAACAAACCTCTACCTCAAACAGCTGGTTTGTTTTAATCTTTAAAAGTGAATGTTTATTTATCTTTTTTTTTTTTTTTGGTCTTTTTGAGACAGGGTCTCCCTCTAACCCAGCTGGCCTTGAACTCACAGAGATCTGCCTGCCTCTGCTTCCAGAGTGCTGGGATCAAAGGTGTGCACCACCACGCCCAGCCAGGCTGTTTACTTTTCATCCCAAGGGGTTGAACTTTTTTACTTTGGTGTTTATTCTCAGTTGAACCTGTAACTCTAATACAAGATTAAGATGGGGAAGGATTTCATTAAAACTAAGTCACTCCATAAGGACAAATATGACACTGATACTTGTTAATTTTTAATGATGACTATTATATTTTATGTTCTTATCAAAACTAGTATTTATACTCTTGAGTATTATTCTCACAAAAGTACTGTATAGCTTTATACCTCCTGAAATAAAGTAAAGAAAAAAACAAAAGTGGTTAAATAGTTAAATGATTTGCAAATAATGAAAATACAATAAAATTTTTGCAATTAATTACTCAGTAAAGGAATTCAATTTAAAACAAATTACTCACTAGTGCTACATAGTTTCATAAGCATGGAGAGTCAATTTGACACCCCAGTAAAAAGCTGACACAAACAGCACAGTGTTTCTAAATAGAAGTTTGTGAGTACGTTTCCACAGGTTTGGATAACTCAGACATTTTCTTCTTGGAAATATACCTTAAATTTATTAGAGGGTGGGGTGGTTAGAGTTAGTTTTCAAGTGAACATAATGTAGACTCACCAGGGAAGAGAGTCTCAATGAGGGATTGGTTGTCGAGATTATATTGACCTGTGGGAAACCCTAAGGGGGATTGCCATGATTATGTGGGGAGATGTGAGGAGACTTAAAAGTGGCAGTATCATACCGAGGGTTTTGGGTCTGATTTGGAAGCAGTGAATTGAGCCTGAGCAAGCATGCACATTGATTCTTTCTGTGTTTTCACTCTGGGTGTGATTAGTAATTTCAAATTCTTTCAGTCTTCATTGTGGTGTCACTGTGTTTTATCATAGCAACAGGAAACAATGGTAGTATTGTGTAGATTTGATATCTGGAATGACGCATTTATTAAACATTAGCCCACATAAATCTAAAGAAATGTTCCATCTGAAATGTATACATATACACATGTATTAGGTAACCTTATAGTCCTATATGTTTTTTTAAATCCTCGTATTACTTATTTCTCCTTCCTCCCTCTTCCTTTGTAAGTAACCTCCTTCCCACTCCCTAAAGTCCTCGATTTTTTTCATTTTCTTCCTCAGTGTACTGTGTCCCTAGAGGCCCATCTTTGCCCCTCCTACCGTGGTTTCCTTCTGCTTTCTCTACTTCTATAGTTACTGAATGTTGTGTATTACTTCTAAAGACTCATTTCTATCATCCAAAAACAAATAAGACAATGTCTGTGTATATTTCTGGTTCTTTTATTTCACTCTGTTATATGTTGCAGTAAAGATTGCTACACTAATAGAAGGGCAAGGTGAGAAGTTTGTTTTACTGCTCGGCTCCTCTGGGTTTGAGTAACCAGGGAGAAGCAACAGGCTCAGTTTAGTAAGGTTTTATAGAACTCTAGATGGGGTTTCCAGTGACTTTGAAATGAGCCAATCAGGGATCAACACAACTGCTTACGCAAGCAGGCAAAGGGACAGAAGCAAGACTTGGCAGTTTAATTATGGCTGGCCATTAATTATAAAACAATTGCAGGACACTGGATTTTGTGGTCAGCTAGTTCCTGTGGGTCTGCTGAGTGCAGGTACAAGGGGACAACAAGTACAAGTACAAGATTGTACAGTGGTCAGCAAAATAAGTGCAATTCTAACCATGGCAACCAGGTGCATGCTGACCAGGTTGCTGGGATCCTTTGACAATTTACATTGTATAAGAGCTAGCCAAGCAGAAAGTACTGAAACAAATCTGGCAGTCAGTAGGTACAGGTATTTTGAGAGCTTTATATTCTCTTAGAATTATTTGTGATAAGTTTAGGTTTTGGTTTCCCAGAATGTGGTTTGGGAAAACAGAACTCTACTCTGGTCAACTTTGCATTATCATGGAGTTTTGTCTAGCAGTCCAGGTAATAGCAAACTTGTAGCATTTAACAAGTCAGAATAGTGCTTTCCAGTTCCATTTATTTACCTTCATCTTTCATGATTTAATTGTTCTTTATCCCAGGAGCCGCAATGCCAGGCAAAGGACATCTCCTTTCAGCTTGGTGGTGAGGGTTGCCTAAGAGACTCTCCAAACAATATAGGATAATGTCAGTGCACTGGCCACTTTTCAGAACTGGAAAACATGATTTCTGAAGAAATCACACCGTTTGGACACAGAAATTTCCTAGATGTGAATCAGCTCTCATAGTGTCAGAAGATGCTATGCAAGCTACCAATGGACGAAAATAATATTTTGTCCTACATAGCTGTAAGCCTATGAAACACACAAATAACTGACCTGGAAAGATCCCAAATAGTGCAATAGTAACACTTTCATCTTTAAACTGTTTTATTATTTAATTTTTTATGTGTATGAGTGTATTGCCCACATGCACGTAAGTGTACCCATGCCCTGCAAAATCAGCTGAGGTCAGAAGAGGGCACTGGATCCTCTGGAACTAGAGTTCTGGATGGTTGTTAGCTGCCCTGTGAGTGCTGAAAATCGAACCTGGGTCATCTGCAAGAGCCATCGCTGAACAATCTTTAACCCAGGAACTTTTATCTTGTGAGTAATCAACAGTTATCTAATTATACTTAAGGCATGCGGAGTATGAGGAAATTCATGTCTGGGACAGTAAATCTCTCCAAGTACCCATGGCTGAGGAAGACAGAAACTCTTGAGGAGCACATACTCCTGCCATTTTCTTAAACAGACATAATTTCATTTTAAAATCTTTATCCTTAGACAAACAGATAAGTGTAGCTCTCACCCCTCACCATAAGGCTTTTTTTTGCAGAAATGGAGACTATTATAGAGCTCTGAAATTGTCAATATACAGAGAATAAGTGACCATGGGGTGCATAGACCCAGTTGGTGCACCTAAGATTCAACCTCTATACCTAAGGCTCATGGAACGTCACAGAAGAAAGGGAGGAATGAGAATAAGAACCAGAAGACCAGGACACCTGCTGCAAAATAATGTCTTCTAGACATGACACACTAGCCATATCCATGAACTATCAACATTTTGGCTATCTAAACAAGATCTGTATAATGACAACTGCAGTTGACATGCCAACACGGAGAGGGAAAAATTCACATGGTCCCACACCTAGATGAAAAACTAAAGGCGATTAATCACTGGCTGATGAGAGAGGGATGATCAGCTTTCTCTAGGGACTACAAGCTCCCTGATTAGTTACTGATTTTAAATGCTCAGCACTAAACACATGTGTATGCAACACCAAAAGGACTTAGCAGATTTTATACAAATCACACATACACACACACACACACGACTATATATGTGTGTACATAAATGTGTTCTCTCTGTCTCTATGTATATATATAAAACAATAATAAGTATGGTGTTATGGTGTTGGTGAATCAGGGACATTGGAGAAGGGAAGAGAATGGGTGGAATTTATGTAAATATAGTACTCATGTATTAAATTCTCAAAATTAAAGAGATGTTCAATATAGAACTTACACCCTGGGGCTAGAGAAATGGCTCAGTTGTCAAGAGGACCTATTGCCCTTCCAGAGGACCAGAGTTAGATTCCCAGGCCCACATGGGATTTCTCACAACCACCTGTAATTCTAGGTCCACATGAACTGACACCCTATACACTGCCCCACACTTGACAAATACACATAGACAGACATATGCATAAAAAAAACTTTAAAAAGATTCATTCATATATGATAAATTTGAACATTTTGTGTATTTAAGTTTTTAAATCATATTATTTCTGACATTGACATTTTTGATTATTTGTAGATTACATTTCTGTAAACTTGCCTTCTTTTGTTTTAATTGAATCATTGTGTATTGTATACAGAACATCTCAGTCTTAATCATCTTTATACTTGCTTCTCCACTGTCACTCCCCATAGCCTCTTAACTAGAATCCATACACTCTTTCATCTGTACTAAGGTCTATTGTGTCAAATTGTGTTCCCAAATTTTCCTCAGTACAGGTTCATATGCAGAGGTTTAGTTTGGAGCTTCTCCTTTAAGGAAGATTAGCTCACCCAAAAGTCATCAGTTGCCAATATTTCTCCAGCAAAGATTGGGGTCACTGCTGTAGGTTCTTATGAGCAGAGTCCCTGGAACTTGTAGGAGTCTCTTTCCATATGATCTTTCCCCTCCTTACTGGCTAAGGAAGTTTGTGCAATTATTTTGTTAAAATTACTATTTTGTCTTTCTGTATTATTCTCATAGAGGCTAGTTTTTCTTAGATGCTGATCTTTGCTCAGTCTCTTACACAAACCTGTAGGCCTATCTGTTTTTCTTTGTCTTTATCTTCCTTGTGAGGGATATTAATTAAAATATTACTAAGCAAATATTGGACTTTTCTTCTATTAATCGGTCTTATGTCAGCCCTCATCAAACCCTCAAGAAGAATCATACATTTTTATGTAGTATATAATGGTGATATATATATATATATATATATATGGATAAAATATGAAAATTTGTGCCTCATAACTGTGATTTATAAGATTAAGGTATTAGAACATGATTAATTTGCTTGAATTTTATTTTATACTCAAACTATGACTTTCTGAAGGTATTACATAACTGTAGTGAATTCTGTAATTCAAATTTAACATAATGAGTTTTATCTGAATTGATGTAACATGGAAGATTTTCAGGTAAAAATTACATTTAAAATGGGACAGTATTAGATATAGAAATGTCAATTATATAAGTAATTTTAATATCTGGAAAATTATTTCAATTGACAACTATTTACTTCCTTGTTTTCATCAATCAGTCACTTAATCATATCTGCTCCTTGGATCCACGTTTCTCTATATCTTCCATCAAAGTGTAGCTGACTTATTGTTTTGTCTGTTGGTCTAGGCAATAGTAATTCATAACAACCAAGGAAAAGGATTGAGTAGGTTATGGTTGACCTTAGAAAATTTAAAGTTAGGAAGTGCTTTCTTCCATAAAAAAGTGCAAATAAAAATCAAATGTGCACTTAAAACACTTGCAAAGTCATGGAGAAAACCTTTATATATGACTACATACAATCTAATATACAACTTGTCATTTAGAACACTCATATTATAGCATGCACAGAATATTTGTAATTTTCCTCAGCTTTAATTATCCTGTAAAGTCAAAAGGCATTGATTCCTTTCTGAAATATGTGTTGTCAATCTATACCCCAGAAAAATGTATATATTTAAAATATATATTCAAGTGGTTAGATCAAATTATCAAGAAAGTTTGGAATGCTGGCTTTCATATTAATTAATATTTTCTTATTTATGAAAGATATTTTTAAAAGGGGAATGATTTGCTTGATCTGAAGAGAAACCAGAGTACACAAGACTCCTGCCAGCTGGATGAGACAGCTACCCAGCACAGAATGAGGGGAATGGGCAGAAGGCCCTAACCCTAGACTAAGAACTATTGGTATCTGATTATTGCTTAATGAGAAATAGTAGATCTTCCTTGAGGGAATCACTTCATAGTCTGTTTAGGCTCCAGTGGATGAACTTGCACTGAGACATTAGGGTCCAAATGCTTGACCAGATAGGACTTAACATATATGACAGAATGCATGAAATCCAGTAGGCTAAGGGAGGGTGTGGATGAAGGAATTTGATTAATCTCCATTATATGAAAGGCACAAAAACTAAATAAAATATTTTAAAATGACAGTTTGATTCTTAAGAATGTCTGCCAAAAAAACCACATCTTTTTACTAAATTTCTTTCATTCAGAAATATTTATTGGATTTTATACTCAAGGAAACTAAACCTAATAGCATGACTTCGTAGTGCTGAAATCCTGATAAGGTAGATCAACAATAATTTAACCGTGGTGTGAAAAATTATTGGATAGACATGTTCTGCAAGGTCACAGAGAAACAGGATACTGATTGCTGAAAATCAAAGAGGAAATGGCATGAGAACTGATTTCAGAAGCATGGCTAAAGGAATAGAGAGAAATGGCAATAGCAGCATTGACAATATAACAAATTCCCTGGTTTTATCAAAGTCTATTCAAGGCACGGAGTACTTGATAATAATTAATGTGAATCTATTTATAAGTAGATAGATGAAGTTAACACTCAGGCGTGCCCACCTCCACACATACATCCCCACAATGAATTTTATCCTTGACCTAGGAAAGACCATCTGATGGTTGTTGTTTCACCTGTTGCTCTGTATAACTGTCTTTACTTACATTTTAATGCTATAAAATAGATTTTATTCTGAAAAGATTTCAAAATTAGAGATGGACTTGGGAGTGGCTCTTTGTTCAAAGTGCTTGCTGCTCACCTATGAGGATCTGAGTTCAGATTCCTAGCATCCATGTAAAAACCTGGACACATCAGTGTGTAAGTATGATTCTTGCATTTAGGAGGTACAGACAACAGGAGACCTGGGATTTGCTAACTAATAAGTTTAGGCAAATGAGGTTCAGGTTCTGTGAGGCAGCCTTTCACAAAGATAAGGTGGAAAGATGAAGAAAGATACCTGATATCAATCACTGCCTTCCACATTCATGTGTACTTGTGTTCATCCACATGGGCACACGTATATATCTTAACACACACACACAAACATATATATATATATATATATATATATACACACACATATATATATATATATATATATATATATCACAGTGAAGATTTAGGGTTACTATTATGTTTATTGTAGAAATATTACCACAGATATGTGCAATGCATCCTTCCAATTACAAAACTTTATATGTGAACTTTCATTTGTAATTTAATTCCATGAATGGCTTTGTCTCCTTCCTCTTATGGATATTGTTTTATACTTTCAAATACTTATATACTAATTATGCTCTCATTTTTAAATCTGCTGGAAAGTTCACATTAAGTGTGTGATTTGCACATTCTCTGTCTATGTCTGTTTTAAATAATATATATTGTTCAAGTGCCCCTTCTCTGAGTTGTCATATTTTGAAACAAAAGAGAGAGAGCAAAGCAGTCTAAAGAAATCAAGTGTTACAAGAACAATATAAAGCCTATGGCCTTCGTGAGTACACATTTTCTTCACTTCTAACCTTATAAGCCCTTTATAATTCTATCCTGTGTGTATATGATTTACAGATAGTGCTCACTTAATATAAATGCTACCTTAAGAGACTAGTGAGTGTAGTCTAATATCTAAATATCTAGCTTCACAGAGGAGCTATAGACAAATTAATTTTAAAACAGGCATTAATTTTAAAACTGGTTATGTATATTTATTCAATTTATAATCTTTTTATTTTTTATAATGCAAGCCACATACTGAAGCATCCATTGCTGTGATCCCAGAACTCAACAAAAATGCTACTTGCCAGCCATACAACTTCACATTACAAATCAGCTATTGTTCACTGATTGGATTGAAACATATCAATCTGTCTTTTCTAGTCAGAAAATTAAATGAAAAAAAAACACTTAGGCAATTTGAATTATTCACAATGGCAGGACAAGTAAATGCTCAATGCCTTTGCTGCTGCTGATCATATCACAGTGTGTATTCTGTAACCCATGCAAGAGAAGCAGAGAGGGGATTCCATTAGAAAACTGATGATCTTTCATTTCTGTGCCAAATCAAGGTAAGGACAAGGGAAGTGCTTAACTCTTCAAAAGAAATGCATTTTTCTTCTTTTGCTTAGCTTCTGAGATGAGTTTATATGGAAATCAAGTCTGCACAATCTATGGGAATTAAAAGCATCTTTGATCTCTCCAAAAGTTAGAGATCTCCATATGGCAAGAATGTATTTCTGACTTGTTATGGTGATGGGACAGATTCTGCTGTGAGTGACAGTCACACCATCCCTGCTAAACCTAAAGGCTCAAACACTACCAGTATTTGTAGCTTTACCTGTCCTTTGGGAAGCCATCATCTGCGTTAGAACAAGCACGATCTGCTCCAGGGCCAGATGTTCATTTTCGATTTCATGTTAATTTGCTGACAGATTAGGGTGCTAGGGGAAACTCACAATTTTGAGCTTATTCTCCAGAACATAAAGCAGACTGTCCCTTTTGCCCTGGTTTTGTGCTGTCTTTACTTTCTTGGTGCTACCTTTATTCTTTTAAGTTTCAGTCACCTCATGCCTTTGTCTCCCTGGTACCATCAAAATCCTTCTCTTGCCATCGTATACAAAGGACTTATCTTATTTTGTTCTTATCTTTCCATTGTGAAACCCAAGCACTGGACCAATCTAACAAATTATCATGATCTAAATTGAATGATATAAAGTGTAGCATCATATGAAAAGTTGCGTAATGCAAAGATTGATGACATAGATTCCCTAAGTTCACAATAATTTAATGACTTTCATCTTAATTTAAAAACAAGCTCACTACATTTGCCTCAGTTTCACTTTTTGAATGCTTTCCTATGTACAATAGCTTTCCCCTACAGAATCAAGATGTTTACTTATGTCTACCACACCCTTAAAGTGACTGGTTATTAATAACTCAACTCATTGTCTTTACAGGAACTCCCAAGAACCAGTGAGAAATCCATAGACATTGTGATGATTAATTCTGAAGTAGTAGTAACTCCCTGCAAAATCTGCATCCAAGTAAGAAGTAGTTTATGTGAGAACCTTGATTCCGGATTTTTCCCAGTAAAATTTTATATTATATAGTTATGAAAATCATTTATCATGAATAAATGAAGAATGTAGGATAAATGCTAACCCTAAACTTTATTTTTCATGAATGAGTTTTTAATAGTTTATTGTTCCAAATAATATATATTTTAGCAAAACTTATAAAAATAACCCAGACATGAAATAAAATTCAAAATAGATCTTAAGCATGGACAGGATAAATAATTAATATACAATGAATGTCTAAATAATCAATTCTGGAATTTTTTATAATTACATAGAAGTATAATCTACCTATAGTAAAATGCAGATTTCCATGAGCCTTAAAGAAATGAAAATGTGAATATGGTAACAGAATTGGGGGTGGATCTGAGAGAAGATGGAGAAGATTTGAATATAATCAAATATATTGTATGAAATTCTCAAGGAATTAATAAAAAATTAAGACATTGAATATTCCTACCACCTCTGAATATTACTTCATGCCCCATTAAAATCAGAGGCAATAAATATTTTGATATTTATAAGCCCATATTAGTTGACTTACTTGCTATTGATTCTTTAGAAAACATAGCTTGCATGCATTCATGTCTGCCTTCTTTCACTCAACATAGTTTCCTTTTAGCATTCAGTCATATTAATGTATTTATCAATACTTCTTTCCTAATTGTATCACTATGACAGCAGGACACAAATCTTCTAGTTATTTAGATGGAGTACTTTCTTCAATTATAAATAAAACTCATATGAGCTTTATTGCATATTTTGCCAACCAGCTGTTTTTGTAGTTGAGAGTTAACAACTGAGTGTTGTTGATTCCCTTTCTCTTTCTGTGTCATACAAAGCGCCTTCTATTACTATGAAAGCTAGCCATCAGAAATATAGCTGCAAAGTCAATACCACCTTGACATTTCCTTGTCAGTTTTGTGACTCAGCTATGAATTATCTTCAGCAATAGTGCATTACTGTCACGTTCTTGTGGGTAACCAGGTACAGTGGCAATATCCAGTATTGTTGGAGGATCTGTGGGAACTCTGGTCAATAAATCCAAAAGTGGGAGCACATTTCTGCCATTAGGCTTTTCAATTGCTAGCTTGTGATTTATTTATGTATATGTATGCATACATGTATGTGTATATGTCATAGCACATATTTGGTAGTCAGAGGACAAATTGTGGGAGTCTGGGAGTCAGTTTTGTCCTTCCGCCATGTTTGGCCTGGAGATTGAACTCAAGTTTCCAGGTTCAGAGAGACATACCATAACTACCTGAGTCACCTTGTCAGACCATGTTCCTTTTAATATATTTTATAGTTTTTTTTATTTCATACAAAACATCTTCATCATCTTTATACTCCCTCCTCACTCCAACCCTTCCACATCACCTCCCACTGGAGTTCACGCATTCTGTCATATATGTCAAAGTTCCAGGATCTAGTAACCAATTCCAAATCAGTAATTTAGTTACAGTTTATATGTAGATTCAGTTGTAAGGCTTTCTATTTCAGCAGTACTTTTGAGAGGCCTTTTGTTCTCATTGAAACCTCTTCCATTAACCATTTATCTCAGAAATGTTAGTCTACAGCCATAGAACCCACCTAGTCTGATTCTAGTTCCACCCAGCACTCTCAGATGCAAACGTCACCTTTGTTAGCAGATGAAGAAATCCTTTAGACAGCACTGGGCTTTCACTAGGTTGTAATATTGTATATTCGCTGCTGTCTCTAAATGACTATCATTTCATGTTTTATTAATGGTACCTTGGGTATAAGTAGTTGACTTTTAAGACAGGATAATTACATAACAATTTGACTTCCTACCCTCTAAACTGCCAACTGTAAGGAGATAGAGCTTTCCAATGTAACTGTTTTTTTTTTTCTTTTCATCTCTCACATGAGCAGATTGAATAAAGGCATGATTTTCTATAGACATTCTTGAAGAAGGCATAAGAAGTAGGATTACTCAAATCCTAATTTCCAAATCTTATAAATCTGTTGTCTGGGACACACAAATGGGGAGTGCTGAAAAACTTTACCATGCAGCAAAGTGTCAGGAAATCTGACAATCGTAGTATAAGTTGCCCAAACTTGAAAATGGGAAATCTTTACTTTTTACTACAGTTTTATTAGTTTTTTAAGGTTTAGGGTCTGTTAAATGCATGGATTGCTTTCATATTTTCAAGAGCTTTTATATTGTAATGATAGAAATCTGATTCAAACTATCTGAAGTATAAAGCTTATTGGTTTGTTGCCTAGCTAGTAACTGTGAGTATACGTTTATTTTGTACTTAAAAGAGTAATTCACTATACTTTAGAAAAATATACCAATCGTACATAATGAGGTACTAGAAAAAAAATTAGATAGTCCCACACAATACCTATTAGAGTGACGCAAGTTAAACCCACTGGGTCACAGAGCAAAAGAAAAACTAAACAGAAATCATGAAGGTGGAGTGGGAAATGGGTGGAAGGAAGGCAGGAAGTTGGTTAATGAGAGTAGAAGGATGATAATGACCATGACTACCATATACATGCATCATATTGTCAAACCATAAATTAACAGAAAAGAGGTTAACACAGATCACCTGGAATTAAAATAGAATATCATGATGATCAAGAACCTATTTCTCCTACCTGGACATCATTTTAGGGCATTATCTTACTAGATTTTATGTACCTATCCAGAAACTCAAAGAATCCTCATCAGAAAATGAAACAATTTGATGAGAGAGGATAGTGTTCTGTGTATCTAAAGGGTAGCGAATTGGATGTGGAAGGCAAATTGTTGACAATGTCAGGAAGAGTTTTCAAGTTGAAGAACAGATGTCAGGAATCAGCATGGTCCAGTGAAGAAGTTTAGAATGAATTTTCTCAGCAAAATAGATTTTGAGTTCTTCTGCATGGCACACACTAACCTCAGGCTAATTGCAACAGAAACTCAATTATATTTTATGTAATATGAAAGATTATAGAATTTTCAGGATTTCTTTTAATCTGGCCCTCAGTTTTTTGATGATCAAATTGGTTTGCAAAGGAAATTCCATAGATCTCTAAAATGAGAATAATTTATTTTTTGTTGGAATAAGCATAATGCATATGCACACATCTATGTATACATACACCCACCCACCCCCATTGATATTATGGGATAAGGAAAGAAAAGACTTCCACATAGTGATCAGTAGAGTGGTGCCTTCAGAATTGCTGATAGGTCCCTGTATATCTAGCAATATTTTGTTTTTTCCTTGAGATGAGAGTAAACCAGCATCACTGTGGAAAAGTTGATTTTTTACCTTTAGTGTATTAGCTCTTAAGAAGAAAATCTGACTCCTGAATAAAGATTTGATAACTATGTTTTAAAACAGTTAGGTTAATGACTTTAAGTTGATCTAACCACACTGACGCTGATACATACTGATAGCAAATAAGTGATTACACTTACAATGTATTGTATTAAATTTAGACATATGTATTGCACATGAAACTTACAGGCATATGTAATCCTGAAAATCATACAAAAATCAATGGAATATTTTACCGCCATTGTCAGGGTTCTGTAATAAAGTCAGAGTGTGAAGAGATGATGTCCCTGCATTTATGTGAAATAAAGAATCTGCTGGCATTAAGAATTGCAAAGAAATATTGAAGCTCTAAATTCAAATGGATGTGGTTTCTATAAAAAATTCATGACCTTGACTTGATTAGTTCACTATGTTTTATTGCCTGATACTTGCTTTAATTTAAGTTAAATGATCAGCTATTAAAAAGTTTTACCCCCTAATCATTCTCTTTATTCTGAGAAGTCAATTTAACATCCGTAAAGTCCCTTTATCTGTGGATTCTCTTTTTTGGTCTTTGCTACCACAAAGGAAGCAGTTATTAAGTAACAATGGATGATTAACCTCTGCATGTTTGGTACTTCTAATGGACATACTAATTTAATAACTATTAAAACAATTTTGAAAATGTTCTTTATATCTGGTCAATATGCAGCAACATATTAATCAATCTTCCTAACCATCTCTAAATTTATAGTATCAGTTTATAAAATGGGGATATTATTAATATACACAATTTAAAGTACTATCTCTTGGAGAATGCTGGGTGAGGGAGGTACTATTTGAGTATAATTCCCACAATAGAGAATATTTACAAACCACTCAAAGCTTTGGGTTCATGACATAGTGGAGAGCATAGTTGACTCCCCAAACTTTATGCTCTCCAATATCAGATCATGAATTGTTTGATTAGAATTTGGCTTAAGAAAATTATTAAAAGTAAGGAACCTCAAAATATGCCCACAGTGCACTAGAGGCACAAAATGCTATATGAGCAAACAACAGCCTTCAAACTGGATTTAAGTCTGAATTCACAAGATGTTGCCCATATCTGGCACTGCTCTCAGGGCCACGAACCTGTGGCTGGACACATCACAGGCCAGAGGGGAGAACCTATTACCAGTATTCTGCTAAATGAACTTAGTACTAAGATGACTCCTGATGACTTAGTTTGAAATTCTCAAAGAATTAGTAAAAGATTATATAAAAGATTTCCACTCTGTGAAGGTATCATTATACATATTTCTGTATAAGAGAGTGTTTGTATAGTGACAGTAAAGTAGAATGTAATGAAGCATTACGTTTAAGAACTCAGCAAGAGGTTTTAGAGGTATATGCAACATAAAGGAAGAAAGGCTTGAAATCTGCTGTAATTTTGAAATGCTAAAATTTAATAAGTGAGGTATTGCTAAAAGTTGAGCAAGCTTTGTAGCCCAGGGACTATCGCCTCATTGCTTACACCTACTGTGGTAACTGTCTGCTTCTTCCTGTCATGGCACCTTCATGGGAAACATCTGGAAATCATAGAAGCTTTGGAATTCCCAGGATATTTGGAAATAATTAAATGTAATTCAGTTTTACTTTCTCCTGGGATGGTATTTATGATTTTATTTCTCTACTTTCAAATCCTCCTATCTTCCTCCTCCTCCTCTCTCTAACAATTTCCTTTGAGGATTTCTTGCAATTTCATGCTTCTCAATATTGATATAAAAAGTATCTATTGCTGATTGTAAAGAAAATAACTGTAAGGCTAGAGCAGAAAGATAAATGTGTATTAATGTGGGGAGTTCTTGCACTTTCACTGTTTATTTCATGTATTCAGCCATGCTCTGATTTTTTTACAGGGTTTTGTAGCAAGGTCTAAGAGCACAATAGGAAGCTGTTACCGAAAGACATTTAATATCATCTGATTCTCTGACTAGAAACAGCCTAATTATTGCCAGAATTCATTGTTGCAATAACTATTTTCTTCACCATCTCCACCTACATTTTATAAGAAGTAAAAATCGAACATTTTCTATATAACAAGAGCTTTACCATCTGTCCACCTCTCACCTGCTTTTGAAAATTTAAGGGGTGTCACATAAACCTATTTCAGGTCTGGAATATTTCTATCAGGTTAAAAGGTATGGAATCGGCATCTTTGTAGGCAAAATCTATGACAAATGGCACTGATGAATAGCCACACATAAATACATGTGAGTCCTAATTCCTGCTCTTGCCCTGTTCACAAAGACAGATGAACTTTTTTGTCTGCATTGTTGCTCAAAGACGCATGTGCTAAAAATTTGGTTTCTAAGATGATGCTGGGTCCCAATCTAATGGGTGAGAAGAAAGGCATTTATGTCAGTGGAGAGAGCCACTGAAGTGATTTGGGGACCACACTCACTTCTATCTCTCGTTTGCTATCTTTACTGACACAAGTGGTTTGTTCCAGCATGTGTTCCTACCATAATGTGCCGCCTCACTCTGTGTCAGTCAGTCATGGTCAGAAATCTTCAAAAGTATCAGCTAAATGATTTCCAAATGGATTCTTTTCATTTTACAAATTGACTGTCTTGTGTGCTTGTTAGAGTAATGGAAAACTAACAGAAAAAAATAGATTGATGTGTCTAGACCTTATCTCTCTTGGCATAAAATACTCAATATTTATGCTAGATATTCACTATCATATTATATATTATGTCTTTATGAGAGATTAAGAACTGTAATTTGATCTTTATCACCCTTAAATTAGAAAGAAATGCTTGATCAGTAAACTGTCTATGTCTCTCATTTGTACCACAGATTGTTGTTTAAGTATTGGGAAACATTATGTGATTAAAACATTCCTTAATTTGAAGCCTATTTATCCTTCTCTGATTTACTTTCCAGGTGGATTTAGATATTAGATCATCCTTCTCTCTTAGTGTTATTACATTCTTTCCAAATTTGTATGCCACTCTTGGCTGTTTTAACATAAAAATAAGACAGATTGCATAAAGAGTTTCTAGTCATGTAGTATTTGAAATGCATAATGTCAGAACAATAAATTTAACACGAATATTAGGAAATAGTTTCAGTGTTGTTTTCTTTTGACTGTAGATGTGTAAGTCAAAATCTTTCAGTTCAATGATTCTCTAATCTTACAAAAGGGCAAATCTACAGTCTTCTCTTTTACTGAAGGAATCTCAGAGCCTTCGCTTTTGGTTGTCATTTCATAAGGCACTCTGGATTAAGCTCCGTACTATAAGGTTTCACCTTTCTTTATGCTGCATATCTTTCAGTGAAAGCTTCTTTTTGTTTTTTTATGTATTCAGTTCAAATTTTATCTTAAACAGAAGCTTATCATCTGATTTATTTATTTATAATTGAACAAGGAGGATCTAATATCACAAATGTAGTCATAAAATTCTTACCTTCTTTGAGGATGCTCCAGTCAGGTATGTATCGTATTGTATGAGACATGGGGCAGAGCTAGCATGGCATTGCTTCATATTCATGGATGGCATTGAAATGCAGTCGTAAGGAGGAAGTACTAGCTATACTGAATGTAGGAATATCTATAAACAGGAAATAACCAGTAAAGGTCTTCTTCTTATTTCCTCATAATATACTTTACTTATGCACAGCCAAATTTTCAGAATCCTTTGGAATGTAATAAAATTGATACATTAAATTAAATAGCTACTTTTAAAAGGTTGTAAATTCATTAGCAGCTTATGTGGGACTTTCAATATATTGTATCATTCCTTACTTTATTTCTCAGGTAAACTGAAATACCTAATTTACAATTTAGAGAACATGACTGGAGATATAACTCAGTGAGTGATAGAGCAGTTGCTTAGTATACACAAGTCCTAGTTTGAATCCCCATCAGAAAAAAAAGGGAGAAAGTGAATAGATTTATGTAGCCTTCACTCTAGATTTACTCAATACTGCAGTTTCTGATAGTTTATATCCATTGTGTCACTTAGCATCACTTATTAGGGCTTATTATTAATGACTTTGTGGATTCCTTAGATAATAAAAAAGTTTAATATCCAGATTATATGGAGAAGAGAAATTTACACTTCAGATAGACCAACCATCCTGTGTGCACAAACCCCACTAAACACTAGTTCATGTAAGGACAGTGCCTGCCTAAGTCTGGTCATGTGATCTTTTGAAGTAGGGGAGAATTCATTAAGTTGAGTACAATTTTGCCGAGATGATTAAAGCATGAGCTAGCACAAACTACTAGAATGCTTCCTATTACTTCAAATCAAACCACTCCCAATTTAGTGGAATAGGCTATTTATTCTCTTTATAGTTCTGTGATATATCATTGAGTCTGAGTGCAGCTGAGAGCTTGGTCTTTTGGTTTCTTCTATGTACGCCTTGGATTGTAATGAACTATGGATTGGTTTGGGATATGGGCCAACTGGGTGGATGCTGTTCTAGTGTATGAGATCTCCAAAAGGCTATGTAGGGCAAATTCATAGTAGTTTCCAGTTCTAATGAGGTAAACAGAGTTGAGACCATTGAACCAGCATTGCTTCTGCTCCATTTACATGTCCAAAGTAAACTTGGAAACCATGGAAGTTTAAGGAATAAGATGATGCATTCGTGGGAGTTGCTTAGGGCAACTTCATTGCCAACAATTTTTGTAAAAAGATAGGAAGGAATAGTGCAATATGATTTTTGTTGTTTTGTTTCATTTTACAATTGTGAGAATGTAATTTAGAAATGGTGGCGTGTGCCGCTAATCCCAGCAGTAGAGGAAGGATTGTTATCTCCAAGCTAGCTGGTGTTATAAAGACTGTGTGTGAACCACAAAAAGAGAATGGCCACAAAACACTCATAGGTTCTGGCAAAGAAAGACAAAATATACCCAATTACCAGTATGTTTTAGGTTATGCGATTTGGTAATCTCGAATTTTATATTTTTATTTCCTAGGAGGCACATTTGTGGCCTCAGCAACTCTCACAAAAAAAAAAAAAGTTGATGGAGAATTTGAAGTGATATGCCCCATGTATGTGTTAAAGCACAGAATCTGAAGAAGATAAAATGCAGCAATAATTAATACTTTATAGCCTGAAAGCACACGTCAAAATGTAGCGTGCTTGAAGAACTATCTAGAGTCTTGAGTTTAATACGTCTTGTCAGATTTCCTAATACAGTTTTCAATATGTCTTACCTGGTGTGACTGATATTAGCTGAAAGATAGAAATGACATTGCACTGCCAATTTAAAATCAGAAAGATGTGAAAAAGTGTATGGCTCCAAACTTTTGATCAATCATTCTTTGGTGTATGTGTGTGTGTGTGTGTGTGTGTGTGTGTGTGTGTGTGTGTGTGTGTGCGTGTGCTCATTTGTGCTTACCTATGGAGGCAAGAATTTCACCTTGGATGTTTCTGTTTTGCTTTCTACCTTACCCCTGTTTTAGACAGGGTCTCTCACTGAACTGAAATCTTGTCATTTTTCTTAGACTGGTTGGCCAGAGAACCCTGAAAGTCTACCTCTCTATGCCTCCCCAGTACTGGGTCCACATTGCCATAGCTTGTTTATCTGTGTTTTCTGGGGATCTAACCTGAGATCCTTATGATTGTATAGTAAGCATTTTACTTATTGATCCACCTCTCCACCTCAAGAAGAATTTAGAACACAAGACGTAAGTCAACATCAATATGTGAGCTTTATGTTTCTTTTTAAATATTTTTATGCGTATTACTGTATTGCTTGCATGTAGATAGGTACACCCATGCCATGTAATGACTACCGACATAAGAAGAGGGTGTCATCTTCCCTGGAACTGTAGTTACCAACAGTTGTCAGCCACAATGTAGGTTCTGGGAATCAAACCCAGGTCTTCTGTGAGAGCATCCAGTGCTCTTAACTACTGAGCCATCTCTTCAGCCTTATGGGTTTATGTTTCTGAGAAATCACAGTAATCTGGTCTTTTAGTCATTCATTCTGCAGTGCACACGTGATGAGAGCAGCTGAGAGGCGTTCTTCTCAGACAACACATGTAGCACGCTACTCTTATTAGAAAAATTCTTAGAATTCTTTGCATTGTCAGACGGGAGTATAAAATTGATGGATTTTTTTTCAGAGAACAATCATATTTGATGAAAAGTTAGGGCTACAGCCCTTATGAGATAAAGCAAATAAAGCTGGGCTCCTTTGACCTCATGGAAGAAAGAATAATTTGGGCTTTCCTAAGAAATATAAGGATGTGAATTGGCCCTGCAATTTCTAAGACAAAAGGGAAAAATGGATCTAATTAGATTATAAATCATAGAGACAATCCATCTAAAAACCGTTATAAGCTCCCGGAAAGATTATTTTTAATGATAAGATTAGAATCAACCTCCTTATGAGAAAAGTCAATATTAATGGTGCTTTTGATGCCTCAGCCTGAGTGATGTCTCAGCCTGAAGGATGCTTCAGGTGAACTCTCAGTGAAAATGATAACACCACAACATGGAGATCATTCAACACCACCCTTCAAGCATGCTGGGTAGGTCTCATGAGGCCTGAATGGAATGTCTCTCCCTCTCTCTCCTCCACCTCCCCATTTTTTCTCCTTCTCTCATTCTTTTCTCTCCTCACACTTTATTGTAGTAATGAAAATACTTGAGCTCTTCCACAATGATCCTTGAGCCTTTGGAGGCAGAAGTTTGATACAGATTTCCAGTTCAGAGATAATCATCCTGGTCTCTTATTTTCTGCACTTTGGCTAGTTGTGGGGTTTTCTGTGTTAAACATCATCTGCTGCACAAGGAAACTTTTTGGAGGGGCACTGAAGATATGGCTCAGAGGTTCAGAGCACTGGCTGCTCATGTAAAGGACACACACCGGCTTGGTTCCCAGCATCCGCATGACATATGAAACTCTAGTTCAAGGGGATTCGAGATTCTTATGATCTTGAATGCATTGCAGAACATGGGTACATTTACACATGAGGAGGCAATATACTTACACACTGAAAATAATACGTGCTATTTTAAACCACTAAGAAGCTCTTTTGGTCTTTTAATCTATGGGTATAACAATAGATTATTAGGATTCACTTTAACACTATATCTCTTTAGCAAATAATAAGCTCTCCCCTATGGCCTGTGACCTGTCTAACCACATGTTCTTGGGCTTGATAGTCATGCCATGTATGAACTCTTTCTTATGATATGAACCTTAAATCCAATTACAAAGTTATTGATTACTCCCATAATAATTGTGCCACAAATGCACCAAAAGTCCTACTTGCTAGGCCAGTTGTTGGTGAAGCAGGTAGGACTGTCAAAGTCATCACTTGGTAATATTTATGATTAATTCTTTTTTTCTCTTCCAGTAGTATGCATAGCACCTTCTGGAGCTATATAGCTTTGTCCGTGTTGATGAAAATTTAACCTTTTCCTCTGTAGTCTCTGCCAAGCACCACTTTTCTCTCAGCTTCCATGAGTCTATTTTAGATTTTGTATCTATGTGAAGTCCTGCCTTTCTTGTCTTTCTGGGTCTGGTTGATATGACTTGGGATATATAATGTTCTTTAGGATCATCTGTGCTGGGATAAATATCTCAAACTTATTCTTTTAAAAGACAGACTAGTATTGCATTGTATATGCATGCCACATTTTTTTTTCTCATCTATTGGTTGGAATTTAGGTTGTTTCCCTATCTTAGCTTTTGTAAATAATGCTGCATTTAGACATGAGGCTTTTTGACATCACTTCCAAAAATGTTTCATTGCCACTAGGCATATATGCAGAAATGGGATTTGTTTCCTCTTATGGCAATATTTCTAGTTTTGAGTTCTCAGAAAACTTACTGTTTTCCATAATTTTGTATTAATTTGAATTCCTACCAACAAGGTATAAAGATTCCATTTCATTTTCTCTGTACTTTTAAGAAAATCTTGAATTTGATCTATTTTCTTTATACTAATTTTATTGAATTTTTGTGAATTTCCTGAAAAAGTCGTGATCATCTTTTTAACCCCTCCCCCATCTGTATCCTCCAATAGCACCTCTACCCAATTTCATCCATTCCATCGTGCATGTTTAAGCTTATCAAGTCAAGTTGGTGTCCCCAAATGTCCCTCAGTCCAATTTCATCCATGGGTATCTATGTCAATCAATCTAGTGTCACCCGTTAAAGATTTGTTCTCCCTCACACAGTAGTAATCAGCTGCCAGCATTCCTTGGGCTGTGATTGGGGCCTATTTGATCGTTTTTGCTATAGCTATCCCCAAATGTGTGAGATGATAGTTCACAATCGTTCTGATTTACATTTTCTTGATGATTGGTGATAATGAGCAAGTTTTCACATAATGCGCTCCATTTTACATATTGTGTTTGGAGAAACACATGTTCAGATTCAGATTCGTTGATCAGTTTTTGATTGTGTTAATTTTAGTCTTGAAACTTTGGATTTTGGTATTTATATATTTGAAATATTTACAACTTGTAAGATAGTTATCTATGAATTTCCTAGTAATTAAATTAGTTTTTTGTTTGACTCTCTCATTCGTTTGCTATAAAAAGTTAAAAAAATAATTTATTATCTTTTACATTTTTTCCTGTGTTGACTATGGTTTTGTGACATATTTAAAATATTATTAGCCAGATCTTCAGCAAGAAGCTTCTCTGTGTTTTTTTATCTATTATTTTTTTTTGTAATATTTGGCCCCGTGTTTATGCAGTTATTTCACTGTTAATGTAGATTGTGTGTGATAAGGTTACAATTTCATTATTTTATATGTGAATAGACTCTTATTCCCAAATTATTAAAGAGACTTTACCTGTGGTGGTCCCTGGGGTTCTTGTTTCTGTCCAGCAGGTCAGCTCCCAGAGGAACTTCCCCACAGGGGGCCAGGGAAAGGTGAATGTGCTGTCAGCCCACTCCCAGCCTCCAGTCCCAGAGACAATCAGACTCAACAGAGAGTCTAGGCAGAGCAGGGACTCCTTTATTAGGGAGTGCCAGGTAACATTTAAAGGCAAAAACCGTAAAGGGAATTTCCATGGTGAGGTGGGCATAACCAATTGTTTTAAAGGTCCAGTGAATATGTATAGGGTCTCTTAGCAACCTGGGACACAGCAACCTGGGACTGTTCAAGGGAGAGAAAGTTCTAGGACCTAGCTATTAATCACGCATTGTTCATGAAGGAGGAAATCTTGAGACCCAACCAGGCTGGTCACATACTGCCCAAGACCTCACGTACTGCCCAAGACCTAACTAGCTCCTTTTCAAACATAAGTTAGAACATGCCAAGACTGCACCAAGGCCCCTCCTTTCCCAATCCTGGATTCTTTTAAAACTTGCTGAAAACTGGTTGGTTGCAAACAGATGTATTTCTGAACTCTATATTCTGTTCCCTTATTTATATACCTATTTTATAAATATAATCTTTTGATCATTATGTCATGAAATTTGAAAACGGTGTTGTTCTCCTTTCAGATTTCTGTGGTTCTGTAGATTTTGTGGTTCTGTATAAATTCGAGCAATATTTTATTTTCTATTTCTCTTAAGAATAACTTAAGACATTGGTAAGATTGCATTCAGTCTCCACATGGTCATGCACACCCCATCCTTGGTCTTGCAATCTTTCTGCTCCCTTTTCCACAATGCTCTCTGGGTGAAGTTTAATATAGCAGTCCTGTCCAGGGACCCACAGTCTGCAGATTTTTATCCTCCACGCTTTGGGCATTTGTGGTCCTTTGTTGTACAGTGGAGCTTTGCTGATGAGAGTTGAGAGCTGCATTAGTATTCTCTCTACACCTGTTCCACTATGTTATGTGACCCTAGTGGTTCCATTGTAGAGGTGCCACTTGGGGTTGTGCATCTCACAGCAATTATTCTCTGTTTGTGACCAATTATGGATCTCTGTAATAGTCTCTTATGGTGGTAAAAAAAGCTTCTTTGATGAGTAGAAACTGTCCATAAGTATAAGGATACTTATTTAGGATATATTAGGAAATTACATTTGTCTAGGGATGTGATAGTCTCAGCTTTTTTTCTAAGAAATATGACTTCTGCAGCCATGTGCGTTCAGCTATGTTTACAGTACCACATAAGAGTTTCCTCTCATTGAGTGAGCTTTAAGTCCAAGGTAGCTGTTGATTTTCTGTAAGATAAATGTTCCACTTCTCACCAATAATGTTTCCTGTACTTGTCATTGTTCTGATTATTAGACTTTAAAGCTCAGGTTGGAACACTGATAAATTTTCTCCTTTAGCAGCTTGCATAGTGAATTTCTAGGTTATTTGGATAGTATAGACAGTTGACAAATATTTCTTACAAGGATTGTATCATTATTCAGTCATTACAAATTCCCCAAGAAAAGACATTATTTACTAGAAAAAAAATTGCATATAAATTTTTCAAATTCAAGAACATATAAAATGCACAATGCCTGAGACATTTGTGTGGGAGGGAGGAGTAGAAGATTAGAAACAGAGAAGTTGGAAATATCAAAACAATTCCATATTCCTGCATGGGATACTATCCTAATTGATTTAGAAAGAATGATCCTAATATAAAAAGAAGACAGAGAGCCTAAAGGCAACATAATATTTAGTGTAAGGATAAAATAAATGAAGATATTCCAGTAAAAGAAGAAATATCATAACATTCACCAAGTACATGTGTCAAAGTATTCAGAAAAACTAATAAAAATCTTTAAAATGTAAAAGAGTGTTAATATATAATAATGCTAGTGTAAGAAATACAATAACAGACAACAAAAGCTCAACATATTGTCTGAAAGGAGTGACCAGAGAAATATATAATAGAAATTAAAATAAAAATATTCATTTGTTGTATGGGAGAAATAAGTTTAAGAAGATAATAATCTCCACAAAAATACAGAAATTTTCTCAATTTAATAAAGTCTGTATTTTTTCTCCTTATGTCAAAAGTAAGAATAATAAGTCTGTGTTCAGGATTCAACAAGGAACAGACATAAACTGTAGGAAAATGCTGTCTTCTAACCAATAATCAAAACTCATGCTAATATCACAGTTGTTTTTCTAAAACAATCAACATAGGAAAAACATGATATCTTGTCACTATTTTAAAGAAAAGCAATAGACAAATATCACACATTTTACTCAGAACAGAAATGACTGTGATGTAAAATAGTGGACAAAACATATTCTCATTTGTATAAAGATTCTGATAAAATAGTATATGCTAACTAATGAAAAGATTTGTAACCATAAAATGTTGAATATATAAGTAGAATAAACAGAGAAAAAGATATGATTAAATAATTACTATGAATAATTTTTATGAAAATATAAAGTAAATGTACTTGTCTTGCAAGTATTTGTATGTAAAGTTTAGATCATTTTTCAGTCCTTAAATCAATTCACTGAACAATATTGGAGAGGAAGGACATTTGAAGAAGGAGAATATATGTTCAATTTCTTTATATTTTTAGGTTGCGGCTACTCAGTTTTTTTTCTAGAATAAAGTAGGTTCTCAGAAGCAACTAGTGTTGCTAGAAATGAAAACAAAATGTAAATCAAGGATGATTTGGAAGACTATAAAATGATTCCTTCAAAGCAGTAGCACAAAAGATAAAAGAATCCAATGAATGTGTAAATAAGTCTAAGTCTCATGAAATATGTGGAGATGTATTTCGTTGTGGAATAAACATTTTTAAACAAAAGTCATAATGGGCTAGAGTTATACCAAATACTACCAAAACATGATGAAAAGGATTATTATGGTCTCATAGACTCACCTCCAAAATGATTCTTAATCACAAGGAAAAATAGATTCTGGAAAATTTGTTAAACAGGGACTAAGCTGAACAAAGGGATATCGGCTTGACTTACAATAGTGTGTACAGAAGACAGAAGCATCATTTTGTAGAATATGGAAAGAGAAAACAAGGCATCAATCTAATCATCAGGAAATAAAAGAACAAACTTAAAGTGACAGAAGTTCTGTATGACAACTGGCACATGTACTTAAAATATTTCATTGTCAACACAGAAAAATCGGACTGTGGAAATGTGGCTTGCTTTTCGCCTTCTATCTTTAACTCATTAATGAAGATTAAAGAACCTCGACAAATAAAATGAATAATTGCTAATACTTAGATAGTGCCAGATCAAAATAGGCCCAAAACAATATAGAATGCTATTGAAATAATAAAAATTTAGTAGGGATCATAATTTAGCTATCAATATTTTGCTCATGTTAAGTTGCCTCAGTGTTTTGGTATGACTGATATATTAATATTTAGAGGTTAATTGTGATATATTCTGTAAGGTAAATTTCCTGTACATAGACTTGTTTAGATACACACTGATGTGCATACATATGTGTAAATATCGATGATATATTTTGTGTAACATATAAAATCAGGACAAGAGAGAACAATACAAATGGTTGAGAGATTAAGTAGAGGTGGAAAAATTATAAAAATATTCTCATTTATGTATATATAGGTGTTGTTCTGTTCTTTGAATTTTTTCTTATATTCAAAATCTTAAAACGTAGGGCAAGTGTTGCTCTACTCTAAAATTTTAAAATAAATTAGACTGCTTAGTCGAGTTACAAGGGTAACCTTGATAATTTCTAGAAAATAATATTAAAATATTGAAATATAGTAGTTATTGAAATTAAATTCTAATAGTACATGAAGATAGTTTTTTGAAAGCAGTACATATCCTAACATCCAAATATTGACATATTTTTGTGTCTATGTGTATTTTAATGTCTAAATTGGAGGGCATATGCTCCAATAATCTTGGTAGTTATTGTTGGAGTGTTGAAAAATTGAAAGATCATATTCTATTTTCCCTATACTGGTGACAAATTTTCTATTTTGATAAGCAAACAACCACAGAAGTACAGTCAAATTACAAGTGATTGTTCATTGACCAGGATGCTCAGAGGGGAAAGTCAGTTGCTGCCAAGTCTGACAACCTGAGTCCCCTGAGTTTGAACCCTGGAAACCACATGGAGGAAACAGAAACAATCTCTTTGAAGTTGTCCTCTGATCTCTGCTCTGTGACATGTATATACACACGGACACACAGATACAGACACAGACACACACACACACAAATGTAAAACAATAAAAAGTGCTCATATACTTTGATTATTTTTCTTAAGATTAAATATAACATTTTGTCATTTAGTTTAGTATAGTCTCCTAATTGTTTTATTTGATGTGAAAATTGCCATTGAAAATATTTATTCCAGGTAAGTTCTAGTTCTGATCTTCTAGCTCCTACTGTTCTTAGCAATATGGTCTAATTTTCAAATTCTGGGTGGCCATAAGAGGCTGTGATGATAGCCTATTTTAGGAATGTCTAGACTACCTCTGCCAGTAACTTGAAAGGTTTCTCCTGTCTAATACTTTGTTTCTTATTATATAGCCTTCTTCTCTACAAATGCATTCATGTACAGATATTGTATGTGTAATTTCAGTATGCTTTTGAATTTTTACCCACATCTTCTATTGAAGACTAGCTCTCATAGTTTCAGAGGATACTATGCAAGTGCTAAGGGAGAAAAACCAATCAATGGTTCAGCCTAAGCTTTAAAGTCTAATAACCACAAAATGACTTGTACAATAAACTATCTCTATTGCTGGAGTAGTGGCACTTTTATCTTGTGGGTTACTATCAGCTACCAAATTGTGACTTAAAGCCTACTCAGTGGAAGGAAACTCAAGTGTGGTACTGTAAACATAGTCAAATATACATGACTGAAGAGGCCAAAGATGCTATATATATAATATATAATATATATAATAATATATATATCACATTCAGAGAAAAATGTAATTTCTTATTGTATGCTAAATATGCACCCTTATATACACAGACAAGTACTTCTGTCATCACTAATCAGAGAAGCTTCTTTTGAAGCATATGGAGACTATTACAGAGCTCTACAAGTGATCAAATACAAAGAATAAGAGTCTGTGAAATGCTTGGCCCTAAGTGACATGTCTACAATGGAACTTCCAAATCCTAAAATTCATGAAACATAGTGGTACAGGGGCTAGAAAGAAGAATAATAATGCATCTCTAAACTCCCACCAGCAATCGTCCCTCATGGTACTGAGGTGGATTGGCAAAGAAAACCACAACTGTCCAAATGTAAAGAATAAGAAACTGCAGTGTGCGTGTGTCACCAGATGGAATTCTTATATTCAACATTCTCAACGCAGAGTGCAGGGACCATTGTAGAAGAGTGGGGATAGAAAGATTGTAAGAGCCAGAGGTGGTGGATGACCAAAAGGAAACAGTTTTCCAGGCTTCTGTGTTCACTTGCTCATGTGAATTTATAGCAATGGTTACTTCATGCACAAGACCCACGCAAACTCCAACCAGGTGAAAACTCAGCGTAGAACTTGGGAAATGGTCAAGAAGCCCCAAAGTTAGCTGAGGAACTACTGGCAACTGATTACTTCTGGGTGAGGGAGAGTTGCTTTTTTTTAAGAGAGATAGGTTGACCAGGATCCTGTGGATCCTGGGGACACAAACATATATATATATATATATACATATATATATATATATATATATATATATATATGTATATATATATATGTATATATATACATATATATACATATATATATATATAACATGAAATATGATAGGGAAGTAGGTGGAGTATAGTTAAAGGAAGGGATCTAAAATGATTAAGATGCATCATATGAAAAGCACAAATTCACTAAAAAATATATATTAAAAGAGAATTCATTGCTTTAGATTTCCTACCTTTTAAATTAAGGCATTTACATTGCTCTTCTTGGAAAATCTTCCTATATATATTTTTCTATAAAAGAAAAGAATGAAAATTCTTCTCACCTCACTGTAGAGAAACGCCTGCAAACACAGTGGTTGTGGAGCTTAAGATGACTGTCTTTAGCATTAACCAGATTTCCTGGAATTCTGTATGACTGCATAGCTGTTGTCTAGCCAGTTACCAAGCCTCTCACATACCCCATCTTGTCAAGAATTTCACTGTTCACTAAAAAATGAAATATTTGATAAAGCAAAGTACATAGTTTTTCTTTCTTGAAGCATATTTGTCATCAACATGAGAAAGCTGATGACTCACCCATTTTAAATTCCTCTCATATTGCTAGGAAAAGGACCAGACATAATCTTTTTCATAACGACTCAGAAAGTTCTACTGAACTAGAGAGCAGATGATAATTTTAATCATTTAAAATATTCACAAATTAGATGGAAAGAGACAAAGAACCACATTCCATTAAAAATAATGTGTTGAGGGAACTCGCATGTGTTTACAGGAACTTCTTCCCTCCGCTAGTTCAAATTTGTAGAACTTATATGCATTTGGGAAAATTTTGAAAACTTTTCCTTAGACTTGGAAAGCAAGACTATGTAGTGAATTTTCATGGAAAATATCTTATCTACAAAATTACTCAAATCAGGTACATTCATATAGAAAATGTTTCTTTGTATTTTTCGTTGAATTTCAATTCAGTTTCCTGTTTTCTATTTTAAGAGAACAGGAAAATTATGCTCTTATACTATTAACAAACTGCTTTTCTTCCTTTCCTTTCCCTCTTCCTTCCTTCCTTCTTTCTTTCCCTTCTCTTCCTCCTCTTCCTCCCCTGCATTCTGGAACTAGAGGACGTGGGGCATCCAAATCCCATGCTCTTTCAATCACAAAGTCATTGCTCTCTCAAACCATGAACCTCGACATGTCTCTTTTTTCCTCCTGAAGTTGTCATGTATCAGGTATGTGAGCACAGTGACAAAAGAACTAATGCACACCGAGTGAAACCATTTCCTCTACAAGTCTCCTTGTTCTTTTGCTGTTGTCTCAGTCATCACTACCTAGCAGGAAGACACTTGTTCTCAGGTTCTGAGAAAATGAAGCCCGTGAGAATGCTGGTTCCTCCCATAAAGTGCTGTGATTAAGCATCTGCATATAACCTGCATCTCTATACACTTCAGATCATTGGTGAACCACCCATAATATCAAATCCACACGTAAGGATGGAGAAGATCGACTGCACTGGGACAAATCTGGATCGCAGATTTCATATTACATAAGTTCTTGCTAGGTAGTTAAAACGATCTCTTTTGTAAAATGGAAAATTTAGGATCCTTTTACATGTATTGAAAAATTACAAAGACATCACAGAATTACTACCCTTCCTGTAATTTTCCTTAATTTTAACATCATACACAAATAGGACATTTGTCACTGCTGAGAAACCCACAATTAACACATTTTTATTAATCGAATTACAGACTATACAGATTTGACAAGTTTTTCATTCATGAGAATTAAAACGTATTTTTTCTTTTAACAGTTGACTTTACACATGAAATGTAGTATCACTTAACTCTCTAATATCATCTATGATTTATCAGTTAATATGAAATATTTTGAGAATTTTACCCCTTAAGGTTTAATAGGAGTCTCTGCAAGATTTGGGCTTCTTTTTGTATATCTGAATTCCATGTAAACTGTTTTTCTCTGTGGATATTACGATATAATTTTGACATAATATATCTATTCTTCTCTCTTAGTCTGCCCAGGAACAGATGGTAATTCCCCTTCACATCCATTATTGATCATATTACAGTGTGGTAGCTGCCAATATATTAACACAATTGTCAATGTCCTTATCTGAGACAAATGCAAATAGAAACAAAATCAGAAATGTTTCATATGACTCTGAGTCCGTAGGTGGGTTTTCTCAGGAAATGAATGTATTGTAAAAAAAGTAACAACAACAACAACAAAAAACACAGACAGATTGACTAACTTAGTGCTGTGATTCTTTCAAAGCTGGTACTTACATAGAAATTATGTATATTTAGGCTAGATAGGTGGCACACAGGATGATGTCCACAAAACACACAGACACACAGGCACACAGACACACACATACAGACACACAGGCACCCAGACACACACACACACACACACACACACACACACTTTCATTTTTCTCATAGCAATATGTACTGTTGCTTTTGTAATTGTTACTAAGGAGATAGCTAAGAGAAATCACGTAACTTGTCTAAGATTACACAGTGGAGATTAAACATCAGATCATTTTCATCTCCAGAGTTTCAGTGCTTTTTCTATATTGTGTAACTGCTGCCGAAATTGGTGAAAGAATGTACAATATGAGACTATATCTCCAAGTCTCTTGTGGGAGGGAAATGGCCACCATGCTTTTGCAGTGCTCCCTCTTTCTCAGGGTGTCAGGGAGGATGTACTTTGGCTTTCACGAAGACTCACAAATTCTCTACAGCTAGTTATTATAAAATTAACTGGCTTATTATAACTTTACACCTTCTATGAATTTCAGCTTCAGCCTCTCTTACCCAGGGATATACCTGAACATCAGAGGAGGACATTCTGCTCTCTATTTCTATCCAACTTTTTCTTTTAAGACTGAGTCTCTCCAGGGCTGGAGTGATGACTCAGTGCTTAAGAGCAGTGGCTGCTCTGGCAGAGGACTCAGGTTTGGTTCTCAAGGCACACATGGCAGGTAACAACCATCCATGGCTCCAGTTCCAGGGAATCTAACACCCTCTTCTGACTTTTGCAGTCATTGCATGACCGTGGCACACTTACACCCATTCAAACAATACATTCATACACATAAAATAAATATAATGAATAATGCAGTTAAAAAAAAACGAGTCTTTCCTGGACTCGCGTACATGGTTACTGGCCAGCAGCCACAGTTAATCTCTGGATTTTGTACCCCATATACAGCTGTTACAGGTGTGTGTTAAGCCATAGTCAGCATTTTACCAGAGTTCTATGATCTGAACTTAGGTCCTGTTGCTTACTGAAACTACAGTGCCTACCCACTGAACAATTTCGTTAGCCCTACCTTTTTTTCTAAATAAGAAGCACATTCTACTATGGCCTCCAGATCTCAGGCTGTCCTGTGATAACTACAAAGACTGCTTGTGAAGATGACTTAGTGTTACATGACTTCCTGTGCTTGTTGATAGATCCCCACAGAAAATCTTACTGAGCTCTGCTTCTTCCCAGTTAAGTAAATGTTCCTTTCACTTGCCTCCATCCCATGCACCTTGACATAGATCTCTCTCTAAAACAGCTCTTGTTTTGACTGTGTCTAGACACATCCTCTTTATCCATTTCATAGTTTATACTTTGCTATAACTTTTCTGACTGCTCCATCCTTTTGGCTAAGCTTCAGAACCTTTCAGTACATTTCCTGACTCCTGAATAAATTTTTTTGTGTCATCATTAGCATTCTCCTCTAGCATTATGTTTGTCATGGACGCAGTCTGATGTATTTGCTGTAGGTGTTGGTTTTCTCTCTCAGATGCTACACCAGAATGGTCAGTAGAATCTTGGTTTAATCAGGCTTCAGGAATGGGCATTAAATGTGCCCCTCATCAAGTTTACACTTATTGTTTTCAGTAATGTTACTCAATACATTTTTATTAAAATAAATATGAGGAAATATCTAATAAAACTTGTTATCTTGAGCCAAAGATCATGACCATTTGCTGCATATGGTTTCCCAGAGGATCCTATCAATGCTCAATATTTCCCATAGTATATGAATGAATTCATTTTACTATGCCCAGGCAGACAATGGAAATTAATTTTTAAATATTGCTTTATGCCAACTGCATTTCTGTCATGACTCCAAAACAGTTATATGTGCAGAATCAGCCAGGAAGAAATCACAAAAGCCTTCCTTGTCAGATGTCCCTCAGCCTGTGGGGAATCAGGACTAATTTTCCAGTGTCCCAGTGTTAGAACTTGCATTTTTACCGACATTTTTTCATGGTTGATTTACCATCCTGACTGGTTTTGCCCTTTGAGCATTACTCTCTGTGCTCTTTGTTAATTCTCTACTTCTGACATTGTTCCTCAAAACCATCCCAATGAACTTATCTGCTTAGTGTACTCGCTGAGAGTCTGGGTGTGGTAACAGGGACTCAGGCTTCTATTTTGTCATAACATAAAACTTCCATCCTCAGTCCATTTCTTCACCTTCATTGTGTCTAGAAAATAGAACTTATCCTTGTGTTGATTAAATCGGTTTTCCTTTGGGTTTTCAGTTATATGAAGGCATGATCCTGAAAGACCATCAGAATGAAAGGGGTAATAATAAAGGATTTATTTTCCCTCCCCATCATTGCCAGGTCTGTGTATCTTGGCAGCACCCCTCCGTGAGGCCCATATCTCCTCTCAGGTGATGGTTTCTTTAGAGTTACATTTTCTGAGTCTCAGTTCAGTCCCCTTTGAACTTCAGAAATAGAAGAATCACTCTCCATTATCAGTATTATAATATTGCATATTGTTACATTTCATAAATGCTGTTTACATTGTGCAACGAATCTGCCTACGATCTGCTCTCCAACAATCTATTAGAATATGCCATAGTTTTGCTAAGACAAAGCTCAAAGAAGAAATTTTGCATAGTGATAGAGGGTCCAAATTCTTGGGCATACCACATGCCTAGGAAGCATTTCATTTTATAATGTAGTGTTTGAATTTAATCTAGTTTTCTCATAGAGGCTTTGATTCTTTAGTGTATCTAGTCAGCACAGGGCTAATCATGGATTTCCTTCCATTTCTTACAACATGGAAGCATTCTAGATATTTTGTGACTGCATTTACACAAGGGTTTCAGTACTAGAATCACTATCAACCATACCTAGCAAAACTGTTGTGGGATATGGTACCTACAGTGAGTCATGTACAAGATGACACATGGCCTAGTGTTTTGTCAGTCAACCATCCTGTAGGTCAGGGTGTCTTTCAAATGGGAAACATACTTATATCAGTAGACACACTGGTGAATACTCTAATCTGTAACCAGTTTATGCCCACTGGATCACTTCCCTGTCACTAGGAAACAGACCCTTAATTTTTTCTCAGAAATCCTGACCTAGGCTGGACCTTGATTTTTCAGGTGGAAGGCAACATTCAATTGTCCATCGTAATAGGATACAAGAGCAAACATATTTATTCATAGATCCTGGTTGGGAAGATTGCAGTGAATTAAGAAGGAATTTTTCTTACCTGAGTCACAAAGGTCAGGAATAAAGAGTTATAAATAGTTACATAGATAGTGTAACAACTCCAAGTTGGACAAGAAAATGGAGCATTTGTCTGAATGGTTCCTTTAAGGAAAGCTGATGGCAAGTGGAGATAAATGTCACTAAATTCTTATCTCTGGCCAGCAACTTGGAAGATTTCATATTCTATTTTATCTTTTTCTAACACCCAGGCAACAGTATTTATTGTGTTTTTCCCATTTTACAAGTTTTTTTCTAAAGTTTCGTTAATAACGAAAACATAAAAATAGAAATATAGACCAATAGGACAGAACAGAAATCTTAGAAACAGACTCATGAGAATATCACCTGATCTTTCAAAAAGGGAAAAGTTAATACATTGAACACAAAAGAATCTTCTCACCAAATAATGGTACAACAATTAGATATCCATCCGTAAAGGTAAAAATAAGTAACTACACGTAAATGTTCAACTTTTACTAAAATTAAGTCAATGAGTCACACACCTAAATATGAAAAAAATGACTATAGTGTTTTTATTTGTTTGATTTTGAAGTGATACCAAATCTCCCTCAGTACTCCTGGCTGGATTGGAATTTTTATGTAACCCAGGCTGGTCTCAAACTCTCATCATTTCCACAGACACAGCCTCCCAAATGCTACGATTACAAATATGACTCATGATGCTTGCATTCTTATAAATAAAAATTAGGAGACAATCAAGAGGACTATGCAGTTAGTAAAATTATTTTAAATATAATATCCAGAATTTTATTTTTAAAATAAAATAGAATCCTAATAATTAGAGCTTTGTTAAATTTGAAATCACTGCCTCTTAAAAGAGAGTTAAGAGACTCAAAAGACAAGACATAGAAACATCTTCTAGTGGACTTACACACAAAAGATGAAATAAATCTTTCCTGGAGGTCAAAACATATAAAAACAGGAGGTAGTTTATTGGGAAAAACAATTTCACTAGGAAAGATACCAGAATCACTGAGAAATTCAGTATTTCCATGTGTACAATCATCAAAGAATAAAAATATAAAAATAAACACATTAAAAGAAGAATTTATTAGAAGATGTAAATTATCTTATCCGATACATCATCAAAGCATAATGCAGATAGAAATAGCCTTTCGAGAAGTAGTTACCATTACCTCCAATGAGAACCTTGACAGAAGAAACCAAAATGATATATCACTACAAACCTCTAGGTACAGGGTAAAAAAGCATAAAAGAAAACAGAATGGTAACACTGTCCTTTGGTGGTTCACCTAAAAGCAAGAGAATTATCATTCACTTCTGAAAATACCTTAAAATTATATGGACACAGTGTAAGACATTGCATATTTTCTTATAAACAGAAGCATAGTCTTACTACCAACCACCTTTCTACGTTAGAAACTAATTTAAGACTATGTCCACACAGAAACCTCCACTCAAGGCTTTAGAGCAACTGTGATATTTCCAATTTATTTCAATAGTGTTACGTTTTGGAAAGGAAAACATTGCAGCAAAGAAATATGGCCAGTAGGTGACAGGATTTCCATGACAACTGGAGTTGAATGGCCAAGGCAAGGGGGGTTTACAGTGAACTTATCTTGTTTAAGATTTTATTGTGAAGATGGGATGCTGTGTGCTTGTCAAACCTTGTAAAGGTTTACACACATAATGGAAAATTGCATGTGTATAAATTAAAATTCAGGTATGAAGGATCCAGAATTACAATGTCATTATATTTTAGCCACACTTGAAATATATGAATTAGTCAAAGGGAGAGGGGATGGGGTGCGCTGATTTCATGAATTTTGAAAGTAAGTTATGCAGTAGAACTAAGAATTAATATAGCTGCATATAACTTTTATTACTTTTGTTATTTTATATGAATGAGCATTTTTCCTGCACATGTGTATGTTTGTCACTACACATGTGCACTGCCCACAGAGGCCCGGAGAACTGGAAGCTCTGGAATTGGAGTTACAGAAGTACGTGTGGACCCTTGTAGGTGCTGGGAATTAAACTCCAGTGCTCTGCAAGAAGAGTCAGTGCTCTTAACTGCTGAGCAATCATTCTAGCCCCACAACTTCTGTTCTTGAGTCCACAAATATTGGAGTAGCAATTTCTTGGCCTGATATATGTGCTTACTGGAATTGAGCTGTTAAGGAAGCAAATGTTGAAGGATGAAAGTTAAATTTTTCATACTATTTGATGCTTAAATCTTGGATTCTGTGACATTTAGGACTGTTATCTTGACAGAGTCTAGTTGAGAGTCTAGCACTATGATATAAGAAAATTACACAAAGTACTTGGAAATCTTATGCAAAGGAGACATGCATTTCCTCCTTTATTTATTTAACACATTATTTATCTACATGGGTATTGACTTTCATGTATTTATTTTTTACCTAGATTTATAATTCAATAATATTTTACTTAGTTTGTTACATAAATTGTTGCAACTTTTGCTATTGGAAATTTCATTTGGCTCCTGCATCTTTCTGGCATATTCCACTACTGGTTTCATCATTAGTATTAGTATTTTAACATCTTATATCATAGTGCTAGAAGATGGTCCACACTCATTTTATGTTTCTTGTGCTGTTCCTACAACCAGCAATTTCTTCTCCGTTCCCTGATCCTTACATTATAAAACTGTGTTATGATCTGCCTTACTTTCTTTCCTGTTTTGTTAAAATAGCATAGTAAAAGCAACTTAAAAGAGAAAAGAATGATTTCCATACACAGTTCAAAAGTACAGTCCGACAAGGCATGGAAGTTACACCATCAGGATCGTGAGACAGCAGGTCCCATCACATCCACAGTGAGGAAGCAGAACGATGAAGGTAGGCTGCTGCTCAGCCTTTTCTCCACTTACATAGTCTAGGTTCACACCCAGAGCATGGGCCTACTCACAGTGGGCAGGTCTGGACACCTCAATTAGTGCAAACAGGATAATCTCCAAGTGTTTGTCCAGAGGCCAGTCTCCCAGGCCTAGACTAGACTCTCAACTAGGATGCTGGTGGGGAAGGGCATATAAAGACAATTAAGACTGATTGAGATATTCTGTCTGAAATATACAATGTTTAATAAAAATCTTAAAAAACAATAATAATAAAAATTGAAAACATTATGGAATAGTTTGAGATTATTTGTAACTTGATGTGAAACTATCAAGTGTGAGCTTTGTAGATGATGGTCACTTGTCAAAATATAGAAATGTTGGGCATGCCTGCAAACACATTGTAGCAGACTGGAAAACACACTTGTCACATATAAATGTATGTAAGAGGTGCATATAATCAAGGATTGTGTTAAACTACATTTAAAACACTGATTTCATTACTTGAAATTTGTCTATTGATGACTTGCCTGATAACTACGTCAAAATCAATGGAATAGCCACTTTCAATTGCTCTTCTTTCTCAATATAAATATTTTATTTTCTATTTCCTACTGGTATTTACTTGAATATAAACTGTTAATACCTGTCAGAGAAGGAAACAAATGAGTGAAACAAACTAAGGCTTACTGAAGGAGGGTTCTTTACATATTCTTGGGGTTCACTGTAATTTAAGCACTAATTATTTTCTATGATTGATCTTTCTAATACCTGAAGGCAAATGAATTAACACCTTGCCTTCCTTTCAGCAACACATCAGTCTGGGATGGGTATGTAGATATCAACTGTGGGACTACAAAGTGTGATGTCAAAGCACATAAAAAGACTGCAATAATGACTGTAGTTAGTCATCCTCATTCTGAAACATACAAACATATTTTATGTATTTAAAAATCTAGAACCATTCCTTAGAACAAGGCACCATGCCAGGCAATGGGGATATGAAAGATACAATGCAATTCCGGTCTCCATGAATGGCTTTGCAGGGTAATGTGTGACACAAAGACAAATTGTTTCTCATGCTCTAACTGCACTACTTCAATGACAATAAAGTTATAAGTTCCTGCAAAATTTCTTGGGCAAGGTGACCATGCCTGTCCAAAGTCATGAAAAGTGCTAGGCCAGGCTGCCCACGGGGAAGAATCTTACAGAGTTATGAAAGCTTCTTTGCTCAGTCAACCCAAAATGTTATTTCTGGTCATTCATTGAAACCCCTCCATATTCCTTTGATCATCAAAGGTAAATCAGCTGTATTTTTTTCTTATTTAGGTATAAACATCAGGGATGAAGATTGCCTAACCATAATTACATAAGATAAGAAAATTTTTTGTGTAAATGTGTTCTTACAGGCCCGATTTTTATTTGCATTATGTATAACAGGATATATACTCACTTCACAGAGTTTATGGGTTAAGAATGCTTAACATGGTCACATTCCAAATGAAGGATGTCAGGAATACATTCACAATAGAAACCTAAGAGATTCTTCTGTGTTGTCTAGCTTTGTTTAGTAAATAACAAAAGTCTTTATATGCTTCTGGAAAGTATAAAAGAAATCATTAATATATTATCGTCCTTCAAGTTTTAGCATGACTGTCATTAATATAGCTTAGGACACAAATGGACTAAAGGAGAAAGTACCCTGTTTGATTCATTCAAATTACAAGTAGACTCTTCATTTTTCTTACTGAAATATATTTTGCAAATATCATCCTGGGATTTATTCTCATATACTTAAATAGAAATTGATACTGTTCTTTTTGAAAGATTGGATAGGTGCTCTCTCAGAAATTTCAAAGTTACAATTTTTCACTAACCTACAGAAGGTCTTCATGAAAAAAGTATAAGCTGCTTAGAATTGAAAGTAAAAGAAAATGAAATATTTGATGAAATGATTGGAACTGAGAAAGATATGAGAGAAGAGGGAAGCCCTTGTATAATATGACCACTTTGGGCTGTTAAACTTTGTGTTTGCGCAAGTGCTCCAGGACCTAACACTTGGAAACCACTACTCCAGAATCTGTGGTAAGAAGTTTCCTACCTGCTCCATCAGGAAAAGCTTCTGTGGTGTTTACTGCGTTTGCCTCCTGGACAATCAGAAATAAATCACTCACAAAGCATGTATTCATCATATTTTGTTCAATTACCCTTAAAAGTTATCTCAGAAAGAGGGAGGTAACAGGGAATGGATGTTACTAAGGGAGAAAAAGGGGAAATGCAGATATTCAACTAGGAAGGGAGAAGGGAAGAACACACAAGGAAACTTTGGGGCAAAGGGGAAGAAGGAACTCAAAAGAAGAGGGTAATAGGAGACAGTCATTACTAAGTGGAAATGGGGTGCTTTAAACTGGGGCGGGAGCAAGGAGGTTACACAGGGAGAGATAGAAGAATGATGAATTAAAAAGCCAGAGGGAGATTTATTAACTCAACTCCCACCCTTGAAAATTATACATACAATATCTGAACATTAGTCATGTGTATACACGAAGGCTATATACCAAAGATCATAGTGCACACAGGAGAAGCCTCCCTTCAAGTTATTGGTCAGAGCAGTACACCCAAAATGACACAAGTTATTGCCACAGTCTTTGTTACCTCAAATAACTTGAAGGTATTGAAGACATGATATACTTTTGACACAGGAGTTGAAGCAATGGAACTGGAACTGAACTGCAGGCCATCTTTCAAAAGACTAGCTCTTATAGGTCTGGAGGGAACTTTGCAAGCTGCTGGAGTAGAAAATATTTCAATGGTCCAGTCCGTATCTAAACCTAATAACCACAATGACTGGCACAGCAAACTACTTTTATTGTAAAGTGGCTGCACAGTTATCTAGTGGGTAATCAACAGCTATCTAATTGAACTTGGAGCCCTCTCAGTGGGAGGGAACTCATGGGTGGTACTGTAAATACAGCCAAGATACATGGCTTGAGTGGTAATACAAAAACCCCTTGCCGTATGCTAAATATGGATCCTTATATTTACAGACAAATGTACCAGTAATCAAAGAAGCTCCTTTGTGCAACAGATGGAGGCTGTCATAGAGTTCCACAACTGGTCACAGACAGAGAATGTATGTGTGAGTGATGCTCAACCCTAAGTGACACAAGTACAGTAGAACCTGGACACCTAAGGCTCCTGGAATGTGAGGAACAGGGCATGGAGAGAATGAATACTAATCCATCCAAATTTCACCAGTGGTTTTCCTCTACAACAGAGTATGATGCACACAAAAGGCCACGTTTTAGAGAAAGAGAGACTTGCAGAGTGTGTGTACCCAGACAGAACTCCTATATTAGAACTCACACACCCTCTGCTCAGGAATCCTTGTGCAAATAGGGGCAGGATGATTGTAACCGCCATGATTGGTCCCTGAAAACAAGGAAATAGAGAATTTCAGGCCTCTGGGAACTTGTTCATAAGATCTTGCAGCAATGCTGACACCACTCATGAGACCCATGCCAACTTAATCAAACAAAAATAGAGCTTGAAATGGGGGAAATGGGCATCAGGCCCCAACCCTAGCCAAGGGACTACCTTTGGGTGCAGCATAATAGATCTTCAAAGGAGTAAGTCTAGATAGACTGACTAGACTCTAATGTCTGAATATGCACAGAGAGATAGCTAGATAGAAATGCTTGATCAGATAGGACTTAACATATATGAGAGAATACCTGAAATCTGATAGAGGGTTTATAGGGGAGAAGAGGTCTAAATTAGATTAAGATGCATTAAATGAAATGTACAATGGCAGGGGTTGGGTGGGGCACGGATGGGGAGGGAGTAGACTTGATTAAGAACTGTCGTATGAAATGTATAAAATCTCAATTTTTTTAAAGTTAAAAAAATATTAAAAATGAAAAAATGCTCAGGCCTGAGAAAAATAGGTGCTTAAACAAACTCAATAATTAAATACTCATTACACCCAAAGACAAAGTGGCAGTCATTTCATAAATGAAAACTGGGGTATCATATTAAAATATTAATATAATTCATCATATGAGTAGGTTAAAGAGGATACAGTCTTATTTTAATAGATTCATAGAAATCATTTTTACTTAGTTTAATGTCTCATGCTTACTGACTTTAAACAAATGGAGAAAGGTACGGAATAATATACCAGGGTTCTGTAGAAACAGGATCAGTTAGAAAGAGAGAAAGAGAGAGATAACACATGATAGATATATAGGTAGGTGATAGATGATAGATAGAAAGATGATATATAGGTGATAGATATAGATGATAGAGACAGACTGATAGATAAATATAGAGGACTAGGATGTAGACAGATAGATGATTGATAAATTATAGAGGATATATAAATAGACAAATGATGAAATTATAACTAGTTGGTAAGATGATAAAAAACATAAAAATAGATAAATGATAGATATAAAGATATAGAGGATCACTAAGAAATCCATGATACAAAGATGATAGATGGATATATATATATATATATATATACAGATATATAAACAGATGAAAGATAGAAAGTGGAAAAATAGATTTAAAACAACTGGCTCATGGGACTGAGGGTCCTGTCAGATTCAAACTTTATAGTATACTTTATCAGGCTGGAAATTCACAGGACCTGTGATACTGTTTAGTGTTCGCACACAGACCAACAGGCTGGAAACAAACTCCATATCTATGTTTCAGTCTTGACAAGAATTTCTTCTTGGTGAAGATAATTTATTTTTGAATTTATAATTTTTGTTATTTGATGTTTCAAATGGCTACATATGGCTACCCATATTATAGAGTTCAGGCAACATATTCAGATCTGATTATTTCAATGATAAACATATCCAAAATAAATATGCAAACAACAATACGTACACTGATACATTACTCACAAACTAGGCACCATAGCCTAGCCAATATGACCAAAGATTTTGGTGAAATTGAAAACTAAGAATTTATAGGTGCCAATATACTCATAATAAATAGTAATACTGTACTTCTGCATAAATATTTATAGAATTTACATCCAAGCAAAACCATGTTATCAATCGTATCCAATTAATATTAGATCTAAGCAATTAGGAAAATTCCTTGACTTCATGACCCTAATGTATAATCCCTTATTCTTCTTCGTACAATGGCTATTTCTTATTCCCTATAAGGTATTGGAGATTTGGTGCCAGGATCTCATCAAAGTGTCAGAAACACACATTCTGACTCTCTCTCCTTCTGTGACACAGTATTGGCAACTATCCCTCCATCATCCCCACCAACATAAGGGACACACACCTACCACTCTCCAGCAATTCTCTGATGTTTTTCATGCATATGCCTCTACTAGAAGGCTGAGACAACTGTTAGTGGTTGCGGCTATGAGTCTGACATACGTGTAGGAATGTAATTGATGTAGATATATCAAAATTAATTTGGCCTGTAGATGCCATAGTGCCGAGGTATAATTGGCTATACCTAGAAGTCAAAATGGGTAGAAGCTCTTTGTATGCTTCTGTTTTAATTTTATTACTAGTTGGCACACATAAGTAAAAGAGAAAATAGATATTATTATAATACATTCATATCACTTCAGGGATATACTCATTTATTCAGAAAATATTCATTCCAAGGTGTTCAGAAGAGTAGAATATTATAGTCAAACACAGAATCCTCCATTAATGGAGAAGAAGGGTCATCTGGAAATGCAGGTGTAGGAGATGCTACAGGTTCCCTAAGGCTGTTATGTCAGGAATCAGTGCTCATGCTCAAGAAATGACACATCTGGAATAATATTAATTATGCAATTGAAGAATTTTCCTTTTATTTATTTATTGATATGTGCATGTGGGTGGACACAAATATATTATGGCACATGTGTGGAGGTCAGAGGATAATCTGCAGGAGTTGGCTTTCTCTTTCTACCATGTAAGTCCTAGGATTTAGGGATGAGTTAAATCCTCCAGGATATGCACCTCTAAGTGCATAGAGGACTTTGCCCTCTAAGTCATTGCTCTGGACTCAGGTTTATATTTCTGAAGTGATCTTCATGGTGCTTTCTGGCTGTCATTTCTTTTCTTCTCTTTTCTTTGTTTATCTGTGATTAAAAAGTTCCAATCTAAATGCCATCAGGACTGACTAAAGCATGACATACTCGTGACTGATACTGTTTATTTACAGTTTATTTTTATTTTTTATTTTGAGACAAGGCCTCCTTGTAATAGCAGCTGTCTTGGAACTCGCTATGTAGACCAGTTTGGCCTTGAACTCAAAGAGATATGCCTGTCTCCCTCTGCCTCTAGAGTGCTAAGATTAAAGATGTACACCACCAGGCCTAGCTGGTATTACAGTGCTTTTAAGTACATTGCCGCAGAAAGATATTCAGACTCATGGGACTATAAGGATGATCTTGACATATAATATTAATTGAAATATACAGGTCAAATAGGTACAAATATTGTTTCATTTCAAGAGGGAGATTTCCTACAATAGGCAAATATATATATAGAGAGAGCATGGAGAGACTGATGGGAGGCATTCAGACTTTATGATCAACAAGAACAAGTTTCAGTTGAGATACACAACGGTGTTTTAGTGATGGTGGTGATCTTTTCAGAATAAAATTATAGTAATTAATGTTTTGAAATTGTGGTTATCAGGAAATCAATACACTTATAAAAATATCTTACTATTTTCAGATTATTCATAGAAGAAATGGCCATTCTACTCCTCATTTACTCAGTGTACATTCTGTGAAGTCCTACCCTTCCCCAGGTTCTATGCTGACATAAACTCTGATCTTATGTGACTCACAAATTAATAAATGTAGAATGATCCAAACAGCTCAAGTAGTTGTTGACAGACAGCAATAAGCTGTGAAGCAAAATAAATCAAGATAAAATGTGGAGTTTTATATTGATATCATGAAAAAGAATGCCTTTAAAGTGATTATACCTATCTATCATCTATCTATCTATCTATCTATCTATCTATCTATCTATCTATCTATCATCTGTCTATTTGTGTATTCATATTTTTATCTACCAGGATCTAACAAATAAGGGAATTACAAACTTCCCTTTACGAAGACAATATTTTATTGTGTCACATATATTATATCAGAAATCATTATTCGCTCATATGCCTATCAAATTTTAAATATCTTACATGGTTAGATTAGATAGCTCTACATTTAAAAAAAAAACAGGAAAAAATGACTGGATACACATGAACCTGTTATGAAGTCTTACTCTTTTTCTATCTTCTGTTTATTTCACATTTGTCTGCAGGTGAAATCGGAAGCACATTATAATTACAGGTAGCTACCCAGACACATAGACTTATATACTGGATATTCAGGGCCAAACACATTTATACATACACCTTTCCTCCTTGTCAGTGATTGTCAAGTGTGTCAAGAAATGTTCACCTTGGAAAATGAAAATGGAAATAACATCACCATTCCTTACAGAGTCTTCTTAGGAAACGGGTGTCTGACTAAACATCAAAATGATCAAACTTCCAGTTTATTTTAAAGGTCTCTAAGTCTTCACTTCATTCGCGTCAATGTAATCTACAACAAGATGCAATAAGACTAGGAATTTTGAGTAACGATTGGCAACCAATGAGTGCTGGCAAGGGGTAAAGGGTAAGAGTCTTAGAACACTGATTAAGCTTCGGAAGGTGCACCCACACAGGAGGGCATTTGGAACACAATCCCGACTCTCTCTGTCTCTCTGTCTCTCTGTCTCTGTCTCTCTCTCTCTCTTTCTCTCTCTCTCTCTCTCTCTCTCTCTCTCTCTCTCTATATATATATATATATATATATATATATATATATCAGTACAGAAACTTGATGGGGGCTTAGAAAGTTAGAAAGTTGGGATAGATACAAAAGGGAATCTAAGTGTGACCAACCTGTATTCTATGAAATTCAATAAAAATTATATTTAGGAAGAATAGAAATTTATAGGTTATAAAAATCAGATGAGCACTGAGACAGAGAGAGAAAATTGGAAGCACAAATGCACATAACGCATATGCACATGTACACACATACATGTATTTACTTGGAGTAAATAGAAAGCTGTTCAGCTGGATGTGTCACAAGAACAATACTGATTAAAAAAAAGATTTATTCAAATATAATTCAAAGGAAATACATCTGGAAGAATGTCTAGTGGACTTCAGATAAAAAAGAAAGTCATTCAGTAAATATAGTATCATAAATAGTTCACACACACACACACACACACAGAGACACACACATACCTCAGGGTGCTTACTTACTGACAGAAATATACAATAGATTGAGGTCCTGAAATTCTGTGTCATGAATATGAACTGATATATTTCTATGTTTCACACAGATTAAATGTTTCACTGAAAGCAGAAATTTGATATAGACTATATAAAGACTGATTTTTTTCAGCTGAACTTAGGAAAGGAAGAGACTAAAAAAATAATGTTGAAAAAATATATTGTAGGAATTCCTAGTAAAAGGGAAGAGACATACACTTAGATATTGAAAAAATATAAAATATTCACCTGAGAAGTTATTAAAAAGTTAAGGCCAAGTTGAACATGTATTATGACAAAAAGTATGATGCTTTTAAATCTAATATTTTTAATTTGAGGGTTTTAAAAATGGGTTTCAGGCTTAATGAAAATGGGTTTCAGGCTTAATATTTGATATATAAAACATCGAAGAGAATCAAATTTCACGAGAAACAGTTTAATTTTGACAATTAGTTGAACATTTAGTCAGAAATACCAAATACCAGGTTTAAAGTTTGAAGGGCGATTTGCAACTTTTAAGTAGGGAAAAATAATTTGGCACATATTTTAAATAACAAATTTAGATATATTTATCTGGGGAACCTGTAATGTGTGCAAAGAAGATAGATGCAGGAATCCAGGAAGAAGAACGAGATTACAAAGGATCTTCCAGAAAAAGAGATATCATCTGAAAAAGCAGAAGGATTATACTTTTAAATATACACATCTTGAATTTGTATAGTTTCAAAGTTAGTGTTAAACATGTTCATCTGGCATTTTAAAGATGACTCTGATAAAACTTGACCATGCACAGTCTCTTAAAGGTTAATGTAGACCCAAGTTTAACCATAAATTTTCTCTTGATTTTTCATCCTACTGTGCTTTTATTTTAACCTTCATCAATCTTTAATTTCCTGAGTTTCTCTAGAATTAGATCAACTTTTAAAATATCTCCATTTATATCTTGCTGCCTCAGCCTTGAATGAAGTTAATAACCTCAAGAACCTTTTCTTGCATCATGGGTCTACACTTGAGCATGTCACGGTTGGCAGGATTTGACCCTTTACGTGACTCAGAGACACCTAATGGTCATTGGTATGCTTTGGAAAGCATACAAATATAGCTAATGATCGGTTATTAGGAAAAAAAAAACCACACGCACACAAAGGCAACAAATTGTAACTTTATAAAAGGAAATAAAATATGAACTTATATATATATGTGTATGTGTGTGTGTGTGTGTGTGTTGTGTAGGCCTGGGTACTGCATTCACCTCTTAACAAACATAGGCCTGGAATGCGTGAGTCAAGACTATAATTATACCAATAATGTCCTAACTCTCTGCAGACAGAATAAAATGAGGCAGTCATTTAAAAAATTTTATCTGTTATTTTTATTTTTTGTGTGTATGAATATATTATGCATGTATGTAACTGCGTTCCTGTTGTGTAATGCCCTCAGAAGTCAGAATAGTTTGATGGTTCCTCTGAAACTGGAATTATAGATGAATATTAGCTTCCAGTTAAGTGCTGGGACTTGAATCTGGATCCTTTCTAAGAGCAGCCAGAGCTGTTAATTTCTGAGCCATTCACTCCAGCTCCATAAAAAGAGGGCAGAAGACTTAACACTAATCACCTGCTTTGAAATGCAGATTTTCAGTGTTATTTAGTCATTATGGCTTTGTTTGATTTAATTCTACTGTTTTGATGAATTTTATTGTCCATATCTCTAATTTTGTGCTTTCCATCATCCTTTTTATTATTATTCCTTCAAACATAGTCTCTTACCTCACCTTCTTACAACTTAATTTAATTTTTTTTTTACAGACAACTCTACCCCATAGCTTTCTTTCATTGAGAAAGAATGATTTTGCTGGAACTCATCTGCATTTTAAAACTCTTTATTTTCAGCATTGCTTTTATCTATGATCTTTTCTTTTGCTATGAATGTGATTTTTTTCCTTATTTTTCTCTAGTTATTTTGAAATAAATTTTCAAGATACTCCAATCATTGTGTTGTGTTTGGTCTTGTGCATGCACAACAATGTCTGAAGTCTTCCTTTGAGATTAAGATAGAGAACAATTAAGTGCTTGAACTTGCCAAGCCAATTCAGATTTCTAGATCAGATATGTTTATTTTTTTGTCTTTAGTCTAATGTCTCTTCAATTAAAATGAAGTTCAGCTGGGTGTACTGACACAGGCCTTTAATCTTAGCACTCAGGAGGCAAAGGCAGGCAAAGATCTGTGAGATCTAGAACGTAACTAGTTCTATATCAGCTGGGGCTATGGGGATATCTTGTCTCAAAAAAAATAGAAATTCGTTGGAATCTATAGATTCCAATGTAATAGGAATCTCAAGATTTCCTATTACAATACTCTTTCGTACTTTGCTTTCTCAAACAATACTAAAAATCTTTCTCTCCAGGTAATGGTTGACAGCCCCTTCTGCTCTTAGTTTTTTTTTTTTTTTTAATCATATGGGGTTTTATGAAATACTACTAGTGTGCCTTATATGTGTCATCTACACATGAAGGATTCAAGGTGTAATTACTAATGTAAATGAAATATTAGTTTTATTTACCTCTATAAGGAGCAGAGACAGAATTCTGTAAAAAAAAAAACAAAACAAAACAAAATTGTAGTGTGCAGGGTTGGAGGAAAAATGATGTCCATCTGTAAGCCACATTAAGATCTTGGAAATCACCTAGACTTAATATACTGGACTTAGCTGATGTCCTGGAGCCAAAAATAAGCCCAAAAGATGGGAGCAAAATGATCAAGAATGTAATTAGAAAAGTCCATAACTTATCCTTGGGAAGAAATGAAAAAGAGCCAGCTGTCTTTCTATTTTTCAGATATAGTAGATTGCTTATGCATAAAATAAAACTCAGGAGTTGTTCAAGGTCTGAACATTCCAGATGTAGAAACAGTGAACACAAATATTCATGCTGAAAAGTAAACCATGCTTCCCTACAATTGAGATGGGAATTCTTAGCATACAGTGGAAATTTCAACATTGAATTTGTGTTGGCCAAACACATATTTTTCCACATATTTATTGGTTGTTTTCTCATAATGTAGGAAAATTATTTACAGTAATATGGATGTTCTAAGAAAATCACATTTTATTTTTCAGAGTTTAGGATGAAAGGGAGGTAGTAAGACTTTATCCTTTTTTGCTTTCAGGAAAATCAGTTGAGGAAAGAAATGCATAATGAGGCAAAATAGTGAGCTATTTTATTGTAGTTTTATTTGTACTTTAATGTATGAGGAAGCTTGTCAAATGATTCTGCCCTATTTAAATTTTGTTTTATTTATTATCACTGTTGCAGTGTTGTGTGATATGTATGTGGAGGGCATGCATGTGCGTAGGACAAAGGACAACTTTGTGGAGATGATTCTTTTCTTTCACCTTTATGCTGTTTCTAGGGATAAATCTCAGGTCTTTACTCTGTGTGGCAAACATTTTATCTGTTGGGCTGTCTTATGAGCATTGACAGTTGGTTCTAAATTAATGAAATATTCTCTTAAAAATAAATACATTGTCAGTGTAGAGAAGGCTTATTCATGAATAGGATACCTATTTCAAAACACTGGCCCCCGAAGCTCAGGGACCATTGTGGAAGAGGAGGTAGAAAGACTCTAAGAGCCAGAGGGTGTGGATGTCCCACAAGGAAACAGGGTTTTCCAGACAACTGGTCAGTTACTCATATGAACTCAGAGCAAAGGGGTGAGGGACAGCATACAGAAGTCCTATGCAAGCTCAAACCAGACCAAACCCCAGGATAAACATGGAGAAGTGGATAAGAACTCTAAACTCAGCCTAAGGAACTTTAGGCAGTTGATGGCTACTGAGAAGGAGAGGGTCAGTTTCATACATGCATGAAACTCTTGGTGGGACCAGTGAATGGACACTGAAGGACATTTGAGGAGACAAATCAGAACTCTATAGGCCATATATATATATATATATATATATATATATATATATATATATGAATACATTACACTGGGAGGACATATGAATAGGGGAGGGGATCTAAGTACATCAAACCATATCATATGAAAATTACAGAAATGTAATTAAAAATAAAATTACTAAAATGAATATAAACATTTTCATTAAAAGTTAAGATTCTTTCCATTGTTGTCAATAGAATTTTTGATGAATTTTCAATAAAATACTTCCTCCATTTTTAGTGATTGAAAATATCAACATTTTATTAAAGGAACATGTGCATGCATATATATATATATATATGCACCTCTGCATAGTAGAGTATTTGAATTAGAAAAAGGTATCTGTCTTTTTATGACTATTTTATCAATATTTTCCTAGTACTAATCTTGTTGGACATACGTCATGCTCAAAGCCTGGAAGAGAACAAACTCAGCTACTATTAGATAAATGACAAGTCAGGGGTTAGACTATTGTTTGAAAATGTCTTTCTATAGAAGGCTGCATATTAAAGTATAACAGTGTTGGAAGGCAAAGAGAAGCTGACTGCTACTGGTTTCATGCTTGGTTTCTCCAAGAACATCCCAACAAGGATTGCAATTAGAAGTCAAACTAGTGAAGCATTTTGTTGATATGTCATAAACATGTGCCTTTGCAAAGAAAAGCAATAGTCAGTTCTTTGGAAGAAATTCCAGATACTGTTCCCCAATCTCTCCTTAATCTGTAGTCAGAGGGCAAGTTTCGATAGAAAGCTAAAAGACCATTAGAATATCATTTAAAACAATAAGAATAAAACTAAAATCATATCCCGTGACCCAGAACAGTGCTGGAATTAAGTTTACTGGTGCAGAAAATGTACTCTGAGAATTAATATCACCTTTTAACAATTTAATATATTTCAGTATAAATAAAAATCCATATTATCTCTGTGTTCTGTATAATTTGTTTATTTCAAGTCCTCAACAAAGAAATTGTTACTTGCAAAACTGAGGTTATATCAAAAACCAAATTTTTCACAACTATTTACAATTTTTTATTCAAAAAGACTAGAACAAAATTGATTTCTAATAGCATGGGATGAATACAACTTGGTTATGAATGCCTATGTTTTTCATATGTTAATCTATTAAGACACATGATTTAATACAAAACTCAACACTGCATGGATCAAGACCTCAAAATAAGCTCTAATACTTTGAATCTGATAAAGGAGAAAGTAACAAATACAATGGAACTAACAGGCACAAGAAAGGACCTTCTGAATAGGAAGTGGAACTTCATGAAACTGTAAAGGTTTGTATAGCAAAGGACACCATCATTTGAGTGAAGAGGCATCTTATAGAATGCGGAAAAGTCTTAACCAGCTACATCTCTGATAGAGGGCTAGTATCTAGACTACACAGAGAACTAACAAAGCTAAACATCAAAACAATATTTGTGGCATGGGACTAAACAGGGAGTTCTTAAACAGGAAATAAAAGGCTGAGTTTTTTTTTTTAATGTTCAATGTCTTGAGACATCAGGGAAATACAAATCAAAACTACTTTGAGATCTTATTTTAGTCAGAATGGTTAGGATACTAATAAAAAAAAACTGCTACTATTATCCTGATAAATAGAGTATTAAGGTGACGCCTAATTAATTATTGCTGTACTCATAGCTTACTGTATCTCACAATTCTCACAGAGAAGCTTCCTAGAACACAAATGGTAATTACTATGGAGATCAATAACTACCAAACATGCAGAGAATAAGACACCATGGATTGTTTAACCTTGAGTAGGACACCTATATTATCCCTTGCAGATCATTGCAGAAAATGGGGCAGAAAGATTGTAAGAACAATAGATCCTGAATGATCACAAAGAAACAGTTTTCCAGATAGTTTGGCAGCTACTCATATGAACTCACAGCAATGGTGACAGCAAGGCCAAGAACCACATAAGCACAAATCTGACAAAGTTCCATCATTGCGGTGTGGAAGTGGGTAAGAAGCCACAACAATAGCTGTAGAACTGTTGGCAACTGATAGGCGCAGGGAGGACAGTCAGTATTCTTTAAGGCTGTGATACTGGATTGTTTAACCTGGCTCCACTGGACAGACCCACAGTAGAGAGCATTTGCAGACAAATTAGACTGGCTAGGACTTAAAAATATGGGTACAAGAGTTCTTTACATTGGGTCATGCAGCAATGTGAGGGACTGAAGTTGCAGCATGTAGAAGGATGGACCGTGTGCAATTTTGAGAGCTCACAGACAGGCAGTGTGAAGAGAGTAGCTTAAAGATCTGGAGGCTAAAAGCAAACGTGTGCCAGGGCCCTAGGCTGAAAGGAGAACAGGATGCAGAGTTGGGGAGGCTGGATTTGGTCTGGCATTAGAGGAGTGGAGACACAGTGGACAGGATTAGATTTACCAGGGAAGAAGGTTGGTCTCAGGAATCCAAGGCAAGTTCATAGTGGCAATTATGAAGGTAGAAAACTTGTCTCAAATGGGAATGTTAAGGATAGTGTGGGGCGGGGATAGCCTGTGAAGTCTCAAGGAAACTGTACTGAAACTGAGTAGACAAACTCGACTGAAAAACCAGACTGAGCTGAGCTGAGTCTAGCTGATCAGGACACAGTGGGCAGGGTCTGGACTAAGAGTATATCCCAGAGATCTGATCTGCCAAGATCAAAAGCTAGCCTGTGCCCGAGGCTATAAGGAGTACAGTATGTGGGGTTGGGGAGAATAGAGTTGCTCAGGTGAAAGGGGAGTGGAGATGCAGTGGGCAGGATCAGACTTACTAATGAATATGGCTATTCACAGGAATCCAAGGGAGGCCAGAGATTGGGACAGGCAGTTAGATGACTGGTCTCAAGCAGGCAGAAGCAAGTTGGGAGTGGGAACAGCCCACGAAGGCTCCAGCAAACTAGACTGAAAAATCGAGCAGGTCTCAGTACAGGGGATCAAGACACAGTGGCCAGGTCTGAACTAAATACAGTTTAAACCCACTCTTAATTAGACTCTAATTATCCCTGTACTTTTAATATTATTGGATACTTATAAATGCTTTGGCCATTAGATATTTCATTGTTTTGAGAATAAGCTGCTATCTGGACAATACATGCGTAATTGATTTAATGGATTTTTATATTAACAGATTTAATGAACTTTTGTTCCCTTGATTTCTTTATGCATATTACACATAAAACAAGAACCAGTGCCTATGTACAAAGAGAGTTCATAGTTCTCAAATAGTACCACAGTTAATTATTGAGAGTTTAATATGAACCACTAGCTATTTTATTTATCAATGCATACCTTTCCTTTGAAGATGATTTTTCTACGTCTCCAATCTAATAAATGACACATTATACAACTTACCTTATAAACTGCAAAATCAGCATTCAAATCCAGGTACCTAGTGTAGAAAATCATTACATTAAATGTCATGACTTATGTTACATTATTTGTAACGTGTTACACTTTAAACATTAGTGACAGAGTTTTTTGAGAAAAGACCACTCTAAGTTCCAAATATAATTCTGCTAACAACAAAGACATTCACGTTAAATGCATACTGGCATGAAAAAATTGAATCTATTATCTCAAAATGAGTCTCAAGTTATTTGACAATAATTGTTTCTCAAAAATTAATAAAAGCAGATGTATTGTATGAAATGTAATAGTCAACTCATATATATTAAAAATTAACAAAACTAATTGGTGAGATTTGTACTCAGGTTTTCCCCAGGAGACAAAGCTTCTTCGGTCTGTGATTTCTCTCCCTGTTAAGCAGCAGTAAGGAAAGTGCTTGAAAGGGAATGTTTCCCATGTGATGTCCCTCATGACTTCCCCTAAATGCAAATGAATGATCAAGGACAAATATTTATGAATGACAGATTAAATGATTAATGCTAAATTCAGTTAATATACCGGTAAATCTATGTCAGTAATATTAAATAATGGCATAATACTGTCTTGTTTTATTATCTCAAAATTCTTCTCTTATCTATGTCATAAAGTTTAGGGTCTTGGTTACTAGAAAATATATTCCATAAATTAAATTCATAAACTAATGTTATTTTTAAATATTAAGTAAATTTTTTTCTGACTCTCTTTAGAAAAGTTCAGTTGGACTTGTATATCATTATCATTAAAGCACCTAATGTATTGAATGACGATATATGGACAAAAATATTAAGAAGAGAAAGTTTTGTTATTGATTTGAAGGAGTATCTAAGAAAACCCTTACTTAAAAATTAAGGCTATTGTCTCTTATTATGAATATTACAGTTTTTAATATTTTCATACAAAAATGATTTTATACTTAATATATGTAATGCTCATTCATTAATCTCAATAATTTCTTGAGTGAACCTTACACATATTAGTGCATTATAAAGGAGAAAATTTAGACAACTACACTAAGAGAATACTAATACTAATATAATGTTAATAAATTCTACAGTATAGTAGAATTTCACAACATTTTTCTAGAAAAACATTGTGTAATATTCTTCCTGTGGTATCCACTGAAAAAGAAAGTAGTTATTCTAATCAAGCAATTGTTACTAACCAGAAAAAGAAAATAATGAAAAAAACAAAAATCACAATCCGGGCTGGTCTGCTCTTTGTCTTAGCACCCCAGATCTCTAGACTACTCCCTTTGCCTGTTATCACCCCTGCCACCACCTCCAACCTCCCTCTGCTCGCACTAGACCCGCCATCTAGCCTGGCTGCCCCAATCCACCTTGGATTTCTGTGAGAAGCCTTTTTCACTGGTCAGTCTGACCCTGACAACTGCCTGTCTATATGCTCCAGACTGAGCAACCCCAATTCTCCCCCTCCCCCATATCTTGTTCTCCCACTAGCCTTGGGCACAGGCCTGCTCTAGCACCCCAGGCGTCTAGACTACTTTCTTAGCCAAGAAACACCCACTGCATTCTGATCCCCTGTACTCTGACCAGCTCAATTTTTATTTTAGTTTGTTAGAGCTTTCACAGGTTTTTCTCCTCCCGGAATTCCCCCTGCTTGCCCTAGACCAGCTTCTACCCTTCCAGACCCCTCCCCAAATCTGCCTTGGATTTCTGTGAGCAGTTTTCATCCCTGGTCAAACTTTTCCACCCGCTTCCCACCTGAGCAACACCATTCTCCCATGCTCCACATCCTATTATTCTTCTAATTTTAAGCTTTGGGCACAGACCCACTTCCCCCGCCGGAAATCCCTAGATTACCATTTTAGTCCAGAACCTCTCACTGCATCCAATCCACTGTATGCAGATCAGCTCAGGTTTTTAGTCTAGTTTGTTAGAGTCTTCATAGCCTGTCTCCAATCCCAGTTTGCCATTGCATTCCTGAGACCAGCCTTCTACTCTGGCAATGCCCACACCCACTTTGCCTTGGATTCTGGTCCCCAACCTCTTCACTGGTAAATCTGATCCTATACACTGTTTTCTCACCCATGGCACCACAACAGTACCAAGCTCCCCTACCCCACATCGCCTTCTCCTTCTAACCTTGGGAACAGGCATACTCTTACACTTAGCCTCCCACAACTCTGGACTAGCCTGTTACCTCTAGTGGGCTGGGCTCTCCAAATTGCATCATACCAGTCCCCCTACATTGGTACCATCTGCAGCCCCACCCATTGCTGCAGGAATGGGCTTCTGTGCCCTTTTGTAGGGTTCCAGACCTTTGCAGACTCTCTGAGAAAGGTAAAGTCAGTTTCTGTTTAGCAATCTTTCCAAATTGTGCTGTGCCTCCTGGCTAGAGGTACCCAGACCTGAAGAGCAGAGCATGAGAACATCTGATCTTGCTTAATCTGTGCCTCTGAGGGAACTCTGGAACAGGTGGACTAGAGCCATCTGGTAAAACCAATATAATACCAAAAGAGCTAACCTGAAGTCTTGACCAACGAGCTTTTCAAGACCAATAAGAAAACAACCAAGTCACATCAAGTATACAAAAAGAATCAGTCTTAACTGAACAAAGAAAGCTTGAGTCTCACATTAGAAACACAAAATACAAAAGAAAGCCATATGTTAAGATCACAATGAAAAGAAGTATGAAAAACACAAATAATATGTCCACACAAAATATTAACAGTACTATGGAATTGGTTCTACAAGGAGAAACCCACAGGGATAATGCAGAATACAGATTGTTAAAGAACAGTCATAAACATTATCAAATAATTCAGTGAATTTAAAAAACACAAACAAATCAAAGAACTAAAGGACTTAGTGATAAACGTCTGACTGAATTCGCAAAACAGGCGTCAATATTAAAGAATACTCAGTAACTGAAGAAAGAAGTGAAAAACTAAGTAATCCAATTTGAAACAACAGAAGAAAGCCTTATCAACAGAATATCATGACTGGATGTTAAAGTTAAAAATTTGGACTACTAAAGCAAAGATTATGAAATTCTTAAAAAATAACAAGAGCATAATATGCAAGGAATGTGGTACACTCTGAAAATACTGAATTTAGGCATCATAGGTACAGAGGAAGGCAAAGAATATCAAGATAATGGTTTTGGCCAGATCTTCAATCAGATTGTGGAAGAAAATTTCCTATAATTTTGGAAAGAGATGCCCATACAAATAAAAGCACACTGAATGCTAAATAGAAAGTAGCAGAAAGGAAACACTCCATGGCATATCACAGAAAAAAAATCACACAGCATACAAAAAAGAGAGAATACTGAAAAGTGTAAAAGAAAAACAAGTCACATATAAAGGAAAACCCATCAAAATGACAGCTGACTTCTCAGTGCAAACTATGACAGTCAGAAGAGCCTGGAAAAAGTATTCCCAGTTCTAAATGACCATAAATGGCAGCCTAAAATACTTTACCCAGTAAAAATGTCTAATATAGTTGAAGGGGAAAGAAAATCTTCTACAACATGAATAGCCTGAAAGGATTCATGTCCAATGAACCAGTGCTTCAGAGAATACTTGAAGAAATACAAAGAGCTGAGGAAAGAAATGGCTATACCCATGGGGAAATAGAAGGTGTAACTGGGGAACTGCAAAGTTAGAGCAAGGACTCAAACAGAATTTAAAATGACAGGAATCAATACACATCTTTCAATAATAACTTAAATTTGAATGGATTAAATCCTCAGTCTAAAAACACATGCTGGTTGAATGGATCAAGAAAATAAATGCATCCTTTTGTTCTCTGCAAGAAACCCATCTCATCTTCAAAGACAGGAACTACCTTAAGGTCAAAGAATGGGGAAAAAATTCCTTGCCATTGGCACTAAAATACAAGTAGGATTTGCCATTCTAATACCTGACAAAATAGAGTTCAAACTGAAACTAAATTGTTGAGATAAAGAGGGTCACTTCATTCTGAACAAAGGAACAATTAACCAAGGATTATTACAATAATGAACATAAATGCATCACACCATGGTGCAACCCACTTCATAAAATCAGTACTATAGGACTTTAAGAAACAGACTAACCCTAACTAATAGTAGAGGACTTAAATTCCACACTGTGTCCATTAGACAGGTCAATAGGTGAAAGAACAGAGAGACATCTGAATTAAACAATACCATACATCAAGTAGATCTAACCAACGTCTGCCAAATATTCCACCCAAGCACCAAAGAATACATATTGTTTTCGGTACTGCATGGAACTTTTTCAAAATCAAACACAAACTAGGACAAAAGAGAAACCTCAACAAATGCAAATAAATTGAAATAAGTTTATGCCTGGTCTCAGACCACAATGCAATTAAGCTTAAAATAAACATCAAAGAAGCCCTAGTAACTTCACGAACTCATGGAGACTAAAAACACACTCCTGAATGAACAATGGGTTAAAGGAGGTATTAAGACAGAAATAAGTATTCCTGGAGGTAATAGAAAGGGATAATACAACACAACAAACCCTCTGGGACACTTTCAAAGCAGGCTTAAGAGGTAAATTTATAGCTCTAAGTGCCTGCATTAAAAATACAGAAGGAATACAAATAAATGATTTAACATTGCAGCCAAGAATCTTGAAAGGCAACAAGAAATGAAACCCTAACCCAGCAACAAGAAGAAATAACAAAAATCAGAGATGAAATTAATGAAATATAAAGTTAGGAAAACAACAGAAACAATCAATGAAACCAAGAGCTCATTCTTTGAAAAGATAAACAAGATAAACAGAACCTTGGGGCAGTTAATCAAATGAAAAAGAAACACCAATGATCAAAATCAGAAATGAAAGGGGAAACATCACAATGGACAACAAAAACATCTAGAATATTATAAGGGAATGCTTAAAACAGACCTAAGGGAATTGAAAATTTAATACAAAATATCCAGAATAAAAAAAAGCCCAAGCCCAGATTGTATTCACAGCATAATTCTACCAGACATTTAAGTAAGATATGTATCCAGTACTGCTTAATATATTAAAAAAGACAGAAACAGAGGGAGAACCCCCAAATTTCTTCTAATGAAGCCAACATCACTCTAACACCAAACCTAGCAAAGATACAACCAAAGACGAAAACTATAGACCCATATCTTTAATGAATATAGATGCAAAAATTCTCAACAAAATACTTGCAAAAGGCATACAGACACATATCAAAAAGATCATTCACCCATGATCAAGTTGGCTTTACTCCAGAGATGCAGGAATGGTTCAATAAATGGAATCAAAGACAAAAACCATTTGGTCATATCAATAAATGCAGAAAAGGCCATTTCACTCTAATTTTATACTGATTATCAAACACTTTTAAAGCTGTTATATCTAAAAGTACAACATACATCTGGCCTTTATGAAAGTATTATTTAGGGGAAATTGGCATATTTCATATTTTTCTTAAGAATGTTTGCAAATAATATTCACCAAACTAAATATTTTACACTTTTACCTGATCCCAATTACCTGATTGTTCAAATGAGGCCCACAGATGTTAAATAATAAACTGAGTTCAGCCTGGCCTACTTTACCCTCAGTTAGAGCTCTTAGTGACTATCACACACCGTAGCTCAGTAAACCCCATTATCAATTGCAGTCTAATCTTCAGTGTTTTTTTTTTTATTATTGTGAAAGATCAGATTTGGTTTTCAGATTGCATATAAACATTGCTTCACTACGCTTTAATGTTAGGAATGAGGGAGTTAATCCCTCTTCTCCTTTCTTCTGTTCTTACTTCTTTCGCTTTCTCTTTCCATTCTAAATTTCTAATAATTCAATTAACACATAACAAATAAGCTATTCTAATGTTATAATTTTAATACCAATAATTAAACAGTTGGGAAAATAACTTAGAAATACTAAAAATTATACAACATTGTTCAGAACCAATTATGTTTGGGAAATGATGCTTAAATAATCTCTAAAGCACATTGAATAACAGTAAAATTCATCTGTCAAAATTGGAATTATACGATAGACACAAATTTACCACTGATGAACAATTCTTTTATTCTGAAGGAGCAATGAAATCGTTTTAGAAAAAAAATATATTTGGAAGCAGGACACAGAGGAGAGGGCACTAAGAAGATGAAAATTATAGAACAAGTAATTAGAAGCTAATTTGGAAACTTTACTCTTGGATGCTCGATATAATTGTGTGCATTGCATATCACATGCTATTAAGCATTAAATAAACATGGCTAGCCTACCATGGCCAAATAGCTGAAGAAAATAAAGGAGAGTAATGAAAGAATGCAGAGAAGTCATGTGACATTTACTGCATAAAGTAGTAGTATATAAAGGTGTCTGCACAATTGAGCAAGAATCCAAATGCTCATTCTTCTATAACATTTTTAGCTCCTCTTTGTGAGATCACAAATCCAGTGATATCTATATTTTCCCCCTTTGTTTGTGTTTTACAAGCCTGTGAGTGTGAGTGGACTCCTCTGTCATTATATCTTATTCCCTTGAGCCAGAGTCTCCCAATAAAGTAGAAATTCATTTTTGTGATTAAGATGGCTGGTCAGCAGTGAGCTCTTGGAATTTGCCTCACTCTGTCATCCATTCTAATACAGGCACGTACAATCACGATTGTTTTTTTTTTTTTTATGTCTATACATTTGGCACATTGAGCACTAGAAAATATTTCAGCCATTAATTATTGAGGGTTTAGGATGCATGATTTGAATGTAGCATGGTACTGATAATTAACATTTTCAGTAACTATATGATTATCACATTTCCAAGGAAAATGTTTGGTAGATGTTGAAATTTCATGAGATCCTCTAAAGCTTGAGCTTCTGTGGTACTACTGTTACAGTGACTTTTGTACATCCACAAAACCAGTATTGAGAATGTTAGAAAAGTTGTCCGTTAGATAAAAACAAACTAAGTTATCATAATTTTGAAAGCAGAAAAGCATAAGCAAGTTGCTTTTTAAGCATTCATGCTTTAGCATAGGGCAATGGAATATATTCATGTTGGAATTTTGTAAGGACACAGCTAATTCAGTAATTTACAATAATTCCACGTACTTATAATAACAAATACTATATATGAAATATTATTTATGATGATATGATGTGTAATAAGCAGCTGAAACCCAAGACGATTATCTTCTTTAGAAATTATAAAAGAATGAGAGATATATAGCTGAACTTCAAAAGAATTGATAACTTAAAATTTCACTGTTGTACAATGGATCCAAGCTCAGTACTTATCAGCTACATTAAACTGATATTCCCAGAACATAAAAATTTTGACCTATAGATAACACCAAAATCAGTTCTTGTATTCAAATGCATGTCACACTTCAGTGTCTACCTTAGATTGCGATTTTAAAAATGAGTCATTACACCACTTTCTTTTTATTTCAATGTATATTTTTATTGAGATTCTCTGTACTTTACAAAATGCCTTAATCATCTTTATGTCCCCTCTCCTATCCATATGCTCCTAATCCCCATTGGATTTCATGTATTTTGTCATATATGTTAAGTCCTATTGTATCAAGTTTATGTACCCAGATGTCCCACAGTGTCAGTTAATCCACTGGAGTCTAGTGAGCCTATCTAGAGTCTTTCCCTTAAAGAAGATCAACTCTCCCACACCCAACAGTAATCAGCTGCCAGTAATTCTTCAGTTAAGGTTGAGGCCTGCAGCTGATTTCACCAGTTTTATGTTGGTTTTTAGTCTACTTGAGTTTGCATGGATCTTGTACATGCTGGCTGTACATTGCTGTAATTCCCTAGGAGCAAATACCCAGAGGCCTGGAAAACTGACCTTATGTTCATGTACCAGCTCTGCCTCTTATAATCTTTTCACTGCCACTTCCACTATGGTTCCTGATATGTGGTTGATTAAGGTTTAATATAGGTGTCCTATTCTGGAACATAATTTCTGCAATCTTTTAATCCATACCTTTGGGCCAGTTGTGGCCTTTGTGAGCATTGTACTCTGTTGCATGACGAAGTGTTGCTTATGAGAGTTGAGGGATGTAGTCCTATTCTCCCTATCCCATCTGTCACTATGAGCCTTAGCAGCAGAGGTTCTACTGTAGATGTGTCACTTCAGAGTAGGCATCTCTCAGACACTTATTCTCTGTGTTTTATCAGTTGGTGAACTGTAATTATTTCTATCTGTTGCAAAAAGAAGCTTCTTTGATGAGTGGTGAATGGTATATTGCCTGTAAATATAAGGTTTCATATTTAAAATACAGTAAGAAATTACATCTGTCCAGGGATTTGACAGATGTAGGTTTTTTTCCTAGGATTTATGACCTTTCTAGCCATGTGTATTTCACTATATTTATAGTGTCACACATGAGTTCCTTCCAATTAAGAGGGCTTTAAGTCCAATTAGATAGTTGTTGGTTACTCTCTGGATATAACAGCCACTACTGCACCAATAGTGATAGTTTGATGTACCAGATATTGCTGTGACTTTGGGACAAAGCTGGGGTTGGATCATTGATTGATTTTCTCCATTAACAGCTTACATAACACCCTCCAAAGCTACAGGTGCTAGTCTGCAGGAAGGAGGCTTCCAGGTCACTTCCTGCTCCATTTCTCTAAGTCCTGTGTTTGAAGTATGTCCTGTCTTCAGCAATAGGGTCTTACCTTAAAGTGCTGGGAAGTAATCAAGGGCTATTGCAATGACCTGTGTTACTTTGGGAGTTGCTTGTTCCTTCCTAAATAACTGATCTTACTAAAAAGGAAAAGTTACATTATTTTTATTTATAAACTCATATCTTATGAAATCTAAGTTTGGGTGAGAGTGCTGAGAACACAGGGCATCTCATAGTTTTGAAATCTAAGAATAAGCAGATACCTTTGGTAAAGACAGGAGTGAGCTTTAACTCATATGAATCAGGACCTTAGAGAAAGTCATAACTGTCACACAAACAAAGGGAGTAATTTAGCTAAAATGAATGCTGAATTGTCAAAGAGAGAACATGACCTTGAATAAGTCTGCAGCCTCTGACAGAGTGAGCTTGTATACGCTAGCAGCCACCATGGACTTTCAGAGAAACAGGAAAGGATAGAGAAGGGAGTGCACATGGTTTTCTGGAAGGCCTGGAGCTGGAAGCAGTTGGGGTTGAGGAAAAACACAGGTGCCAGGAGTTATACTCTCCATAGAACGGAAGTCATATGCCGTCAAGGAAACAGAGCATATTGCTCTCCTAAGCTACAGGAAAGAACCCACTGAAGCTGGGGTAAGGAGAACTAGGTAAAATTCTTGACTCCTGGAGCAAGCACTGGATTTGGGCTTTGGACCATGGGAACTTAGTCCCCTAAGTGAAGCAAGGATTACCCAGGAATGTGTCATGAAGGACAGACTACAGAGACACATAAAGGCAGAGGTTTTTAGGGGAGCAAGGACTTTTCTTTAACACAATTGTGATGTGATTACATCTCTGTATGTAATTTTCAAAACCCAGAGAAAATGAGTAAAATCTTCTGTGCACAAAAATTGTGGTTTCATTATCTGAAAATATCGCATATTTTATCTTACAAATGGCAATTAAGTTTTTGAAATCAATGTATGTCTTTCATCCTAAGATATTTTAAAATAATGGCAGTGTATCATAGTGTACAAACAGAAGGCTTCAAAAATGCTCAGGATCTCTGAGTTCTTTCAAAACTAAAAGCAGATTACCAAGAGTAACAGAGGATATATGAATGCAATTTAGTGTTGCAATTAAATAGGATTAAGAAAAATTAATCTGACATACATTAATGATGCAGATAATAGCATGTGCACACAGTAATATCTTATAAATGGAAGAAGAATCTCATAAAGTCTGTAATTGTATTTCCTTTATATGAACAATTCAATTTTCTTTCTTATGTGTATGTGTTTCTGCCTATAAACCAGTATGCACATTGATCGTATTCCTTGACATCATATGCAATTAAATGTTTTCCCTGTGTCTTTCCCCCATACACAAATACTCATGCAAACATAATTGCAAAGAACTCATGTACAACTAAATTTTTAAAGTTACCAATTTTACAGGTGATATTATTCCAGACTCTTTCTGGAATTAAATGTCAAAATTAGGGGTCATTAGAAAATTGTGTTTGTGTGCAGATATTCTTGACCGAGCTGGGAGACTAGATTCAGGTCTTAGCACTGAACGTCCAAGACATAAGTCAAACCATCAAGCTGATGGGCTTAGACATTCAAATGGAAGTAATGAAAGCTACAGTATAATGCGTTAGTTAATTGACCATCAGAATGTTGGAAAATAAACAGTGTGCCAGATTAGGTAGTCTGGGATGGTTCCTAGGCATAAAAATTGTGCAAAATTCCTTGGGATTTTAGGCTTCCAAAAAGATGAAATTAAGATATATTTCTTAAATTTTTTCTGCTAATTAAATCTGAAAATCTTAAATTAACTATATGAAATTTTCATGGGTAGACATTAAAACATAGAAAGAAAGTAGTCAAACAGAAACACTGTCTGAAATCTCATTCTGAGAAGCAGCATACTCTTTTAGTTGTTTTGTTTTATTTTTCAACTGTTCACTTTTTTGAATCATGTTAATTTTCTTTTCCTTGGTCTTAAATATCCTAAATTTGTTGCTTTGAAAAAGTAAAAGCTTATAAACAGCAATAGTTGCATAAAAAAAAGAACATTAGAGTAAATATTTGGTCTCTTGTGCTGAAGGTAAAAGTAAAAGAGTTTGACAAAACTGAAAACTTGTTAGCGACCATTGCACTATTCTAGCAAAACATCACAAGGAAAAAAAAAAAAGCCACCCTTTCTCCTGCAGGCAAAGTCCAAATAGAAACCAAGTCTTCAAGTGTGCGTGAATAGGGTGACTATTAGCAAAAAGAACACAGGAAAGATGTCATTCTGAGGAAGAGAAGAAAAGTAAGCCTTGTGTACTGTTTGTTGGGAATGCAATTAATAGTCCCATTATGCAAACATCACAGCCATTTCACAGTAAACTGAAACTAGAGTCATATGATGCATATGTCTTTATGTCCAAAAGAACTGAAGTCATTATATCAAATAAATATCAGGATTTACAAGAGAGCTTATTGCAGCTCTCTTCATAACAGCCAATGTAGGCAAGAGGCAGCCTCTGCATTGAAAATCAATATTCTGATATTCCCATTATCCAAACAGCACAGCCGTTTCTTAGTAAGCTGAAACTAGAATCATATGATGCATATGTCTTTATATCCCAAAGAACTGAAGTCATTATACCAAAGAAATATCAGGATTTACATGCTTGTTACAGCTCTCTTCACAACAGCCAATATAGGCAAGTAGCAGCCTCAGCATTGAAAATCAATATTCTGATAAATGGATAAAGAAAATGTGTCACACACACACACACACACACACACACACACATACACACTATATCATATATGTGATAGTATACTGTTTAACATTAGCAAAATAGGGAAGCTTTCTCATTTCAACATATGGACATACTGCACAAGATTGTGATAAGTAAAATAATCCAGGCACAGAAAGCCAAACATATTTCCTTAATTATCTCAGTCACATGTAGAATCTAAAACAATTTCTATAATAGGAATAGATGACTGAATGATGATTGCCAAAGGTTAGAAGAAAGGAATAGATAGAAAATTCAGCAATGTTGATCAACGGACGTAAGTTTTCAGTTATGCACGGGAACTATGCGCTAGTGATCTACAGCAAAGAAAACTTCTAATAAACATGAACTCACTGTATATTTCAAAACTGCTAAAAAAGTAGGCTATAAAATGATTACACAATATTAGTAAGGGAAGAGGATCTGTCTGGGAGGAGCTGGGGAAGGGGTTAAATATGGTCAAAATACATCATGTGAAATTCTTAAAGAATTAATCAAAAATTTATAATTAACAGGCAAGTAAACAAATAACTCAAGTAAAAAAATGGGATATAGATCTCAACAGAGAACTCTCAAAGAAGAAATAACAATGGCTACGAAACACCTTAAGTGCCCTATATTTCTAGCAGTTGGGAAAATGGAAATCAAAACTAGTTTAAAATTTCACCTAACCACTGTCAGAATGGCTAAGATCAAGAGAACAAATGATACCGAATGCTTGTATGGAGATGAGAAGTGAAGAAACCTCACGTGCTATTGGTGGGATTGCAAACTGAGACAACCAAATTGGAAATCAGGATGGATTTAAAAACACAAAAAACAAATATACCATATGATCCAATTATACCATTTCTTGTCATATACCCAAAGGACTCATCCTACTATAAGATACCTGTACATCCATTCTTGTTGCTGTTCTTTTCACAATAGCTGTGAAACAGAAACAACTTAAGTATTCCTCAGTTGAGGAAGGTACAATGAAGATGTGATGCATTTATACAATGGAGTTCCACTCAGAGGTAAAGAATAATGAAACCATGAAGTTGTCGGGTAGATGGAAGGAACTAGAAACTGTTATGCTAAGTGAAGCATCACAGACTCAGAAATACAAATGACATAATTCTTCCTCATTTGTGGAACTTGGCATTCAGTTCTTTAATATGAGCATACATCCTGATGTAACCATAGGAGCCAAGGAAATGGAAATCAAACATGGAGATCAATGGCAAGAAGGAGCTCAAGAGAGAGGACTAGTAGGAAATAAATGTTATTAATGGGGAAATAGCTACAAGGGGCTGGGCTTCCTTCCTGAGGAGGAAGTAGGAATGATTACACAGGGGAGTGAAAGGACATATACACAATGCTTATATGGCAAGAAAAACCAGAGGAGATGTATCAGTTCAAAATCCTATTGAAAAGTAAACACAGAGTAAATATCTGAGTGGAAGTGAATACTGAAGTCAACATAAAAACAAACAAACAAACAAAAAAAACAAAAAAAAAAAACAGAATGCCAGGCAGGAGAAACTTCTCTCCCAGTTGTTGGTCAGAGCAGTTCAAGGGACTCCCAAAATAGCACAGACTATTGCCACAGCCCTTGTTTGCCTCCAGGAACTTTAATTAAGACCCAGTTGATGAAGACAGGTATGTTTGTGACACAGACCTTAGAGCAATCAAGCTGGAACTGACCTGGAAACCTCCTTCATGAAGAGTAGGTCTTATGGTATCAGAGGATACTAAACATGCTATCACAGGAAAAACCAAATCAATGATATTACCCAATTATAAAACCCAATAAACAGCAATGACTGATCCAACAACTTAACACTATTGGTGTAGTAGTAGCACATTTATCTTTGGGTAAACAACAGTTGTCTAATTATAATTAAGGCCCACTAAATGGGAGAGAATTCATATAAAATATTATAAACATATACAAATTCACATGGCTGGAGATGTGATAGATGCTAGAGAAAGCCTACTTTTGCCACACACCTAGACCAAAGCAATTTCTTACTTTATTCTACATATGTGTCCTCATTAGAGACAAGTGTTCCTTTCAACCTTTCCTCAAAGAAGCTTCTTTTTTGCAAACAGATGAAGATGATTACAGATTTCCAGAACTGGTCAAATATTGAGAATAAATGTTTAAGAATGCGTAGCACAAAATGACATATCTTCAGTGAAACCTCTACACATAGGGTGAATTAATCTCTCAACTTTCACTTGAGAAATTTCCTTATGCAACAGATGGTGATTAACACGGGAATCCATATTTGACCAATGTGCAGAGAATAGGAGACTGAAGAGTGCTTATATCTGAATAGGACACCTATTTCAAGCTTCTGCCTCCCCAGAGAAGAGGAGGCAGAAAGTTTAAGAGCCAGATGGTGTGGATGACCACAAGGAAACAGAATTTTCTGGACAGCTGGTCAGTGACTCATATGAACTCTTGTCAATGGTGACAGAATGTGTAAGTGCTATGCAATGTTGAGCCAGACAAAATCCCAGCATAGACATGGGAAAGTAGAAATGAAATTTCAACCTAACCTAAATAACTTTTGGGAACTGATGACTGCAGGAAGCGGGGAAAGACATTTTTTTACTGGGATGGGATTCATGGTGGACCCAGTGGACTGACCCATGCTGAATTTTTGGGGGGACAGAAATCAGACTTTATCTAATATAAGAGTCCAAAAAATTTGGCAGGGGGCAGTGAGAAGAGGTGTGTATAAAGGAACATATATAAATACCATCAAACTATATAGTATGAAAATCACAAAAATTCAATTAAAATAAAATAAATTGAAATGGTAGATTAGTTCATTGTTTTGATTTAATATTTCCAAAAGTAAAAAAAAAATAGTCCATTTTGGGGCTGGAGTGACAACTTATTAGCTAAGAAGAGCATTGACTGTTCTTGCAGAAGACTCAATTTTGATACCCAGCACCCACATTGCAGCCAACAACCATCTGTAATTCCATTTCCAGGGGTTCTGATGCCCTCTTCTGACCTTCTTGGTCATTGCATGACAGGGGTGCAGTTACTTACATGCAGGCAACACATATTTGTACAAAAAAAAATAAAAATAATAAATATAATTTTAAATAGCCCATTGTGTTGCAATTCACACTGTTGGTATTATTATCCAAATGAAATAAAATATAAAAATAAAACAAACATGTATGCAAATTTACCTAAATACTTACAAATTGTAAGATGAATTAGAGATCTCGCACTTTGTGCTAACAAGGTCCACCATCCCTGATGTCAGTGAAAACAAACTATTGTATCTGATTTCCTTCCTCCATGTGGTGATAAGAAGAGTTAACCACCACACTATATGGAGGAAGATTTTAGAGAACAGAGATGATCAGAGATAAGGACGAGCCTGTCATAGCTTTAACAGTGTTATTCTTCCATGGACTCTTCGTAGCCATAGGTCTACTACTAACAGATAGAATGGGAAACAAGCAAAGTCAAAACTGATGGAACCCAATGGAAAGATAATTGCACAATGCCACTGGAAACCTCCATTAAAATCTGATCAAGGAGCACACAGAAAAATATCGAATATGCAGAACATAGGACTCATAGCATCAGCGGACAGGGTAAAATTTACAACTACTGTGCACTGCAAACAACAACCACAGAATTTAACAAAAGTTTTTATTGAGCTTTTATACCTTTCATATAACAGTTCTTAATCAAATTTAACCCCCTTCCTCATGCATGCTCCCCAATCATACCTCATATATTCTGCCATACATGTTACATCCTATCCAGTTAAGCATTTATACCAAGATGTCTTTTGGTGCATTTTCATCCACTGGCATCTGGGCAGCCTATGTAGAGATCATAGGTAAGGCCTACTTTCCCTCATCCAGGAATAATCAGTTTTTAGTAGCTCTCAGATTAGGACTAGCCTCTCTCCACTCTGGGCCTTTGTCTGATTGGGATGGCATGGGTCCTGTGCTCAATGATACAATCGCCACAAGTTCACCTATGCAAGCTTCTAGTTGTGGGGAAGCCTCTGCCTCCCTATCTTCCTGAAACAGATGTGAATCTTACAATCATTCTGCCTCCTCTTCTGAAATGGTTCCTGAGACATGGATACAGAAGGCTACGACTGGCCAACTTTGAAAGAATAAGAGACAGTCACATATTTTTAACAAAACTTCATTGAGTACTTACAAAATAAACCAAACCGTAAATGTTTTCCCTGTTATTGAAGTTTTACAAATTTCATACAATGCATTTTTGTATTATTTCCCCTTCCCTGTGTTCCTACCTTACTACACTCCACCAATTTCATGTACTCCATTACACATACAATGAGAGTGAAATCTGTGTACCAAAATGCCCTTTGTTGTGGACTCGTCATCACTGGATCCTAGTTAACCTAACAGGCGCCACATCCTTAAAAGAGAGTGACTTGCCCCATCCTGGCAGCCATCAGTTTCTAACTGTTCCTCAGGTAGAGTTGGGGTTTCTTACTTCTCCACATCTATGCTGGAATTTTGTTTGGTTTGACCTTACATGGAACTTGTGCATCCTGTCACCAGCTATGGATTCAAATAAGAAACTTTTCATCTGTGGTCATCCACCACCTCTGGCTCTATCAGTCTTTCTGAACCTCTTTGCACAGTGATCCCTGAGCACTGGGAGGCAGAAGTTTGACACAGGTAGCTGTTCTCGGAACTGAATGGAATCTACCTATATTTAAATAGTTCAACATAACAAGACATTTTCAAAACAAATGGATACTAAGGAGCACACTTCTGGTAGTTTTAGTTATAGTAGAACATAAAACAAGTGAAATGAAAATGCTCATTGAACTGAATCAGGAAGAAATTATGAAAACCAAAAATCACAGCAGAAAAGAGAGGAAAAAATATATATACAGAGAGAAAATAAAGCAGATCGTTTAAGCCCCTAACACAATACATTTAAGGAAAGAAAAAATCAGAAGTTTTAAAGCAAACACAATAGATTTTTTAAAAAGGTAATGAAAGTTTTTCCAGGCTTCTGGGAACTTGCTCATATGGACTGACAGGAATGGGAAAAATATGTACAAGACTCATGCAAACTCCAACCAGTCTGAAATTCAACACAGAAGTGGAGGAGTGGGTAAGATGTTCAACCTTAGCTGAGGAAATATTGGCAGCTGTTCGTTGCTAGGAGAGGCAGAATTGGTCTTCTTTAAGGGAGTGATGCTAGGTGAGCTGAGTAGACTCCAGTGAATGAACACACCCTGAGGGACATCTGGAGACACAAACTTGACCAAATAGATCTTAACATATATGAGAGAATGCATGAAACCCACTGAAATGATAGGCAAGGTTAGATACTCCTTAGGTTAAAAAACAGACATTAGTAAAAGAATAGCAAGAAAGACGCTCAACTGCAAACTCAGCGTTGACAAAGATGCAATGTACCACTGTGCAACTGTGCAAACTACTGTGCAAACTGACTGAGTTTCAGAATGTGGTGTGGTCTAGATCCCAGATCTCAGTGTAATTTTGCATAAGTAAATATGAACAGGTTGGTTAGGAGAGTATGCACTATTCTACATAAATGTATAAGTCAGGAAGGATCTAAGACTCTACGAAGATGGTTTGCAAAAATTAACCGAGACTATTTTCACTACACTAAGCATGAAAAGTTTTTATTTTTTATTTTTTTTTAAATTGCGAGACTAGAGAGATAGCTTGTCAGTTAAAAACACTTATTATTCTTGTAGAGGAACTGGGTTCAGTTCCCAGTACCTACAAGGTAGCTAATCAACATCAATAACTCTCCACAGGCATTACACAATATGGGCACACTTATGTATATGCAGGCAAAGCACACACACACATAAAATGGAAAAAGAAATTAAATTTTAGTTATTACACATATTTATTTTGTTTGTGTGTGTGTGTGTATGTGTGTTAGAAGACATAGCTTGTATTAACTCTCTCTTTCTACCATTGGGTCCCAGGAACGAACTCATATCTTGAGTAAAGTACCTTTACCTAGTGTGCTATCTCATCTCACTAGTCCACAAGTAAAACTTCTATAAGGTTTTTAGAGATATACAAACTTCACTGTTGTTATTTTGAGACAGATTCTCCCTGTGGTTGCAGCTGGCCTGAAACTATGAAGACGAGGTTATCTCCATCTCACAGAGATTCACCTGCCTCTGCCTCTCAAATGCTGAGATAAAAGGCATACAACATCATGCCCAGCAAATATATACAAACTTTTAAAATTTTATTGTGTATAATTAAAATATGAGATGAGATTCTTTGGTATATTTAAGTATAGTGAAGTATATATACTATCACATTTAAAATTATTGGGGACATATTTTCAAAAAATATAGTATATCATATTCAGATGCCTATGATATACTTTAAATTCTTCAAAGACAAATTATCAGCTATTTATTGTAAATATATGGCATAATTTAATTAATATGACCAACTAATTTTGAATAACTTCATTATATTTTGGTCACTTATTATAAACAGGACCTCACTGAGTCTCATGGACTTTTTATCATATCATGTATTAAATCTGTTACATAATACACCCAAAAGTAGGATTAATCATCACAATGTATATAAACAATTACTTTTATGGAGTATTTCACCAAAAAACCGTGAACAGGGACACTTACATAAAAAGCAAAAGCAAAACCAAAACTAAACAACTGCTATTTTTGTACTCTTTTAAGAACTAATGCTGTTTTACTTATTTTTAATAAGTCCTCATAACGCTACTCTGAATGTGTATGCATGAGCACCTTTTTTTTAAAAATTATCGACCTGCAGTACTTTTGTGTGTGGATATTCATCATTACAATGCATCTTGGAATAACTTCATAGAATTGTTCAGGCAAGCGATACAGTTTGATCATACATCAATACTTGAAACAGGAAGCGTTTGCTGTTTTGACTTAATGTGTGCTTGTTACGGATGGCAATGCGTTTCTCTCAGTGGTGCTTGGAGTGCATATTTTGGCTGACAGGGAAATAAACTGTCAATCAAAAGACACAAGATTTTTAAGCAAGACCAACTGCTTGGAAAATTAACTATCTTTGTGGAGTTCTTTTTGGAAAAAATACTTCGTTTCTATTTTGTGGTTGACCACCAGCTCATACTCAATAGATTTAGGAAAGCTCACCAGCTATCTATTAAAATGTGTGTGTGTGTGTGTGTGTGTGTGTGTGTGTGTGTGTGTGATTGTGTGGAGGTGCATGTACCAGTGCATGAGTGAGTAACAATGAAGAGGATATTGTATGCCCTCTTTTATCACTTTCCTCCTTTTCTTTTGGGGTAGGTATTCTATAAAAACTTTGGCTAGTACTTTTTCTGGTAGAATAGAAGACAATGAGACCCAGAATTCTTCCTTTCTCTGTGCTGCTCTGAGCTGGTGTTAGAGGCACTTTCAGAGACACTCAGTTTGCTACATAGATGCTTGAGTCAGAGCTCTAGTCCTCATTATTTAGAGCAAGGACTTGTAACCACTGAGCAATCTCTCCATGTCTCCAGCAATTATTTTTGATATATTTAGCCACAGGCCAATATACAAGGAAACATTGTATTGAAGATATAAAACGTTACTGTTTTGTTTTTTGAGACAGGCTCTCCGTCTCCCCATCTGCTCTGAAACTAATTATTGTGGCCAGACTTGTCTCGTTCTCTGAGAGATTAATTTGCTTCTTCTCGTCAAGTTCTGAGATTACAGGCATACAACACCATACCAGCAAATATACAATTTATTGGATGTAATTAAAATATGGAATATGGTTCTCTGATATATTTAATATAGAGAAGTATATGCTACAGTTAAGAAATGTTATATGTTAATCATTACAGAGATTTATGCATTCTTCCATTTTCCATTTTTTTTATCTTATATAATCATTTCCTTGCTCGGTATTAATTATTCATGGTTTGTATGTTAATATATAGTTGAAACACATTTAATGCATGCCATTCATGTTTACTTTTTGTATTAAATCTGTGTTCAAGATGCTTAGTAAATCACTGGACCAAAAATTTGCTTCTAGTTTAAAAGACATCAAATCATGTGTGAAGAGGCATAGTTTTTATTTTTTAATAATATTTTTATTGATTCTTGAGAATTTTAGACAATATATTTTTTGAAAAATTGCATTTATATTACATATTTTGAGATTTTAATATGTGTGTTGACTTTTTAAAATTACATATTGAAAGACTGAGACATGAATTACATTTCAATTTTCAGTTAAAATGACCTGCTAATTAGTATTTTACACTTTTTTATGACTTCAAATAGATATTACTCATAAAAATATACTTTCATAAACCTTAAAATTAAAACATTATAGCAATTAATGTAGCAATTAATAGCACTTTTCTTCCCATTTTTTTCTTAGTCTCACTATTTTAATGAATCAAATATCACTTTTTATTCTCTAAAACTAGTCAGTGCGGTTGATTTTTTTTTTCTATATTTTGAGAGGGTCTCACATTGCACAAGCTGATCTTAAACTCCTGATTCTCCTGCCTGTTACCTAAGTACTAGGGTTAAAAATGTCATCATGTGATACCTGCATTTGATTTTGGATTACATATTAAAAACAACAACAACAAAGACAAAACTCAAACACACAAGGTTGGATAATAGTAGTATGTAAAGTTCTAGTACTTCACACTTTAATTTTTTTCTCCCTTCTTTCTTTCTTCTTTTCTTTCACATATTATTTATTTGAGGTGGGGTCTCATGTAGCCCAGGCTGGCCTCTAATATCTATGTAGCCTAAGATGACCTTGAACTTTTGACCGTCTTGCTTCTACCTCCTGAGTGATGGAAAGATATTTGTTCAACACTTTGTCTCATTAATGAAGTGTTCAGAATCAAACTAGGGCTTCCTGCAAGCTAGGAAAACAGTCTACTGAGTAGGTTCTCAGTCCTTAGAAAAAGTAGTTTTCTTGTACAAGTGAGATGGTTCAACAAGTGATGGTGCTGGCCACCAAGCCTGACTACCTGTCTTTGAACCCTGGGACTCACATGGTAGAAGGATAAAACTGCCTCTTAAAAGTTGTTCTCTGATTTCTACAGCCACACAGTGGCCTGAAGACTCCCTTATACATGCAAAATCAATCAATCAATCAATCAATCAATCAATGTAATATTAAAGAAGCAGTTTTCTTTTTAATCCATTAAAAAATAATCTTGTACAATAAAATTACTCTGTATATGTTATTAAAGTAGACACAAGATTGTCAGGTAGAATAAAAGAGGAGTGTGAAAAGGGAGAGAGTGGGAGTGCAGAGGGCTAAAAATTCAATGTGTATAATATACCTGAATGTAAATGTCCTTATGAAACTCAATCCTATGTACAATGAAGTTATGTCAATAAAAAAAGTAACATGCAGAAAATGAGGACAGACCATTGTTATAGACATAAAAAGTAGGCTTTATCTCCAACCAATCTTATATTTATGCTACTTGCCAAAGAAGATCCAAGGTGATAGTCCAGCAGCTAAAAAGCCATCCAAAGAAATTTGAAGCAATTCTTTTGTGCATGGTAATTTCTGAGCAGTCACACTGTTGAGGCTATGATGGAGCTGTTTTGGGTGGTTGTAGATTTTGATTTCATGCCTCCTCTTGTTCGGGCTGAGTCAATGAAGTCAGCTAGAGATTCCTCAGGGGGAGGGATTTCTCAAGGGGAGGACCCTCAGGCATGAAGACATAAATACCTCCTCTTGAAAGCATCTTCTCATGTGTAGTTTCCTTCTCAGGGCCAATTTAAATGGCACCTTACATGGATAGAAACAAGACATGGATGGAACCAAAAAATAAAACTATAGATCCATATCTTTAATGAATATAGATGCAAAAATTCTCAACAAAATGCTTGCAAACCACATTCAGATACACATCAAAAAGACCATCCACTGCAATCAAGTTGTCTTTATTCCAGAAATGTAGGGATGGTTCAAATTATCATAAACTATACAAATGGACTCAAAGAAAAAAATCACATGGTCACCTCAACAGATGCAGAAAATGCCTTTGAAAAAATTCAACGTGTTTATGTTAAAAGTCCTAGAGTGAATTGGACTTCATGGAACATATCTCAACATAATTAAAGCAACATACAAAAACCCCACAGTCAACATCATTAAAAATGAAGAAAGACTGGCATAATTCCCATTAAAATCAAGAACCAGACAAGGCTGTCAACTATCTCCATTCCTTTTCAATATAGTTCTTGAAATGCTTCCGAGAATCTTAGGAAGATGGAAGGGAGTTAAAGGAGTATTCGTTGGAAAAGAAGATATCAAATTATTCCATAGTGCAGATGACATGACATTATTCCAAAGAGATTCCAAAAATTCCACCAGAAAACTCTTAGAAATGGTGATAATTATAGTAAGTTACAAAATGAATCTATAAAATTCAGTAGTGGAACCTCTTAGAAATGATGATAATTATGGCAAGTTACAAAATGAATCTATAAAATTCAGTAGTTTTTCTATATACTGATAACAAGCATTTGGAGAAAGATTACATGGAAAGCACCCATTCACAATAACCTCAAAAAGTATCTCAGAATAAGCCTGAGCAAAGACATTAAAGTTCTCTACAATGAAAAATTTAAATCTTTAAAGTAGATATTGAGGAAGACACCAGAAGATGGAGAGACCGCCCATGCTCATGGATTAGAAGAATTAATAATGTGAAAATGATCATCCTACCAAAATCCATATATATTCAATGTAATCCTAATAAAAATCCCCTTGAAATTCATTACAGAATTAGAAAAAAAATCTTAAAATTCATGTGGAAGCAGAAAAGACCCTGAATATTCAAAGAAAACCTGAGCATAAAGAGCAATGCTGGGGGGATTAGTATACAAGATTTCAAACTATATTACAGAGGTATAGTTATAAAAATTGGCAGAAAATTTGACCCATAGATCAATGGAACATAGTAACAGGCACAAACATGAGTAAGTGCAATTTTTGCCACCTGATATTTGACAAAGGACACTCATTGAAGAAGCATTTTCAGCAAATGCTGCTGACAAAACTGGATCTCCACCTGTAGAATAAAACTCAACCCTTATTTTTCACCTTACACAAAATCAACTCCAAATGAATCAAAGACCTCAATGTAAAACCTGAATCTGTAAAATTGTTAGGAGAAAATATTGTTAGTAACCTACAAGATATAGGTATAGGAAATGATTTTCTTCATCAGATACCAGCTGCTCAGACAGAGGTTTAACACTGAGAATATATAAAGACCTTAACAAAACAAAGAATTATAAAACAAGTGACCTGATTAGAAGATGGGCTAAGGATCTGAGCAGAGATCTCTCAAAAGAAGAAATAATGATGGCTAAGAAACATCATAAAAAACATTCAAAATCCTTAGTAATTAGGAAAATGTAAGTTAAATCACCTTAAGATTGCACGTTACCCCAGTCAGACTGGCTAAGATCAAGAGGGCAAATGATACCAAAATGCTGGAGAGGATGTGCGGAAAGAGAAACACTCATTCCCTGCTGGTGAAAGGGAAAACTCATTTAACCCCTCTGAAAAGCCATGTGGAGAACTCACAAAAGTAAAAATGATCTCTGTCACACCACTCCTTGGCATATACCAAGAGGACTCATCTTATTACAGAGATATTTGTACATCCATGAGTTTCTTCTCTTCTCACAGTAGCTAACTAATGGAAGCAACCTATGTGTGCCACAACTGACAAGTGGATAATTAAAATGTAGTAAATTTACATAATGGAATTCCACTCAGCAGCAAAGAAAGACAAAATCATGAAATTTGCAGGTACATGCATGAAACTAGAAATTGCCATACTAAATGAAGTATCAGAGACTCAAAATTACAAACGATATATTCTCTCCATCATGTTTTGATCCTAGTGTCAATCCATATATGTGAGTATATCTCCTGATATAACTATAGAACAAGGATAATGGAAAAGAATTAGGGAGGTAAAGAGAAAGCAGGAACCTGAGAGAGAATAACAGTAGGAGATAAGTATTAAATAACCCAGAGAAATGGCTTATTTAAAAGAGAGGGGGAAGGGAGGACTATAAAAGGAACTTTGGGCCTAAAGGGAAAGAAGGAGCTTAAGAGATGTGGGATCGTAGGAGATTATTATTATCTACTTTTTGGTATATATTTTTATACAGGGCTTCCCTGTAGTCCCAGATGGCCTGGAACTCACTATGTAGATCAGGTTGGCCTTGAAATCACAGAGATCTGCTTGCCTGTCCCTCCCAAATACTGAGACTAAAAGTGCACCACCACACTCAGATAGGAGACTGGTATTTACAAACTTCAAATGGGGAAGGCATAGAGGAAGGGTTAGACTGAGAGAGAAAGAGGAGAAACAATTCCTAGCTAGTGTAATAAAAACAGAGGGAATCATATTAATCCAATAACCTTATGAAAAATTACACATACAATATCTCTACAAGAGTCCATGTTATAGCTGAAGGCTACAAAACAAGAAACAGTGCCACACTGGCAAAACCTTTCTTTGGCCAGGGTAGTCCAAGATATTTTCAAAATTGTGCATACTATGGCCACCATCCAAGATTCCCACACAGAACTTGAAGGTAAGACTCTATTTCTGAAAACAGAACATAGTCTGTACACAGGATTTGGAACAATGGAGACTGAACTGGTATGGAATCCACTTCTGAAGGCTAGTTCTCATATCTTTGGAGAGCACTATGCAAGATGCTAAGGGAGAGCACCAACTGATGGTCCAACATCAGCTTCAAGACCAAATTACCATGGCATTGGTGTAGCAGTGGCAATTTATCTTGAGGGAAATCAACAGCTGACTTACTGGGAAGAAAGTCTTGTGTGGTACTATAAACATATTGAAATACACATTGTTGGAGAGGTCATAGATCTTAAAGAAAACCATAAGACTGTCACATCCCTAGACTAACGAAGTTTCTTACTATGTGCATAATGTGTATCCTTGAATTTATAGAAAAATATCCCAGTCACCATTTAGCAAAGAAGTTCCATTTGCACCAGGAAGAGAATATTACAGAATACCACAAATGGTCACACACAGATAGTGTCTGTGAATTTGCAAAGCCTAAGTGACACACGTCCAATGCAACCTCTACACCTAAGGCTCACAGAACAAGTGCAAAGAGGTCACTAATGAATCTCTTAATTCTCATTAATGAAGCTCCCTCATGAAACAGAGGGTCAGACACATAAAAGGTCAAAAACGGCCAAAGCATTGTGACTAAGAGCTGCAGAATGCTGATCATCAGACAGGACTCATATACTAAAATTCACCCACCCAAGGTTCAGGGACCGTTGCAAAAGAGGGGGATGAAATAATGTAAGAGTCAGGTAAAAGGTGCGTGGCCTTTTGGAAATAGGGGTCTTACAAACTCCTGGAACCCTGTTCATATAAACCTACAGCCACCGTGGCAGCATGTGCAGGACTCATTCCAATTCAAGCAAACACAAACCCAGGATAGACCTGGGGTCACTGAACAATAGACCCCAATCTTAGATGAAGAAATATTGGCAACTGAATACTGCTGAATGAGGAAGAACTGATCTTCCTAAAGTGAGGGGCTAAAGATTGACTGACTGGACCTCAGTGATTGAACTTCTCCGGATGAACGTCTACAGATACTAACTTGACACAATAGACCGTAATACAGATGTAAGAAGTGTGGATTCCAGTTCGGGGTCCATGTCGGGTGCCAATGGATGAGGAAGTGGGTATAAAGATGATTAAGACTGAATGAGATGTTTCGTATGAAATATGTAAAGATTCAATAAAAATTCAAATAAATAAATAAGACACATCATGAAAATGAAAAAATACACAAAATGTTGAAATTGCCTTTCTTTTTTTAATTCTGTCTTCATTCTTTGCTCTCTCTCTGTGACTATCCCTTTCTTTCTTTCTTCCTTTCTTTCTTTCTTCTTTTCTTTCCTATCACATACAAGTGGAACAATATGTTTCCAAAGCAAGCAAGCAATATATTAATAGTCTAGGTTGTATTTGTGTGACTTTTCTTATATACTAAGGACAGGAGTTAGAGAGTGGTCAGCTGCATTATCCAGACGAGGTTAATGATCTCATCAGACACGATGAACTGCCTATACAATGCACTTTGATCATATTCAGACCTTTCTCCCATGTCCTCTCAGACCCACTCTTTCAGAACGCCCCTCACTGCACGTTCTCTGTTATTATTTTTAATGCCATTGATTCTAAATTTTGATTCCCCAAATGCTCTTGGCTTTTGGTTCATCCACTGGAGCCTGGGAAACCTCCCTGGCATTATAAACTAAAAGAAAACTGACTCTCCCTCTCCAAGAAGTTATCAACTGCCAGTAGTTCCTCAGCTAGACCTGTTGCTTCTTGTCTCTCTCCCTTAAAGAAGTTTGAACTGTGTCTGGGAGGGAAGGGAGTATGGTGAGAAATAACTGAAAAGTTACATGGAAACATACTACCTAAAAAGGTCCTTAAAGCATAGACATATATATATATATATATATATATATATATATATATATATATATATAACGGTTTAAAAGGACTCGCAATATAAGTGGATGGGGGGAGGAGGGGCTGGTCACTGGCATTAGGAGTTAACGTGTGCTAGCAAATAGAAAGTCCAGTTCCAAGAATGGGCTTCCTCTTTTGGAGTTGTTGGTCTCGGAAGCCCCATAGACTTTCAAATAATGCTGGCTGTTGCCATTGCTATTGATTGCCCTTCAAGGCTTTCAAGGACCTTTTTACTTTGTATGGAATAGCTCAAAGTTTATTTATGTAGCCCTTAAACATATTGTTTATTTCTTTTTCGCCAGTTAAGAAGACCATTTGTGGTGCTGCTGCAGACTAGTCATTGAAGTATGCATTTCTTCACCTAAGAATGGGACCATATATCTTAGAAAGTAGAAAATAATTAAAAATTAAGTCACTTTAAGTGGATTTCAAGATGCTTTTTTCCAATGAATGTGTCCCACATAAGTATTTTCTATTGAGTTATAGCCAATAAAATTTGTTTTATTTTTATAATAAGCAAAGTCAGATATTTTTTTGTTTTAATTTGGCTTTTTCCATGCTCATACAATATAGGTCTTTTGTCCCTTTTAAAACCTACTTTAAATATTCAAGGTAATATCAATATTTGCCTAGAATAATATTAATCATATTTAATGAAAATACATCACATCATACAATGTCTTGTGTTTACTTAATTATTTCATATTAAATTATTAAAATTGTTTTGCTTCATTTACTTTTATTTTGGGTATATTAGTGAATTTTTCCTGCATGTATGTAGGTGCACCACTTGCATTCTTTGCCTATGGAGGTCAGACAAGGGCATCAGATGGAACTGGAATGAGGCATGGTTGTTAGATACCTTGTAAGTGCTAGGGACACAAATCAGGTCCTCTGCAGGAACAGCCAGTGTACTTCTGAGCCATTTCTCCAGGCATAGTTTTCATTGTAGTTTACATTATTTTCCATAGCACTGAGAAATTATGTAATAGTTAAGCAGGAGATCCATTCAAATGTCAATGAAAGAAAACATGTGGTATGTATATAATGAGATATTATGCAGATTTGAAAGGAAGGAACATATGTCATTTGTGAAAACAGGGATGACTGCAGAATATTTTAAGTGAAATAAACCTAGCACCAACAGACAGAAAAGTGAATGGCCTTACCCTTGTGAAATGAAAAATCCTCAAAACCATAGCAGCAGAAAGCAGAATGATGGTTACCAGGCCATTTTGTGGCCAGCTGTGGTTACATGCCATGAGAATATGCTGAGGAGACAGAAGCAGATAAAGCACCACTTTTCCTTCCCTCCCTTCCTCCCTTCCTCTCTCCCTCCCTCCCTTCTTTGTTTCCATCTCCCTTTCCTCTTTCTCTTACTTGATTTTTAGCTTTAAATGGCATGTACAATTTCAAATGTTTTCCTGTACTTAAGGTAAAATTTACCTCTTCTAAGTTGACTTCAGTGTATTTGAAGCAGCATTAATTTATTTCATAAATCAATCTGGAATCAAATGACTCTTACATTAACATATTTGGAGAGCATATTATTGCAAATCTTGACATGATGCCCCTAAGTAATAAAAACAGTCAATTTCAGTATGACTTTTCAAATAAGAAATCTTAACCTGGATTCAAGAGAAAATTAAAGAGAAAAGTTTGCTGTGCAAAGTTCATCTGAGAAACAGTTTCAGGCAGAAGGACGTGAACAGGGGGAGGAATTGAAAGAAGCATACTGATATAAAGCTGATCAGCGCTATGGCAACTTCTGAGGTACCTTCTTCTTCTTCTTCCTCCTTCTTCTTCTTCTTCTTCTTCTTCTTCTTCTTCTTCTTCTTCTTCTTCTTCTTTCTTTTCTTCTTCTTCTTCTTCTTCTTCCTTCTTCTTCTTCTTCTTCTTCTTCTTCTTCTTCTTCTTCTTCTTCTTCTTCTTTTCTTCTTCTTCTTCCTTCTTCTTCTTCTTCTTCTTCTTCTTCCTCTTCTTCTTCTTCTTCTTCTTCTTCTTCTTCTTCTTCCTCCTCCTCCTCCTCCTCCTCCTCCTCCTCCTCCTCTTCCTCTTCCTCTTCTTCTTCTTCTTCTTCTTCTTCTTCTTCTTCTTCTTCTTCTTCTTTCTTTCTTCTTTCTTCTTCTTCTTCTCCTCTTCCTCCTCCTCCTCCTCCTCCTCCTCCTCCTCCTCCTCCTCCTTTTTCCTTCTTTCTTCTTCTTCTTTCTTCTTCTCCTCCTCCTTCTCCTCCCCCCCCCTCCCTCCCCCTCCCCCCTCCTCCCTCCTCCTTCTTCTTTTTTTTTTTTTTTAACCGTATGGGTCCCTGTATGGGCCACCACCTGTCGCCATCCAGCGGGACAGAAGGAGCCGCACAGTGGTTCAGTCTTCAAAAACAGGAACCTTTATTTCTTTTTAGCACAGCCTTATATATTGTCCAGCTACCAATCATAGTTTGTTGCTATCCAGAAGCATCCCTCATTCCTTCCCATTGGACAAATGGTCTCACGCAAGCCTCATGCGATCATCACGTGATTATCATACGCTTAGTTAGACTCATCAGTCCTGCCTCTTGGACAGCTGCCAGCCGCCATCTTAGGGCTGCAGCTCCCAACAAACAACCATCAGTAACTCCAGTTCCAGGGGAGCCGACCCCCTTGTCTGTCCTCCTTGGGCATTGCATGACACAGATGCACTTGCATACATGCAGGCCATATACTCATACATATAAAATAAAAATAAATTAAACAAAAAAGAAAATAAGTTGAAATCATAGTTTATGTAAGTTTTCCATAAATACATACAATAGATAAAAGTATACGTACACATATCTACGTGTGTTTTTGAGACTGTCTTCAGTCTCTTCATGTTAAACCATAAGAAGCGATAGATGATCCCAGATGCATTATCTTCTTGTTTCTAGAACAGACTGTTTAAATTACATGTGAATGTAATCACTAAGTGCCACCATGTTTATATACTCTCAGACGGCAAACTTTGGACACTTAAACTCTTCTTTAGAAGTTTTTAGAGACTCACCAAATATATAGTGTTTGACTACTTGTGAATATTATTACTAGAATACTATGTAGGGTCAATGACAAAATATTTCATGTATGTGCTCTGTTCATAAAAATAATATCATATTTCTTCATTTTGATAAGTACTTTTAAAACATTACATCATTTTTAAAGAAGCTGTATTAAAAGACACCTTCCTTCCAGAAAATTATAAGTGACTATAAGTAAGAAGTAAGGTTTTGTTTTTCATTTTTTCCCTATTCAATCAGGTGTGAATATACAATGCTGGAGACTTTCTAACTTCTTACTAGCTTTAAAATTGCTTTCTTTCTGTTTGTCTTACAGGGTAATAATTTCAAACATTTTTTTTGACAAGAAAGCAATTTTTTATTGAAAGAAGGAAAACCTTCCTCTCCGTCCTCTAAGAAATTTTGCTATGAAATGATCTCTTCTGTCTTCATTAAGAGACATGCATACATTTGAAAGGCTTATGAATTGTCTTGAAAGTGTAAACTTTTAAAGTGTTAAATCATTTGAAAAAGTGGTTTGAATTTAAAATCTGATTAAGTTCAGCAATGAAGAGATAAAGAATATGTGTGCCCCTCCCGCTAAGGATTAGTTTTAAATCATAGAACAACCAGGAAAATACAAGTATCACAGGTGTCTAAAGTATAAACAGATATTTATACATTAATTATACTTTTGTATATTACCTAGGGATGTTGAATATGACTTGTCTTAGGCGACAGTGTTTATGGTGTGGAAACAGTTTATTTGCAAACATATAAAAGGCGTAGTAATTTAGAAAATTCATTCTGAATTAATTCTCATGAATTCTAAACACAATTATTGGAGTTTCTAAAGAACTCTTGATCATTAATCTTGATCATTAATTCATGAAGCTGCTGTTGTACAAGCTGTAGTCTAGCACTAGTAGTCTGACAGAAAGGACAAGTAGAGTGTATTTCTGTTTGGAATCAAAAGAATTCCCCTTCTTCATCTCCCAGTTCCTTTTCTCTTCTGATTCTTTTAGACATTATTTTATGAGGTAAAATTATTCCCATTTAGATTTAGGTGAAACCTTCTTATCCATTACGGGTTCTACCTTGCATGACTGGATTGACCTAGGATTAATATAATGTTTTCTTGGTGAGAGACACAGAATGAAATGGTAAGATCTCTGAGTCCAGAGGGAACTGGTAGTTTCAATAAGGGATTGCACACCTTTGTTTCCCCCATGGAAAGGAGTTTATGACAGTAAGAGTTGGAATTCTGAAAAAAAAAATGAGAGAGAGGAAGTTTGGAGGTAGATGTAGTGGGTCTAGAGCAAAGATTTTCCTACAGTGAGAGGAAGTTGGAAGCTCTAGAAAGAATATGAGATAATTTTATTTATAGGTGTCTTAGTAAAATATTTGTGGATAATATTTCTTTAAATCAATGGTTGAATGGAGTAGGGATGGTTGAAATGGAATAATGTGATCATTCACTGGATGATTATAAATCTTTTCTCTACTTGAATGTTGAATGAACCATGTATATATAGATACAGAATTCAATGGAAAAAGGATAAGAACCGTAAAGAGGTTCAAAAAAAGTGGTAATCGGGGCTGGAGACATGACTAAGCTATTAAGAGCACTAGCTCTTCTGACAGAGGACCAGCTTTGATTCCCAAAGATTCCTAGCACCCACACGGCAGCTAGCAACTGTCTGTAACACCAGTTCAAGAAACCTGAAGCTGTCTTCTGACCTCTATAGACACTGCACAACATGGGTACATGAAGGCCATACACTCATACACATAAAACAAAGAGAGAAGTAGGAAAGGACTGGTAATCATAACAAGGTGTGGTGGCACATGATTTTAATTCTAACCCTTGGAAGGATGAAGCAGAGTATCCAAGTTCAAGATCATTCTGTTCTACATAATGAGTTTTTTTCAGGGAAGCAGAGATGTAGCCATGGAATGTTGCTAGCTTTGTTATGAGATACTGATAGCAAAGGAAAGAGTAAGCTAGTAAACTACAGTTCTGGAGTAAGATTATAGATTCCAGCATCTGAGAGTGCTAGTCCTATATCTATAGGAGGGGAGGCACCCTGTAACATTTGTATTCCCTGGGCTTAACTGGGGCTGTAGTCACTCAAAAAGTGGCAGTACAGGAGTTAAAGGAAATCCTAAACTGTCCTACTATGTGGCTTGCTCGATTTAGATACAGAGAAGCAGCACAGTCAGTACAAATCATGTGCTAGGAGAATTCTGTACAAGACTAGTTCCAAAGGATCTTTGCTGGGAACAGGGGGAGGCAGAGGGACAAGAGATGCTCTACTAATCCATCCCCTTCCTGACTTCTTTTGTTGGTCCTCTTTCTTGCCTCCAAAGATACACCCCTTTTGCAGTCAGGTCACATGATTTTATTTCCCCCTGTCCCCTCTATAGTCCCTTGTATTAAGATCTCTTCTTTCCTTTTTATAGTGCTCCTTCCGGTTTCATTGTCTATACACACACACACACACACACACACACGCACACACACACACACACACTTAAATCTTGATTCTGCCTGAGAAAATCATGTAATATCTGACTTCCTGAGTCTTATTATAGAGCTATGTGAAGGTCAGAGAAATTTGGTTTAGGGATGAGATTAATTTCTTTCAGTGTTTAGACAATTTAAATACCTTTGTACTGGATGGCAAGTTTAAAGGCCTCCCTAAGGCTACATTCAGGTTTGTAGGGCAGAACATACAACTCACTGGGTGTGGAATTAGAATTGTCATGCATTTGTATCTCTCAGGAAAGAGAGAATGGTTATAATTATGTCATAGTCAGTAAAGTGCCATGCAGATTTTGAAGATGTAAAAGTTGTACGTTGAACAAAGGAAGCATTTATAAAAGGGTGGACATATTTTGAAGGGAAAAATAGAGTAATACTGGAATGCAGCAGTATGAGCAGAGAGATGACAGCAAAAATAGCACATTACAAATGATATCTAGAAAGGCAGGGACTGTGAATTCTCTGATTCCAAATACAATAGACCTTTATAATAATGTCTTGAATGAGAGGCCATCTTGACTTTTTGTTCATTTCTGTGTTTGACCTTTTGCCTCCTTGGAAAATGAGATATTTGTTCTGCTCTGTTGGAGGACAGTGTTTCTAAGTTAGAGAAGACTTACATTATAAAGTAGCAAACCTTCATCAAAGTTATTATAAATGTCAAGAATGATGCCAACCAAAACCAAAGCAAGCACCTTCTTATTGATGCCTAACATATCTATGATGCTGCAGTGATATACTTTAAAATTTAATGTGGTACTTTGAGATAAGATATAGTAGAAAGTTTATCCAAAACTGATACTATTGAAATGTATATGATATATCAAGACCTCACACATAATAAAGACTTGATTTGGTCTACTGTCCTCTTAGCTACCTTCTGTAAAATTTAATTTAATTGTTTGGGACTTTAAATTTAAATTTTTATCTTCTTTTACTTAATTTATTAATTTTTTGCAATCTTCACACAATAAAATTTGTGGGTGTTTAGATTCCTCCATCTTCACCACTCCTTGTTGCCTCCATCCAATTAAATGCACTCTACTATATATATATGTATATGTATATGTATGTATATGAATTTATATATATATAGTACCTATAGAATCTAATTTGAGTCAACTAATGGCCTTCATTGTGGCATTGTGAGTTTGTTCACTGGAGTCTGGCTAACTTACTAAGAGTTACATGCTCTAAAGAGACTGACTCTGCTCCACCTAGTAGCCATTAATTTTGTTATTGTTTTTAAAATATATTTATTTATTATTTTTATTTCACGTATATGAGTTTATTGCCTGCATATGTGTAAGCGCACCCGTGATGTACAATTCTCACCTCTCAGAGGTCAGAAGATGGTGCTGAATCCCTTGGAACTAGAATTTTTTTTAGCTTGCCATGCTGGGAACTTAACTCAGGTCCTCTGCAAGAGTACCCAGTGCTCTTGACCATCTCTCCAGACCAGCCATGTTATTTTTTTAATGCTTAAATTAATTTTAAATTTTAATTTGAGCTGGCTGTGGTTGCACACACATCTAATCCCAGCACTCAGGAGGCAGAGGCAAGCAGATCTCTGAGAGATACTGAGATCCAGGCCAGCCTGGTGTATGTACATAGCAAGCTCCTGGCCAGCTGGAGCTACAGGGAGATTTGTCACCAAAGCTAAAAACCAAACAAATAAAAGCTAAAAACAAAACACAAAAATTTGAATTTGATTTTTGAAATGTTGTTTTTAAATGCCCCATATCTTTTTGACACATGAGTTTTAAATATGTTATCTTTCAGAACCTATCTCAGTGATTTTGTCACTTGGGGCTGCTATAAATACTATAGACTGACATAAAAAATAGTACATGAATTCTCACAATATTGGAGGCTGAATCCTCAATCTAAATAAATGTAGTAAAAGGTGGTGGTTGCCTTTTATTTTATTTTTAATTCTTGGGGAATTTCACACAGACATACAGTGCATTTTGATCATAATCATAACCTGCTCCTTCCAAGAATTCCTCTTAGATTCACCTTCCTCTCGTGATACTCCTCCAAACTCCATGTCCTCTTTATTTGTTGTAGCTCATGTCATGGAATTTATGCTATGTATGTATTTAGGGGGTGTAGCCATCCACTGGAGGAAGGATTACCTACTGGGAGCCATACCCTCAAAGAGAACTGACTATTTCTCCTCCTGCAGTCATCAGACAAGCAGCCTAGTTATGGATGGGGCTTCTGAGCCCCCTCCCTGGCCATGCTGGACTGTTGATTGACTCGACCACTTGCAGGTACTGTTCAGCACCCACAGCTACAGTCAGTTCTTGGGAGCAGCGATCTTGCCGTATTCAGAACACTTTTTGATGCGGTTTTCACTGAAGTCTGATTCTTACAGTCTTTCCATGCCTTCTTCAGTGATGGTGTCCGAATCTTAGGAGAAAAAGGTATGATTCAGATGTGCAGTTTATAAGTGATGAGGCCTACATTTTTATATTTTCTCATTCTAATCTCACAAAGCAGAAAGTAAGCATGAAATCTCTTGGGCTTTTCTCTGTTCATGAAGTGCTAATAGTATGTGCCAGTGTTTTGCTCCAACACCTAGACACCTCCCATATAGCAATTGCATATATATGACTTTGAAATCAAGACGTAACCAAAGAGGCCATAGCATTCAATTCAGAACACACCTCACACTGTCTCTTTTTATACCTGACAAAAATTATACTGAGTGAGGAGAAAGGATGAGGAAACATAATTAGCATGTATCTTGGGAACAATTTACTTGGGGGCTGACTTCCATTAAACTGGCCTTTCCAACATAATCTTAGCATAATTTATCACTTTCATTTCTTTCAATAGTGTTAATTTGAACTGAGCTAACCACACATATGATTTTAATTCATTATAAAAATCAATACTCGTAGGCATATAGGTTTTTGAAAATATTGTGAGGCTAAGGAAAATAAGAAAGTTTTAAGGAGGATAAATCAAGATTTCATCAAGAAACAGATAAATGTCCTTGATATTTAAGATACCTCCTTCTATGCCGCATCGTCTTACAGAAAGTATCTATTGGGTTGTGATGGGGAAGGGTGCCAACGGGGAAGGAGGTATGAAATTATTAAGCGGTTATGTATGAAAGACACAAAGATTCAACAAAATATACGAAAAAGAAACCTTGTGGGATCAACAAAAATATAAATTAATGAGTCAGTTTTAGTAAGATAAGGAAACTGTCTTATGATCTACCTCATATTGGAAGTAATCAATTTCCTTAACTTTAATTGTTGTAAGAATAATGGATAGGACTCTTTACCATTCTCTGGAAGAAGAGATGGGAATTTCACTTCGTTACTGTCTGTGTGAGAGCATCTGTAAATGTAAGTCTGTCATAGTTTGTTAATGAAAAATGACATCTGATTTCATTCAGATTCTATTCTGCCCATCAGTGTCAAATATCTCATCACTATAACTGATTGTTTTGTGATGAGTTTGGAAATCACAAGTATTTTAGGAAAGTTAACCAATATTTTATATATGTAATGCCTTTCTTTTCTAAATATTATCATTTCTTATTCAAAATTAAATGCTTTATACATGATTGTGTATTGACTCAGATTTCAAAATGAAATAAAGACATTTAGAAATCAAATTATAAATGAATGAGACAAGAAAATTCTGTTAAATAAAAGGGCATTTGTAAATGAGGCATCCGTATTCATTACGCCTAAGGGAATCTATTCTATAAATGACAGACTGGTAAGTAAAAATTCCCCAAGACATAATGTCATACAAGAGATGCTTGGTGTTAGAAGAAGCGGTTATTTTTATTGATGACCTGCAACCTATCAGTAGCAATCATGGACTTGATTAAATTTGTGCTATCATGAATTGCTGGCTATAAAGCCTTAGCCTTTCTAGCATGAGTTTCTAGTTGGCACTAAAGACATAGCAACACGGAGCATTGTAGCTATGTACTTGAAGATATGCCAACAGGTCATCAGAAGCATGCTAAATGACCAGGAAAAAATTCAGAGGAACTGTGATCTTGAGCTCACTAGCAAGAAACACAAAGAGAGTTGATTCAATTATCAACCATACAAAGTAGGAAATACAGTTTCAATGTCTGAGGATGCCTAATGAATTTCCTGATGAAGTTAGATGCAGGTACAGTTCTATTAAATGTTCCACAAAGAATACTGTAAGTCAATGTAGACTAGTCAAACTAATAAAAACAAAAAAATTACAATGTCTCAGGACTCAAAAATGTGGCTTAAACACCATGGGTTTTTACTGACATTGTATAAGATAACTGCACTTTAGCAATCTTTTGCAAACAGAAGTTAGTGTCCTCAGGAACAGGCATTTATTTGGAAGATTTTTTTTCTCCACTGCACATTTTTGGCACCTTTGTTGCACAATAATTGGTTGTAGTTGTATGGCCTGGATTCTGGGTCCTTCTTCTCATTCTGTTTTTCTGTGTGTCCAACTTTTTGCCAAGACTATGTAATTTATATCACTCTGACTCCATTGTAAAGTTTAAAGTCAGGAATTGTGACATCTCTAGCTTTGCTACTTTTCCTGGGATTGTTGTATTCTTCTGAGTCTTTTGGGCTTCCATGCAAATTCTATGACAGTTTTACTTTTTTGTGAAGAATATCACTGGAAATTTATGGAAAATTACATTCAATTTGTACTGTGTTTTTAGTAACAGTATTTTTCCAATATTAACTCTGTTGATCCATGAAAATGGAAGATCTTTGCACATTCTAATGTTCTGTTCAATTTCTTTTTTATGTATATTTTTATTAAATTTATGTCCATTTCATTCTTTATACCTTGATGACATTTAGACCCTTCCTCTATCTGATCCCTCATAGTCCACCCACAGGATTTCCCAGATGTCTCTTTATGTGAATTCACTCACTGGAGCCTGGTAAACCTATCCAGCCTCACTCCCTCAAAGAAGATCTATTCTCCTTCACCCAACAGTGATCAACTGCTAATAGTTTCTCAACTAAGGTTGAGACCTCCTGCCCATTTCCCAGCTCTATGCTTGTTTTCATCTGATTGAGTTTTCATGGGTCCTGTTCAGTTTCTTTCTTCACTGGTTTACGGTTTTCACTAGCAATAGAATGTAACACCTACTGAGGAGAAATGAATGATCTGGATAAGAAAAGTTTATATTATAAATGCATACAAAACGTATTTCAATACATTTAGTTACTTTAACGCTGAAGCATAGGTCACGCCAGACCATGATTTGGCAAGTGAAAATGGATTTATATCTGGTTTCTATTAGAAACACAGAGATTTAAGTGTAGCATGTCCTTTCTGAGAACAAAGAAGCTGAAATTGTTGCTTGACTGATTTAGAGAGGAGAGAAAAGAGAAAGGAGACACTTTGTAGGTAGAGATTTATGCTTCTTTTACTTTTAAAAATGAGTTAGAAAGAAATGCAGTGTGTTTTTTCCAAGTTTTCATTTGAATTTTTATTTACATTTTTATTGAGTTTTGTGCATTTCACATAACAGATCTTAATCAAATTTAGACACCCTTCCAAACTGACATCTGCCCACCTTGGATTTTTATGCATTTTGTCATATATACTAAGGCCTAATCAGTCAAGCATTTGTTCTTTTAGTTTTTTTTTTTTTTTTTTGTAAATGTTTTATTGAATTTTTGTGAATCTCATACAGAACATTTTAATCTTTATACCCTCTGCCCAGTTGGCCAGGGGAGGAGGCACAAGACCATATGGAAGTAGAGCTCTTACAGGCTACTGGGATCTTGGTCATATGAACTTACAGCAATGGTGTTGGCGTGCAAACTCAAGAAGACAAAAACCCAGCATAGAACTGGAGAAATTGGCATCAGGCCTCAATATTAGCCAAGGAACAATTGCCAGTCAATTAATGCTGGGTAAGGAAGAGCAGATCTTCTTAAAGGGAAGGACTCTATACCTCAGAAGCCCTCCTGTGCGAGTTCATCCACTGAGGTCTAGTCGGCTTATCTAGAGTCGCTCCATTAAAGAACTCTCCCTCAATGAACGGTAATCGGTTTCCAATAGTTCATGAGCCAAGGTTACGACCTGCTGCCCATTTCCCAGGTTCTATATGGAGTTTTTGTTTGATTGAGTCAGCATGAGTCTGTGCCTGCTGCCACCAATGCTACAAGTTCATATGAGCAAGTTCCCAGGGGCTTAATTGTCTCTGTTTTCTTATATACATGATTTCATCTAACAAGCTTAACTTGTACAATCCCTCTCTTTTCCCCTCCCGCAGTAGTTCCTGAGCCTTGGGTGCATGAAGTTTAATACAGAAGTCTTTTCCAGGGACACTCACTCTGCAGTTTCAATTAACATAAGTCATAATATTGTTCATGTTAATGAAGTATCATTTTGTTTTATATGTCTTGTAAAAGGATTATTTCAGTGACTTGATGCTTTCTTCTCATATGATTATTTCTATATATTGTTGTCTCTCAGGTCCTGCCCACTGTTAGTTTAAAAAGTAGAGAAAGTTGAGAAGAAAAGGAAAATCAATAATTAATTTAAGTGATACTGAGCAAATAATATATCATAAGTCTGATGTATACAGAAGTTGGTGCTGTGCTGTCAGATAATTGCAAAATAAGAAATTTTACTTCAAGGTCACTGACAGTTAGGTGGAAAACATGATGACATGAGCCTTCCTAATCTGTGAAAGACTTTAAGCAAGTCAGGCAAAAGGGACACATTGTGATGAATGCAACCGGAAGTCTTGGTGGGTGAGCTGGTGTTTCTCCTAAACATGTAAAGTGGAAAGCAACATCAAAATGCCACCAAAATGATAATTTTGTTGTTAACATAACTGAATTCTATAAGAGGGCAGAGATAATTATTGTGCAATATTTTGTAATTTGTCAAGTGCTAAGTAAGAATTTTTTCTTCAGATTAAAAGTGTTTGCCTGTTTTAAATAGCTTTCCTTTTTTCCTCTCCAGAATGTAAGACTTTATTGGTAAGCAATGTGATGATTTTCAGATATTTGCATCATTAATTATACTTACAATAACAGTGGGAATAAATTTTCTTAAAATATTGACTGTGGGGCTGGAGAAAAGGTTCTGCCCTTCAGTGAACTAACTGCTATTCCAGAAAGTACTATATTGGTTCCCAGAACCCACATGGCAACTAACAACCATCCCGAACTGCAGTTAAAGGAAATCCAATGTCCTCTTCTGACCTCCACCAACACTTCATATCAAGGTGCACTTACATATCTGCAGGTGAAATACTCACATACATATAAAAAAATATACATAAATCAAAAAAAGTAGATGATAATTTTAAGATTTGCTTATGATATATCCGTGTGTGTGTGTGTGTGTGTATTGCTCAAAGTTATGTGAGTTGATTCTTGTCTACAATGATCATGTTTTTCACACGCACTTAATTTTTCCTCTAACTTTCTCATTAAGTGAAAGGTTTTGCTTTAAGCAAAATTACAAAGGCAGAAAGACTGGGCCAGATATTGAACTATTCATTTCCACCTCTACTGAATTTGTCTTCATTTTTATTATAATTCTCAGAGAAACAATACTGGCTAAACCCGATTCAATTAAATAAGAATTTGAATATGGATTAAGGCAGTAATGTCCTTACATATACCATTTTGACTTGTTTATAATAAAGTAAAAATTAAGACTTAAGCCAAACAATTTAGAAAAATCTAAAAATTCAAGTACTCATTCTTCAGATGTCCACAGTTATTTTGCCAGTTATCACCCATGCTAAATTAACAAAATTGTGCTCTGAAACTCTATGATGAATGCATCATTCTCTCATGAAATCTTACAGGGATCATGCAATTGTTGTCCTAGTGTTGTGAATTAACGGACAAGAAAACTTCAAGAATGGAAAATATAACTGTGAATGCTGCATAAACTCCAAATGAAACTGGAAGGTTTCCTGATACACTATTGAATAACAATGATTGAACAAGTCATGTCAAGAAGAAACCCCAAATCAGAGAAAACGAGTCTAAAAATCAGAAGCAAAATTGAACAAAAACAACAAAAAAATCAGTCCATTTATTCATAATTGACTCATTTCATATAGCCAATGAGTCAAGAACAGTTTTTTGAGAAAAAAATTTAAATAATGTTTTGTGATCTATAAAAATTGTATTAAATAGAAATTTTGGTGTTCATAAATAAAATTTATTGGAAGTCAGGCACATGTAAAATACTTTATCATTGTCAATGATGACAGAACTACATATAGTATATAATACTATATTTAAGTTACAAATTACTGAAAATAGATTCTTGATATTTATTAATACATCTTTATGCATCAATAATAATTTTCAATTAAAAACTTTTGAAGCCAGAAATGGCTGCACACCCCTTTAATTGCAGCAGTTGGGAGGCAGAGAGAGATGTACCTCTGTGAGTCTGATGCCAGAATAGTGTATATACACAGTCATAGGTCAGCCAATATTACATGACATGACCAAGCCTCAAAAACAGAAACAAACAAAAAATTAGTAAGAAATATCAAAAAGTCATTCAAGGACCTAGGGAGATGACTCTGTGGTTAAGAGCGCTTGCTGCTGTTGTAAAGGATGGGTTCCATTCCTAACAACCCAGATGTCATCTCCATCACCCTCTTCTAGACTCCAGGACACTGCATGCAGAACAGGTAAAGGCAAAGCGTTTATACGTATAAAATAAAATAAACGGATCTTGTAGGTTACCACAGACCTGTAATCCCAATTACTTGGGAGACAGAGGCAGGAGGATTGCAAATTGAGGCCACATTTGGGCAATTTTACATGGCCATGTTTCAAAGTAAAAAAGTAAGAAGGCTCAAAGCTACCATTCAGCTAGGAGAAAGAATATGTGACATTCCTCCTTTGGGGTCTGAATTTCATTATTCAGGATGATTGCTTTCAGTTACATCCATTTTCCTGAAAATTTCAAAATTTTGTGTTCTTTAAGTTAAATGTTATTCCACTGTGTAAATGTGCCATATTTTCTTTACCCAGCCCTTAGGGTATGTGCCCAAGAGCGGCATAGCTAGATCCCATCTAGGTTTATCTCCAGCATTCTGAGGAACCTCCACACTGATTATTATAGTGACTGCATCACTTTGCACTCACCAGCAGTGACTAAGTGTCCCAGTTTCTCTGCACCCTTGTCAGCATTTATCATTTGCTTTTTTGGGGGGTGGATTTCTGAATGTGATAAAAATGTATTTTATGAAATTCTCATGAATCAATAAAAAAGCTAAGATAAGAGTTCGGTGACATAAAGCTTTTCCAGCAAGGATGAAGCCCTAGGTTCACTCCTCAATGTTAGAAAACCAATATTAAGTATTTTCTTTAAAGTATTCTGTCTCAAACATTCAACATTTATATACTTTTATTAAATAATTTTCAAAAACTCCCTCATAGTATGAATAACATCCACTTATTCAAACTCTGCTGCTTAGATGAGAGGCCCTACACCAGTCAGGTGCATAATAGAAGAAAGTCTATGACCCTAGTTATTCCAAACCTTCAGTAAGAGAGTCTATTCACATCTGACTCCATTCCTGAACTTCCTTTTGAAATAAATAGTAAATTTTTACTACTAGACAAGAAGCATCTATGATCTTTCTTCGGAAATATTAACACTCTTTACGAAACGCAGAACTGTAAAAGACCCACGAAGAGCAGTCTCACAGTAAGACTCTCTTCCAGGTCATCTTGTGGTCAGACAGATGTTCTCAATGATATCCTACACATTTGACCATTTTACTTAAATTAAACTGACTGATAGTGTCTGGGACCAAATATTCTCACAATGTCTCATACTATCCTTCATTTGAACAGGAAGGAGGGAATCTGAGCAAAGAGTGAGGTCAAAACGTAGTACAACCTCAACTGCACTAACCTTTGTCTTCCCTCTTCTAACTCTTGAACCTGCCTGACTAACAAAATCCTCTACCACCATAAATAATTAGTGCATACTACAGGAGAGAGGGAAGGAGAGGAGAGCGAAAAGAGAGGACAGAGACAGAGAGGGTGTAGAAATACCTTTACTTTTGCTTTCTTGTTTGCTGTCTGACTTCTTTGCTGACTCTAGGAAGTGAGTTGATAGAAGAGCTGATTCAACAAGAGAAAAGAAAAAACACACTTCATTAGTTTTATTGTGTACACAGATCTTGAATAAGTGAATAAAATTTGAAGACAAGACTAAGTCATGAAGCCTTCATACTTTTTACAGAAAGGAAATTTGTAAAAGGAATTACAAAATAAATAGACATTAGGGTACTAGTAGTAACAAATTTTGATAATGGCATTATGAGATAAACCTTTTTCTTCCTCCCAATGCTTTGTATCACAATAGTTTAATCACACAATGTGAAAGGAAATTAAAACACACGCATCATGTGTGCGTGTGGAAACTCATGCCAATGAGTGTTACTTCAGAATTTAATAATCAATTTCATCATAGCCTTTATTGCCAGTTTCTAGGGTTCAAAAACTTCTTCCATGAAAGAAATCAGGCTCAAAGATAGGGCAGAACAAGTCAAAGGGTTCTTTCTGAAGCCAGCTTTTGAATGTTTTTAAAAATATTTTTTTAACATAAAAAAGTAGGCATGGCATATCTTCTGACTTCATTCACAAGAAGCAAGCATGAAAAAAGTTTATTTTCGTTTATTCTCTAAATAACTTTGACAGTCAGTGGTGATTAGCTTGGATACCTTCTAGAGCCAGGTGATGGCATGGTATATTTCAGTTGGAATCAAAGAAAAACTGAATACCGTGCTTCCTGATTTGATAGCTTCTACTGTGAGGATAATTGCCCACATGGAACTCATAAGTCAGTTAGTCTTCCATAAAATAGAACTGCTTTCTTTTAAATTAAGCTCACCAGTTACTTAATGTTACATGATCTACAGATTTCCTGTGGTGTGAATTATTTCCCTAGAGCCTGTCAAGCCTAGTAAGTGCCATCCCCTTAAAGAAGACCAACTCTCACTCATCCAGCAGTGATCAGTTGTTAATAGTTCCTCTGCAAAGGTTGGACATCCTGCCCATTTCCCCTGTTCTGTGCTATTTTTTATCTGATTGAATTTGCATGGGTTTTGTTCATGCTGTCACCATTGCTGTAAGTTCAAATGAGCAGGTTCCCAGAGGCCTAGAAGGCTGTTTTATTTGTTTGTTTGTTTGTTTTTGTGGTCATCCACCACCACTGGCTCTTATGATCTTTCTACCTCCTCTTCCATAGTAGTCCCAGAGCCCCTGGTAAAACAGAATGGAAAAATGGAATATTCTTAACCAACTCCTCTGGAGCAAAAGAAGTATTTATGAGTGGGAATGGAAAAATTCCCCGTGCATTTGAGTCTGTGAATCAAACTCGCTCAAAAGAAAAGTAGATGTTCTCTCATATTCATGATAGGAAGTAGTTTTACCACTTAGATGCTCAGAGAAGTTAAACTTCTACCTTTCCAAAGAGATGGGGAGACAAATGTATTTTCCTAAATTATTACATTTAAAAGGGTTGACTCTGATGTGCTTGAAAGGACAGTCCTAAGTTAAAAAATTGACAAGATATTTTCTTTAACAGAAACTCATGCTCAAGGAGCAGATACAAATTACAATATCTAAAGTAAATGATCTAAGAATATTATACATGATCTAAGAATATTGAAGAGAAGGACTTATCTGATAAAGGAGTGTGGACTCTGTTAGGACCAGCATGAGAGGACTATGTGCACAGGCATGTAGAATGCTGTTTCAAGATCAATCAAACTACCTTGATCAGTGGTGAAGTTGCCCTGAATGGATGAAAAATCTTATGTATTCACTGTACCAGGAAGAGTCAGGGCCAATAGCTGAAGCCATGTGTCTTCCCTCCCTGTGATAAATAATTACTCATTTTCCAATAGGAACATTAATTCTAGTGAATCAACAGTATTTTCTTTAGAAGAAAAGTAGAGTCCCTGGGTCCAGTCCTAGAGTACATATGTGTTATGCCTTGTGTGGACATATATCTAGGCAGTCATATTGGCTACCTGAGGGAAGGTGTTTCATCATTAGCTAGATTCTCAGGGGACTCACCGAGGAAAAGAGTCTTAGTGTGAACAGCTCCAGGTGGGTCAAGACCATTCCATCAACACCATGGATTGCTTCAATTATTCATGGCTTCAAAATGATATCTTTGTTAAGCCAATCAGTAATCTTTTAAGTGGTAGCTAAAATATCCAGGGTTTTGTCAATAGCTTAAGTCATTAAAAATAACAAAAGATGCCTTTATATGACTATTGGATTATGCTAAGAGAGAAGTCTTGTGTGAAACTACCCCTTCTCCATCAGAGAAAGCATATCCATTGTTAATACTGAATAGTTTCCATTAGGTTGAAAGGCAGAAGCCTAGAATATACCATGTAAGTTTATCTGAAAGATTGGCAAAGCATTCCAGGGATTTAGAGGACCCCAGAGCCATATCTTAGCAAGTCCCTGGGTGGAACAGGAAATAATGCTTATTTCAGAGTGGAGTTTCTCTCTCTCTATTTTTCTAGTTGTCTCTTTTATCTCTTTTCCCTTTACATTTTCCCTCCCCATGACCCTGTGCCTTTCTTTCTCTCCCTTTCTCTCTCTAACTTTTCTTTTTCTTCTTTTTTTCCTCCCCCATTTCCTCACTCTCTATCACAAATCAAAGGTACTGCTAGGGGCCCAGCTGGCTGTATTCTAATTGGCCAGTTAATAGTTGAATCTTGTTAGTCATTTAGTTCAACTCAATCCAGTCTGTGGTATGGCTGTCTAGTCACATATATTCATAGATCTTGTATACAGTTTTTTTTTTTTTTTTTAGCAAGCTAATAGCTGTATTGGAAAATGAGTTTGCATAGTAACTGAGTGTGGGATTTAAGAAGTCTAAATCTCTAAGGAATTGCTCTGAATGAAGACTGTCTCTCATTCCCAGAAGCTCAGGTCCACCAAATCATTAACCTTTTGACAGAAAGTTCAGGAGTTTTGATCCTCAAAGGTGGAGTGTACTGTCACATCCTGAAGAGCTTATCTTCTCTCCCAGCCTTTTGGTTTACATTTCTAGCACATATTGATTAGTATTTTAGTTTTTAAAATGATCAAATGGCTTATCCATTATATAGCCAATAGCATGACATCTCTAATGTCAAGTTCAATATGATACCGAATCTCCTTTTTAATGATTATAGCTGAAGAAACAGTTCTTTCTTTACTATAAGAAATCCCTGGTACATTGAAACTGACCCTGTGGCTCTAAGAAGTTGTTTTTGCCTTTGGTGCCTGATTTTTGTTGTGATCAATCATCAAGTCTTGCTGCAGGCATTTGGTAATGCTATGATCGTGAGTGCTACGCTCAGAACTCTGAACTTCCCACAGTGTGCAATCTGGATGACTAAGGTTTGGAGTTCGTGGTTATAGAGCATTTGGACTACAGTTTTGCCTGTCAAGTGATGGAATGTCAGGGCACCGTGCTATACCAGGAATTCCCTACATTTAGCTTTTGTTAATGATGAAAATTACCTGTGACATTTCTGCAGTCAGGAGATACGAATAAAGATGTACAAGACACATCAATTACTTGTGTGTATTTAGAAGAAGAGTCTACTTAAATTTATCTGAGTTTTTATTTTACCTTCCCTAGTCCACTGAAAACTTGACTTAAAATAGATGTTTTAAGTTAGATATTTCCTCCTCTTCTCATCTTTGGATGGTGACTAGTATAGCTATTTATGATAAACTCACAGAACCTTGAGTTCCCTCTCATCTCTGAAGTCACCCATTATACCTGAATGGATATTTAAGACCAGCGGCCCTTCCTGAGAACAGAAACACTGTAACTTCACCCCTAATTGCCCTTTGAGATTAAAGTGAAGAATGAAGGAGCTATGAAGGGTATAATGCAGGCTGGAAGGAAAGGGAACTTAAGACACACAGTGTGCATTCCCTTTTAGTTCTAGCAGGCACTCACCTACAAATCACATTTCTCGTTGTGATCTACAGAAAACTTCCTATTGCATAGAAAGGTTTCGTTGCTGACCTCATTTATTTCAGATTAGAGGACTCCTTGGCTTGGTGGCTATAATTACATTGTATATGGCTATAGTCATGATATCTTCTGCCTTGTTGTCATAGGAACAGCCCTTTCAAAGCCTGCCTGCCAGGAGAGAAGCAACAAAGGAACCATTTTAACAGCTTGCTTCAATTCTGTCTGTCTCTGCTCGGGCTGTACAGGTAACTGCCAGAGTGAGAGATGTTGACTCTCTCTTCTCTCACCCCTGCCCCTGACTTGGATGATTATAAACTAGTTAGCATGGCATACTCATTAATCCCTTAATAAAATTACCCATACCTGTCCTTCCTCTAGAAAGCCACATTTTGTTTAGTATCCTATTCTATCTAAGAGAAATTAACTGGTGACAAACTAACTCCATTGCCACTAGATGAGAAGAGAAAACACAAGGTTAGTGGGTTGTATGCAAAGTGGTCATTGAGGGGTATATCACCTGATGGATTATAGATGCTGTGTGCATAAAAGGATGTTTGTATAAAAAGATCTCTGATCTTAGCAAACCTGGATCTATTATTGTGAATTGTATGCTCCTTAAATTTTACTTAGAAAACACAAAGTTTCTTGCAAGGATTCCATTGTGAGAATGCTTCAGATTAGATAAAAGATATTAATTACTCCTACTTGAAGCCCTGGACAAAATCTTCCCAACAATATTGTATTTGTTATAATAATTAGTATATTACAACTTAAAATAGGAGGGATACGTTTTAGTGGTTTACTTTCTTCCATATTTCTGGATTATAAAATTATATTATAATTGACAACTTCTCTATTATAAAATTGAGATTTTTTCCTTTATTTGATATTAGCATTGTTTTATTAGTCTTAAAAATATATTAAATTATTTTAGTTTTTCATTTCATTATATTTTGATGTTCTGTTTAATTATACTGTTGGACATTAACATTCATTGTGTAGCATTGTTTTTTACCATAAATTAATACAGATGTATTTTATATTATCAAGTAGAAGATGCAGTATAATTGACCACACAGTTTCCATAAATATTCATTGAGAACTTTGCTATCTTTTAATCTCCATTGTTTTCCTTTGAAGATGTAATTGTTTGCTTGAATTCTTAGTCTTGATTTTATTTCTTTCTGCCTTCATTAATTTATGGTTTGAGGTTGGTGTGATTACAACATAAAATGAGATAGTTATTTGCACTGGAAGCTTTGCTATTATGAGGGTGTCTACACCATCTCCAACTGCCTTAAGAAAGCCTGGGGAATAATAATAGCAGGCACTGTTGTCAGTTACCTTAGCCACTCATTATTTTTCAAAGTGGTGATATCAGCTTTGCCTTCAGAATGTAGACACTTTGATCATTTTCCCAAGCTTGGAAATACAGTCTTAGTGACAGCTTAGCTTAGTGCAATGCGATACTGTTGCAATCACAATGGCCAAAGCAAGAACTCCAATCAATAATATGAAATAAAGCACAGGGAAGAATGAAGCCAGAAGACCTCCCCTAGGTGCCATCCAGAAAGCACTTTGGAATGGGACAGAAGCCATTTTCCTGACACCTGTCAACTCTCTCCTAATATCATGTTAAGAGTTATCTTCAAGTTACCATAAAGGTCTTTCAGAAAAAGATGAAGGATATGAAATTTGCTTTATCTGTAAGGTTAAACCAAATGCTTGTGCAAATTACCTTCTGCTCTCTATTGTCACTTTATTGTGTCTGTCAATACCTGTATGTCAACGCCAGTGGATGACAGGAGTCAGGAAATTCTGTTAGAGGGAAATATAGTTTCAAACATTTAATAGAAATATGGTTCCCAGGTGTGGGCTAGGTGAACGAACCATGTTACCCTTCATAGCTTAAAGAGATAACAACAGAAAAATATGTTCACATGTTACGCGCAGTGTGCTACAAAAATAATTTCATACTGATTTATTAGTGTTTAATGATAGCCTTTCTCCAATTAAAATAGGTTACAGCAATTTAAATAGGATTGAAATTATATCTTGAGAGGCCAGATAACCAATATGGCTTGAAAAGAGGGTCAGGGAAGGGCATGGCGAGTATTATGCACCTTCCTCACAAAGGCAGCCTTAATTATTTTATCTTAGAAGAGTGAAAAATTTAATGCATTCAGGAAAGCTGAAATCTAGAGAAGCAAACTAATTAGCCTGGCATGCTCTGAAACAACCAGCTAAGTCAGTTCCCAGGACTCTTCCTCCTCTCTGTAGGTCAAAAGCACTTAACATTTTATTATTTTAATAAAAAACACTTGTGTCTCACTCTCAGATATTTTAATGTATTTTTTGCATTAATGTATTTCTTAAATTTTTATAATGAGATTTTTTTGACAGATTGAAAACATTAGACTGTAAATTTCATGAAAATTTGATCTAGAAAAATGTATTAAGCAACGTTAAAATGATCATGGTAGACTGAGTGTGGTGGCGTGTGCCTTTAATCACAGCACTCTAGAGGCAGAAGCAAGAAGATCTCTGTAAAATTAAGCCCAGCCTGGTCTACATAGCAAGTTTCAAGTCAGCTGGGCCTATAGGAAGAACCTGGCTCAAAAAAGACCAACATAAATAAATAAGGTCATGGCATACAACAACTGATTAGATACATAATTTAAAAAAATTTAAAAAGTTATTTATTATATGATGATATTAAAAGAGATTACTATATTTATCTTAGCCAGTGTTTTTATTACATCTCTTTATACAAACTCATTTGTTCTCTTTTCTCTCATAGTAATGAAAATACGAAACAAAATTATTTGTTTCTTAGTTTTATTTAAAGTGCCATATTTCAAATGTAAATGTTTTCTCTAAATTGCAAATGTTCATTATTTTCTCCTCATTTAAACTACGTAGTCCGTTGCATAGAACCTGTGAATTGATTACCACTTCTATGAGAGATACTATGTTAGGCCTTGTTAGAAGACAGCAAATCCTTTATTGCCTTTCACTCTCTTAACGCTACAGCTGTCTGTCGGATGTTTCTTATAGAGTCTCTTTTTGATATCAGAGGTGATTGATATTATTATCCCTTGATTCAATTTTATGGTTGTTTTTCAAAACGTTGTTTCTGTCTGCAGTCCATAAGAATTTGCTTTCTGCAACTTGTGTGTTGCATAGTTTGCTAGGAGCTGGGGACTTGCTAGTGAGAAGCTCTGGTAACCCTCATAGGGAGTCCTCAACCGTTATAAGTGTAGAATGACATAGCATGACCTTGCAATTTCATTACTTCCAATGTGTGCTGCAGAGAAGAATATGGACCTTCATTATCTGAGTAAAGCCCAGGGGACCAGGGGCCAGAGACTGGCTTAATTAATCTCTCGTGTAAGGTGCTTGCATTGCCCTTTAGACTTAATTGCCTATGAAACACATCACTAGAGAAACTTTAGAATGAGTCATGTAGACTACTCATAACCATGTCTGCTGTGGAATGTGTGTTTATTGAACCAGGAACATATCTAAGTATTTAAAATTACTGTCTCATTTAATATCTAAATAGCATGAGGTTATTATTATTAATGTCTTTAATGTTTTTAGGAATTTTGTTGCTATTAATTTACATAATTTTCACTTAAATTCTCCATTGTAGGTACTTTTACCATCCTTAGTTTGAGGTACCATAACAAAAATTATAAACTGATGTTTAATAAGCAGGAGAAATTTGTTTCTCACCTTTTAGAATCTGGAAGTTTAAGCAAATGCAATAGTAGATTCGGTATCTGGCAAAGGTCCACTTTTTTGACTTGTCGACAGTCCTTACACATGCTGGAACTGCCATGGTTGTTCCCTGGAGCCCCTTTAATAAGGCCAATAATCTGAGGCCTGTAGCCTCCTCCTTCATGACTTTTCACCTCCCAGAGGCAGGACCTCCAATGGCGGTTAGGTTTCAACATGTAGCTGTCATGAAAAGCAGAGATATTCAGACAGGAACACATAGAAACAGAAGACAGAAGTAATAACTGTAAAGACCAATATGCTTCCTCAGTAGAAGTAAATGAATCTGAGAACGAGCACACTCACTTGATGGACTCCCTTCCTTACCAGTGTTTGCCTTGTTCCCTGACAATGCACTAATCATCACTTACTTTTAAAAATATTTTTTTCTATTTTTATTTTATGTGAATGAATGTTTTGCCTGCATGAATGTAAGTGCACCCTTGTCATGTAATGCCCTCAATATCATGAGAGGGGGTTAGATTTCCCTAGAACTTGAGTTACAGATCTTTGATAGCCACCATGTGGGTGCTGGGAATCGAACCCAGGTCCTCTGCAAAAGCAGTGGGCGCACTTAACCACTGTGCAATCTCTCCAGCTCCCATTTTCTTTCTCTAAAAATAAAAATAAATTTATGCCTAATTTTTGTGTGTTGAATCCTATATTATTATCTGTGTATTTTTGTTGGAGTATGTATTACATATACAATATCTTAATCATCTTTACCCCCTTCTCCATTGGGACTCCATCATCCCTTCTTACTTGATTTCATGCATTCTGTCATTCATGTAATCATCATTTTCATTTCAATGAAAGAAAACTGGAATTTTGAATATATGTCAATAGTTAGAAAACTTGCTGATTTTGGAGGTTTGAATTAGAAAGACATTTTGGTTTAACTATCAATTTTTTTTAAAAGAGCAAAACCACAAACCAAATTGCACAGAGCACTTTGAAACTACTAATTTTTCAGAGGCAGAGACTTTCTCCTCTCTGCCAAATTTCAGTGGTAGAAATAGGAAGATGAACTCTCATCCTTTTCTTCTGAAATGACAACTGCTCCATATTTTGGTTCTCAGAAACTATTTTTGCAGTATATGATTAATGAAAATAATATTTCCATTTTCTTTACTGTATTAGTCAGGTTTTTCTGGAGGAACAAATCTGTTAGACTATCCATATGGAATTTATTAGTCACCTTACTTCAAAACAGTGAAAACAGCTAAATAACGTGAACCTGAGAGTCTGAGAACCTGGTAGTCACTCAACTTTGAGGCTGGCCGTGTACCTCAGCAGTGAGAGAAGTCCCACAGTGGCTGTATCATACTGGAGACACCAGGATCCTGTAGTTACTCAGTCCGTAAGGGTAAGGCAAGGCTCCTCAGCAGTCCCAATCTTCTTCAGAAAACCCATAGAGTTCTTTAAGAGTTGCTGTTCCTTTGTCAGTGGCTTTGGTGTCAGCCTAAGAGAGCCACAGGAACAGTTTAAACTAACTCCATGGCTGGAGGGAAGGACAAGCAATCTTCCTTCTGCCATGCCTTTTTTTATCTCTGCTGCTAGCAGAAGGTGCCGCCCACTTTTGGATGGGTCCTCCTATATCTGTTAAACAATCAGAACAATTCAGTGGTGCTCCGTACATAGATGATTCTAATATGTGGCAAGTTGCTGCTAAAACCAACCATTTAATGTACTATTAATGTATGTGTTATACATATTTTTTATTTTAATATTTCAGTGTGAAATTAGGCCAAATTCAGGGTTGATAATCTTCAACCAAGTTATGTTGCATATTTATAAAATCAAATGTCAAATTAGAAGTTGTAATTTTAAGTGTTTTTCAAGGCTTTGAGAATGGCTTCATGATGTCACACATGAGAGTCTAAATATCACTGTATAAAATATCACAAACATCTATCAGCAGCATACATTTAAGTTTCCAGAGGAATGCAGGTTTCCTTGGCAACAGCTTTAAGGTATATAAACCAGATACATTAAATGTTCATCAAGTCTAGTTCCTGATTTCTATGTTGCTAACTATCAGGCAGAACCATATCCAACAAAGGAATATGTTCAAGGTCATTCTTCCTTGGCAGTGGGGCAAGAGATCTGAAGTTCTTGTCCCTTGTTCTCCAGCCTGCTGTTCTTTTAGCCCAGTCGTGCTGTCTTCCAGCTGTTCATCTGTTAGTGTGCTCCGTGAGAACAGTTACAAGTTCCCGAAGGTTCTTTTCTATACAGATAAACAGTTAAAGAAAAAAACATCAATGAAAGTCAATGAATCCTCACTCCCTGAGGAATGTCCTCTGGATGACTGTCCCTCTGGTCAGACATTAAGAATGTCCCAATAGCAGGCCAGGCTCATAGCGCCGGTGACTCACTGACATTGTGTATGTCAAAGGAGCACCCACCAGATTTAGACTAAAAAGCCTTGACTTGAATGCCAATCTGTCAATCAGTTCTGTCTGTAAAGAAATCTCTATTCCTCTGACCACTTTCCCAGTTTACCTTTTCGGTAAGATAGCATGAGAATAATCTGGCATTATATATGTGTGTGCCCTGTGAAAGTACAATCAACCCAATAATACACTTTTACAAAGCCTTTTACTAAGCTACTTCTAAAGTAGCATGAATGACATCATTGATTATAGATTCATTTACCTGGTTGTCTGAGACAAGAAATGAGTTGGGGGCGGGGGTTGGTTTACTTTTAGTGGCAAATAACAAATATGTCAAAATGGTTTTAAAATTTCTATTAGAAAACAAGAGTTCCATTAAAAATGGATGTTCTGTAGATGGTTAATTACATATCTGTGTGCAGTTGCTAAAATCTCGGGTTCTTTATGTTTTTCTCTGTGTCATCTGCTTGAGTATACTCTTCCGGTCAAGGCCAGCCTATGTCAGATGTTATAGGGCCATGTTTATACCTGATAATATTCTGTTTATCTGTTGTGGGGTACTGAAAACCTTTCCTAACATCTCACAAATTCCATGTCACCCTCATCAAATCTGACCATATTTTTTTTTCTTAAAATAATTTACAAAACAAAGTTCTACTGTGACTGGTACATTTTCACAAACTTTATACCTGATCTGTATCTGCAGGTAGAGGTATGAACAGTTTGGGAGAAACAGGACCCTGAATATAGACAGACCTGACCAAATCAGTAATATGCTTGGAACACTGACCGACAAGTCTGATACTGTAATGCAATCAAGAAGTTTTTCTACAGCTAAAGATACAGCAATAATTTTTCAGATGCAGTTGATTAAAATGGCAAGAACTTGGAGGTATGGTTGGAAGGAAGATGCCTAGCATTCTGATTTCCATAGAAAAATGAAGCAACAGAGGACTCTTTCTCTGTCCTTATTTACAAGGGCAAAAACCAAACAGAACAGGGAGCCTAAATGGGGACCTTCATGGTAACTCCAGAAGTATGAGAACTCCAGTGAGTACTCATTATGAGAAAACACAGCTAAAAATAAGGTCTTAAAGTTTTATATTAAGTAATTGCAAATATTTATTCTTTTGAATTGCCTGCTTATATTCATGGTTTAATTATCTCTTTTATTATTATTTTAGAATTTGTGTATGTATGCAATGTGTTTTCATCAAATATGCTGTCTAATTCTTCCTGCTCCAGTTCTTCCTCCATTCCCTGATCATCATTCCTTCCACACTTCATGTGTTCTCCCCTTTCTTTTGAACTCATCAAATCCACTTAACACCACCAGTATGTATATGGGTGTAGGGCCATCCACTGGAGCATGAGCAGCCTCCAGGGGTTATACCCTTGAAGAAACCTGACTGCCTCTCTCTCAGCAGTCATAAATTACCAACAGCTCATCAGATGAAGTGGGGGACCATGACCGCATCCCCTCCATGCTGTGATTTATTTTTTTATCTTGATGTTTCATAGGTCCTGATATATATATATATATATATATATATATATATATATTATATGATATATATATGTGTGTGTGTGTGTGTGTGTGTGTATGTGCGTGCACGCCCTGGTGTGTTCTGTGAGCCTTGAGAGATGCAATAAGTACTAGCCTGGAGGAATATGCCCATTGGTACAATACTGGCAGAAATGTTATGAGAGGAATCAACATATCTTTAATTCAGCCTCTACAAATAGAATGAATGCATTTCTAATCTCTCACCGTAGAAGTTTCCTTATGCAGAGAAATCCACAATTGATCAGTGTGCAGAGAACAAGAGGCCATAGAGTGCTTATCCTTGAATAGGACATCTGTTTCAAGCCTCTGCCTCACAAGGCTCTGGCATCATTGTGAAAGAGAAGGCAGAAAGACTGTAAGAGCCAGAGGGGGTAGATGGCCACAGGAAACAGTCTTCCAGTCAGCTGGTCAGATACTCATATGAACTTATAGCAGTGGTAACAGAATGCACAAGTTCTATGCAATCTCAAACCAGACAAAATACCAACATGAACTCAGGGAAGTGGGTAAGAAATCCTAGACCAAGTTAAGGAACTTTTGGCAGATGATGGCTGCTGGGAGGGTGAAAGACTGTATCTTGCAGGGAAGGGAATCTTGGTGGGCCCAGTGGATGGACCCACTTTGAAGGACCATTAGAGGTCCTTTTGAGGACACGAATTAGACTCTATAGGCCATATATATAATTGAGCTGGGGCCAGTAGGAGGATGAGCCGATAGATGAGGGCATGTAAATACCATCAACTGTATTGTATGAAAACTTCAAAATTTCAAATAAAAACAAAAAATAAAGAAGAAAGGATTTTCGAAACAAGTGTTTAAAGATCTGTAGTATCTTTACTCCAGTACCTTTTTAAAGTAAAACAAAAATAAAAACAAAAACAAAGATTGGGACTAGGGAGATGGCTTAGTTACTACTATGCTTGCATATAAACAGGAGGACCTGAGTTTAGATCTCCAGAATTAGCATTAAAAAAAAACAAATTGCAAAGGTGAGCATCTATAATCTCAGTGCTCAGAAAGCAGATATAGGAAGATTCCTCCAGGTTGCTGGACGGCCCTTCCTGAGCTGTAAGTTCTACAAAAGTTCTTTGATCTAACAAATAAACTGTGTAGTGACTGAGGAAGACTGGGTACTTCAATCTCTGGTTTCCATACGATGTGCATACACATGTGCATGTGTACTATTAAACACACAGACACAGACACAGGCACATTACTAGGATGTAGCAGATGGATGGAATGTTGTATAATGTGAAATGAACATAATAAAAATGTCATAAAACTAAACTTGAAAACTGTAGTAAAAGAGTCAAAATCCACAAAGGAATCAATAAACATAATAGGCTCTAGTGAGCTCTGAATCACTGGCACATAACATAAATGGAAAAGTGACGCTCCAGGGGAAGGGCACAGTGATAAATGTTTCATGGCTCTGATTGCAACCACACAACAGAGATTGATGCGCTTAACGGATATAATGAAGGCTCAGAGAAATTTCATTAATAACAAAAATAAACTTGATAGAAAATTGAAACATTTTTTTTTCAATCTGTTATAGAGACCTAAAAGGATTATCAGAACTCAGAGCAGCTAATATAGATGGGGGGGGGGGAAGGAAAAACATCATTAAGTTTGAGTTTTTAAAATATCAAAAATAAAAGGTGTCTATCACATTTAAACAAAAGCCAAAGAAGAATGGAATGAAGAAATGAAGGGGAGGACAAAAGAAAACAAAGTTTAAATTTCTTTCTCCTTTAAGATATAGTAACAGATTACAGTGGTCTGTCTCTAAGATGTCTTTCAGCCACCCTCTCTTGTTACAAATGTCATTTTATTGTAACTTTCCACAATGCTCCACGTGCATTGTATGTGTGATAACTGATGAACAGGCACTTCTAAGATTGGAATTTAGAAATTAAATTTAAATGGATTTAATTTTCCATGGAGGCTTGTCCTGTTTCTGTGTCTTTATCTCTCTGTTTCTGTCTCCCTTCTCTCTGCATGTCTCCTCTCTTTCTCTTTCTCTTCTTTCTATCTTGTTCTTGTTCTCACAATTTTATCTCTTACATTGAGGTAAGTTGCTATCTTTTAAGCATAGCTACTGAGAGATCAAGCACTGTGGTCCATGCCCAGAGAGGCACTGAAATCTGGCAGAAGCTATTAGCCTGTGCCTGGAAATTACTATTTCAGCCCAAGTTGTCTTGAGAAGAAATCAGCTACCCTTCAGAAATGGATAGTAACTGTGTAAGAGTCTGGCCTAGAAACCAGCTGAGCCAATTCTATATTCTTGACCCACAGAAATTATGTAAGAAAATAAACATATGTTTATTTAGGTTGATAAATTTGGGTGTTATCTGCTTTGCAGCACTAGATATATTATACTCTATTTAGTTGCTTGTATAACTACCACATGTCATTAAATTAAAATATATCAGTAATGCACTTTTTAACAATGACTACCTTCATTTAATTATCTAAGTATAAAAAATTAACATATTGTGCAATACTATCAGCAATATGTTACAATGACCATACAAAATAAGAAAACCTTTATCATTGCAGTTTGTTAGTATTAATCATGCAGCTATTTTAAGAAAAAAATATTTACTTAGGTATTTAAAATTGTTTTTTGAAAAGTTGGTGAGATACCTGCTGTAAAATAAGTTTAGTTAAAATGTCCACATGTGATCCCAGGAGACGTTGTTATCTTACAGAGAAATCTGAATTTTAACTTGCTTTTTCATGCTTTGAATACTTCTGTACATTGTAGTTTTTGTAAATTCTAATAATCAATAATAAAATTTTAAAGCGGTTTAGTGTATTGGGGATATAGATCGCTAGGTAAGGATATTCTGGCAGGCATGTGGATCTGGGCTTGACCCACAGCAACTACATATAAAAATGGGAACAAGGGTGTGTATTTGGGACCTCAGAACTGAGAAGGAAGAGGCAGACAGACACTTGGGGCTCACTGGCCAGATAGCCTAACCTAATTGGGAAATCTAGGTTCCATTGAGAGGTATCCTGAGGAATATCATCAGAGGTTGGTCTCTGACTTCCACCTAGTGCACACTCATGGACATGTAAACACAAGATACAAGGAAGCAAACAGATGTTCCACCAGTCCTGCAGCCCCGCAAAAGCAGTTATGTATGATGCACAGAAAGTTTTGTTAAAATAGGACACTATATTTAGGGGGTTGCATATGTATGTACACAAGAATGTGCACCTGTGCATGCATACAGAAGCCAGTGGAGGCTTTGTGCATGCATACAGAAGCCTGTGGAGGCTTTAGCTGTCAACTTTACACAAACTAGAGTCACCTAAAGAAATAATTTCAAATGAGAGAGTTCTCAGATCAGATTGGCCGTCTACCTGTTGGCGGCTGTCTTAATGGTTAATTGATATTGGAGAACCCAGTCTAGTGTGAGTAGCACATTCCTTCGGCAGGTGATCCCGACTATGTAAGAAATCTAGTGAAACTTGGATCTGTGAGCTACACAACAAGTAGAAATTCGCTGTGATTTCTGCTTCAACGTAATATTTGAAGTCCTGCCTCCACTTCCTTCAGTGATGGACATGTAAATAGAATAAAATGGTTTCTCCCTTAAGTTGCTTTTTATGGGCATACCCTACTACTGCATCAGAAAAGTAACCAGAAAAGCAGGCCTCCAAATACTTTCCCTGTTCTCCACCTAACTCCCTCCAGCCACAGTGCCTCATGGAACAAGGAGCTGGGCATTTTCGGCTAGGCTGGCTGACCAGCATGTCCCTGAGATCCTCCCATTTCATATTTGTGACATATGAAGAAATTCCTACTAACCACTAAGAAAAGCAATAAATTAATAATTCTTAAATAATTCTAACAGTTAATGCAAATTCAACTGGGTATGGTGGTTCATTCCTCTTATCCCAACAATTGAGAAGTAGAAGCATGAAGACCAGGAATTCGACACCACCCTCTCGTTTGAGGCTATCCTGCCTCTGTAGTACCCCTTGATCTACAAAAATGAAGAAACTAATGCAAATTAATATGGGCATGAAAATTATCAGCCCCACAAATAAACATTACAAAGGTAACATTTTGTCCTAACATATTAAGTTAAAAACAAAAGTTAATCAGCTTTGAAGAGAAGGGGGATAAAAGAATAATTTCATCTAACATTAGGAGTTTAAACAGATAAACCCCTTTTTGAAGTCAATAAAGGATACTGACCAAAAACTTTACTTTGAACATACTCACATACATAGCATTTGGGTATGTCCTGTAGAGTAGATTAATTCTCTGAGTAATGAGCAGGATGAACGAACTGTGAACAAACACCTCCCTCTCAAGTAAGGGTGGTACTTACCCAGGACTACCTTGCCTGAGTGAAACGAGAAACTGGGAAAGTCCTATGCACCTCCCATCCAGTCTTTTGGACTTGGATCTAAAAAGGGGAGGGGCTAAAGGCATTTAAGCTGAGGGTGCCATGAGGTGGCCCTTTTCCCGTCCTTGCCATTTTTGATCTGACCACCAGGAAGTCACAAAATCCAAGCGTGGCTATGGACTTACTGGCCCATCTTCTGTAAGTAACCCTTGACTCACTGCTCTGTAAGTAAGCTCAAGTAAATTAGCTAGGATTTTTGAACTGGAAAATTTGTGTCTCATTTGTTGTAGGACTGGGGGAGGAAGGGATTAAACTTTGCACCTTCCAGGAGGAATCTTAGGGACATGTCCTTATAACACAACTGTACATATATAAAGTTCTTATCTAAAATACTATTTTACCTATCTGACTTATTTAATAAATTTAGAAGATACATGATTATTTTATGGTGTGAAATTTAATAAGTATATTTCATTTCACAAAATGATAATTTACATTAAAAAGTACATATAATTTTTATTGGTGAAAAAAGAAGCTGTAAGATGATATGCAGTTTGAAATTATCCCATTTGTTTTTATTTAAGGTATTTTTAAAATACAGAATCAATTATAAAGTATGCACATATTTGGGGTTTGGAATGTACTGTTTTTTTCCCTACTAAACTGTCTTCAGTGAACAAAACAACATTTATATCCAGCTAAAATTGAGAAGTAAAATTGTCAGAATATATTCAGCCAAGGGCATAAACTTTGTACTCTCTCATTCTCTAAATTTTAGCCATTTGTTACCTTCTGTGTGGATCACACTCTTGTTATATGACAAAGCCTCACTGGTTACCCTCAGGAATGCTTTAATATTCTCTCCACCCCTGTTCCTCCAATATTTTAATCTCACCCACCCATGGCTCACCATTGTGGAAGATGGAGGGCTTGCAAGAGTCACTGATGGGTTGGTCCATGAACACAGGGAGGCAGCAATGGTGGTGTTGAGCACAGGACCCATGTCCACTCAATCAGGACGGCCCAGAGTGGTGAAAAGGAAGTGGATGCCAGGAAATGGGGGCCAGGCTGGCCCTAGCCTGAAAATTGTTGGAAACTGATTAGGACTGGGTGAGGGAGAGTAGACGCTCCTTAAGATCTCTTAGACAGGCTAAATAGACTCCAATGGATGAACTTGCACCAAAAAACATCTGGATAAATGCAGGGGGGAGTGGTGGGGACTGGAGAGGGTGGGAGTCTAAATTTAATTAAGAATTGTTGTATGAAATGGACAAAAGCTCAATAAAATATTAAAAAAAGAAGACGCTCATTTCAGAATCTCTTTTTATACAAAGGAGAGGAAAAGAAAGAGAGCTCTCCCTCCTGCAACAGAGGACAATGAACACAAAGGACAAGAAATGGTCAAAGAATAGAAAATAAGTGTCTGACTTTTATGGGTCCTTGGACAGGACTCCTATATTAAAATTCACCCAATCAGGGCACAGGGAACATTGTAGAAGAGGGGGCAGAAAGATTTTAAGAACCATGTGAGGAAGTGCCTGACCATATGGAAATAGAATCTTATCCTGGGACCTTGCTCACATGAACTTGCAACAATGGTATCAGCATACACAGGACCCATGCAAATTCATGCAGACAAAAACCCAGCATAGAACTGTAGACTTGGAGAGCAACCCCACACTTATCCTAAGAACTATTTGGCAGCTGATTATTGTTGGGTTGGGAAAAATGTATCTTTTTAAAGGTAGTGACTCTAGATAGCCCGACTAGACCCCAGTGGATGAACTTGCACTGGGGAATGTCTGGGGACACTAAATTGACTTGATAGGCCTTAACATAAATGACAGAATGCATGAAAGGCAGGGGCAGGTATATAGTGAAGAAAGTATTAAAATGATTAAGGTGTTCTGTATGAAATACAAAAAAATTCAAAAAAATTTAAAATAAAAAGCCAAACCTGGAGATACTGATAATTTCCTATAGAAAGGACATAAAACTTATTCATGTTGATAAGAAAACAAAACTGTGTTTTCTTTGAGTGGAATGTGTATCACTCTTAAATGACATCTTAGTTTTTGCACTAGGCTGGTTACGTAGTTCAGCTGGTAGAGTCCTTGCCTGTAATTATACAAGGACTGTTTCTATCTGGAGCACTACATAAACTATGTAGGGTGACATTACCTGTAATCCCAGCATTCAGGAGGTGGAGGGAAGAGGGTCAGAAGTTCAAGATCATTCTCAACCATGCATTGAATTTGAAGCAAACTGGGATATATGTGAGTCTGTGTCAGATCTTCATTATCAATATCAGCATCATCATCATCACATTGATATGTATTCAAAGACAGAGGTTGATAATGTCCAGTTCCACAGAGTAGGGGATAAAATGTAGAAGTACAAAATAAAATAAAATATAAAAGTATAATTTTCTTAAGGAAGCAAACATATCTTGTGCTCTCTTTTAAAAATTCCTTTGATGTGAATCTGTATAAAAGCTAACACAGGGCAGGACAAGATTCTGGAGTAAACCTGACAATTGTAGCATTTTTTATACAAAACTCTCCCCATGAACTGCTCTACATTAAAGTATGAGATACTCTTATTTCCACCCACCAAATACATAAAAACCATTTAATAGATACATTATCTGGTAACACAAATAAATTTAATGACTATTAAGAATCTTTCTTAATCTTAAGACTTCATTATTCCACAATTTTTAATACTATAATTTGAAAAATAGTTTTATTGAATTTTGTGCATTTCACATAATACATATTAATTAAATTTAGAACTGTTCTCTGTCCCTAGTATAGGCCACCCCACTGGACTGCATGTGTTTTGTCATACATGACAAGTTCTATTAGTCAAGAATTTGTACCTTGTTGTCCATTGATGCACTGGTATCTAGTTAGCCTATCTAGAGACATTCTATTAAAAAAGGTCTACCCACCTCACTCAGCAGTAATCACTGTCAATATTTCCTCTGCTAGGGCTGAGGCCTGCTGCCCATTTCCCTTGTTCTATGTGGGCTTTTTGTCTGATTGAATTTGCATGAGTCTTATGCATACGGTCACCATTGTTGCAAGTTCATATGAGCAGTTTCCCAGTCACCTGAAAGCCTGTTTCCTTATGTCCATTCATCCACCCTGCCTCTAACTATCCCCTCCCACCTTCCACAATGGTCCCTGAGCCATGGGTGTGTGAGGTTTAATATAGGTGTATTATCCAGAGACATGAAGTCTCTCATTCCCTAGAACTTAACGAGTTGTACAATAGTGTGTGGGCAGTACTCTGTTGTAGGAGGAGGCTTTGCAGGTGAAAGTTGGGGGATGCATTAGTATTCTCTGTACCCCCTGTTATGCCTTGTTCCACTAACGGTAGCTGTAGAGGTTCCGTTGTAGATATGTCACTTATGACTGGGCAATTCTCAGACATATATTCTCTGTGGGTCTCTTAGACACATGGAACACTGCAGCAGCTGGCATTTGTTGCCAAACGAAAACTATTTGAAGAGTGGTATGCAGTAACTTGTCTGTAAATATAAGGATCCATATTTATCATACAGTAAGAAATTTCATTTGTAAAAGCTATAATGTTAAATGGGAAACAATTAACAGGGTCAAAGTTGCTCCAGGTTCCATTTTCACAGGAAAAGCTTTTTTTTCACAAACACTTGCAAATCACTGATATGAGATCACATATCTTTAATATTCTTTAGTGTCTGGAATGCAAAATAGTTCAAGTGAGGGTCAAATGACACCATTTGTCCCATGTGCCTGCTGGAAATCAAGAAGCAATGGGCATTCTGTTAGTAAGGTGGAGTGAATGTGAGAAAATTTGGTATTTCATGTTGCTTCACTTGAGTAAACCAATAGTTTTTTTTTTTTTTTTTTAATTTGTCCAACATACATTTAAGCTCTGCTTGAGTAAGTCTATACTTGGCAATCTCATGCTTTTTATTCTGCCTGGATCTACAGTTATTGTCAAGTTTTGTTGTAAATATGTTCTCTATCCCTTGAAGGCCAGCACGAGCCTCAGTTATTTTATTCAATATCCTCTTGCCATCTACTCAATACATATTTTATTTCTACTGTTTGAAAAGCCTCTATTTATACTAAAATTAAAGTCCTTAGGCACCTTTTGAAAAGGCAGGGAACTTTCTAATTTTTTCCTACCGAGTAGAATGTTTTATACTTTAAAAAGAAAAGCAAAGGTTATATAAAAATTTCTTTTAAAAGTAATCAGTACTATATAAAATAATAATTCTTGGAGTAAATACTTTGATAGAGCAATGTATTATGTTTAGTCAGGGTAAAAAGAAAATTGAATCAGCAAATAATCTGAAACATCAACAGCTTAACATATATTCTTATTTTATTATTTATTCAATTCCTTGACAGTTCGCATAGGTATACAATGCATTCTAACTATACTCATCTCCCAACATCTCTTACTTCCCTCTGAAGGGCACAAAATCTTAGCCCTGGGGCAGTAGGATGGGCTATACATGGTCTCAACATAGAGAAATGCATACAGGGCAATTTGTAGAGCTCACTGCCATGGTGAACTAAGAGGTTAGTCCAGAGATATCAGGTGTGCAGAGCGTAAGTGGGCCTGTTGCCGGTGCTGGGAGAACAGGATGTTGGGTTGGGGAAACTGGAGTTCCTTAGGCTTAGATGCATCAACGCACAGTGAGCAGGACCAGACTTGGCAGGAAATAAGGCTGGTCTTTGGAATCCAAGGAAAGTTGGGGGTGAAGATAGCTAAGGAAAAGGCTAGTCTCAGACAGGCAAAGTCAATTTGGAGGTGGGGACAAACTCTGGAGACTCTTACAAACTAGACTGAAATATTTGAGCTGGTCTGAGGGCTGGGTATCAGGACACAGTGCAGGCGTGGGGGTTTTTGAACTAAGAGGGTAGTCCAGAGATCTTGAGCACTAAATGCAAAAGTGGGTCTGTTCCGAGATCTTGAGAGAGAACAGGAAGTGGGGTCCAGGAAATTGGAGTTGTTCAGGCTGTACAGGAGTAAATGCACAATGGGTGGGTATTTTTTAATTTTTAATTTTTTTGTCTGTTAAAGGAAAAGATGCACACATCTTTAATCCCAGCACTCAGGAGGCAGAGGCAGACAGATCTCTGTGAGTTCAAGGCCAGCCTGGTCTGCATATCAAGTTCTAGGCTAATGAGGCTACAGGGAGACCCTGTTTCAAAAAAAAAAAAGTAAGTGTGGAAGGATGCTAATTTGGCATTGTGTTACCAGATTCCTAAACCAATGACACAGAAAGGATGCTATATAACAAGTGTATAACCAAGAAAGATCAAATAGCTATTTTATTATTTATGTAACTAAGCCTGCTGCATAGATACAATCAATGTATAAAACCTCTCTTTAAAGCTTTATGCAATTCACTCAAAACTCTAAACCTAAATCCAGATATGACATGACAACTTGGCCAGATTTACAATCAGATTCAAATGATGACACTAATAATAAATTACCTAAGTATATCAAATTACATCATCTACATACAGATTTGATACATATATACCTTCACTACATGTAAACTTGTGTGTGACAGGAGTTGTCATTCTATTAGAAGCTAGTGATTTATTATCTACCTTATAAAAATGAAAGTGTTTCCTTAGAAGAACTTTCTGTGTATTCCTCTTTCAAAGCCTTTCTTGTTAATAAGTAGACTTCTTTCATCCTGAAGTGTTCCTTAACATTTGATGATAATAACTACTTTATTTCATTTTCATTATACTCCTACAATCAATTTAAAATCTATGTATGATTTCAGTAAAAAAACATACATAAATAGGAATCAATCTCTTCATTACTGAATTACAATATACAGGCTACTCTGCTATTTGAGGGATGAATTAGTTTAGATTCTTCAGATAAGGAAAACAATTAATTCTAAAAGATGAATCAAGAAATAGATTCCCACATGCAGTAGAGGGCCATGAACATAAAGGAACACAAACCATCAAAGCATAAAGAATAAAATTCTGAAGACTACTATATTAAGCTTCACCCACGCAGAGCTCAAAGATCATTGCAGAAGAGAGGGCAGGAAGAGTGTAAGAGCCAGGTGAGGAGATGCATGACTATATGGAAATAAAGTCTTACAGGCTCTTTGCACTTTGCTCATATAAACCTAGAACAATGCTATCAGCATGCACAAGACCCATACAAATTCAAGGAGATAAAATCCCAGAATAGGCAACAAAACCCAATCTTAACTGAAGAACTAGTTGAAGCTGGTTACTGCTGCATGAGAAAATAGCTGATTTTCTTAAAGGGAGGGACTCTTAAACAGGCAGATTATACCTCAGTGGATGAACTTGCACTGTGAGATGACTGGAAACACTAACTGGACTCAATAGACCAAAACATAAATGACATGCATGATATACACTAGAGGCGTGGGGTAGGGGGCTGTTGGCACCTCAGTTCCCTAGACTACTCTTAGTTCAGACTCATCCACTGCCTCCTGAATTCCGTACTGAGACCAGCTTAATTTTTCACACTAGCCTTCAAAGGATGTTATCACCCGCAACTTGCCTCCGCCTTCCCTAGACCCATGATCTACCCTGGCTGTCCCCTCCACCAACTGCCATAGATTTCTCTAAACAACCTTCTTCCCTGGTAAGCCTGATCCAACCCATTGCTTTTACAATCCTCCCCTCTGCACCCAAACAACTCCACTCTCCCCTGGCCTATATCCCATTCTTCTAGTCTTAAGCCTTGGGCACATGCTAGCTTTTGCTCTTAGCACCACACATCCCTTGACTATCCTCTTACTACAGACCTACCCACTGCACCACATCCATTGTCTCAGATCAGCTCAATGTTTGGAATGGATTCTCTCTCTCCCATAGACCCTCAAATAATAATGACCCTTTCCCCTTTTCTTGATTACCCACCAGAACTGGATGACTGTATACTATTGCTGAAACTACTATGTGCATGAACTGTAGAATAAACAGGAGAAATCAAGCTTGTGCTGACTGATTGCATAGCTCATCTGAACTAGCTAGCATTCATAGTGCAGGAACATGCTCTGCATGCTTTTGGGAGGAGAAAATAAACACCAGCCTTACCTAGTTGTGGATCCTGTGAACTACAGTAACAACTTGCCAGGCAAGATATACCCACTGGTGCAATAATGGCAAAAATAACATGGGAGCAACCAATCACACTTTAATTGTATTTAATGTTTTCTTCCTAGAATGGAGCCAGTACGCAACAATAATATCATGCCTAGGAACCTGAAGCTAAACAGGCCACAGAACATAAGAAAGAATGCTACTATTCTAAATATTTATCATATTAAACTGACTCTTAATTATATTATTATTCTCATGCAGCAGGTGTTGGTTAACACAGAAATCCACAGCTAGCCAATGTGCAGAGAATAAGAGGGCGAAGAGTGTTTCTACCTGAGTGGGGCACATGCATTAAACTTCTGCCTCCTAGGGCTCAGGGATCAATGCAGAATAAAGGACAGAATGATTGTAAGAGCCAGAGATGGTGGATGACCACCAGGAAACAGAGTTTCCCAGATATCTGGTCTGTTACTCATAAGAACTCACAGCAATTCGTATAGCATTCAAAAGTCTCATGCAAGCTCAGAGAAGAGAAAATTCCAACATAGCCATGAAGAAGGAGATTAGAAACTTCAACCTCACCCAAGGAACTTGTGGCAACAGTTAGAAGCTGGGAGTCGTACAGTCAGTCCCTTTCAAGCATGGGACTCTGAAATTTGACCAGACACCAGTGAATGGCCCTGCAATGAAGAACATTTAGAGATAAAATTTAGAGTCCAGAGGCTATATATAAATAAATCAATGGGGGACAGTAAGGCATGGTGCAGATAAGAGAAGGGAGCTAAATAATGTCAAATTATATGCTATGAAAATTCCAAAAAATTAATAACATAAATTGAAAGTAAACAGAAAAAAGAAGAAATAGGTTTATACAGGAGGACATAGAGGAGAGAGAAATAGTGACGAGGTTGTGTGAAAAACCAAAGGGAAATATATTATTTAATAAGTCTACTGGAATATACACACATAATATAAATATGAGTACGTGTGCAGATGAGAATTATATAAGGAAAATCACATTCAAGGCGAGGGAGATTTCCCTTCCTGCTATTGGTCTGGGTAGTCCAAGAGACTCCCCAAATACCCCTTGGTATTGCCACAGACTTTGCCACCCAGAATAAAGTTAAAACCACATTACTGAAGACATGATACACTTCAACACAGGACTTTGAGAAACTGTGCTGGAACTGACCTGGTTGCTCCTTTCCTGAGGTCAGCCTTCATAGAAGGTTCTATTCAGCTGCCAAGGGAGAAAACCAATCAATTATCCTATGATTCTGTCTACATGTAAAGCCTATGAACTGCAGTAGTGTGTGGTCCAGCAAATTATCTCTATTGGTGTCTCAATTTTATATTGCATGTGAACAATAACTATCTAAATGAACTTAAGGACCAATCAATGGGAGGGAAATTATGCATGGTATTGTAAACATAGCCAAATACAAATGGCTGGAGAAGTCAGAGATTATAGAAAAGATCCTTTTTCTGTCTTTTCCCTAGACCAGCATAATTTCTTACTGTACTCTAAATACCTATCCTTATATTTACAGGCAAGTGTACCTCTCCCCAGTCATAGAAGCATCTTTGTACAGTAGATGGAGACTACTACAAAGTTCCACAACTGGTTAAACACAGAAAATAGGTGACTGTGGGGGACTCAGCCCTAAGTGATATATCTGTAATGTGACATCTGCACCCATGGCTCAGGAAACATCACAGAATTAGAGGATGGAAGGGAAAGATTGTAAAAGCCAGTAAAGAACAGTAGAAATGCTTCTAGATAATACATTCTAGAGGTGATAGAGAAGCTGAACAGATGAAAACTCCACAGCATGATTGTGTAAGAATAACTTCATAATGTATAACCAGCTGAAATACCAATTTGGATGGAGAAAATTTCAATTGGGTCCCACCTCAGAAAAAAAAAAAATATATATATATATATGTGTGTGTGTGTGTGTGTGTGTGTGTGTGTGTGTGTGTGTGTAATAAACAAGAAAACACACGTTGAAAAGGTGTGGAGGGAATGGCAAGAGTTGGAGGGAGACTGGAAGAGATGGAAATAATGCAGAAACAATGCTTATGACATTCTCAAAAATAAAAGCTAAAAATTTTTAAAAAGGGAACTAGGATGATACACCTGTGGCAGATGAGAAGATTCACGGACTGTAGTCAGTGAGTTGTAGGCTGAGGAGAAATAGTGGTATATTTGCATTTAATCCAAATGCTTGACTATCAAAGAAGTCAGTGTTGGGAGCTCTAGTCTTCATTTGAGTGTGAAGGACAGAGAAGTCTCAACTGGAAGTCAGACATTCAGTAAGACATTTTTTTTGTTTTCTGGTCTTCAATGGATTGCTAGATGAAGGCCATTAACTCTAAAGGGGATGATCTGATTTTCTGAGTTTACTGATTGAAATGTAGGTTTTTATGCAGAAATTGTCTCATAGGCACACTTAGAATAATTTTAAAGAATTGCTATAAAGAAAATCTCATGTTCTTGTCAAACTGACACATAAAATTAACCATCATAAGGGGTTAAGCATGTAAAACTACTGATGGGAAGATACTTTGAGACTAAAATTCTGCATTACCACATACACACACACACGCACACACACACACACACACACACACACACTGCCTCTTAGATTAGTGGGCAGGCTAGTGCTTTCTCGTTATCTCTAAAGATTGTGAAATTATCCATGCCTTTATTATGATTGTACCAATATTTACCAGATTTTCCTTTTTGATGATGTTCTTAGTTTTTCAGCCAATAATTATGATAGCATCTTTGCCCCGCATAATAATGTCGTGTTGGTTTGAGGTATAAACGTGCACGCTAATTGTTCACTTGAGGGAGAGGAAAGTTTGAGAGTTAAGAAGACAGATTTTGTGTGAAGTAATTGAAGTGAGGTAATAAATGCCAAATGAGTGGAACATTGTTTAATTAGTGTCACTAAACAGTACTAAAGTGTTTTCTATTATTCTTATACATTTTAAGTACTATGGTAAATGCAGCCATGGAAATTTTTATATATCTGTCTTTAAAATTCGCTACAACTACTCTAAAAAATTCCTTCAGAGAGTTTCAAAGTAGTTACCTTTTAAACATTAAAATATAAAGCCAATTTCTCTCTAAAGAGGTTTTTCCTCTTTTCTAAACAGAGTTTAACGACTCAAAGGCAAGTTCGATTAAAATTGAGTTATGAATGGTGAAGGAGTCTAGGTTGATTTAATGTGAATGTTTTCTGGTATGAAGTGATTTATGAAACTCTCTGGACTTGCTATCAGAAGAAGTCAGGAAATGCTCAGGGCTAAGTTGTTCAAACCCCTTTTTTTAATGAATGGTGTTTCCCCTGTTTCACTGTGAATATTCTGAGTGCATGGAAGACAGTGAGAAATATTTCATACCTGGACCTCTTCAGCTCTTGAGAAATACAATGAAAAAATTTAGGAAAAATTTTAGAAATTAAAAAACAATTGCATGAGATGCAACTTTTTCTTAAGGAAATGAAGACATAAAATTGAAATTCTTAAACCTAATGTACAAAACTTCTATTGCCTGGAGATTGAAAGTCTTATCAGGGAGAAATTATTACAGCTTCTTCTGTTCTCTCCTCACCAATGATGTTAAAGAATTGTTTGATTGTTTTTTCTAATATTAAAGTGCAGGAGCTAGCTTTTGTTTCTGTTTTGATCAGCCTGAGGGCTTGAACTGCACTGAACTGAACAGAGGGCCACTTGTGTTTTGGAGTCTTGTACATCACCAGCAGTTTGGGCATTGATCTGATGCTAGGTACACAGTTATCGTTCATCAAAGCATATTTGTTTTCCTTCACAGAATCATGCAATAACTCACTGCCTAGAAAGTAAACAGTGGCGTGAGAAGTCTGACCTTATGAATGGGCCAAAAATAAACCCCTAAGCATCATGTGGAAAGGCAAAGTCCAGAAAGGCATCACAACTATGACTGGTGCTACATCCTATTGTCAGTATTGCAATTGTTAACAACCATCTTCTGGTCACACTCTATGTTGGTGTTCAAAGGACTAAGATGAGCTATTTAATGTGAGAAGAGGAGAGAGGAGAGCTAGGATATTTAAATTGAACTCAGGCCTTTGCCTGAGGGCACCAAACCCCCAGAAGTAGAAATACAGATATATTTACTGTTCATTCACTTACTTGTACTGCTGTGATCCTTGATGCCTTTGTGATTTACAGATATACACTTCATCTGCTAAATAATTCCCAGTCATATACTTGCAGATTTGCATAAGCAAAGGAGAGGCAGAATGACAAGTTCTCAATTAGCCTTCAGTGCCATGATTACTTTATAAATGCCCTCCCCGTTGATGAAATTTATGGGGTTAAGAATGAAAATTACATTCTATTTTTAACTTACTAACTGGGGATCTACAAAGGCAATGCCCTAGAATTGAATAAAAACTGTAAAGGAAAGTTGGTGACATTGGTACAAGGTTCTGCAGAAATGATTCCAAACTTCCCATCTCTAAGGATGGCTGGGGTGCACATGCCCTGTTTGGCAGGGTTAAGCTTACTCCTGAGACACTATGGGGTCTGGTAATACTATATTCCAGGTCAAGAGAAACATGCAGCATCTGACTTTAAACTAAATATCATTATAGAAATTGAGGTGACTCTGGATCAACATTTAATGGAGGATTTCTCTATTCCATGCATTAAAAAAATAAAGGTTCCATAGCTTTCTGCCAGTGGGTAAGTGAGAGGCATAGTGATTCATATAGATAATACTGCTCAAACTAAATATTTTATTACCAGTGAAGCCAAAAGAAGTTCTTCATTAGCAATGGACAGGCACATTTATGATGCTCAATGTAGGCCAAAACAAGGGAATCTATCAACTAATAGTGAATGCTTTTGTTTTGATTGGGATCACTGTTGTTCAATCTGAAGGTTTGGATCCGTCCTCAGATACAGAATGCTAGTTCCCATAGTATCAGAAGGAACTATGCAGTCTTCCAAGAAAGATAACCAATCAGTGGTCCTACAGAGTTGTAAAGCCTATGAATCACTATAATAACCAAGCTGGCAAAATATCTCTATTTGTTCAGTAGGGGAACTTGTACCTTAGGTCGACAGCCGTGTAACTGAACTTAAGGCAGGCTCATTAAGAGGAAATGTACTCATGGTACTATAAATAACCATGTATTCCTGATTGCAGAGGGCACTGACCATAAAGAAGAATCTAATACTGTCACTTTCTTAGAGCAATATAATTTCTTAATATTTTCTAAACATTTATCTTTATATTCACAGAAAATGGTTGCTTTCACAACCCAGCATAAAATGTTTTTGCTGCAGATGGAGACTATCTCCAGTTGCAGAACTGTTCTAAATGCAGAGAATAGTGACTGTGAGGTGTCCAGTCCAAACTGGTAAGTCTACAATTCAATGTAAACATCTAAGTCTCAGGGATACTCACAGAAGAGAGAATAGAAAGATTTTTAGAACCTGAAGAGGAACAGGAAAGTTGATGGTAGGTAATGCATTCTTGACATGATAGCAAATCTCTACCCAAAAAATCTCCACAACACGATAGTCTAACAGTATCTGAACAATGATAAACCAGTTGAATGTCAACAGGGATGGTGGAAATTTCACTGGGTCACATATCTAGATGGACAGCTACAGTCAATCCATGCGTGCTCAGGGACTGAGAATCAGTTTTTTACAGGTACTTCCTCCCTGAAACTTTATCTAATCCCAAGTGGGCAGCCATAAGCACATGTGCAAATGACCCACATGAGTGGTAAATGGACCCAGACCCCATATGTGTATGTGTGTATATGTGTATTCATAAATGTATGTATGTGTAACAATAATAATCAAAGATGAAGACAAGAAACTGAGGTGTGGAGAAAGGTAGGGAGGACATGTAAGAAGTTTGAAGTTGACTAGGAAGGGTGAAAATCATGCAAATACAATACTCAAGTATTTATATATGACTCCTTCCTCAGATTTATATTACGAGTACAACTTTAAACTTGGCATTCTCCTCTGCTTCATTAATTCAGATAGCTCCTTGAAACCTTTCTTAGAACAGCATCTATCTTTAAAACTTTTACATTATTTTTCATTGTATAATTTTTTGAATTTTTGTGCATGCCATATATCCTAATCATACTTAGAACCACCTCTTTTATCTGCATTCTCCACAGACCACCCACAGGGTTTCATGTATTCTGTCCTAATGATAAGAACTATTGAGTCACATTTATATACTCAGACGTCCCTCAGTGTATGTGCATCCAGTAGAACCTGTTCAACCTATCTAGCATAACTCTCTTAAAGATTCTTCCTCTCTCATCAGTGATCAGCTGCCACCATTCCTCAGCTAAGGTGGGGGTCATTTCCCCAGTTCTATGCTGTGTTTGTATGTTCTGAGTTTGTATGTTCTGAGTTTATATGGGTCTTAGGTATGCTGTCACCATTGCTGTAAGTTCAAATGAGCAAGTTCATAGAACCCTGGAAAACTGTTTCCTTTTGGTCATGCACTGCCCCTGACTCTTATAATCTCTCCCCCCTTCTTGTACAATGGTCCCTGAGACCTTGGTGAGTGAGGTTTAATATAGGGATTCTATCCAGGGGACTTGCACTCTGCCATCTCTTGTCCTCTTATTCGGCCAGCTGTGGCCCTCTGTGTTCACTGCACTATGATACATGAAGATGCTTCTCTGATGAGATGTGAGAGTTGCTTACTCTTCTCTCTACCCCTTATTCCACTATGTTCTATGAGTCTTGGGTTTAGAGTTTCAGACAACTATACCAGTCATCACTCATTAAAGACACTTTATTTTCAACAGGTGGAGACTATTACAGAATTTTACAGTGGTTCACACACACAGAGAATAGGTGTCTGTGAAACTTCCAGCTCTAGGTGATACATCATTAGCAAAACTTTCTAATTGTTAACTGATTCTTTTTCAATTTGAGATATAAATTGGGCATGGAAGGAGAATATGATTAAAGTATATAATATACTTGGAAGAAAATTTCCTTATGACGACTATAACATTGCACAATAAAAATATACTAAATAAAATTAAAAGTTTTCAAAAAGATGCTTTTCGCTGCTTATACAGACTCAGAATGCTTTTCTAAAGATCTAGAACTCTTGGTACCGAGTTTGCCAGTTTCCTTGGAAGAGTTAGAGCTTAAATTTTAACATAGGCAAACACTGTGTTATATATTGTGACATTATCTCTTATCACGAAAAGTTACTTTTCATTTATGTAAGGTCATTTAGAAAACAGATGATCTATGATCCCTTATCTTCTTTTGAAAATACTCTTGAACATTTGTATTAGTGGAGCTGAGTGCAGAACAACTTCTGACTTCTTTTTACTGCTAAGATATTCCTAAGATAACCTTTGCCTGCTTAACCTGTACAGCAAAACTTCTGCTTTGATAGATGACTTCACCTCTTTGGCATCTGTGATTTCTTCTTTTTATTTTTCTTTCTTGTCTAATAATTATTTTGTTTTAAATATATAACTTTGATTTCAATTTCAATATTTTGTTTTTTTTAAATATTGTACCGTGTTTTGTGCAGTTCATGTAATAGGTCTTAAACAAATTTAGACACGGTTCTTTATCTGTATCCTCTAAAGCCCCCACCAGACTTCATGCATTCTCTCATATATGTTAAGTCCTATCCAATTAATCATTTATACCAAGATGTCCCTCAGGTCAAGTTCATTCACTGAGGACTATGGCCAGTCCATCTGGAGTCATGTCTTTAAAAATGGTCTACTTTCTCTTGCCCAGCAGTAATCAGTTAACTGATAGTTCCTTGGCTAGGATTTGTCCCTGCTTCTCATTTTCCCAGCTGTATGCTGGGTTTCTGTCTGACTGACTATGGGAGTATGCTATCACCTTTGCTGTAAGTTCCTATGACTGAGTTCCTAGAGGTCTGTTTCCTTATTTCCAGGAACCAATCCTATCTCTTACAATTTTATGACCTCTTTTCTGTAATGGTCCTTGATGTGGGTGGGTGAGATTTAATATAGGAGTCCTATCCATGGACGTATACTCTGCAGTTTCTTATTATTTAAAACTTGTACATTGCATTCTGTTGCACGAGGAAGGCTCCCTGATGAGAGTTGAGGGATGTACTACTATTTCTTTACTCTCTGTTCTGCTATGTTCCATGAGCCTTAGGTTTAGAGGTTCCACGGTAGATATGTCTCTTAAGGCTAGGCATCTCTCAGGCATAGATTATCTTTGAGTGACCAGTTATAGAACTTTGTATTAGCCTCCATCTGTTGCAAAATGAAGCTTCTTTGTTGAGTGGTATATGGTATACTTGTCAGGGTAGTAAGTAGGTCTGTGGCAGACAGATCAGTAGGCCAGGATCAAGGTGGGGTGGGGACAGCTTATGGAAGCTAACATATTAAAATGGAGGATTAATCTAGTCTGGGTTAGGAAGCTAATTCAAAAATCTGAGCCTGAAGAACAGCAGTGGGCCTGGGGTGAGGGTTGGAAGAAAGACTGAGTGTGTTATTCTTGGGATGAAGCAGGGTCTTCCTGTGGCCCCAGATACCTAGAACTCACTATGTAGACTAGGCTAGCCTTGAACTCATGATCCTCTTGCCTTTGATCTCTTCAGCATATCCTACTGGTCCCTGTAATTTCTGTTTTCCTTTTATATTTTTAATCGATTTTTTCAAAGAAGCTTATTGAATTTTTGTGGGTTTCATATAATATATTTTAATCATGTTTAGACCTCCTCTATCTGGACCCCTCCTCACAGCTCATCCACCGGGCTTCAATACTTCTGTCTTATGTGATAAGACCTATTGAGTCAAGTTCGCATTCTAAGATGTCTCTCAGGGTGAGTTCATCCACTGGAGTTTGTTTGTTCCCTAGCAGTGACCAGCTGCCAATACTTCCTCGGTTAAGTTATTGCCTCTGGTCCATTTTCCCAGTTCATTCTTTTGGCCAGTACAATATGAGAAGAACTGATGTGGACCACTGAAGCCCACTGAGAAAAATCTCAGAGATTTTTCTCTCATTTTTTTTCTTTCTAGAGATCAGCATTATTCTTACTGATAAACTCCATCATCCTCAACTAAACAATGGAGATGGCACCCAGCAGAATCCTGGGGTGATACTAAGAGAGGTGTGATTGAAGTGAGAACTGAGATTTGAGAATAATCATTCCTCACTGTATACCACAGTATATCCCAATTCATATAGATCCATGTAGCCCTTGAAATGGCTTAATGTGGGAGGAGAGAGTTCAAATAACCGTGGGGATCCCATAAGGGGTATATCAGAGTAAATGACCAGAAAACATTTTAAATGTGTCATACTTGTTTATTTGGCATATCTCTTCAAGGCTCAGAGGTACTTATAAAAAAGAAATATCCAATATGGCTTTTGTGCAGGCAAATTCCCTTGAGACATGTGATTAGAAAGCAATAAAATGACTCTAATAGATCTTGGCATATAAGCTATTTAATACCAACAGGGGATTCAGAAATGAAATGGGGGTGATCTTCAGTAAAGAGAAAATGTTCACAGTTCAGCATTTTGAAATTACCTTCTAGATAATCCCATTTATTTTCTACTGAGTAAAGATTTATAAAATGTTTGAGTATATTAATATCCATGCACATTAACTGATGGAGAGCTCTATGATTGTGACAAGTGGTGTCACGATCGTGACAGTAGCTCAGAATAAATGATGTCAGGTTCTTGACTGTGGGAGTAACTGGAAGAGGTCTGAGCAGTAGTCTGCAGACAGAGGATGGCAGAATGAAGCTGGGTGAGGATGGGTTGAAATCCAGACTATAGACCGGTATGTGAGTTGGAATAACACGCTGTCATGTCGTGTTTTATTAAGTGGTGCCACATTATACCTCTACCTCAGTAAAAACAATCGTGAACATTCATTTATGCAGAAGGTGGACCCAAATTGTTGAGAACCTGTTCTTTCAGAATTCTCTTGGTACTTTCTCCTAACAAAGAGATCCTCTCTTTACTGAAACACTATATCCAGCAAGAAATAGGGACCTGAAAGTGTATCCTTGTCTTATCAGAGAATAATTCTGTCCTTTCTCATCCCTAGATCTAGACCAGCACATATAAAACCACAAACAGATATTATCAATTTTATTTTATCTATTGTTTGCAACACAATTGTATAATATTCATATTTTCTATGTTTCTAGTGAATATTTGTGCTGTTTGCACACTATCTTGAAACATCTTTACACATGTTCATATATTGTTTTGTGACCATGAGTACAGAACTGTCAAATCATTGTCCTGAGCATGCCCTTAATTTTAGTAGTTCCTTGCAATATTTCAAGTCAGAACTAAATTCTGCTACCTTATAGGTAAGAATTTACCATAAAGCAGAGTGAGAAGACTTTCTTTGTTCTTACTAGTTATGAGAGCTGGTTACATTTGTGTCAATGCATTGTACTTTTAAGATGGGTTATGAATATGAATAAAATTAGCTGATTCCATATTATCACAGTGTAGAATGAAGAAGTATGTTTATTTTAACCAACACAATCCAGTTTTGCTGCTTATGTTGATAGACTATCGAGTGTATTTAATTTCTGTACCTCAAGAAAAGTATATTTACCAAATATCTATTTTCTTTTTTGTATTTTTGATACAGTAGACCCAGCAGGCCAAGAACTCACTATGTAGACTAGGCTGACTTTGAACTCACAGAGATCCCCCTGCCTCTGCCTCCCAAGTACTTGCCATCAAACTTGAGCACATTCAATTCCTGGGATCCACAAGGTGGAGAAAGACAACCAACTCCTGTAGTTTGTGCTCTGACCTCCACATACACTCTGTGGAATATTTGAACACAAATAAATAAGGAAATTATATATATATATATATAATATATATGAAATCTTTTTTATAAAACACACAAATTATCTTTTATTATATATTATATGCCCAAACTGATATCGATTCTCAATTCTATCTAAAAGTAATTATGTTAGAATTAAAATGCTAGCAGTGAATATGACCATTCTCCTACATAGTATAATAATACTAAAAACAATACTAACAATACTGAGATTAAGTTCTACATATTTTCAAATAATATTCAGTAACATGTAGAATATTATAAAGAATATGTAAAATTCAGTAGAGGTCAGGATATACTTTGGGTAGTCTAAAGTACACATGTTTATAAAGGCAGATTTCTATAAGAAAGTAGACACACACAAAGAACAAAAGTATGACATCTGATCAAATGTAAATAGTGATGGATTTTAAAGACAAATGTTAATGTTATATAATAAAGAAATAAATATTATTAAAATACATTGAAATGAAGTACTTATGCTATTATATCATGGGTCAGCATGAACTATCACACATGCTGTGCCATATATATATATATATATATATATATATATATATATATATATAATTTTTCTGTGCAATATTGTGTCAGAGCTATTACTTTTCTCAAAGATAACTAATTGAAAATGTATTAATATGGGAATGAGGAAAGTGGGAAGCAATTTTGATAGAATGTTGTGGCAGAAAGACAGATTTCAAAGATATCAGATAATTGTAAAGATGTTTATAGAAGTACATATGTAGTTGGTCTTATTTCTGAGTTTAGACACTGAAATATCCTGCCTTCAAAATATAATACTCATAAACGTTCTAGTTTTGTTTATGTTTTCAATAAATAAATGATGTTAAAACTTCAAGCGAAAGTTACTATTTGATACTGGAATTCTGATTGAGAATTTTTTGACTAATGAGTGTGTAATCTTTCTGCTATGTCATTTTGGCCATATTATGAACTATGGAGATAATAAAAATAATTGTCAATAAAAACCACCAGATTATATTTTTTCATATATAAAAAATGATGAGGGAAGAATTTTCACTTCTCCCTTAATTTTCTGACATATGATTTATTTTTGAATATCATAAAAAATAAGTTCTGAGTGTGAAATGTTACATCTTAGAAGCGTCTCCAGGAATTCTTTGTTCTAATTGGTATCAAGTAGATAAAATAGTTTAATATCATTGAATCAGCATCAGGTAGAGTAATTAATAATATTGTTGAATTCGTCTAAATGGAATTCACTCTGAGCAAACAAGTATTTTAACTAGATGTCACACTATCCTATAGTAATTAGCATGGAGCATATACTATAATATGAAATGTTGATTTTTATATAGAGTTCTATATAAAAATAACAACAGAAATAAAATCAATTTCACTTTTTCATCTATTTTTAAATTTCATTTCTCTCAGGAAAAGAGGAATTTGGCACAAAAATTAAGTCAAAGCTGTTGTCAATACATGCTAGTTTTCTTATTAAAGCCAGAATATTTACAATACAAAATCTTCATTACAAACTCATGCTTTTATTTTTAGGGAATATTTATTTTTAGGGAATATATTTAGGGAATTTAATTTAATTAAGGGAGTTGCATTAGTCATTTCTCCATTTTGGCATTCATTATGCAGAGTGACATGGTCTTATTGTTTGTTTGCAGTTTGTTGCCAGGGTTGGGAATAGAACCCAGGGCCTCATATGTGCTGGGTAAATGTTGTATCCCATAGCTACATTCTCAACTCTGTGCAATTCATATTTAAAGTCAGACCTTTACTATGTGTGATAGTATAAAGAAATGCCTTGCAAAATAAAATAACCATGGAAGGAATGTGCTCATTCTCATTGGTTATGTTCAAATCATCCTTTCAGATTTAATCAGTGAAATGTTAGTGGCATGTGTAATATGTGTAATATATAAACAAAGGCAATGAGGTGTGGACACGGGAAGGTTTCAAAGCAGTTAACATATGTGCCAAGCTACATACATTAGGCTATCATTTCCTTTGACTGAATGTCTCTTTTTCAACGCCTGAAATATAATCTAATAACCTTTCACATTTAAGATAAAAATGCCAGCAAGTGAAAAGTAGGCAGAAGAAAATTCCCTTATTTGTCTGTGACCAGATGAATTATCTCTGCTGAAGATCATTTCTGGGTGTTAACTAGGTTAAGGCTCATCTTCATTTGTCATTCTCTGACTATGTTGTAACCTATTCAAAGATATCATGTAAATGTTATTTACTGCCTTGCTGTAGATCACTCATGGGCTTAAGAGCTATATCAAGGTTTGTAAAACATGTCTGTCAGTGCCATTTGTTAATGACACCATTTAACCCAGGCTTAACATTTGCACACCCAATCAATTGAGGGGAATGATTGAATAAATTCATTCAGATACAAAGGAATTACAAGTTCCTGGGCCAGCATACCTCATTAATACAGAACCTTAATTTTTACCATGGATTATGTGGAGGGAATATGAAGACCATGGGCAGACGGACTTTGAGGAACATTTTCAAGTCATGGAAGAACGTATGTTATATCATAGAAATGTGGCTATGACTTATAGGAGTGATTAATGAATATGTGTGAAAGGTCGACATTGACCATGTCCCATGATGCACGAGAAAGTCCTCACACTGCCTTTTTATAAGAAGAAAATATCTATTTCTTATATCTCTGCAGAGATTTCTCATAATTTCAAGTATCTCCATCTAGTCTTCCACTGCTTTTGAAGAGTAAGCATTATGTTCAACCCAAAGGGAACCAAAGCATCTAGCAATTTTACTTTACTGTCCAAACCACCCAAGACTTATCTGCATGGAAAGTTGAGCTAGGGTGCCCTCTAATGTCCTTTCTACTTCTCACTAAAGTGTCATCCAGCTTTAACTAAAAGCATGGAAAATCTAGCTTCTGCTCTGGAAAGAGTTCCAGCAAAGGAGCAGATGCTAAACTACAACTACCATGTCTTTGTTTTTACTTTATGAAAAGGTAATTTTCACAGGCTCTGAGCGAGGTTTGATCTAGGAGTGGCAAGTGCTACATAGGCAGAATCTAGAAATAAACACAGAGAAATCATATTGTCTTCTTCAGTTTTTAAGTGATGTCATTGAACAGAGATATGTGCATGTGGTACTTGCAATGTGTTACAGAACAAAGTGAGTCAGTCCTGAAAACTGATGAGAAACAGACTTGCAGGTTAAACTGGATATTTTTCTTTGTCACATGTTTTTTATTACATGGAAAAATACCAGTATTTCTCTAGTCTGCTGATCTGAGATGAAGACCTATGAAAATTTAACATAACAAATTTCATAGTCCCCTCTATTTTCTAAATGTAGTTTACCTATTTTCATGTAGCTGATACTCTTTCTTTAACATTTCATCTCCCCTTAGGCTTATGCACCTAGGACGATACATTAGTCAGTGGGGAAAATAAGACTGAGATTTAAGGTTTGCTATTATCTTGTGAAAGGATCAAAATTTATCAAGTGTCAGCTAAAAAACAAGAAGTAAATTACATACAATATAAGGTCATCACATGGCTAAACATTTGCTAGGTGCTTAATTTTTTTTAGGTAATGATCTTAGAAGGTACTGAATGGTCAATGGCTGGTGTCTCCATCTTACACAACATGAAACTCTAGTAACTTAACTAGTATATATTTAGTGCTCTTTGGGGAGAAAATGAAAAGCCTTTTCTCTACATAGAAGGGGGTAATGTTTCAGTTCTAAATAGATTTATATGAGATATTGGTCTAAAGCCTAGTTATCTCTGCAAATATTAACAAATTATGAGCTACAGAGCCATTTTGAGTTCTTTAGATAATGGACATTTTCTGGTAACATTTATTTCCACATGACAGATCATCAAATTGAATAATGGTGTGTACTTGTGTCTAGAGTCAAGAGACAGCTTAAGAGTTTATTAACTTAAGTAACAACATGGGATATGCTGTTAAGAGCCATATGGGATTATATTTCTGATTTATATAAAATAAACAATTTCACCCATTGAAAATTCAACCCACTTTCAACAATCTAACCTTATGAACTCCATGAGCTTTAATACCAACCTTCCATACAAGATGATTTCTTTGGTTTAATGGTAGCATGACTGGTAACCAACTGTTTCTTAAGTGTATTAAGGGATTGCCCCAATATTTTAAATTTAGTCCAAAACTCATGGCTGAAGACATCTTAGCCAGAGCTTGGGGTAAGGCCAAGATGTCTATTTAAATAAAGTGATATAATGGCAAACCAACCCCTTAATATCTATGTTTATACACGTAGATAAATGCTACGGTCAGCCATAAATAGAGGCCTCTTCTTGCAGTGAATAAAGAGAATTGCAAAGACCAATGGCTACACAAGATGTCGAAGATAAAGAACTGTTCAGGGTCAATCCTTGACAAAACATATAACCCCTTAAGGTTTCAGGAACATTGCAGAAGAGGAAGCAGAAAGACTGTCAGAGCTGGAGGATAAGGAAAAGAACTGCAAAATGTCAAATTCTAAGCAGGATACAGACCTACGCACCATAAATTTGATGCAGCTGTGCATACTGGAACAGAGACCTTAGAAGTCTGGCCTTCCTTACAGTTTGTTAGGAAGGGGGTAGAAACTCATAGAACCCTACCATAAATTACTGATCTATTGATAATTGACAGGTTCTGGGGAGGTTACTCAGATGTGTGTACACATTTTTGAGCCCATCAGGCTCTGACAGATAATTCCAAACTCAGGATCATATATAGGAGCCTGATTAAACTCTATGGGACCACAAACAAATGCAAAACTATTAATAGAGGAAAGAGATTCATAGAAGGCTGTCAAAAGCAGGAAGGGAATGAGAGAAGTTTAGAGAAGAGTCGTCAAAATACAGACTGTACACATATGAAAGTGTGAACGAACAAGATTTACTAATAAAAAAGAGATTAGCAGAATGACTAAAACCAGAATTCTATTGATCCACAATCCCTAAAACCATAAATCTAAGACTACATGAACATCTTACTGAAATCCTTGTGTTTCAGTGAGATACTCTGAAGTATAAATTTTATATATGTGTGTATCCAACATAAATTATTTTTCTTCCAATAAAAACAAAGTTTCATGTATGAAAGAGAAACATTACTTTTATTTTCTTCTCTTGATCAAAAAGTAGATGGACAAAAATTAACCAGATGCCACTTTTAGAAGTTGAGAGCAGTCTCTGCTTTCTGAAGTCTTTAATGAAGAAAATGATTACATACTGCTCACAGTAGTAATGAACTAATAGCCTTTATTTCAGTGATTGAATAGACTGGAAGTTAATTGTTTTTCTTACCATTTTTTAGGATCATTTGTTTCTCCCTGTGAAATAAATATAAAGAATGACTGATCTTACTTTCTTAAAATTTTGCAAAAAACATTAAACAAAACGGTCCTTTTACTTTGCAACCTATTTTGTCATCATGACTATATTATTTTCCTCATCAATTTACACTTATTTTCTATGATATCACTGTATTGAGATTTTAAACTTTGGCACTCTTAATAACTGCCTACTATTCAAGAATCCTTCTTTTCATGGGCAGAATTTGTCCTGCCAGGACCTTGAGTATGGCTTTCATCTTTTATTCAGTCAATGTTTATTGTTTGTGTTGTAATCTGAATCATGTTTAACTTATTGAACAAATTCAATGTGCTTGGTAAATTAGATCCTTCTGGGACAGCACAATACTTTAGAAAATAAAACCAACTAATATGACTTTTGAAACTCACAGGTCACTAATTTTTAAGCTTTATCAACCTCAAACCTCCCTTTGATAATTTCATTTCTTGACATGAAACCCATAGACAATCCATCTTAGTCTACTCAGAAAAAAGTTAATAAAATTCCTTACCTTTATTTCAGGAGAAAAGTAAGAAAAATACATTTCTAGTAAAATAATTTTTTACATAACATTATTTCTCTGAAAAACACAATGAGGCAATTAGATGCCTACATCTATGCAAGAATACTGCTACACATGTATGCTCTTATCCTTTTCTCGTTTGAAATTGGCAGCTCTAATGTACAGATTATTAGTTCTTAATTACAATATTCTACCAATTACACTCCCATACTGGGTTTAATTTCTACAGGGGTGAATCGATCTCAGAATATCCTTTAACTATTTTGGCTAAATCCAACACAGAACTGTGGAAATGGACAGCAGGCTCCAATCTTAGCTGAAGAAATATTGGGCAGCTGATTCCTGTTGGGTGAGGAAGAGCTGATCTTTAAAGGAGGAATTCTAAACAGGCTGACTAGGCCTCAGTAGGTGAGCTTGCACTGAGGGATGTCTGGGAACACTAATTTGGTTTAATAGGCCTTAACACAAATGACAGCATGCGTGAAATCCAGTGGAGGGTTTATTGGAGGGTGCCAATGGAGAAAGGGTAGAAAAATGATGAACATGTTCTGTAGGAAATACACAAAAATTCTATTAAAATTTACAAGAATTATCCCTCAACTATCCATCATCAAACTTGGTATCTATCCTTTGTTTGGAAATCTCGGTATATTTCTAACTGTGCTATTAGTGTTTACTAATGAAGATGGCTATAAGTGTCTACAAAAACAAAAAAAAAAAGAAATTTGACTGATCAACAGTCTCTAAATCCCTGGAAAAGTTGACCTAAATTTTTACTGATATTCTGATGTTTCTGAGGATCATTCTAGAGTTAACTTTATTTTTAAACTGTTTAATATTTACTCAGTCTTATTTTCTTTTTTAAATACACAAAGCAGAATGTAAAAAGAATTTTATGTGTTTGATTAAGGTAAATCTCTTCCACATAAAATTCAATACAAATTATCTTTTAAAATATTTAATTATTTAGTTATTTTCAGTATCGTTGAGATTTGTTAAAACTATTTTCAGGTAGTCAGAAAATATGTTTTTGGATCCACAGTGGATCACATAAAATAAAACAGTGATTTTTCAAGTAAGATAATGAAAATTTACTTACATTCCTTGTGATACCAGAATTCATGAAGTGCTATATAGCTTAATTTATTCTATTATTTTTTTATCATAAGTAATTCCATTATTCTAAGTACTTATTTGTCAAAATCAAATACATCACATTTAAATTAAAGAAATCTTCTTTTAAGAAGTAATGCCATAGATAGTCCTACTTAGATAGAAAACCTCAGTATTTATGGCAAATGTGTTGACAATGGGATGTATTCTGTATAGCGTCTCATGAATTTCTCTACAGATCCTTCAGTTTGGTGCTGCTATGTGCAAAGAAGCATGTCTAATACAGCTTAAACAAAACAAAATGCTTTTAAAAATGTATGTCTTTTACACGCACAGACAAGGTCAAACACATATTGTGGTGTCTACTCTTGTCAGTTTGTGGGAATTTAAAAAAAAATTTTTGAGATAAATTTCACCTGTGATAGAATATCTAGATTGGGTTGAGCTGGGAAGATCTGCCCACTGTGGCAACACCATAGCATGAGCTGGGGTAACGGACTGAATCAAAATGAGAAAATGAGACAAGCATTCATACCTCTTTCCTTCGTGACTGAGGAAATGGTGTGACCCATTGCTTCAAGCTCCTGTTGCCTTGAATTCTCTGCAGTGATGGACTGAACCTTGAACTGTGAACTGAAATAAATCCTTCCTTCCTTGAAAAAAGAAACATTCATTACACTCAGACATACCAGTTCTTTGTGTAAATAGATGTTGCTGACATGAACATTTTCAATAGTTCTCATAATGAAATGGATAACTCTCTGTGTGAACTGGGCATCAGCAGCTTTGCTGAAGTTTACAGTTAACATCTCCAAGAAATTACTGCCACGCCACTAAGGGTGACATGTTTAATTAAAGGTTCATAATTAATAAAATCAGTGACAAAGATTACTCTAACATTTCCTCTGTCATAATATTAGTGTGGGCTTAAAGTACATCTTGCAGATCAGTATCATGATAATGAGTTCGGGTTTTCATTCCTGCTATGTCCATCATCAAGTGCCTCTGTAGTTTTTCATATCTTCTCACCAAGTTTCTGATTTTGAGAGGCAACTTTGAGACACAGACCCATGATGATCACTCTTCCTGATGTGACTGACACGCACTGTGCACCTCAATACAGATGGGTCATTTTCAGCCTTTATCCAAGAAGATTCAGCACCACAAATGACTTAAAAATTCCTCTGTATGACACAAGTCCCAATAACATTCCTGGCAAGATTGTAACTATAACAGATCACTCCCGACAAGGGCTCTTCTCTAAGGAATTTAATCACAGTGCTTACAAGATGGAGTCACTGGAAAAGCAGGTCAAAAGTATCTGGACCTTTGAATTTCCATCTATCACACCTAACAGTTTTCAGAGCAATTAAAAATACCTACTTAGGATTTTTGATTTTTCTGAAATAATACCACTATTTTTTTTATAAAAACAAAGGGAACTGATTAGTTTAGAACATTATTTAAATCAATAGTGTATAAATTGGAAATCAACTTTTGAAAACAAAAGCCATTCAGTAAATTCAATTCTTAATAAGGTCTGGAGAGATGGCTCAGCAGTTAAGAGCACTTGCTGAGGACCTGGGTTTGTTTCCTGGAAACTGTATGGTTGTTCACAATCATCAGTAATTCAAGTTCCAGTGGATCCGATGCTTTCTTCTGGCCTGCATGGGTAGCTCACTCACATAATACACTTATATACCTGCTGACAAAACATTCATATACATAAATATTTAAAAAACCTTTTAAAAATTACATTTCCTTTTTTACTTTTTTTTTCTAACAGTTCCATACATGACTACTGTCTTTGCATTATTACTATCCCATCTCAGTCACCTCCAACTCCTCCCAGGTCCCTCTAGCCACTACTTCTCAATTTCTTGCTCTCCTCATTGATTATTATTGTCTCATATACATGTATATATTTATAAATTAATAAATATATAGGTGTGTATATAATGCACTGAGTGTATTTAGTGATGCTGCGTGTGCCTGTGTTTAGGGCTACCCACTTGGAATTAGATAACCTCTCTGCCAACTAGTCTCTGAAGAAAATTGATTCTTACTTCTTAATAGATGTCCCTGTTATAGGCACTGAGAGAATTAGTATGCATGCTAATTATGTATACTAATTGTGGTATACAATTTAAAGTGGCAGAAAATAATTCTGTATCAGAGAATTATCATACTCCTTCAACTTTGAGTAATTCCAAGCTCCCACATTAAATATGTTCTACTGAATTTAATACAACATTAATTTGCCAATGATATAGGGAAACACTAGTTAAATGAGCATGTATTACTCTAGATTCTGCTACGGAAGCAGTGGTAGACAGGCTCCTATTCCTCAGGTCTTTCCCTTCTGCTGAAAATGAGGTCTAGACATGTTTTGAGCTCAAATAATTACATGAATTCTCAAGAGGGAAGAAATACCGTTCTCCTTCTTGGGAGTGTTTCAAAAAGTGTCATCAAAGATTCACTTCAGAATGTAAGACAAAGAATAAGTCACAACAAGTAAAAAAGGAATCAGGTGAAAAGGGTATCGTCATACCATTGGTTAGAAAACACGATCTGACAAAGTTAAGTGTGGTTATACTGAAAACTAAACTATACCACAGAACTTGAATTGTGATATGAAAGGAGAATATGAAATTACAATAGAATGTTTTGGCCTGATAAAAAAATTTATTCTAAGTAGATTTTAAGTAGTAGATTAAAACTAAAAGAAGAAGTTGTGGTATTTTTGTTGAAGTCCTGATGAGAAATTAAAATGCATCTCATAGATATCTTCAAGGGAAATTACTTAAGGATTGTAGAGAATGATAAAATATAAGCAATAATTCCAGAGAAGGAATAGCAAGGAGATAAATGATGAATGGCTGCGATGAATTAGACTCCTAACTAATTAAGAGACAAAGAAAAATAAAAATTTGAGTGATGGGTCTAAAATGTAATAGAAAAAGAATCAGCCTGGCAATAAGGGAATGATTAGACACAATTAGAAGCAATTTTTTAACCTTGTGTCATGCAAACTGAGTTTCAACAGTGGATGTGGCCAAATATTGAATAGTTTTAGAGAGCTGGGAGGCTTATTTTTGCCTTGGCTTGCATGTATGTTCCTGTAACACAGAAAGTGAAAGTTAGGTGTTAAAGGTTAAAATCTCATTTGGAGTTAATCTCTTTAGACACCTGTGATGCATTGTTAAGGGATGAAAAATTACTGACCTTAAGTTGTCTTCAGAAGTAAGAGAATGACGCTGTCAAGGTTATGTGTTATATTTTACATGCCATTTAAGAAAAGTCTAGCATTTACTCATGGAATCTCTATGTATGTTAGGCTGTCAAGATCTGCCTAATGACAAAACCAGCTGGGATGCCAATGTAAATGGGGGTGGGGAGGATTTCACAGTTTACCACTTCTAGATGAAGAGCTAAAAGACAATCAGATGCTGAGAGAGAAAAACAATGGTCTCCAGAAATTATCTCCCTGATAGGTTATCTAATCCTAAGTAGACAGCTCTAAACACGTGTGCAAACAAGGAACAGTAAATGGATGCTGAGTCATAAATACACATTAATAATAATAATCAAAGAATTGATCAACTAATTGCCAGGGAGCAAAATGGGAAGAACTGGAAAGGCAATTGGGAGGGATATAAATGGTGCAAATATAATACTCATAGATTAAATTCTCAAAAAATATTAAAATTTTAAAAAGTGTATCATGGAGTTTATGACTTAAAAACTCAAATAAAACAATTATAAAAGAAACCATCTTCAAATTTTAAGAAATACTGAAAGTAATAATTTATTAGTTTCTAACTTTGCTAAATTTGGGGGAAGGATATATGTGATCTTGCAAAGGAAGTGTTAAAGTTTAGAAAGAAATGAGCAAGGGTTATGATCTAAGGGAGGTTAAAGACACAGGACATACACTCTTGGAACAGCAGTCCTGGTGGCTAATGTTTTTTAAAGGATGCTCACGTATTGCATGTTTAGACTAAACAACATCTCAAGGCCCTTTTAAACTTTAGTGTGAGTCTATGATTCCATTCTTCCAGGATCAAGATTTGTCTTCTGATGTACTAAGTCAGTGCTGAATTTTCTTCATTCTAAATAGTAGTCTGTATCCAACGAGGGGTCCATGTATTTGGAAGCACCCATCTGTTTCAATATTGCATCATGGACTGGGGCTAATCAGGCTCTTAATCTAGTGACAAGTGAGAAGCTTTATTCAATGGACTATAATTGGACTTAGATTAGTTTTGGTTAGTATTTGTCCCATAAGGCATAGATAGCTCCATCATAAACTCAATTGATGGTGTTGGTGGAGCAGCCGATTTAAGTTCTGTATTGATCTGTACACTAATGTGCTCTAAAAGGAAACATGTGCTCAATAATGGATCAGAAGGCAAACTCATACTCATGCATCATTTCCCAGTAAACAAGGTGACTCTGGCTTCCTCATGACACAGGGAGTAAAGAAACAAAGAGCAAAAGGGACTACCAAGAATAAGCCTCTAGTGCTGGGTTCTCAGTGAGAATTATATGGCTGTTAAGTGTTGAGGCAGAAATAGGCAGCATCAAACATTAAGAACCAATATATTTAAAGAAAGCCATTGACTTTTCTTAACCAACTACAGAGAATGACCAAAATTTTAAATATTAAGAGAGTTTATAAGGTGATGTATGAATGTCTAAAGTATAAATTGATAAAGTTTTTAAAATAGCATATTCTCATCTAAAGATGTGCATGTTCTTGGTTTTGTTTTTTACAAATAATATGTATATATGAAGGTATATATATTTTAAGTTGCATGAAACTAGTTGTTCCATTATATATTTGATTGTGTTCAATTTGTTCTCTTTCACACTTTTCCATCAAGAAATTAAGAGAGATGGACAGAGATGGCAGGAGGAGATTGACTGTGTGTTATAGGTTTACAGTTCTGGAATGCAGCTGAGAAATCCTGCGAGAGATTCTCTGCAGTTGGAAATGACAGGAGAGCCAGTGATGCATTTCCAAAGGACGAGTTCCAGACAACTAATGGTGTGCTGTTCAGGCTGTGTCTGAAGACCTGAGGACAGGGAGCACGAAGGGCAAGAGAGGGGTGTTCCAGCTAAGATGGGCAAGCACAGACAGGGTAAATACCTCTTTTCTTACCTTTTAGTTCTGTTCTGCCCCTCAGTGCACAGTATGATGCCTACTCACATCAAGAAAAGTGGTTGATTTATTCAATTTGTGGTTCCAAATGCTAATCTCTTCCGGGAACACTTTCATAACTCCACCAGCCACAGTATTTAGCCAAATATCTGAGTACCTCATAACCCAGTCAAACTGAAAATATATAGTTTAATTTCAGGAAAAGTTAAAAATTTGGGACAACTTTTGTTTAGCATTGGTTATAGCATTAAGACTATTGAGTAATGCACAGCTGACAATGTCTTTGTGGTTTGCAAATTTCATTTAAGATTCAACACAGCCCTGTGCCTTAAGTCTTTATCTCACTTTAAATTCTCATTTTTCAGATGAAAAAAAAAAGCCTTCTAGATAAAAGCAACGTGATTTAATGGCACACCTAATAAATGATGGTTTTGGGATCAGAATTCAGGCTTCAGTAACTTTTCTAATATATCATATTGCCTCTTGGAGACTAAACTCCCACCCAAACTTTATAAAATCAATTTTTCCAATTGTGAAGTATGAATGGAAATTGCTGCTCAGATATGCAACTATGATATCAGAGTAAAACAGTATCTCTAGTGTAATGAAAATATGTTTAAAATACTGAAATCAAAAATTTTATAAAATATCTTGGATATGGCCATATGTCATCAAAAATCAGTAAATGAGCCAAAATTGATCAAAAAATTGTATTGTGCCTGTATTAAATAGCTAAGTAGAGCAAATGAAAGATATTTATAAACCATAGCCAATAACTTCAAGGGAGGTAGAATACAAAAACTGAACCAGCTTCTTTCCAGCTCTCTTCTTCCTGGAGTCTTCTGTCTAGATATCCTATTGTTTATAAGCTGCCAAATCTCTCCTCTTACACAGTATCCTATCAATGCAGAGACTTCAGTTGTTTTCCAGGAATCTAAGTATAACACTCAAAATAAGGTAAAATATTCTAAGAGGAAAATGATTAAGTTTGAGGTCAATAAACATGGTTCCCTATTCTCCAAGTTTAAACAAATTATATTTTGATTATTTTTATTATTCACTTGTTTTAAATTCATTGCGTTAATGTTTTTTATCAGAGGCTTATTCTAAGATAAAAAAGAATGCTATTATATTAGCAAGAGTTCCCATATAGCTTTTTGTATTAACTAACATGGCAATTGTGGCAAATATAACTTTTTTGTTTCAGTAAAAGACTTGTCTTTATCACTGAAAGACCATGGTTTACATTAAAGTTCTCCTTTGTTATTGTGCATTTTATGGGCTTGGACAAATATGCATGTAATGACATATTTGGACAGAGTAGATGCCTTATAACTGTACCATGATCTGCCTGATTATCTTCCTCTGTACTCTGGAATTTTTTTTTCTCTCTCTCCTTAATTTAGACTTTACCAGAATAAAATGCCATGTAGCTGCCATACAGTCATTTCTGCTTGACTTAATTAATTTAGTATAATAAATTTATGTTTCTTTCATGCCTAACCATGACTTCATGGCTCACTTGTTTTTAACAAAGGGCAGTACACCAGAGGATGGACATACTATGGTTTATCATCTACTTTTTTATGTAAGGAAATCTCGGCTACTCCTAAGTTTTGGCAATTAGGACTATGTTTGCTGTGAACATGTATGCCTCTTTGTGTAGGTGGTAGTTTTAAATGCTACTGGGAAAACACTGAAGAGTAAGTTTTCTGGGTCCTAAAGTTAAAGCTTGTTTAGTTCTATTAGAAACAGCCAAACTGATTTCCAGTGTTTAAATACCATTTTACAATTCCACCAACAATAGATAAATGCTCCTGTTTTTCTACATATTGGTAGGATTCATTGTTATCAGTAAGCTATATTTTTATGCATTCTATTAGGTTTGTAGTATATTTTAATTTGCACATCACAGACTTAAGTATTCAATTTTAGATTTTAAGCAACCTTTTTGCCATGCTCAAAGATATCATTTTCTATGGATTTAAATACGTTTTTCCTTTAAGACCTAGGAGGTCCCCCATACGCTGCAAGTAATTGGACATTTTGTCCCCAGTTGTTTGAGCTGTTTAGAGAGGTATTAGAATGTGTGTCCCTTCTAGAGAAAGTATGCCACTGGAGGCCATATATCCAGTCCCTCTTTGCTTCCTGGGCCTGTTTGCAAATGAAAGCACTTAGTTTTCTGCTTCAGCCACCTCCTGCCCCAATGTCTCCCTGTCATGATTGACTCTCACCCTCTGGAATCATAACCTCAAATAAACTCTTCCTTCTGTAACTTGCTTTGTTCACAGCAACAGGAAAGTAACTGACACAGAAGTTGGCACTAGGTGTTATTGTGAAGAACCTGACCATGAGGAATTTTGAGGAAGTGTGGAACGCACTGGAAATTTGAAGTAGAAAAGTGCTTGAACGCTATAAGCAGAACCTAATGGATGTTCTAGTAGGAATCTGGAAGAAAGTACCACAGAGAGCAAAGTGTTCCAGAGGGAAATAAGGACTTAAAAAAACTTGGAAGATTTAGCAAAACATGTGGATGTTACCTACTCAGAGCCGAAGGATATGCCTGAAACTAAGTTGAAGAGTAATGGACTAATTTCTTTGATGGAGGAAATTTTAAGACAACCTAACAAAGACTCAGTGACATGGTTATTAATGGTGAATATTATCGAAATCTATAAGGAAAAAAAACAGATGAAGCAGAATGAGAGGAAGGTCCAGTTTGGAATGGAAAAGAGCACTAGGAAGATTAATGTTGGTGCAAAGGCAAGTGTAGAAGGAGAGACTCTGATAAGATTAAAGCCTTTAAGGAGAGGTCTGGGGATTTGCACTTAAACAATGGAAAGAGTTAACCTTCAGGGAAAGATCACACCCAAATAAGCCTCTAACTCCTTCCTGAAAGGAAAAATATCAAGGAGTTTCCTCCTATAAAAGTGCAACCCACAAAAGCTGCTGGTAATATAGATGAAGCAGGCCAGGGTCGCAGCCTAGATTGGTAGCGGAACTTGGCAGTGTCATTGACTTGGTACTGTCTGTAGAGGCCTGAAAGACACAAGAACAAAGGAGTCATAGTTTCTTTCTCTTTGGTTTCAGAGAGCCACTGAGTCCAGGAAGCATTATCCCCTGCATAAAGAGGGCCCCTGATAGGCCAAGAAACCCTGACAGGCCATTGCTTGAAACTCTGAAGGTAAAGCTTGGCTATCAGTGGAGATTCCAAGAAGATATTGGAGATGTTAGAATCATGAGGCAACTGCCAAAGAGAGCTGCATATGGGGAATGGCACCAACCCAAGAAAGAGATACATGTTGTGTAAAGCAAAGCTGCAGGGACGGAAACATCTAAGCTGTTTGAAAGTAAAGTCCTGGAAGTTGGACGTGAAGCTACTGGATTGGTGTTTGCCTTGCTGGGTTTTGGTCTTGTTTTGGTCCAGTATTTCCTCAGCATGTCCACTTCCTCCCTTTTGGAATGGAAACATGTATTCACTTCCATAGTATTTTGGAAATCTGTAATTTTTCTTTTGATTTTATAGGAACTTATAGTAAAGAAACTCTGGACTCCGGAATTTTGAGTACTAATGAGACTTTGAGGACTCCGGAAGGAGGATTAAATGCATTTCATATGGTCATGAGCTTAAGGGGGCCAAAGATTGAAATGTGATGTTTTGAATGAGAATGTCCTCCATAGGCTTCAAGTATTGGGACATTTTGTCCCCAGTGGGTGATGCTGTTTTGGGAGACTTTAGGTCATGTGCTCTTGATGGAGGAAGCATGCCACTGGGGACAGGCCTTGAGAGTTCTTAAGCCTTGTACAATTTCGGTTATTTCTCTGCTTCCTGTGTCTGCCTGAAGTTGTGAGTGCCCAACTTTCTGCTCTGGCTGCTTCGTTCTGCCATGCCTCCTCCCACCGTTATGGATTCTTAACTCTGGACATGTAGGCTCAACAAACTATTCCTTCTATAAATTGCCTTGATCATGGTGTCTTATCACAGCAACAGAAAAGTCAACAATATAGGGATAATAAATAACAAAATCTATTTTTTGGAACATTTTTTTGTTGGATTTCAGTGAAATGTCATATTTCTTTGTTTTTCTCCATGATTGTATGATGTGACTCAGTTCTCTCATGGGAACTCTGTTGATTTAAAATTTTACATGATTATGGATTTTCAGTTTTAATCACCACTTACTGCATAAGGAAGCTTGTTGTGGTGAATGACCACAACGAAACAGAGTTTCATTAGCCAGTTATACATGAGAATTCACAGCAATGGTGACAGCATATACACCTTTCATGCAGGTTTAAACCAGAAGAAATTCCAGCATAGATATGGGGAAGTGGAAAAGAAACCCCAACCTACCTAAGGGACTTTTGGCAAGTGATGACTGTGGGGATGAGGGGAGACAGTCTCTTAGAAGGATGGGACTCTTGGTTGGTTAATCAGGCTCCAGTGGATGGACCCACACTGAAGGACATTTGGGGACACAAATCAGATTTCATAGGTCATATTATATAAAAAAGTACATATAAAAGTACATTAAATTGGGCCAGTAAAGGGAGGTGCAGAGAGTGGACGTGATCTAAATACCACCAGATTCTAATGTATAAAAAATCACAAAAATTCAATAAAAATGCAGTATCTTTTGTAGATTTCAATAAAAGTATGGCTGTAATCTCTCAATGGAGAAATTTCAGTGAAAGAAATTACACAGTAGGGTTTACCCTCTAGTCATCATTCTTTCAGTGATTGAATAATCATTCATGGGACACGTGCTGTGAAAAGCACCCTGCTAAATTTTGGAAGTAGGTAATTAAAAAGCTATGGTTCTCACCCTTAAAGATCTCACAGTCTATTAGACCATGCAAACTAAGTGCAGGGTAGTATAGAGAATACTACTTTAGTGTTCCCCTTTACATAAACGAACATATATAAAGCATATTTGCAGATGTTACCTAATAAATCAGAAGCTTTATGTCCAGATTCCACCTTAATTATTTCTTAGGATAATACCAAGAAACTTAGGTACATTGGAAAACTGTAATTACTTGTAGGCATTATCACTAAAAGGGAAAATAGGTTCAAATTACAAAAGAGAAAGATTTAAAGATTTCAAATCAGATATTTGTTTGTAAATTCTCTGTTACTTTAAAACATGCTTACTGCGATATTTTTCTTGTTTCCATTGAATTCAATATAGTATCTCCGCTAACTTGTTTCCCTAGGGATGAACGTTGCAAAATAGCATTGTGCTATAAGGTGTGGTAAAGCAAATATGCTTATTTCTACAAGATGAAATGCTTTGCATTATAAGCTTGGCAGGACACAAGCCCATTTGCTGATAAAAGACATTTTCTACAAAACTAAAGCTGAAGGAGGCACCTGCTATAGATATGTGAATAAAGAATTATTCTCAGGAAATTAACTGGGTGTTAGAATGACTTTCCTGGGTTTTTCTTTTTTCTTCTTTAGTTTTATAAACGCTATTATTCTTCTCCTTATAAGATAATATCCTTTTACTATATCAGTATTTAGTTTAATAATTCATAAATAGATGAAGTGATATTATTCGAAAACCAGAAAAAACCCATTTGTAATATTTATAATATTTATTATAAACACAGTTTGTGTACAATGTAAATACGTATAAATAGATAGAAGAAATAATCCCACAATTCAATCAGCATATTCCCAATCCCTCTTAGTACAGCTTTTAATACAGCATAGAGAGGAAAATTCATCTAATTAAAGCAAAAAACATTAGGAAATTTAGCAACAAATATGAGAAGGCTTCTTTTATTTGTGTGTGTATGCACGTGGCTTTTGTTCCTGTGAGTGCGTGCATGGCCCTATTTGTATATGTGTATAGGCCAGAGGAAAATGATAAGCTTGTGGTGAAGGCACCATTAACCTTATATGAGACAGTTCTCAGTGGCTTCCTTATTTGATTATGTTGTCAGGCCATCAAACCCCAGTGATATACTTTTCTCTGCCTCCCCATTACTGCTATTCCAAGCTCATACTGTATATGCACGGATTTTTAGGTGGTTTGTAGGGATCAAACTTGGGTTTTCATGCTTGTAAGGGAAATCCTTCATTGCCTGAAATAAGAACTATGCAAATATTGGCACCTGTTGACCAGTGACTTAGCAGACTAATAATTTTGTCAATATAAATGATGATGGGAACATCACTGTGGCTACCCATTAACAACTTGTTGTGTATTCAACCCTGCTAGAGAGAGCAGATTTTAAATATTCTCCTTCTTTAAAAGCAGTAAGTTTATTATGTAGCACATATGTGAAAGAAATGGATTTAGCCATTTCATAATGAATTTATATATCAAAAAATGCTGCTGTCAGTCATAGAGGAACACTTTTTTTTTTACTTGTTAACTTGTATAAATAAATTAATACACCAGGAGCCCAGAAAATGGAAAGAATACAGAGAGGTAAAGAAAAAGAAAGAAGTCAAAAAGGGCGGATGGTGGCGAACAGAGGTTATGTAGGGGTAGGGAGGTGGGGAAAGTGGGAGTGTTCCTCAGGAACATGAAGAAGGAGGGATATGCAAGGGGCCATGGTGTGGGGAGAAGAGAAGAAAGGAGAGGGGGGATGGCAGGAGGCAGGTGTTACTGGGAGGATGGTGGGTATAATATAGGTGTTTGTACAGAGAAGGGAGGAAGGAGGTGAAATGGAAGGAAAAAGACCAGGGATGAATGTGTCTTGGAGGACTAGGGAACTCAGATGGAAATATGATGCCATAGAAACTTCCTGAGAAATTCACAAACAGTGAGTAAACGGTGCATATATATATATATATACCTGGTGACTGTTTGATAAGGAACACAGTGCCAGACAGAAGGGACCTCCCTTTGAATGTTGAGAGTGGCCCAGGAGATTCTTAAAATAATACAGGTTATTGTCAAAGCTCTTGGTTTTCTCCTAGAATTAGAAGACAGTACCCTGCTACTGATGACAGGAGGACATGCGTAGGTTATGTGATTCAGAGCAATGGAGCAGGAAATGACCTGGAAGCCTTCTACTTGCAGTTTAGCTCCTATAATGCTAGATGATAACATGAAAACTTCTAAGGAAGAAAATTAATCAATGGTCCAACCAAACCCCAAAGTCTAATAACTGTAACAACTGTCATAGCACTCAGCAGTGACACTGTCATCTGGTGGGAAGTAATCAACAGCTATCTAATTGGAGTTAAAGTTCTCTCAATGGAAATGAATTCATCAGTGGTTCTGTAAACCCAGCCAAATACACATGGGTAGAGAGGACATAGATCTTAGCTGTCACGTCTCTAGAAACATAAAATTTATTACCGTATGCTAAATATGGATCTTATATTTACAAACAAACATAGCGTATACCATGCATCAAATAATCTTCTTTTTGCAACAGATAGAGGACTCCACGACAGGTTAGATACAGAGAACATACTTTTGAGAGATACTCAGTCCTTGGTGATATATCTACAGTTGAAATTCTATACTTAAGGCTCATGGAACACCGTGGAACAAAGGGTCGAGGGAAAACTAATGCATCTCTCAAATCTGACCAGTGAAGCTTCCTTATATAACATAGTGCTAGGCACACAGAAGGCCACAATTGGCCCAACTTTGATGAATAAGAAAGAGACTGTGGAGTGTGTGTCCATGGATAGGATAGAAAGATTGAAGAGCCAGGGCTTGTTCATGAACTCAGGGACTCAGAGGTTTTTGAGGCCAGTGGAAGCTTCCACATTTGAACTTGTGACAGTGGTGTACAGGACCCGTGACAACTCATTTAGACAAGGGCCCAGAATGGAAAAAGAGAAATTTGTGGGAGACCAGACCTAGACTGAGATGTACTAGAGACTGTTTACTGCTGGGACAAGGAGGTTATGTCTTTCTTACGAATTCTAGATACTGACCAGATTCTAGTGAATGAATTTACACAAAAAGATATCTTGGTACAAAATCCTTGACTTCATAAGACTTGCTGTGTATGGTCTCTATACATCTCTAAATGTGAAGCAAAAACAGATAATCAAATGTAGAACTTGTGAATATAACCATTAAAAGTTTGCATGCATATTTATGTGCTATTTATACAATATTTATTCTTTCTGCTTCTTCGTAATAATGTTAACTGTAACTGGGCCAGTAACACTAATAATGTATCAGCAATAGAAATATAAACCATTAATATTTTATACAGAATGTTCGCAAAATAATGAAACATCTTCTAAGAAAAAAAGTCATGTAAGATGTGGTTAATATCATGAACTATTATTTGAACTGTTTGCATAAGAAATGGAAATATCCATTGCATCAGAGTCACGGATTTCTCTCTTCTATTACTATTCTACTAACAACCATACGAAGGTCATGGAAATCCACTGTAGAAGGTGCCAGCATCTGAGACAAGTCACTGTTTCTGCTGCTTCCCTAGTCACTGGTCTCTTCTCTTTGGGGAGCTGCCTGTTGAACACTTATTATGCATATATTTACATATATGTATGTTTATAATATATCATGGCATATATTTTTTATCCAAATATCACACCTCTTGGGCCTTCTAATATGGCCTGTCTCATTGCACTTAAAGACTTTTGCCCTTCCAAAAGTTATTTGACAATTAAATCTTTATTTCTCCAGAATACTCAAATTGATTAAAAGCCCACACTTTATTGGATACTTACCTCTCTTTATATCAAGCAACAAGTGAACTTGCTTTGTGACTACCTATGGAGAGAGTTAAAAATCTATGACATTTTTACTGGAAGTCAAGAAAAAATTCTTTCTCTTCCTTTCATCTTTTATTTTAAATAAATTTAAAAATTGTTATTAATGCTCATTTAGTTTATATGTGTTTAGAATTAGTGTGATGTTCCCACAAATGGATACAGTGTGCACTCACCAAATCCTTTTACCTACCCTCTTCATCTACTCACATCCAAGCCTCTGTTAATCACTCTACTTCAATGTTAACATTTCTAGCTATCACATTTGAGAATATGCACTATATGTCATTCTGTGTCTGGGTTTTTTAACTGCCATGTCTTCTACTTCCATGTATTTTGCTGAACATGACAGGATTTCATTCTTCTTTATGTATGAATAAGGTTTCACTGTGTATATGTAGCACATTTTCTTTATCCATTCATCCATTTTGGGGGCCAAATTTGATTCCAAACCTTAACTTTTTTGAGTAGGACTAGAGAAGACATGTACATGTAGGTACTCACTCAGTCAAATAAGTGCACTTCCTTTGTACATAAACTTAGCAGATGGGCATACGTGGCTCACATAGTTGTTCTAGTTTTAAGTATTTTTTCAGAAATGTTCCTGCATGTTCCATAGTGACTGTTGTAATTTATATTCCCAATAACAATGTACGAGAGTTTCTGTTTCTCTGTATCAATACTAATATACCTAATTTATTTTCAGTATAATGTCTAACTGAGTAAAATGAAATCTCATTGTAGATTTAATTTGCATTTATTCAGTGACTAATGATCATTCATACATTTATTCTTTTTATTTCTCATTCTGAAAAGTTTGTTATGATCATTTGCCAATTTTTTAATTGTTTTGATTTGCTTATCTTTATTGTATGTGTATGAATATTTTGTATGCATGTAGGTAAGTGTATCACAAGCATGCATTGTCTACAGAGACCAGAACAGGGTTTTAGAGTCCCTGAAACTGCAGTCATAAACAATTGTTAGCTGACATGTGATCTGAGAACAGAGCCCAAGATTGTCTGCATGCACAGCCACCTCTCTCAGCCACTGAGCCATCTCTCTGGCCCTGTTTGCCAAATTTGAAATTTTGTAGTTTGAATGTAGTAACTCAATAGCAGAAAAAGCAATAATAAAGTCCATCATATTAACAAGGGCTACAAAATATCAATTATTGAAGGATAATAGCATTTCTACTGAGTATTATGGATTTAAATTGAAAATATTATGCTGAAGTATATAACATAAAAATACCATATGCTATAAAATTTATTAATTTAGAACATTCAAACTATCCAAAATAACAGAAGAAGAAAGCCCATTAGGTTTTGCCGAGTGTTGAATACGAGGTACAGGGGCGAGTCAGGTGAACTGCAGAATGACTACTGAAGTGGACAAGTTTCTTTTATTTTCAGCCAAAATATTCTTACATTGGTAAGAATAACATTTGTACAAATTTACCAATATAATAAGTAACACTGGAGCATTGAATGGGATAGTTTTAATACTGAACATTTTGTGTATTAGAAGAATGTTTGTTTCATATGTGTCCTCTAGTTGTTTAAAATTGTAAGTTAAAGAGGATATGGTGGCCTCAAGTCTGTAACCGCTGCACTGGAGAGGATACACTGTGGAACACAATGAGACCTAAACAGAAGAATTAAACGTGAGTTTTGGAAAAATGAAAAAGTAGTAAATATTCATTAGCTTGACTGAAATGAAAAATGTCAACAATACCAAGCTCTGACACAGAAATAAAGTAATGAATGTCTGATATAGTTAATGGAATTGGAAACAGTATTATATGCTTTAGAAATATCTCAGGAAATTATACAAAGTAAACGTAGACTTTCATTATGACATCGAAGTGTCACTTAGTTGTATTTAAATATGACAAATAAATAGATAGTTTTGTAGTTTTGTAACTGTGTATTTCTTAGTGAACATTCATGGCAGAATTATTTATAATAGTATAAAATAGAAAAAAAGCCCAATGGATTTTTTATTTTAGCCTTGCTGATTGGGGTGAGATGAAATCTCAACATACTTTTAATTTGCATTTCATGATGTCTAAAAATGTTGAATATTTAAAAATTATAGGGCTGGTTAGTTGCTCAGCATTTAAGAGTACTTTTCTTGCAAGGGGCCCAGGTTTGGTTCCCAGTACCCACGTGGTGGCTAACAACTGTTTATAACTCCAGTTTCTGAGAATACGGCATACTCTTTTGACCTCTCTGAGCATCGCATGGCACAGGTGCACTTACAGACATGCCAGCAATATATTCATATACATAAAATAAAAATACTAAGTAAAATATTAAAGATAGAAGATAGATGATAGATAGATAGATAGATGATAGATGATAGATAGATCTGGCATCAGCATTTTGTCTTTGAAAACTCTGTTTCATTCCTTGTCCCAGCTTTTAATTGGGTTTTTGTTGCTTTTGGTGTTTCGTTTTATTAGTTTTTTTTGTCTAGCTTAGATACTTGCCTTCTGTCAGAGATATGGCACATAAATATTTTTTCCCCATTAGGTAGATTTATCTCTTCCCTTAAATGATGGTGTCCTTTGCACCAGAAGCACTTTAGTTTCACAAGGTCTTATATGAGAATAGTTTCACTTAACGCTAATGCTTGTTTTATTGGTGTCCTATTAAGAAAATCCTTTCCTGTGTCTGTAAGTTCCCATGCGTTCCCTACATGTTCATCCATCAGATTTAGGGAATCAGGTATTAGGGTGGGGTCCTTTTTCTACTTGGGGTTCAGTTTTCTTCATGGTGAAAAATAAGGACCTGATTTCATTCTTCTATGTATAGCTATCCAGTTTAACCAGCACCATTTATTGAACATGTTCTTTTTTCTCCAAATATGCATTTTTGGCCCATTTGCAAAAATCAGGTGGTTGCAAGTATGTGAACTGAAATCTCAGGTCTGAATTCTATTCCATTGATCAATATGCCTATTTTTAAGCCAGTACCATGCTATTTTTATTAGTATAGTTCTGTAGTATAATTTGAGGTTATGGATGGGGAGCCTCCAGGAGACTGTTTTATTGTTAGATATTGGTATTATAGTCCTGGGTCTTTTATATTTCCATATAGAAATTAAAATTGTATTTTTCAATTTCTGTGATGAATTGTTTGTGATTTTAATGGTGATTGAGTTTAATCTGTAGATTACTTTAGTAGCATGGCTAATTTCACAATATTATTCCTACAGATTCATGGCTATCAATGATCTTTCCATTTTCTGGTATCTTCAATTACTTTCTTCAATGTCTTAAAATTTTTGTTATACATCCTTGGTCATGTTTATTGCAAGATATTTTATGATTTGGGGGTGATTGTGAATGAGGTCCCCCCCCCGGTTAAATCTACCACATGATCAAATTATAGGACTCTTGGCGTATACCCAGAGGACTCTATCCTCACAACAATGATACCTGTTCATCCATGTACATTGCTACTCTGTTCATAATAGCCATGAAGGGTAAAAAATCTAGGTTTCCGTCAACTGATTAATAGATGCTGAATGTATAGACCATTTACAGAGCAGAACATTATTCTGTTGATAAGAAAATGAAACTATAGTATTCACAAGAAAATGAATAGAATTGAAAACGTTTATCCTGAGTGAGGTATTACTCACACAGACATGGAAAGACAATCATATATTCTCTCTCATAAGTGAGGGCTGGCTTTGAATTTTATATATGTATGTTTCAAATGGAAAGTGCAGAGGTTAGAAAGCCGCTAAGGGCCCATAGGAAGGATGCCTCATGGGAAGGGAGATAGAATGCAATAATATAAAAAGAGATAGGAGATTAATGGAGTAGAAGGGGCTAAATGGGGCAGGGATGGGAAATCATGCCAAAGAAGTATAGAGAGACTAACACTTTTGAACAAGTCATATAGAAACCTATGATTGCAGAAGATTCTTAATGTATATACATACATCACATACAGTGGAATTACAAGACACTACAGCCCAACACCAGGAATGGACTCACTCTTTTGAAGCTGTTGACCAGCGGTCCACAAAAATACTGGCTAGTTCCCTTGCTCTTGGTTACCCTCCAGAACTTGATAATAGGACCTGATTGCTAAAGATATTATATATGTGAGTCACAGAGAAAAGGAGAAATCAAGCTGAAAGAAACCAAAACTTCATCTCTGTGACTAGCTTTCATAGTACTGGAAGGTGCTATGTATGCTTCTGCAAAAGAAAAGATAATCATCAACCCTACCTATCTGTGAACCCTGTGAGCTACAATAACAACTGGCCCAGCAAGAAATGACACTAGTGTAATAGTAGCATGAATTAAATGGAAGAAACCAACCTCTACCTTATTTGATTGGATTTAAAGCCCTCTTTACAATATGGAGCCCATATCTGCAGGCCACAGCTACAAACCTACGACTGTTAGTCGCTTAAATGGGCATACTTTTAAACAAACTTCTAATGACTTTTAGTTATACCCAGATATTGATGGATCTCTCACTTCTACCTCAGAGAAACTTCTTGTTGTGGGTAGACTAACACAGAGATCCACAAATGGCAATTGATCGGCTTGTACTGAGTAACCGACTACAGTGACTGCAGCCCTGAATGAGACATCTATATCAAACTCTTTCCTCCCAGTGCTCAAGGATCATTGGAGAAGAGGATGTAAGGACTGTCAGAGCCAGAGTTGGTAGATGTTTACTAGAAAACAGTGTTTTCCAGACTGCAGGGAAGTAACCCATATGAATTCATAGCAGTTGTGAGATCATGCATGTAATCTGAAAGGAGACACAGGCCCCAGCAAAGAGCGGAGAGGTATTTAACAATCCCCAATGCTAGCCGAAAACAGTGCTATTGAAAAATGGAGGTTAAGTTTTCTTTAAGGATATGCTGAATAGGCTGACGAGGCTCCAGGACATCAACCCCACCATGTTGAAGGGGACACATATTAGACTTGGTAAACCCTAATAAAAATAAATAACAGAGGACATGAAATATTGGGGGGGGGGCTGTACCTGCTAAGTAGTGATATGGAGTTTGAAAATTGTCAAAATACATTGTAGGAAATTCTCAAAATTTCAATAAAAATGTTAAAAAATAAAAGAGATTGGTGTGATTTGGAGAGCTCACTACCCTTCAGAGGTAGAGGGCAGTCCAGGGATCTTGGGGGTTAAGAGTAAGAGTGTGCCCGTGCCCAAGGTTAGATTGGAACAGGGTGTGGGTTTGGGAGTTTGGAGTTGTGATGGTGGTAGAGGAGGGCAGGATCAGATTTACCAGGGTAGAAGGGTGGTCTCACGAATGAATCACAAGCTGTGGGTGGGACAACCTGTGAAGGCTCTAACTTAATAGAAAAATTGAGCTGGTCTGAGTATGCTATTCAGGACACAGTGGGTGGATCTTGACTAAGAGAGTAGTCTAGGGATTTGGGGTGATAGGAGCAGGAGCAGGCCTGTGCCCAAGGCTAGAAGAACAGGACATGAGGCTCGGGGAGGATGGAGTTGCTCAGGTGTTTCATTTTGGGGAGCCTGAATATCCTGTCAGTGACTTTGTGCTGACTCATAATTCTTATGATGCCTAGTTTAACTATTGTGACCCATGCTGGAAAACCTTACTGTCTAAAGAATAAACAGACACTCATGTCCTTGACTCCCGTTATCACATCCTTTTTAGACATCAGGCACCCCATTGGAGAAGACTCAAAGAAATAGTCCTTAAACTTTTCAATGGAGAATCTGAACGCTCAGAGGAGGTTCTATGAATTTTAAAGACCACAGAGACCAGCTCAGGCTATTATAGTGAGAGAAGCTATCAAGTGTCCTAAGTGAAAGGAAAAACAGATTTAAGGAATTTGGGTCTACAAAGACAGCTTGATAGACAATACTAAGAGGAATTACTTCTTTCTGAAGAGAAGAGCGAGCACACTGTAGAGGACGAAAGAAAAAATAAATAATTCTGGACCAGTTAATCAAAAAGAGACCAAATAACACCATAACACAATAAACTAACAAGTATTAAAAATATTATTCAACAATAGCTCTCAATATTATTGGTTTAAATTCTCTAATAAAAAGACAATGACTTTCAAACTGAATGAGAAAACAAAGACCAAATTTTTGATAACTCCAAGAACAGAAACCTCTCCATCAGCAACCAATATTGCCTTAGAATAAAAGCATTGAAAACATGCTCCAAGAAAATATAATTAGCAAACTAGTGTAATAGCTGCCAAAATAGACTTCAAGCTAAAACTAATATGAAGAGATAGAGAAGGATATTTCATATTGATTAAGGCAAAAAAATGCATGAAAAGATTTTTCTGATCTAAATATATATATATATATATATATATATATATATATATATGCACCAAACGCAGGTTTACACAAATTCATTAAAGAAACGCTCTTAGATCTAAAATCACAGTTTGACTCCAACACTATAATATTGGGTGACTTCAATACCCAAAAATCACCTATAGAAAGATCATATAGAAAAAAAGAAGTTAAAAAAAATCAGTGAGTTTAATAACAGTATAAATTAAATGGAGGGACCCCCAAATGAAAACTAAACCTTTAGAAAACATTCTATTCGAATACCTATGAATACACTTTCTTTTCAACAGTCCATGGAATATTCTCCAAATTTGACTAAATATTGGGAAAAAAGCAAAGCTAAAAATAAAAATATTAAGAAAATCGAAATAACACTCTGTGTCCTATCTGACCACAGAGGAATAAAACTTCATATCAACAACAATGGAAATAGGAAAAAAGTATAGAAACTCATTGAAAATAAATGGCATACATTCAATTAAAATTGAGTCAAAGGAAAAATAAATAGAGAAATGTAAAAATTCCTAGAATGGAATGAAAATGAAACACAGCATACCAAAATCTATGGGAAACAATTAAGGCAGGTCTACAAACAAAGTTTAGAACACTAAGTATCCCATCCAAAACCAACAGAAATGGCATACTGCCTAATTCAGGATACACTTGATGGCCTTAGAAGAACAAGAACAAGCCACACCCATGAAGACTAGAGAGAAAGATGCAATACAAATCATAAAAGAAATAGAAATGAAAAAAATACAAAGAATCAATGAAGAGTTAATTTGCTGAAAGAATTAAGAAAACTTATAAACCCTTATCCAAATTAACAAAAAGAAAAAAGAAAACAAATTAATAAACTCAGAGATTAAAAGGGAAACATTATAACAGATAATGAGGAACTTTAGTAAATCTTAAGTTCATAATTTAAAACCTATATTCTCCAAATTGGAGAATCTAAAAAGAAGAAATGGATGAATTTCTAAATATATATTACCACCAACCCATCAAAAATTAGAAAAAAAAAAAACCAAAAACTAAGAACAAGAGTAAATAAAGAACTTTTATAATAAAAACTATAAGACAAGAAGGAAAAAGAAAGGAAGAAGATATCAGAAGATGGAAAAATGTTGTATGGTTATGGATTGGTAGCATTAATATTGTGAAAGTCAGCATTATACCAAAATCCATCCACATATGCTAAGCAATAACCATTAAAACCCAACACAGTTCTTCACGTATTATTTTTTTTAAATAAAACTTCATATGAAAACCCAAAAACCCAGAATAGCCAATCTTGAGCCATAAAAGAACTGCCAGAGACATTGCCTCCCTGATAACAAATTATACTGCAGAGCTATAGTACTAAAACCAATGTGGTACTGGCATAAAACAGACACTTGCTTCAGTGGAATAGATTTGATGACACAGATTTAAATAAATACACTTACAGCCACCTGATTTGGATAAAGGGATCAAAAATACACATTAGAGAAAAGACATCTTGTTCAAATCAGAGTGCTGTTCAAACTGGGAAGCTACACATAGGAGAACGAAATTAGAGCCTTATCTCTCAACCTGCACAGAACTCAACCCTAAATGGATCAGATACCTCAACATGAGACCTGATACCCTGAATCTGATCGAGGAGAATGCACAGTACACAGAACTTACAGGCACAGGAAAGGACTCTCTGAACAGGACTCCAATAAGGAAGGCATGAAGTTTCACAATAACATATGAAATTCAAGTTCAGCCTACAGTGTGGGCTAAACAAGTTTAACAACTAACTGACAGAGGGTTAGTGTTTGGAATATGCAAAGGACTAGAAAAAGTAAACATCAATACAATAAAAAATGATTTTTTTAAAAAAGGACAAGACCTTAAGCAGAAATTACTCAATAGATATATTGCAAATGGATGAGAAAAGTTTTTTTAAAGTTCAACATCTATAGCCTTCAAACATATAAAAATTAAAACTATTAGAATATTTCATTTTAGTCCAGACAGAATGATTAAGAGTCAGAAAACAAAAAGTAACAAATGATTGTGAGGATGTGGGGAAAGTGGAACATTTATTCACTGCTGGTTGAAATGCAAGCTGTTGTAACACTATCATGTGAGATCCTTCAGAAAGCTAGAAAGAGACCTATAACATAATCCAGCCATATGACACTTGGTCATATACACATATCACTCTTCATCACATATGCAGTGGATTCTATATCCCATAGAGTTACCTACTCATTCTTATTCATGGCTCTTCTATTCACAAAAGCCATGAAATAGAAACGACCAAGATATCCATGAAGTGATGAGTGAATGATGTAAGGGTAGTACATTTACACAATGGAATATTATTCCATTATTAAGAAAAATTTATGAAATTTGGAGTTAAATAGTTGAACTGGAAGCACTTATCCTGATGAGGTAACTCTGACCCAGAAAGACAAATGCCTTAAGTTCTTTCTCATATGTAATAATATTGAAATTTCACATATCCGTGTTTCAATTGAAAAATACATAGTGGTTAGGAAGGTAATAAAGTTCCATGTGGGACTCTTCTTGGGAACAGAGGCATAGAGTGTATCGATATAAAGAATGAAACAGAAAATAGAGTAGGAAGAATTAACTTGGGTGGAGGAATGGGAAGGCAGAATGCAGGATGGATTAGAGCAAAGGAGAAGAAACACTGATGAATTTTTGCAAAAGTTATATGTGTACCTACCACTATAGAACCTTCTTAAAGTAGATATGCAGACAACACAGAAAAGTGTTTAAAAGGAGTCACCCTATAACATGGATCATTGGTCCTAACAAACACTATAGGCTAGCAAATAAAAATCCCAAAGCCAGGAATGGACTATCTCTGATGAAGTTCTTCACAAGAGATCCCAGAGACCTTCAAACAATACTGACTATTGCCACTCATCCTGATTACCTGCTAGAACTTGACAGTAAGATCCTACTGTGGAAGACATTGCATGCATGGTTCATAGGATAAACACAAAGACATCAGGCTGGTACAAAAGTCACACTTCATCTCTAATGGCTAGCCTTCATAGTGTTGAATGGTGTTATTCTTGATACCAAGAAAGAAAAGTAATCACTAATGTTGCCTGGATCTGAATCCTGTGGTCTACCATCATTAATAGTCTGGAGAGATATGACCACTTGTACAATAGTGGGAAGAATATTATGTCAATAACCACTTTCTGGTTGGATGGAAGGTCTGCTTCACATGATGGAGCCCATATCCAGCATTGACAGCATGTCTAGGAACCCATGACTAGACAGGTATCAGGCCACAGGGAAGAACCTACTATGATACATGTCTGCTAAATATACATAGTAACAAGTTAACTTCTAAAGACTTATTGTTATACTCGTAGACTGATTTGTCAGCTCTTACCAAAGAAGCTTCTTCTTGCATTTAGCAATTAAGATAGAGATTGACAATTAGTCAATGCACAGAGAATAAGAAGGCAGAGTATAGCCCAGAATGGGACAACTACATCAAATACTTGTCTCTCAAGACTCAAAGATCATTGTGGAGGAAGGAGCAGAATGACTGTTAGGTGTCAGAAGCGCTCGATGACTATAAGGAAACATTGATTTCAAGACAAAAGGCACTTACTCATATGTGTTTACTCCAATTATGTCAGCATATACATGTCCTACATAATCTCCAGTCAGACAAATCCTCAGATACAGGGATCAGGGGAGGTGGGTAAGAATCCCTAGTCCTAGTGAAGATCTGTTGACAACTGGTAGTTTCTGGTAGAGAGAATTGGTTTACTTTAAACTTATGATTCTAGGTAGGTTTACCAGTCTCCTGGTAATGGACCCATAACTAAGGGCATTTGAGGAAACAAATTAGATTTGATTTGTTACACACACACACACACACACACACACACACACAGAGAGAGAGAGAGAGAGAGAGAGAGAGAGAGAGAGGCAATGCACTCATACGCATAAAATAAAAATAAATAACTTAACAAAAGAGCATGCATGTATGTATTTTATTAAAAAAAGTAAATAGATATAAAGAAAAAAATGAACAATATTGAAAGCCTAAATAAATAAGTACAGATATGTATCACTTAAGCATGGACAGAAATATGTTCTGAGGAATGCTGTTATACAATATTGGTGTTCTCTCAGTTTTGTGAACTGTATTCCATAATCTAATATGGCTATGTTGTCATTAAGCATACAGTAAGAAATTTCATTTGTTTATAGTATGACAGAGATAGAGTATCCTCTAGGATCTATGACCTCTACAACCATGTGTATTTGGCCAAGAGACTGTAGAATTCACATCCCTAGATAGGACTTATATCTCTATTAAACCTCATCAACCCACACACTCATGGCTAAGGGACCACTGAAGAGCAGGGCATGGGAAAATGATGAGTCAGGGTTAGCACATGAACATAAGGAAACAGGCTTTCAGGCCACTGGAAGCTTCCTAATTAATATGAACTTACAACAATGCTGACAGCATGCACAAGACCCATGGTGACTCAATCAAACAAAACTCCGCATAGAACAAGGGAAAAAGGCAGCAGGCCCCAACCCTAGCTGAAGAACTATTGGCAACTGAATACTGCTGGCTGAAGGAGAGCTTATTGAAGAGAGTGACTCTAGATAGCCTGACTAGACTCCAATGGATGAACTTGCAGTGAGGGATTTCTGAGTAAAAATGCTTAACAGGACAGGATTTAACGTATTTGACAGAATGCATTAAATCCAGTGTGTGAGAAGGGGTCTTAACAATCATATATATCAGAGTTTAAAAAGATGGGAATTGAAACCATAGTCTTGATCAACTTCGTTATACTGAGCAAAATATTTATTTTTTATCCTCTTTTTCCTATATGTCATGTGAATATGATTTCATTTGTAAAATGCCCAATGCAGTGACTGGATCATAACTTTTACTATCTTTTCTTGTTCCATATTTAGAGATTATTTAATCTTTAGTTGAAAAGTTGTAAGGTTTCAGAAAGAAACATATCACATATCATAGATAATCTGCCTGTGTACTTCTACTGACACACACAGATTCTCCTTCCTTTATATATTTACGTCTTTGTAGCCAGAGAGGTCCAGATTCATAAATGTGATCAAGATTTTCAGTTTCTAGATTTCATGGTGGGTTTGGCCAGAAGAGATTCATGACAGGAAACAGGAGTGTGTAAGGAGTTAATTTAGGACACCGGTTACCAAACTTCCTCCCTCTAATTTTGTCATCTTCTGAGAACATCTCTTCAGACGAAGAATTCACCACTTATCAGAAGACTGTCTCCTTTCAGCTACTTCTATATCTTTATAGTGTAGTAAATAAGTCTCATTTTGTCAATAACCGACAACTGAATGCTCATACTAGCTTTTGGGTAGGGTAGTATCCACAGAGGTTTCTCTCTGATCACGACATTACACAAAACTCTTTTAGTAATCACCCTCTAATTACCATCTATTGTGTCGTTTGGGTATTCTGAGAATTTAATAACATATGTGCATACACACACAAATGGAATTTCATGTATTGGAAATAATTTGGGGGTAGAATCCAAATAAAAGGATATGATTTTTAAGTAACATATTTGTTGAGACCTTCTGGCTTTCCTAAATTCATCATGTATTTCTAAGTATTAGTAAACTGCATAATTGTATGTCAACATTAGTATGAAGGTTTTATACTGAGTTTTAGATTCAGTAAGGGTATGTTTGAACAAAATGTTACCTACATTTTTGTGATAGTATTTCTGACATAAATTGTGTCTGGGTCTGCTCTAAATGCCACATGGGGAATTTATTTTCACAGAGCCAGAGTTTTAATACTTTAGGGTTTAGAATACTAGAGAAAATTGAAAGTGATTTTCAAAACTAACCAGGGACCAACTGCACAAAGCTCTTTCAGACACCATTATGAAAGGATAGGATTAATACCCATGAATTTGGAAACGAGTCAAGGTACAGGAACATTAGGGTGTATAAAATTTGTGCCTGTTGTTTGCTTTATTATGTGAATTGTTCTCAGATTTTTGTCCTTAACAAATTCTTATGTGTTTAAAATAGTGTAAATGGTAATTCATATGAATAATCCAGAAAATAAAAGCAGTCATCAAGAGAAAGTGTTATTTCCAGCTTTGTAGTGTCTATAACTATTACTTTTGTGTTTTTGAGAGACACAGCACAAAGAACACATTTTGTTTTAATGTGCTTCTGTCTTTAATCACCATCTTTGCTTCTGTCAGTCTTAAAAAGCAAGTCTGAAAGCATTTTGAAAGCATTTTGAAGACCAAAAGTTACTTTGTCAACAGAACACAGAATTCCACTCTGCAGAATGAATTTTCACGTTTTCATTTCTAATGTCTCAAACAATTTACTTATCACCTAAGCAAAAGTTCATGTTTCGTTTTCTTGAAGGTACCTGTTTTATAACAGCAATAATAGCCACATATTTGTTCCCAAATGTTCATTCACAATGAACAGTTCCTTGGATATGTATAGTACCCTTAAATAAGTCTTAATTTTTTTTCAATTCCCAATCTTATCTTGTGGGGTAGATCAAGTGTATATTTGGTGTTGGAAAAGACAATTTATTACCAACACAGACAAAGAAATGTCAATGTTTCTAATTACCCATATACCTGAAATAAACTACATTTATATTTGGATTGAATCAAATGTTGGCTTCTGTTTCTATTATGATCAGAAGTGATAATGCACATAAGACAGAGGCATAGCTTACTCTAGAGATACTTGTTTATCTTTGTTCATTGCTGCCCTATTCACAATAGTCAGGAAATGGAAAGAACCTAAATGTCCATCAGGTGGTGGTGCATCAGTATGGTGCATTTGCACAATGGAATATTAATCTTATGTTTAAGATGAAATTTTCAGGTAAATGAAGAGAACTAGAAATAATCACCCTGTTGAGGTAACCCAGACCCAGAAAGACAAATGCAACCTATTCTCTCTCATAAATGGATGCTACCTTTCCATGTTAAAATAGGTGTGGTTCTATTGGAAAATCTTTAGAGATTATGAATCTAATAAGGTGCCATGGGGGGTGGCCCATGGGAAGGGAATAGAAGTCATATATATATATATATATATATATATATATATATATATATGAAATAGAATTCATATATATATATATATAAACAGAGAGAGATTTAGTATGTTTATATATGGGAAAGGAGAATACTAGATAGGATGTGTTTAATGGGGTGAAAAATGGGAGTCTAGAGCAGAAATGAGAAGACGGGTAGCTAACACTGAGCCCTTTTGAAAGTCATGCAGAAACCTACCATGTAAACTTCTCTCAATATATGCACATACTATGTATAAAGAATTTAAACATAGCCACACTGCGCCAATACAGTTAGACAAATACAAAGCCCAGTGTCAGGAGTGAACTTCCACTCTTAGAATTGCTGGCCAGAGAGACCCTCTCCCCCAAATCTGCTATCTTTATATGAATCTTGTGAGATACATGAAGTGGCTTGACCAAATATGCCCATTGGGAAACAGTGGCTGGCATATTATGGGAGTAACCAAGAATCTTCTATTTGGATTTCAGATCTGCTTCAAGGCAAAGTCCAATTCTTACACTGTTACCAGAGGAACCAACCCGTGGGTGGACAAGTCACAAGCCATATTGGAGAACTTAGTACTTCATTCTCTTAAATAAACAATGTTAAATTGATTCACAGTGACTTCATGTTATATGTGTAGATGACTACATCTCTCTGATCTCACCAGAGACACTTAATCTTGCAGCAGATAGTGATTAACAGTGAGACCCTCAAATGATCAACAGGCAGAGAATAAGAGACTGCAGAGTGCTGAGCCTTAAATGGGACATCTATATCACAACTTCTGCTCTCAAGGCTCAGGAATGATTGCAGAAGAGAGGACAGAAATATTGTAAGAACCAGACATGATAAGTGAATTGAAAAAAATCTGTGTTGTCTACACATCATGGCGTTGGGGTACATATGAACCCACAGTGATTATGACAGTACATACAAGACTTATTCAAGCCCAAACCAGCATGGGTAGAGAGGTGGGCAGAATGCTACTAGCTTAGTATCTAATGCCGAATGGTGGATGCCGGGAGAGGAATGTCAGTTTTCCTTACTGGTAGGTTGATCAGACTCCAGGATGTGGACTCACACCAAGGAGCATGTGGGAGGGATGTAACGACATACACAGGCCTTAAAAGAAAATCCAAAAATCTAAAAATAAGTGGATTATTTTTTAAAAATAAAAAATGGACAAATAATAAGAGGAAGTGGATAGGTAAAATGGTGTCAGTATGAAAACATAAATTTCATGAAATTCTGAAATCGATAAAAATTAAATTTACGTTTAGGGGAAAAGCGAGATGGCTCGACAATTAAGAGCACTGGCTCCTCTTGAAAAGGATTTGAGTTTGATTCCCAGCGTCCCATCCACATAGTAGCTAAGAGCCATGTGTAACTCCAGCTCCAGGGGATTTGCTGTGCTCCTCTGACCTCCATAGGCACTGCATGTTACAGACACAATTGCTTGCAATCATATTCTCATACACAAAAATAAAAATAGGAAATAAAAATGTTTAAATTTAGAAATATGTTTTTATTGAGCTTTTATACATCTCACACAACGGTTCTGAATCCAGTTTAGCTCCCCTCTCCCATCCATGCCTCCCCACTAGGCCTCAAGTATCCTGTCATACATGTTAAGGCCCATGAGATCAATGTTTTACCCTGATTTCCTTTGGTACAAGTTCATCCACTAGAGTCTATTTAACCTATCCAGTGGATAGGAATTTCTACTCTCCCTCACCCAGCTGTAATCAGTGTCCAATGGTTCTCGGACTAGGGCCAGCCCTGCTACCCAAGTCTCTGGCACCACTCTGAGCCCTTGTCTGACTGAGTTGGCATGGGTCTTGTGCTCCACCACAAGTTCACATGAGCAAACTTCCAATGCCTTGAATGACTCTCTCTTTCTATTCTTGAACCAGCTGTAGCTAGTACAATCTTTCTGTCCCCTCTTCCTCAGTGATCGCCTCCAAGGACATACATTCTGCAGCCTCTTACTCTCTAAAACTTAGATGGTTATAGGGTTATGTGTGCATATCACTCTGTTGTATAAGGAAGCTTCACTGGTCAGAGTTGAGGGATGTTCTAGTATTCTCTCTACTCCCTGTTCCACTATGTTCTGTGAGCCTTAGGGTTGGAGGCTCCACTATAGATATGTCAGCTGTTGGTGGGTATCTCTCAGAGAGGCATAGTCTTTGTGTGTGACTAGTTGTGGAGCTCTAAAAATAGCTTCCATATGTTGCAAAAACAACCTTCTTTGATGAGTGGTGTACTATATATACTTGTCTGAAAATATAAGATTCATATTTAGGATATGGTAAGACATTTCATTTGACTAGAGATATAGTTTTGTCTAGAAATTGTGATCTTTCCAACCATGTATATTTGTCTACAATAACAGTGCCACCCATGAGTTCATTCTTATTGAGAGGGCTTTAAGTACAATTTGATAGCTATTGATTACTCCCCAGGTAACACTGACAGCTTTGTACCAATGGAAGTAGTTCTTGTGCCACTAGTTAAGGTTCTTTGGCATTATAATTGAATTGGACTATTGACTGATATTTCTCCTTTAGCAGCTTGCATAGTATCCTCTAGTACTATAGGAGTTACTTTCAGGGAAGAAGCTCCCAGGTCAGTTCTAGGTCCATTGCTCCATGTCCTGTATCTGAATTATGTCCTGTCTTCAACAGTAGGGTCTGACCTTTGAGTTTGGGGAGATAACTAAGGGATCCAGTAACAGCCTGTGTTGTTTGGGGGTATATCTTGGACTACTCTGACCAAGCAATGGAATGGGAGTCTCCCTGTCTGGCACTGTATTCTTTGCCTTACAGCTCCCAGGTACGTGCATGCACTAATGTTGGGGTACCTTATTTGTATTTCTCAGGGACTTCTTAAGCCAACACATTTCTCTCTGTCTTCTCAGGATACCCATTTTCCGTTCATCATCTCTCCTCTCTCTCTGCCTATCCTACCTTCCCTGCTCTCAGTCCAAGCACCTTCATCTAATAAGGAAACAACCTAAATGCCCCTCATCTGACAAATGGAAAATGAAAATGTGGCACATTTACACAGTGAAGTTCTACTCGCCAGTTAGAAAGGAGGAAACTATGAAACGTGCAGGTAAACAGATAAAACTAAACACTCCTATATTATGTGAAGTAACACAAACTCAGAAAAGCAAGCTACACATGATCTCCCTCATTTGAAGATCATAACAATAATGGTTTTATGTGAGTATATGTCTTGATGTAACAGCAGGAGCCAGGAAAATGGAATGGAAACAGGGAAGGAAAAGGAAATAAAAAGCCTGAAAGAAGGAGGTAGAAGGGAACATATGTTGGCCAGGGGAGGTGAGGAGAAGGGGAGTGTTTACTAGGAGGGGGGATTTAAGGACATGCAGGGGCCATGGGAGTAGAGGATGAGGGAACTCGGGAGAGGAGATTGGGAAATGAAATACTTTAAAAGATACAAATTCTATTGAAGAAAAGTCCCTGTTGGCATCCTGAATCATAGATCTACCCTTCTTCTGTGTAAGAGTCAGACTAGCCAGCTATCTTTCAGTATTTCTCTATTTCTATCTCAGTCTCTCTCTCTCTTCACTCCTGTTTTTTTGTTTGTTTTGGTTTTTTGTTTGTTTGTTTGTAACATCCCAGGTACTCTTTGCATTTCAGAAGACTCGTGTATGCTGTGCTGGCTTTGATTTTGCTATGTAGCCAAGAATCACCTTGAATTTTTGATCCTCTTGTCTCTACCTCCAAGTTCTAGTTTATGTGGTGCCGGGGGTTGAACTCAGGTCTTATTTATTCTGGGCAAACACTCTACAAACTGAGTCATATCCCTATATCCCCAGTCCCACAATTTTCCTTTATTTTGTCAGGCAGACTCTGCAGCACAGTTCTAATTTTTACTTTCTTTCCCTTGTTTCTTGCAAGCTGTACAAAATGATAATTCATTAATTCCGTCTCATCTTCCTTTGCTCCACTTTTCTTGGCAAATCAAAGGATGCTGATGAAGATATCAGTCACAAGTTTTTAAATGTTGTAAATTCTTTGAGGGAAGACAGCTGAGGCTCCAGTTGTATGTCTAATCGCCCACAGCCAAGGCCATGAAACTGACGCTGCAGCCTGCTTACTCTCTGCTCTTGTGGCCTGCAATATAGTCTCTAATCCATCAGTCACTTAAGGGCATCCCTGTACTCTTACAGCAGAGGCCATTCGTCAAGGAGTCCTGCCATGACACACCACATATATGAAGTCAGTCACTCTGGGCTTAGTACCAAGGGTGTTCACCTCTCAGGTGGTTTTTACCATGGTTGAAAATCTTGCCGCCCACCCTAGGGAAGATACCATTGCCAGTACAACTAAGCACACCATCTCATATCCCATGGGAAAAGGTAGTCATATCAGTACTGTCTTTAATAATGCTCTGTCCTCAAACAAATCAATGTCAGTTCCATGTATAGTCATCCGCTACTGGAGACTAAAACTCCTCTTCCCCAACTCATCTTTGTTTTTGTTAGTTCTTGGGAACTTTAATCTGTTTCTGCCTTTGGTTAAATCCATACCACTTTCCACTGCCATAGATGAATTTTTGACATTTTTTTATTAGCATAGATTTAAAAAATAGCGTAATTGTATTGAGAAAGTTTACACAGACTGGAGAATTTGAAGGAGATTGAATGTCAAACACATTACAGCAACAGTGAGGAATTTCACAGGATTGTTCAAACATGGTAATAGAGTTTTGTCAGTAAATACACAAAATATATAGTCGACATATAGAATTGTGAATTTACATTATAAAATACAATTAACAATTTTTGTTTGAGAGTTATACCAATTTCTTTCTTAAAGTACTTTTAAAAAATATTTAACTTCTAGACTGTGATTTTTAAATCTAGAAATAAATTTGATTTTATGTAGGCCATATTTGAAGGTAAACTGTGACTATAGAAATATAATAGAAAGATGAAGGAAAACGTGTTGCTTGAGAATGGAAAAGGTCCATCAAGGCCTGGATGTCCAGGACTTTGTGTAGAATCAAGACCATAGACGACAATCATGGTAAGAGGGAGATTCAATCTAGAGAATCAATCCTTCCAAGACTAGAATCTGTAAATGACAGAAACCTTTCCTCCCTTTAGGATGAGCCCAACACAGAAGGAATCCACTGCCAGGCACAACCTGGGACCATGGTGGAGGGGATGGTGATGAGTGCAGTGACAAAGAGAAGACTGAAACTGCTGCTTAACATTGAGACTTTCTCTGTCTTCCAGTCTGCTCCACCATTAGCCCACCACCAGAGTGATGTCCCACCATGGTTCCTGATGGGGGAACTTAAGTTCACATTCAATGGAGAAGACCACAATTCCAGTTCACAGGAGGGGAACAAAATTCCAGGTTCAGAGGAGGGCACTAAACTCTAGCTCATGGGCAAGGTCCAACGTTCCAAGTTCATGGGAAGGGACCACAGCTCCAGCCCACAGAGAGGGCAACAGCTCTTGTTAACAGGAGGGGGACCACACCTCTAACTCATGGGAGGAGAGTACAGCTCCGGCTCATAGGAGGGAACCACAACTCTTACTCACAGGAGGGGACTTTAGGTCCAGATTTGCCACAGACATACTAAGACTATTTGAAACACTATGTAAGTAGACTCATGAAATAAGTAGTCTGTCCTAGATAGTTTGTTTCTTTTTCGCTTAGCATATTTATGTGTTTGAACTGTGTTGTGATATTTTCATGTCAGTAATTCACTCTTTTTAGGTCACTTAGTCAAAATTCATTATATGAATATGTTTGATTTTTCATTCTCTGAAATATGGGTTTTGAAGGTTTTGTAAACTACAAATAAAACTTCTGCTAACATTCATATAGCATATGCTTATATGCATTCATTTATTTTCATAAATACCTCAGGACATTTAATAATGTAGTATATTTTCTATACTTTCTACAAACTTCTGTACTACTAATCTGCCTCAGAAGTAATGAATGAGAATTCTCATTGTTCCACATCCTTGTTAACATCTCATCTGGAGAGTTTTCAGACTTCATACTCGAGATGTGTGCTGCTGTCTGTATGAGATTGTGGTTAAAGGTATCTAATACCTCTCCACCTCTCTTCATCAGTTTTGTGTGACAGTCATTTGCTCATGTTTGTTGAATTATACTATTGTTGTAGTTGGCTTAAGAAAACACAGAATAAAGCAATTTGGCACCAGAATGTGATATGGAGCTGAGGAAGAATTGAGCCTATTACAGAGTAAGAAGGGTTTTATTTTAGTTGACAATCTCATGATGGTGAATCAAGAAGAAATATCTATTTTGATCTAAGAATGTGGGTGAACAGAGCATGGTGATGTTAAAATTGTATTTAGTTGAATAATAATAATTGAATATATATAAAGAATAGATCTATTGAGGCACACTCAACGTTGAAGTTCTAACGTAATGGATTTTAATGTATTCCTTTCAAGTTGGACAGTACCATTATGAGAGAAACACCAGATCGCTTTCTCACTAATGTTCTGTTATAGTTTATGTATAAATATACATAATTATTCTGATTTAAATGTGATAATGACTTGTGTAGAGCTTGTGGAAGTTTACATTCCAAGTTCGAGTACTCTGTGTGATAGAAAAGTTCCCAAACAGACAGTGCAAAGAAAGTTTTCCAATAGTTTTTCAGTTCACACTGGACATCTAAAATACAAAGATCACAAAATTATTTAAGACATGTAGGAAATGCAGCAATCTTTTCTTTACTAGAACTTTTCATAGAGAAGTAAGAATACTCAAATTCTTTCAATGAGATAGTGTAGTATTATAATATAGCTCATTTATATCTTCTGTATCCTTTAAGCATGTGTGAACTACTTATAATACCTAACACAAAGAAAATTTTGATGAAAATATTAATTGTTCTGCATTGTTTAGAGTATACTGACAATCAAGATATCTACCTGTTTTATAGGGGTGCAATATTCATGTATTTTTGATTCATGGTTGGATCAATACCTAGATGTGGAATATGCACATATGGAAGCTAGCTGTAATAGTTTTAAATAAAGTATTAGAATTTAAGATAGAATGTATTAGAAAATAATATTTATTTACTCTTTTTCCCAACTAGCCCTTGGAATCATAAATTCATAAAATATTTTAATTTGTTGCTTCTTTAGCATTTCAAATGCTAAATACAAATAAATATTTAGTAAATTATGAAAGAATTTCAGTAATTATGTACACTAATCATTCTTTGCTTGTTTCAAATCTTTGTATTTGACTTTTTATGTTTATAAGATTTTTTCAAATTTTATATGATATGTTTTATCATATTTACATCCCCACCACTATCTACCCCATTCTTATAGTCACCTTCCATCAGATTTCATGTACTCTGTCATATATGTTAAGGCCAATTGACGTTTGTTTGTGTCCCTAAATGTCCTTCCGTGTGCTTCCATACACTGGAGCCAGGTTAGCCTACCTAGCATCTCATTCATAAAGAAATTAACTATCCCTCTACCAGTGATTGTCAGTTACAGATATTTCCTCAGGTGGGGGTTTATTCCTTCTATTTTTATGGTGGGATTTTTATCTGGCTTGAGTTTGTATGGGCTGTGTGCATGCTGCTGCCATTGCTGTGGGTTCATATGAGTAACTTGCCAATGGTCTGGAGCACTGTTTCTTTGTGGTCATCTACTACCTTTGGCTCTGACAGTCTTCCCATCCCCTTTTCTACCATGGCCCCTGAGCCTTGGATTGCAGAGGTTTAATATAAGTGTCCTCTTTAAGGATACACACTTAGCAGTGTCTTATTCTTCACTTTGGCCAGGGATGGATTTCTGGCCATCTGTGACACTGTGGAAGCTTTTCTGGTGAGAGTCCAGAGATGCATTAATATTCTTTCTGTCCCCTGTTCCACTGTGATCCATGAGACTTAAGTGTAGAGCTTGCATTCTAAATGTGGTCCTTATGGCTGGGCATTTCATGGATACTTATTATCTGCATTTAACAGCTGTGGAACTATGTAATAGTCCCTATATGTTGCAAAAAGAAGCTTTTTTGATGGGCAGTGAGAAGTACATGTGTCAGTAAATTTAAGGATACATATTTAGAATACAGTAAGAAATTACATTGGTCTAGGGATGTAACAAATGTAGGGTTTTTTCTCTAGAATCTACTACCTGTACAGCCATGTGTATTTGAATATATCTATAGCACCACACATGAATTCCTTCCCATTGAGCAGGCCCTAAGTCCAATTAGACAGCTTTTGATTATTCCCAAGATAAAAATGTTATGGCATGCCAAGACCTCTAGGAAAGACCACTCAGATTGCAGATGTTCCAAATCAGCCAAATTTACTAGCTGGGTGCTGACTGCACTCTATGGGCCTGCTATCTAGAGATCACACTGCTGATTCAGAGGAGAATAAGGCTTATAAAGCATCCTAATGGACTAGGTGGTTATACAAGATTACACAGGCATGGCATATTTGCTCCTGGAATAGGCATGCCATATTGTTCTTGAGATAGGAAAGCAAGTAGCTACAGAAACAAGTTAAGAATTAAACAAGATAAGCATTAGGCAAGATAAACATGAAACAAGCGGTTATAAATCTGTAAGATGTTAACCGAGCCCTTCCATAGTCTGTGAGGATATTTTTCTATGTTTAATTCTTCATGGAAGAACCCTGTGTTTAAACGTTTCCTAAAATTTCCTGACAGAATCAGGGAAAGCTCATCAAGTTGGTGGTCTTACACAGAATGGAAGAATTCAGGCCATAAGAAAAATGTCACTACTTCATCAGTAGAGATTATTTGTTGGGTTGATCATTTATAGATACATTGAATCATTGACTGGTTTCTCTCTTATGAGTCTGCATAGTATTTTCTGAAATGATGGAAACTAGTCTTCAAGGTAAGACCTCCAGATCACTTCCAGCTCGATTACTCACAGTCCTGTGTAGGAAGTAAGTGTTGTCTTCAGCAACAGGACCTTATCTTCAAGTTCTGGGAGTTAATCATGGGCTATGGCAATAGCCTGTGCTATTTTATTAGTCTCCTGGACTACTATAACCAACAACTGGAATGAAGATTTTTTCTTCCTGGGAGTGTGTTTTCTTTTATGTAGCCTTCAGTTATGCACATGCACTCATACTAGACATATTCTATAAAAAAATAAAAGTCTGAAATGATGAAGGTATGAGAGAATTTAGCCAGTATTAATAACTTTGTCTTTATAATGGAAAAATCCAGGGAAAAATATGAACTACACAGAGGAATGACAAAAGTTGTTTGACTGATAATAGATTTCTATTTTTCTTGTTTCTGATATCAATAAAACTATAAAAAAGATAAAAATGATAGTAGTTGGTTGTTATCATCACTAGGAAATGTAATAACCCCATTATAGTCATAGAAAGGCAGAAACAAATTATGCGTTTCAGGAAAATATAAATTTATGCATAATAAGATATCTATGTGTTTGTGTATCCTTAGAGAGTAGTTTTAATTGATATGACCTCAGGATACTAGCAAATTTGAACATATATTAAGCTATCAAGGAAGTGATAATACATTCCCAAATTAGATTTTGTTCTGAACACGATATCATAGCAACAAAATGGGGAGACGAGAAAAAAACAAAAATATAAAAACATCAGAACATTTAAAAATATTTCTCTTTTACAATATCCATAATGAAAAAAAAGTCAATCAAGACCATAAATGTACTGTAGGTACACAAATAATAGAAAGATAGTAATGATTTGAAAAATATATATAATGTATATTTTCTCATGTGTAATTTTTAAAACAAAGAAATATTAGAAAATAACTCATAAAATGCATTAAGTAATGTTTTTGCAACCTATTAATCTATGTGAAATTTTGATTAAGACCCAGGGAAAATACAGAGAAGAAAAGCACAATGAATGGAATTGGATATAAAAGTTTATGATCTTTTTAAGTTCTCCTGGTGATCGTCTTATTTTTTAAGTACCCATAGAAACTTGTATTGTCATTGATGAGGATAATGTAATCATTCATGTAACCAATGAATTAAGAAGTAATGACTAGTATATTAATGATTTCAAATATATATTCTTAAATAAAAATTTAAAAACACGACCTGTGAAAATTTGTAGAAATAAATGAGTTGATTAAATCTGAGCAGTACACTTCTGTAGACACTTAAGTACACTTGGGGACATACATTAGACTTTATAGGCCCTAATACACACACACACACACACACACACACACACACATTTAATATCTATCTATCTATATTAAATTAAATTAGACGGGTGTAATAAAAGGAAGTATGGATGAAGATCTAAATATAATCAAATTATATTGCATGGAAATCGCAAATTTTCAATAATAAGATACAAAAGAAAAATCACTGAATTCTATTATATTAGAATCTATGACAAATGGCTAAAATATTTCTTAGAGAAAATCAATAGTACAAATAGTTACTTCCTTAATAAAGGGAGGAAATTAATCTTAATGTCATGATTAAATAATTTAAGATAAACTGAAATAGAACTTCTGTTCTTAGTTAAAAAAATATACAGAACATTGAAGTAACCTTCTAAAAAAGAGATGCTAGATAAACAGCATTCACCAGAGAGTTGAGTTCATAGTGCGAACCACCATTCCTAACAGTAAACGACAAGAAAGGAAGAAGAGAGGTGGGATTTGCTGGCCTAAAAACAGAAGCCACTAGCAAAAGGAATTGCCAGAGAGGATTAAATAAGAACTATCAGGGGCAGAGCAGGACGTGGACTAGCGTGGGATTTTAATACAGGGGAAATGTGCAGCATTTGATCTGAAGAACTTTTGGCAACTGATTACTACTGTGTGAGAGAGACTCTAGATAGGATGACTAGACTCCAGTGGATGAATTTGCACTAGGATTCTGAGTGCACAAATTTGACTTGATAGGCCTTAACATACATGATAGAGTGCATGAAATCCAGTGAGAGGGGATATACGGAGGTGTGGAGAAAGGAGAGGGTATAAATTTGATTTAAGACATTTTCCCACAATGTTCTCCTTCTAGTCTCTGGCACAGGCCAGCTCTTGCCCTTAGCATCCCAGATTCTGGACTGTACTGTTGGTCCAGACCCACCCACTCTCTTCTGATCCTCAATACTCAGACTAGTTCAATTTTTGGTCTGGTTTCTTGGAACGTTTACAGGCTGTTCCTAGCCCTCACCCTTCCCTATTTTCCTGTGCCTGCCCTACTCAAATCACCTCCCCTGCCTTGGATTACTGTAGGCGGCTTTCTTCAGTCTGGAAGGTCTGATTCAGCCCACTGCCTTTCCACGTCTCTGTCAGCAGAGCCCCTGACCCTCATCCTATTCTGCTTCTAGCCTTGCTCACTGGTCCGTTCTTGCTATTAGCACTCCAGATCTCTGGACTACACTCTTGGTCCAGGCACACCCACTGTGTCCCGATCCCCTGTGCTCAGACCAGTTCACTTTTCCAGGCTAGTTTGTTAGAGCCTTCACAGACTGTTTCCACTCACAAATTCCTTCTGCCCACCCTTGACCAGCTATCTGAACTGGATATACCTTCCGCAACCTGACCTGGATTCTTGTGGGCGGCCTTCTTCCCTGGTTAGTCTGATCCAGTCCAGTGACTTTCCACTCCCTTCCTACCTGAGCAACTCCATTATCACCTCCTAGCCTTGGCCACACACTGGTTGTTGCTCTTAGCAATGTAGATCTCTGGACTTCCTGCTTGGTCCAGGCCCACCCACTGTGTCCTGGTCCCCTTTACTCAGATCAGCTCAATTTTTCAGTCTGGTCTGTGGGAGCCTTCACAGTCGGTCCCGCCTCTAAGTTGTCTTTGTATTCCCAAGACAAGACTTCTACCCTGGCAGTGCCCACCACTAATTTGCGTTGGATTCTGGAGACCAGTCTTCTTCTCTAATAAATCTGATCCTGCCCACTGCGTCTCTACCTCCATACCACTGCACAGCGCCAAACTCCTTCACCCCACGTTTTGTTCTCCATCTAGCCTTGAACAAAGGAGCATTTTGACTCAGTCCCCCAGATCTCTGTTCTTCCATCTTCCCTCTGGCAGACTGTAAGCTCTCCAGATCACAGCGTGCCCATCCACCTGCACTGATACCCTCTGCAACCTCTCCACTGATACAATGCTAGGATTCTGGGCCCTTTAGTAGGGGTCCAGACCTTTGCAGATTGCCTGAGAAAGCTTGAATGCAGCTCCTGACAGCAATCTTCCCAGTTGTCTTGTGTCTGCTGGCTAGAGTGTTCCAGACATTAAGAGAGAGCCTGAGAGCATCTGATCTCACCTAACTTGTCACTGTGAGGGAACTTCTGAGCAGATGAACTAAAGCCAACTGGTTCCACCAAGGTAAAATCAAAAGAGATAACCGGAAGCCTTGGCCAGTCACATCAGGAATACAAACAGAATAGGGCTTCAGCTCAGCAAAGAAAGGCAGGAGTTTCACATCAGAATCACAGCAACAAAAGAAATCCATATGGCAAAATCGCAATGAAAAAATAATAATATGAAAAACCCAAATAATATACCCTAACCAAAAGCATCAGTCCTGTAGAAGAGTTCTGCAATGAGAACCCCTTAGAGATAACCAGGGACACAAAGTTTAAAAGAACAGTCATAAACACGATCAAAGAATTCAGTGAATTTAAAGAACACACCAGCAAACAAATCAAAGAAATAAAGGAAGATAGGGATAAACTTCCAACTGAATACAAAAAAGATCTAGAAATATTGAAGAAAACTCAGGCGGAAATAAAGAAGGAAGTGAAAAACTCAATAAGCCAATTTGAAATGACAGGAAATTGCCTCACCAATAGACTGAATGAAATGGAAAACAGAATATCAAAACTGGAAGATAAAGTTGAAGAACTGGAGCACTCAGGCTAAGAATACAAAAATTAAAAAAAAAAAAAGAAAAAAAATCAGAAGTGGAATATGTTGGAAATGGAGGACACCATGAAAATGTATGCTTCGTAGGTGTAGAGCAAGGTGACGAATGTGAGGATAGTGTCATTGGTCAGATCTTGAGCCAGAGTGTAGATGAAATTTTCAAAAATTAACAAAAGATATGTCCACATAAATACAAGAAGTACATGGAACACCAAATATATATGACCAGAAAAGAAAATCCCCACAGCATATCATAATAAAAACACTAAGTGTACAGAACACATACAGAGTACTGAAAGCTGCAATCCAACAATCTTGAAAGGCAACAACAAATGAAACCCAAAGCCAGTAGACTGGAAGTAATATCAAAAATTAAGGCTGATTAACGAAATAGAAACAAAGAAAATAATACAAAGAATCTATGGATTCAAGAGCTGGTTTATTGAACTGATAAACAACAAAATAAACACCCTTATCCCAGTTAATCAAAAGAAAGAAAAAGCAACTACAAATCCACAAAATCATAGATGAAAGGGGAAACATCATAACAGACAACAGAAGATCCAGAGCATTATAATGGGATAGTTTAAAATGCACATGCTATTAAATTTGAAAACCTTAAAGAAATGGATGTATATATAAAATCACCAAAGTTAAAGCAAGAAGAGACCAATGAATTATACACACCCATAACATATAAGGAAATTTAAACAGTAATATAAAATCTTCTGACTAAAAAAAGACCATGCCCAGATGGATTCCCAACAGAATTCCCAACAGACATTTCAAGAAGATCTCTATCCAACACTACTTACATTATTCAAAAAGATTGAAACAGATGGAGAACTCCCAAATTCCTTCTACAAAGCCAGCATTGCTTTAATGTGAAAATGAGGTAAAGATACAACAAAAAGAGAAAACTGTAAACCCATATCCCTAGTTACCATCGATGCAAAAATTCTCAACAAAATGCTTGCAATCTACATGCAGACACACATCAAACAGATCTTTCACCATGACCAAGGTGGCTTTAATCCAGAGATGCAGGGGTGGTTCAGTGTACTCAAGTCATAAATGTTATAAAGCATATAAATGGACTCAAAGACAGAAATCACATGGTCATCTCAGTAGATGCAGGAAAGACCTTTGGCAAAATTCAACATGCATTTATATTAAAAGTCCTAGAGGGAATTGTGCTGGAGAGGACATAGCTCAATAAAATTAAAGCTATGTGCACAAAACCCACAGCCAACATCGTTCTAAATTGTGAAAAACTGGAAGATATCTCATTAAAATTAGGAACCAGACATGGCTGTCTATTATTTCCACTCCTTTTTAATATAGTACTTCAAACTCTTGCTAAACAATAAATCAAAAGAAGAGTACTCATAGGAAAAGTAGACGTCAAATTACCTCTTTTTTACAGATGAAATGATATAATACCTCAGAGATGCTAAAACTGCCACCAGAAAGCCCCTAGAAATAATTAACACTTATTTACCTGTCAGTAAAGTGACAGGTAGCAAAGTTAATCTATAAAAATCTCTCTGTACACCAATAACAAGCAATTGGCGAAAGAGTACAAGGAGACTTGCCCATTCAGAATAGCCTCAAAATAAATCTCAAAATAAACCTGACCAAAGGCATTAAAGATATCTACCATGAAGCTAACAACCACGTGCAACTCCATTTCCAGAGGAATCCAGCACCTTCTGACCTCAGAAGACACTTCACAACATGGGTGCACATACACGCATGCCAGCAATATACTTGTACACTGAAATAAAAATAATAAATAACATATTTTAAAAACTTATGGTCATGTCCTATTAACTCTAACAAGAAGAAATTTGAGTTTTTTGAGTATTTATTTTTTTGAGAAATTGAGAAATTTGAGTATTTCTTTCAGATAAAATACATTCCAAGACATAAAAAAATCACTGAAAAAAAGCACAACTCAAACTGAAGGGTCCAATTTCACAAAATGTATAAAAGCCCTTAATTGCTATATTATTAACAATAGAAATCTAAAAAAACGAATTAGGCAGAACATAGAGAATTGCAGGGAGAAACTAGGCAAATCCACCATTAAAGCTGGAGAATTAGACATCTGCCCACAGCAGACAAATCCAGCAGGCAATAAATTAGTAACAGTGCAGCTGGAGTGAGCAACATCATCGATCATTGAGTTCTAATTGACATTTAGAGAAAATTCATCCCCACACAGTAACAGACACGATCTTTTCAAGTTTACATGGGAGTGTAGCAATGATTGATCATTTTCTGGACCGTAAAACCTATTCAACAAACTTAAAAGCATAAATATTCTATCAAATAAGCCTATGAGAGTTAAAATTTGATATAAAAAAGAAAAATAGTGGACTAGAGGGGGATATCAGTAAACAAAATGCTTGCCACAAAACATGGGGGTTGAGGTTGGATCCTCATAACCCATGGAAAAAGCCAAGAGTGAAGGTTGCAGGCTGGTATTCCCAGTGCTAGCTACATGGCAAGAAGTGAATCTTTGGGGCTCATTGACCAGTCATGGTGGTATACTTGGCAAGTTTCAGACCATTGAGAAACTTGACTCAGACAGCTTCTCAAGAATGGCTCTTGAAGTTGTCCACTAACCCACCCACCCCCACACACTCGCACACACATGCACACATCTACTGTACTCAGTCGTGAAAATGCACATACATGTACACAGAGATATACACAGAGAAAGAAGAAAAAAATGGCAAAAATATAATATCAAGGACAATTAAAATTATAAGCTAAATGATAAAGATATTTTAATTTATCAAAATTTGTAAGATGCAATGAAAGTGTGGCTTGAAGGAAAATTATAGCATTGACAAATATATATTATAAAACTATAACATATATATATATATGTATATATATAAAGATAGAAAGAAATAAAAATCCAGCCTAAGGAGTCAAAGCTTGTGCTCCAAAAAGCTAGTGGAAGAAGAATACTGAAACCTAAAACTAAAACAAATCACAGGAAAAGAAACCACAAGCCGAAGCAGAAATCAATGAATTTAAATCAAAGGATTATATTGAAGAAAAATCCAAAAGCCGATTTCATTGAAATGAAAAACTGTGAAACTCATAAGGTTGTAGCTGACCTTAGAGAGAAGAGTGATATGATATCAATGACTAATTCCGACACATGACAAAAGCCATCACTCCAAACTGTGGTTATGGCAAGAAATACAAAAGAATGTCTTGAAGTCCTGAAGAGTTTTGCCTCCTACGTATGACAATCTAGGAGAAATTAGACGATTTCATGAAGAAAAAGAAATCTACTAACATCTCTACAACTGCAAACAGTGTGAGAGAGACATAAATGAAGAGAAGTCTTGGTGTGAAATTTCCCCGGCTCCCTCATTCTCACATGGCCCTGCTCTCGTCAGTCTGCAGGATGAAACTAAATGTGCATCAGCAGATGGATGGTTAAAGAAAAGGTGACACAATGAATATATGCCACTTAGAAATACTTGTCAGTTGTGGTACCTTAAGTGGACTGGATATATTAAATTAAGTGAAAGGAGTCAGGTAGAGCACAACAAACAATGCATAGTTTCAATTATGAGGGGAAAAAAATATTAGTCTACTGGCAGTTGGAAGCACCATAATGGTTGCCAGAAATGAGGTAGAGTGAGAAAGGGGATGGGGTAAGGAAATCAAAGTCAAAACATAAAATTGGCATGCTCCAGAGAAATTTTAATGTGCTCCAGTAAATGGGGGAAAATAATTAGTAACCCTTAGATTGATTAAAAAAAAATCCTAAAACACAAATATGCAAATCTTCAACTAAACAAGTAAAATAACTGAAAATAGGAATGCTTAATATTTTAGGAAGAACTTGCAAAATTAACAAAGCTTGAATAAATAGTGTTCAGAAAAGGTGGACTTTATCAATACATTTTTTGGAAAATTGGAAAAATTTAAAGAAATAAAAAATGAAAAGAAATTGGATAATCAAACTAGTAATGGAATTTCCAATATGTAGTGTTGCAAAACATAAACAACAATTAAACTGATCATCTGATCATGAGCCGTGTAAGTAAGTTAAGTGGCCAACTAAGATTACATTTGGTTCTAAAATGATTTGATAAAATGCAGGAGGTATTTATTTACAATATATATTTTAATTGAAATTTGTGTGTTTCATACAATACATCCTAATTATTTTTGATTCCCTCCCCTGACTGCACCTATTTTTTATTGTGAAAAATGCAAATATACTATGATCCTTTCTGGAAAATCAAAGGAAGCAAAGACAAAGTGGCCCTCTGAGGAGTCAGAAAACAGGAGTATGTCCTTGCCGTCTGTTCCTGTAACTCTTTTGGGTTGGAGAGCTACTAGTGGGCATATGCCTGGAATCTGAGAAAGTCTTCCAAATTGGAACTAAGTCATGATATCATGCGGCAGAGTTCAGATATCTTACTAATTGTTCAGAGTGATAAACTAGCCAGCTTGTTCTCTGTCTACTCCTCACAGCCATGAGAAATATTGAGGTGTTCAGAGGAAAATGAAGCAGAAGAAGTTGTTTACATCTATAGAGAAGAATATCCCTTGAATTCTTTTCACCTAGTAGTAAGATGCGCCTGCTTGTGCAATAACGGTACCATTGTTGTTGAGGCAATGAATGTAAATCAATAAGAAATCAATTACATGTGTTGACTATTAATCTAAATAAAAGTAAAATGTTCCCTGTTTTTGAGTCTCACTCCACAGGAAGTTTAACCGACACTGTAAACTTCTAAAAATCTGTGTCATGGAGGTCATGGTCCTGCAGAAGGAATTTCATTCTGTTGTTTAGCTAAATCAACCTAATATCCAATCTCATTCTAAATATGTGTTCGGAGCTTGGACAATTTCTACTCTCATCTTAAATATGGGAGACTGTATTTCCATTTAACTCTGGTGAATACAGAGACTTGAGGCTTCACAAAGTGCTTAGAATAAGTGATTCTTCAGTGCTCAACCATAAACAAGACGTTTATACCATTTTTCTAAGACTTACGGAACATTTCAGAAAGGAGAGAAGAAAAGCTGTTAGAGCCAGAAGACAGGGAGAAAGGCTACAAAATGTCATTGTTGATAAGACAAGATTGCCGTTGTAAATTGACAGCAACTGTGAATGCCTACACTAAGTATGCACACGAATGGGTCCATCCGCAGATAAGAATAGATAGAATTGGTGCTCTGGAGCCCTACTTATCACTGATGAACTGTTTCCTTCTGATACATTCAGGAAGGGGATTAGTTGTATGCTCACCGGCGACTCTAACAGGCTCCAGTGGATAGTCCCAATCCAGTGGTCGCACAGATGGCCTTGGTTAAATTAAATGGATCGAAAATCATGAACTTGGGCAAAAGACAGGTAGGAGAAAGGCAGCTAGGATTCAGAGGGATGAAAGAAAATAACAGAGGGAGAGAGAGAAAGAATAACCTCAATGCATTAAATTATTATATAAGACTGTTCAAGAATTAACTGAATAAATGAAATATGTGAAATATTTTTAAATGTTATTTACTTTGGAGCTCAAAAACAAATTACGGCAAGCCACGCTTTGTATGTCCAGTCTCTAGGCCTACCTTAGCACTGTTGCCGTCTTTTAGAGACGCACCCAGTGGAAACAGACATAAGGACTACCCCAGTACCTCATCGATATTGCTGTTCAACAAATTCAAACCAAATACCTGAACCCCAAGACTCTAAACCCATAGCGACACCATACCTGCACCCATATCAGACCCTAGACTTAAGTCTGACTCATGGACTTGGTATCAAGCATTCCTCTGTAGCTTTCTCATAGCTCCTGGTCCACCTGTTCTCATATTCCAAGCTTAAATGGCTCTTCTGTGAACTCAGTCAACATGTTTATCCTTCAGTCAACCCAAGCCACAGGATATTTGAATACTCTAAAAATTAATACTCACCAGCCTTGCCAGAACGCCATACCAGAATCACAGGATAGTCATCTAGGCCCACATTAAGTATTAACAGAAGTGTAGATTCTTTTCAGTGTGTTGCTTTAGTGGTAGAGAGATCATCTAGATATAAGATTACTAATCAGTGAACATTAACATTCCTATACATCAGTGAATCAAACAGACATATACAGTTCATTCTCTTTGCAGACAGCTTAACACAAAGTATTTCCAGTAGATAAAGATCATTCTCAAGGATAGATCATCTATATCACAGTAAAGAATATTCAACAGAAAAGATAACACATAGCATGTGAGAAGATATTTGCAAAGCATATATCCGGTGAGCTAATTTTTTTGAAATCTATAAGGCTGCCTCACAATTCAATACTCCAAAACAAAGTTCCATAGTTTTTAAATTAACCATATTTCTGAGTATACATCCAAAATGATAGAAATTAGTTTCTAAAATAACTACCTGCACTTCAATATTTATTACAGCTCCATTCAGAAAAGCCATGTAAGGAAACAACCTGGATGACAGTCTGCATGTTTATATTAAAGGAAATATGGAGTAGCCCTAGAATGGAAATTTAGTTTTCTTTGAAAAGGAGTCTCCCATTTGTACCAACAAAGATAATCCTTAAGGACATTATGCCCAATGACGTAAATAAGTCACAGAAGGACAAATCATGCAAAAGTCTTTGCATCAATCATCAAAAACAATGATCTAGAAGTAGAGAACAGAATAGTGTTAACAATTTGATTGAGAAAGAGAGAAACAGTCAAGATCCCCTAAAGATTAAGATCTTTTATAATTACAAAGTTGCTGGATACAAAGTCAACACACAGAACATCTGTTATTTGTCTATACGCTGATATTAATCACCATGAAATGGCATAAGAGAATATTCCAGCATCTGAAGATACTTACAAACTTGATTATCTCTGGCTGTAATTTCATTTAAAAAAGACACAGCTAAGTGGAAAATGTGCTATATGAAAGGATTGTAACATTTAATATTGTTAAAATATTCCAATCAGGAAAAGCAAAATACAAACTCACTGCAAGTCTATCAAAAATTCACAAGAGTCAGGCTTGGTTGTACATACCTTTAATCCAGCACTTGGGAATGAGAATGATGTAGACTGCTATGAGTTCAAGGCTAATCTGGTCTGCATTGTGAATTACAGGTCAGCCAGGGCTACATAGTTAGACCCTGTCTCAAAAGCAATTTATTTTTTTGTATGGATAAACAAATTATAGATAAACAAATCTATAATTTCAAGGACACCTAGTAGACATTCTTTAGGAAGAAGAACAAAGAACTTGGTAGTTTCAAAAACACACCTGCAATGATGATAGCTTTGTAACTGGCATAAACACAGGCTCCCATGTCAATGAAACAGAAGCAAATCCTTGCATAGATCGTTCAATGATGAGTGACAGTACGGCAAAGAAGTTATCACAGGAAAAGTAGTTTTTCTTCAATAATGATTATTGTAAAACACAGATAATCACACAAAAAGAGTGATATTGGACCTTAAAGAATACATAAAAAATAGCTAAAAATACGCTAGAAGCCTAAACATAAGACTTGAAGCTATAGATTCAAATATATTTATGGAAATACGTTACTATATCAGATTTGACAATGGCTTCTAGAATATTTCACCAAAAATGTTACCAACAAAAATCAAATAGGTTAAGTATAACCACATCAGAATTAAAAGATAGTCATCACAGACATGGCAACCAACACCACAATTAGGTGTCTCCTGGCACCTGTTAGCACAGAGACTTTAAGAGAAGAAAAAGAGCAAATATTATCAAATGCTCATGAGGATGTAATAAAAAGAAACTTTGATGCACTGACATTAGGAATGTGAGATGGTCGCGATTGCTGTGGAAACTGTGTGACGTCTCGAAAAAAAGGGCTAAATATTCCTTTACAATTCCGTAACCCTACTATGGAATATACATCCAAAAATTAGCACCACAAGTTTGAAGATAAAGACACATACTGGTGGGTATTGTAGAATTATTGATAATAAATTACCAAAATGTGGAAGCAACGTGGGTGTCCATTTGGTTGTGATAGGTAAATGAATATATGTGCAATTACTGTGTGTACTTTTTCCACTTATATGAATTGTATAAATGACTGAAACTCCTAGATGCAGAAATACAGAGAAGCGAACACCATGGGATAGGACAGGAAATTGGGGCAAATTCCGTTAATAGGTAGAGAATTTCACTATTTGAAGGTCAAACTGTTCTACAGATCTGTTGGATAAAAATAAATATGTAGTTGAAAATGTTGTATGCTTAAAATGAATAGTGAATGTAATGTTGTGAGTTTATCACCATAATAAAACTAGTATTATTCCTAGTATATATGTGGGACTGAGCACACACATGCACACATACATACAGAGTCTATAGATGCACTAAAGAACAAATTATTTCTAAATAAACTAACCCTGGATTTATACTTCAAGGAAAATATACTGTCCAAATCTTACAGAAAAAAGAATGAGTTATTTTTATGAAAAATATTGTGTTAATGCAACTAAGTACTTTGTAAATATTTCCAAGATTCTATAAATATGGGTATACAATTGTAAGCATAAAACACTGTGGTGGTCATGCCTGTTTGTAATGTCAGTATCTCACCAATTTCTTCTTACTGCTTCTTAAACAGAAGCTGGTTGTGGACAGGTAGAAATAGCATTCAGGATTTAGCATCACGAGAGATGTCTGAAATAACCAAGCTTTGAATGTTTTCATGAAAAGAGCAGAGAATCAATGTAAGAAATTTAGGAGATTTGCTTTGATTCAACTAGGGTTTCTGAGAGTGTAAACATAGCATTATTGATGTGTAGCTGCAGACTGAGTCTGCATATAAGGAGACATTGAAGTCTAGTCACACTATGCTGTTACTTCCATTTGAATTAGAAAAGTTAAGTTCAGAAATAAATCATCAAATGTAGAAATAGAGGAGGATGACAAAGGGAGGGCACTTGAATTCTAGTTTTCTGTTACTGAATAAAGTTTAAAAGAGACTCACAAAATTATAAACACAATCATTTTTTTCAGGTTCAAAAATACCATGAATTAAAGATTTAGAAAAGTAACTTTGGGACTGGAGAGATGACCCAACAATTAAGAGCACTGGATGCTCTTGCAGAGGACCTAGGTTTGATTGCCAGCACCCACAGGGAGACTAACAACCATTCATAAATCCAGGTACAGGGGACTGATACCCTGTTCTGGCTTCTGCCGGCACCGAATGACACAGGTGAACTTAAATACATGCAGGCAGTACACCCATACACTTAAGATAAAAATAAATAAAATATTTTATAAAGAGATGATTTCAGTGAGGAAGGCGCCTTTCTTTTCCACATTACTAGAAGATACTGGGCTTTACACCTGGACAAAGTTGCAAGACACACCCCATGCTCTAAAACTATCAGATATGTAAAAGGAGGAATTAGTTAATATAATTTAAACTTGACAGTTTAAATGTCTTAGCCTCATAAATGAGCAACTTCCTTGAACCTTAATTTTGTTATTTCTAAAAATATTTGACAGGCCAATTGTAACTATCCCATAGCTACTTAAATCAGTGCTACTTTTTCCACACATAGTCCTATCACATTATAATTATTATATCATTCTGGAAAAAATGTTATGATTATGACTGTGTATGTCAGGACATATTTAACTCATTTTTGGAAAATGTAAATAAGGCATTTGCTGTATTAAAATAATATATCTTGATTATTTCTACTATAGATGCAGAGAACTGAAGTATAGAAATTTAATATTTTTTTCTTGCATGGAATTCCAGATGAAAAAGGTAAGATTAAAATTAGTGCCTAGAGGCTTCAGAACACGTCTATTTCTGGTTTGGATGGTACTTAACTATAGAACCTAGTTTGTTTCTTCAGTTTAAGTTTTTACTTAACAAGCTTTTCTTAGCATGATTCAAACATTGATGGATAAATTTAATATTATGATACACTTAGGAATATATCTCTTCCTAAATATACAGCAATATGTCATAACATTAAACAGATATTTTATTTTTGAGGAAAAACAGAAGATTATGGCAATATGGAAAACAAACTCTCCCATGTTTGCTGAAGTGATCAAGAAATCTGCTTTAACTTTGGGGATGGAAAACACTACTTGAAAGCTCACACTTGAATTTGCAAGTTAAGACTGTAGGTAGGAGCTTTGTGTAAGAGCAATGTAGTTATGTGAGCACACTATTTTCAAATAATTGAAGCCACATTCACGATGCTTTAAAAATAGACAGGTATCCAGTCACCCTGGGGATTAGAGTACGGCAGAGAGCCCAACCTTCTTTTTTTTTTTTTTCCTGGTGAAAAATTGGAATTGAATTTATTTGTTGCTGGCAGAAGCTTCTCACAGTAACAGGAAGTTGGTAGCATAGAAAACTGAAGATTTGCTTGCAAAATATTTGCTTTTGTTTTTTTCCTGTAAGTTGTTGTTCAGAGTATACGGTCCCTTTGAAAAATATCAACCCAAACCAGTCAACTGAAACCACATGCACTTGAGTTCACACAAACGGCAAGTGGTGTGTCCAAAAGCGTATGAACGGAAATCATTCAGAAAGTTACAGGAGTTTTAGTCATTTTTGTATAGTTTTCAGTTCCCTTAGGACAAAGACGAGTGGCTTTTTCTTCAATTAAATAAATAAAAACAGGACTTTATTTTAATCTTTTTGATCACTATCCACTATTCAAGGAATAATATATCAATCAAATGAGTGGTTGAAGGATGTAGTTCTATGAGTTTAGATAAATTACTTAGCCTTTGTGAACCTTCATCCCACAGGTACAAATGAATGCCCAATGGATATGACTTGACTTTTGGAATAATTATGTTTAAGAGAAAACATTTCAAAATTAGAAGTCGTCAATGAAATGCACGAGAAGGGAGAACACGAGGGGAGAAACGAGAGGAGGATGGAAGCCACGAGGGAAGAAGGAAGGAATGTAGGTACGAATGATTAGATAGAGGGAAGGACAGAAGGAGGGAGGGAGGGAAAGAGGGACATAGGCAAGAATTAACTTAAAAAAGAACTTTGATATGTCATACCATCTAATCATTTAATGATAGCTGTGAAAGATGTTTTCTGGTATGTTTTTAATTGTGAGTTTCATTTAAATATGACTTTCTGGGCTATCTTTTAGGAAAGAAGACAACTTCTGGGCATGGAGAAGACAGAAGTAAACACATAAGGGCTCTACACAAACCAATTTTATAGCAGCCACATATGTAGTCACAGTACAAATGTTTTCTGCAGCAAGAAAATGTGTTTGTACAGCTGTATTAAAATAGCCTCACATGTCCAGCAACATTTACTTTAAAGCAGTCATATCCAATTCAATTCCCCTGTTGACATCAATCTCAAGCCATGGAAGTAGAGCCAAAATCAATTTTTTTTGTGTGTAAAAGATCTCTGTAAATACAGAATTTAAACACATTTCTGTTTAACACGTTATACATCAAGAATCTGTGAGGAAACGAGTGTGTAAGTTAAAATTACACTGAAGTTGGAGGGGAAAATGTTTTCCTTTGCTTAAGAAAGCATAAATTTAGATGAGTCTTGAACCTAAAAAATAAGCCATATATAAGAGTTGTATGAAGTCTACTGAAAAAGAGAGACACCATTCTTTGCATTTGGTTGTTTTTAAATCAAAAGAGGAGAGTCAGCAGCAGGAAACCAGTGAACTGAACTGGACTTCATTCAGCAATGACAGACATCAATCTTCAGTTTTCATTTTATAAAGATTCTTCCATCTGGATTTCCTTGCGTATGTCTTCTATTGTCATCCCAGTGGCCTTTTCAGCTTGCTTTTTGTCCATGGATGTAAGAAATACCCAATACCACTTTGAAGCTTGAATCATTCCCGTAGGTTTTAGTAAATTCTTATAAAATATGGCTCTCTGTGCTTCAAATTACACAGTTCTTTGAATTTTTTCCCCCTACTTTTTTTTATGCATTACCAATGCCAGTTAGAAAAAAATGCAATTTGCAAGAAATAATTTAGCTAAGCCAGAGTGTTTAGGCCAATTTAATGTTCTATTACAGTTTACTAGCTGTTCTGTAGGTATGAATCAGGCCTGCATGCTTCTGCAGCCTCCAGTTCCCAAAACCACAGCAGTATTTGCTCACATTCCAGAAAACATCCACATGTATATATCCATACGACTTTTTCCTCTTTGGAATTTGAGGATCTATGAGACGCTCTAGCAGGTAGATATGTGTCTGTACGTCTGGTCACTTGAGTTTGATGTATAGGATCCACATGGTAGAAGAAGAGCATTGATTCCCACAAGTTCTGCTCTGACTTCCATCCACACTGCTATCTACGCATGGAAACACACAGAGAGACAGATAAACAGACACAGTAAATGTAATAAAAATAATTTGGGAAACAATTCTGCTCAAAAAAGATTCATGTAGTTTTTTTTTGTTGTTGTTGTTGTGTTTTATTTTGTAGTTTTAATATGTCTTTTTTTCTTCACTTTTACTTTATGTGCGTATTGCATGCACGTGTGTGAGTACACCCATGTCATGCCATGCCTGCAGAAGACCAAAAAAGGTGTCAAAACCACTGGAACTTGAGTAGGAACAGTAGTTATTCACCATGTGTGTGCTGGGATTTGAAACGGGTCTTCAGCAAGAAGAGTCAGCACACCTAAATGCTGAGTCCTCTCTCCATCCCCAGGCTCATGTAGATTTAGGGAGACAGCAGGCAGTGCAGGATGGCAGGCAACGATGAACTTATACAGGGCTAGGACTTTAGTGAGGACTGGAAGGCTGGTTTGGTTGCTCACATTTTCTCACTTAAATATCATTATGGGATCATTCCTGGCAATTTCCAGTATCCAAGGTTTTCTTGAATGGGAATTCAGGTGTACAATACACTAATTAATAAGCGCTGGCGCTCTAAAAGCTAAATGTATCTGTATGATAAATGTGTGCTGAGAGCAGCTATAAGACAAACCCCAGCCCATGATGAGAGTAAACGGAAGCTAAAGTGTTTTTTTTTGTTGTTGTTGTTTTTTGTTTTTTGTTTTTTAAGCATTGAAAGTTTTTAATCTGTTTTAAAGATGTTACTTGTCTTGTGGAATAGATAGGGAGATGCAAAAGAAAATATTAAAGCTGTAAAATGCAGAAAAATGCAAATAATAAACATGATACAATAATTAAAACAAAAACAATGGTTACATTTAAATATTTATGAAAAAGGGAATAGATAATCTAGGCTTTCAAGGACTGTTAAAAACAAAAGATATCTAAAAAGAGAGGGTAAATAAACATATGTGTCATGAAATCAGAGGTGATCTATTCAGAGGGAGGAAATGAACCAGAGAGGAAAGACAAGGGGGGAGAGAGGCCAACAGGCATGTAGGATGCATTAGAAGAAAATATAATAACACATTTATATGAAAATACCATAAAGAAACCTCTGTTGTTTTCTGCTCGCTTAAAAACTAATAAAAACATATTCACTTTAAACTTTCAGGAGGAGAATAAAGAACAGAACCATGGTAACACAAGGACAGATTTCTAAACTATCTGTAGCTAGAACTACAGGAGGCAAAAAGTATTTAAAGGAATCAAATGCTTCCTAAATAAATTGAGAAATATTGGCTTAAAGAGCCAAGATGCACAGGAACTCGAAGGCAGGGCTTATTAAAGTAAAGCCACTGCCAGCTGTATCATAGGAAACTGCCACAAATGAAAGATAATAAGAAACACTTGGAATGAAGCATCTCTTTATTTTTGCTTCAGTTTCCTATGCTTTTGGGTGAGGGGATCTTATCCAAAGTTGCCTTGCTCATAACAATGTCCTAAAATCTTTCTCCAAGGCTTTGTTCTAGAAGTTTTATTGTTTAGTTTTTAGTTAGTTTTGAGTTGATTTCACAACTGATAAGATGGTTTGATTTTTTTGCATCCCATCCATTTTCCCAACATAAGTTACTGAAAAGACTATCTTCCACACAATGGTATTCAATAATCTCCTCTGAGTTTGCTGTGGTGCAGGAGACTATTTCTAGAGTCCCTTTTTATGCTGTTGTTGTTCTATATGTCTATTTTTATATTATGCTGTCTTGATTCCTACAGCTACACAACATGTCTAAAATCAGGTACTATGACTATTCCTTTTATGTTCTTTTTACTCAAGATGTCCTTGGGTATCTGGCAGATTTGTGGCTCCATATAAATTCTAGGTTCATGTTGTTCTGTTTCAGTACAAGTTCTGTTGTCATTCTAATGAAGATAGTATTGAGTCTGGAAAATGATTTGGAACATATATATATATATATATAATATATATTAGGGAGTCTAGCTATAGTCTCTGAACATGCGATGGTTTCAACTAATTTATTAATTGTCCCTCCTTTCCATATTTCCAATTTATTTTTAATTTCTATAATTTAATTTTTATTGTATGTACATGAGTGTTTTGCCCTCCTGTATGTGTCACACATGCTTGCGATGCTATCAGAAGCCAGATGAGGAAAATCTGGTGCCCTGAAACTGGAGTTGCGGATTATTAGCCGTCATGTGGATGTTGGAAATGGGAGCTAGGTTCTCTGCCAGACCGGCCAGGGCTCTTAAACAATGAGCCCCTTCCCCAGGCATAAGCTTTACTGCTTTTATTGTGGAGATCTTTAATTTCTTTGGGTATTTTATTTTCTTTAGTTATTACAAGTAGTTTTGCTTTTACTGAGTTCTTTCCTGGGTTTCAACAGATTTGGGGGAGATTTTCGAGTTCTCTCTAAGAGCATACCATCGGCAAACAGTGACAATTCAACTTGTTTTCACAGGCGGATGCCCTTTAAGTCTTCTTGCTCACTCACTGAGCTAAGAATTTCACAACTACTAGAGAACAGGGAAGAAGTGAGTATCCATGTCTTCTTTCAACTCTCCAAGAGTACTTTCAACTCTTCCACATTAAGCAAGACATCTGCATTTGACTAATACTCTATGAACTTTATGGCAGTGGGTGAAGAAGGATTTCCTCACCTGCGCACAGGTCTCATTTAACTTACCACAGTCTTTTTGCTCTACACTCAGTGTGCCACTCCTTGTGGTACATGAGGGGGAGGGGGCGGAAGGGTGGGGATAGGCGTAGGATGGAGAGGAGGGGTTGTGGGGTCAGGGGTGGGGGATGTTTCTTAAATTGGTGCCCTTTGTTTAAACATATAAGTAAATGATGCACTGCTTTGATTGTCCAAACTTCAACAAGTTGAATAGCTAGAAAATACGTATATATGGGTACACATTGCTTTAGAAAAAGAATTGAGTTTTTAATCTTTTTGAGATGAAGAGGTTAATAGAGCAGAGGAAAAAGAGGCAATTACATTTCTTGGTAAATGTAATTATGCAGTAAATTTGGTGCATAACAGAATAAAGAATGATAATAGTTTGTTGTATTACTCTCTTATCTTCCTTTAATTATATTCAAGAAAAAAGGCTGGGTAAGGAAGTACATACCTGTGATCTCAGCACTAGGGAGAGGGGGACAAGAGGATTCCAGTTCAAGACCACCCTGAGTTACATAGTGAAACCCTATTTGAAAAACAATTAAATGGGCAAAAAAAAATGAAAAACAAAAAAACAAAAACAAAACAAAAAAAAAACTACCCATAGTTGAACCAAACACTTTTCTGCTTTATTCATGTAACTGATAAGTTAGTTTGAAACGCATCATTTTCAAGTTCTCCAACAATTTATTTTTAAGACAAACAGCAGAATCTACATAATGTTGGAACAAGGGAAACAGCACTTTGGAAAATCATCTTTTTCTGAGTTACAAATATATCTAGCTCTTCCTCTGAACAGATAACCTTGCTATCCACATTGATCTCGCAGAAAAGATGGGAGTATGCATTGCACCTAGATGCAGGAAAGGAGAAGACCCCCAGAAGTAAATTCATCATCAGGGATGGATGCCTGCATAGATATTGACCGGAAGGAAGACTACTGCCTTTAGATCCCTGCAGCAGGGGCAATGCGAGGCGCCCTGAACAGTTCACACTGTGTCTGTCTATCCTGTGTTTGCACTAAAGTCTGCTACTGTCTCTTGTTTTATAGATATTTGCTTTCTGAAATTACATATATGTGAAATAGCTTTTATGTGACAAGTACGATAAATTTTTAGATTTCAAGCAGTACGTCATAGAAGTTTATGCCATGTAGAAATTTGGGAAATATTAAAATAAAATATTGATTTTTGTTTAGAATGACTATTTTAAAACTCCTTAAGATCTTATAAATTTAATATATGTGCAAAAACAATTTTCACACAGTTGACCTACACTATATATGCTGTCTTTGTCTTTATTCTATTCTTTAAAGACTTTCTTAGTGAACTTTGTCCCTTTGCTTTGTTTTAGTCATTGCCCATAATTTCTAGATATGCAGTGTTATTGACTAGACACAGTCTTTCACTGTGTGAATTAATATAATTGAATCATCATATTCTTAGACACAGGTTTTAAAATGGTTATTGTTAATGCTTATGTGTCTGTAGATTTTGGTACATCCTTAGTCCCCAGTGAATTGCATAGTAAAGAATGTTTATAGTATAATATATCAATATTAAATAATTTTTAAGTTCCTAGAAAATAAGGTGTCCACAATCTTTTTATTCTTAATATAAGATCAATAGAAAACTCCACTATTGATTGACATTTTTGTCTGTCCACAGACTAAAGAATGACTTTCTCGATAACCAATTTTTTTCAGAATTATTTAAAATCTGTAGTCGTAAGTCACTGAGATGATTTATGGAAAGCAGATTACAATACAGAAATATAAACTAGACAACAAATACGTATTCCAAGTATAAGTGTGTCATTGATACATAATTTTTTACTGGAAGATCTTTGGGTATACATGCTGACATTATGGTGACTGACAATAAAACTTTTCCTTCTCCCCCCTTGTTTCAAGGGAAGACTTGACTTTTGGGAGAATTTCCAGTGGTGAAGTGTTACAAATTTACTTTCTACAATATCTGATCTTCTCTAGCCCCTATTTAAAGTCATACTAAAATGTAGTATTTAGGATTCCTTATTGGTTCAAGATTCTGTATAAATCATTCCTCTAGAAGACAATGAATATGCTGTATTAATTGAAAGCAGTGGTTTTTCTCATGCTTAAGTAATCATGATCAATCATTTCTCTAATGCATCACTTTGGTTCATTTATTTGTGTTTTCTGCAGGCTATCTGCTGTACTTTAATATTAAATCATTGTATTTTTATTTTGTCTGGTGAATGTCTGCATTTGCCTAGAGCCCCTGTCCTGCACTATATAATATATGAAAATACTTCATTAATTTTTGTAGACTACGATTTTTAGATAGGATTAAAAAAATCCCTAACTACAAAAGATAAAAATATATATTGTATTTAATCAAATTTACTCAACCTTCCTTTAAAATATGACATTATTATACTAACATTCTTTTAAAACATTAAGAGATGACAAAGTAAAGAATGGAAAAACAAAGAAAAAGTAGTAGAAGGTAAGTTCAAATAGGTACTGTAACTGAAAAGTCAAACAAAGAAAAATTGTATCAATCTCAGTGCCATTTCTATCTAAAATATCTTCCTATATAAACTTCATGGAAGCCACAAGCTCAAACTTACAATCCTAGCGTCAGGAGGCCAAGGCAAGAGGAGAACTGTGAGTTCAAGTTCAGACTGGGCTTCTCTGTTGTATAAGCTTTTCTTAGACAGAAGAAAGTCATTCAGTCAATGAAATAAAATATAATAAGAAAAGGCATGTAGAAGAATATTTCTTAGAAGTTTATTTAGAACAGTCAGGTAAAAGAAATAAAGGCTATCGGAGTATCACAAGATAATGGAGGCCCAGATGAACTTTTTTTTTTCTTTTTTATCACAGGGTTTCCCTGTAGCTCCATCTTGCCTGTAACTCGCTCTCACAATCAGACTGGCCTCAGTCTCACAGAGATCCTCTGTCTCTGCCTCCCAAGTACTAGGACTGAAGACGTTTGCCACTACCAGTGATCATTAACTAGGAGGGTACAGTGCATTATGAACAGGAAGGTATGGTGATGAAGGAAGCTTGTAGTCTTGTGGCTACAAAACTGTAGGCAGTTAGTCACATATCCAGTGTCAAGAAGCAGAAGAGAGACAAATTTTGTTGTTCAGCTGGCTTTTCTATTGACTGCCTAACTCTAGGCCATGAGGTGATGCCATGTTTGGAGTGCATCTTCCCTTTTAATTTAAACATGTCTGGAATACTTTCAGATACAAACTCAGAAGTCTGTCTCTTCAGCAAATCTAAATCTGGTGAACATGAAAATGAAGATTAACCATCAGAGTAGATAAACTACATGTGCTATAATTATTCAACATTAGTAGAAACATACCACTGGTATATGTAAGAATGTTGTCTAAATTCAAAAGTATTTTCCATGGAAGAAGTAATATATTTGAGTATATTATAAATGACTATTTACTTGATGTTCTAGAGAAGCTAAATATATGGCTTTAAGACTTTGAAAATAATTGCCTAAATACGAACATTAATTATTATAATAAAGTTAGAAAGATAATACTTACCTTTGGGGCATAAAACTTTAAAAAGTTTTGGAAAAGAACAAAAAGAAATGCTATTGTAATGGATAAATCATTATTTTTAGTCATTAACTCATGGACTCAACATTTAAATGATATTTGCATTTTACAGAGTTTAAAGATAGAAATAATATCTGTATCATACTACTAACTCAAAAATTTATGATTTTTGTGCAGAAACTAATATAAAATAATATAGTGTCCTCTTAATGTTGATTTATCCAGACAATGCTTAGAATCAGATATTGTCATAAAGTCGTCCTTACTTTTCTGGAATTATATTGGCAGGCAACGCAAATCTAGAATGGACAAATACAGTGACAAAGTTTATATGTAATATATGTATATACATACATATATATGTATGGATAGTTTTAGATGTATATTTTAATGTGTTCTAGTCATAAATGTCAAGATATTTTCATAATCTTCAAAACAAGTTTGTTCTCTTGTATTTGAGTTGGCATTGATCTAAACTTCTGGATAAGTCTGCTCTAAATATTCTGTATCATTGAAACAAGTCAATAAAAGGCAAATGCTACTTACTTTTTAAAAATTCTCCCATTTCCAAGAGCTATCAAAAGAGTTACATTGATCTTGCATAAAGTGTTCTCAATGCCAAGGATAATAGTATTTGTGCATGGAGTGCAGAATCTCAAAGTTCTTGACTTTCAAGCCTTCTTTAGTATTCAGATAAGTTCCATTTAATCTCTATGCCATATTTTTTTCTGTTGTGTACCTACCTCTCTAACTTAGCACAGTTTCTGGGGACCACTGTACATAATTGGGAATAGGGAGATTTATTGAGCATATGCCATGTGGTAGAATCAAATAAATCATGAAGAATACAACCCTGGTCTCTTCTTCTCTCCCTAAGCCTTTGAGTCATTAGTCCTCAAATTACTGACATGTTCTGATATTCTATGCAAAGATGACCTTTTCTTCCTGTCTGCACACACTTTATCAGTCTACATGACAGATCCCATAAATATAGCTCTGTGTATTGGCAAAACCTAGCTTGATGCATAGAGGTGTAGCTTTGTGCATGTGTATTACACCAACTTTCTAAATTTAAACTTATCAAGTGAAATATTTTTCATTCATTGATTGACAGATTAAATGAATAAAAAATTCTCTCCAACTCCTGGTTGTATTTCTCTCACTCCCACTCACTGGAATGAAAGCATTGCACAAGTTCCACTTTCAGTAAAAGTCCAAATTCCATGTTTTGTTTAAAATTTATTTGCTCTTGATTCCTTGTCATTTTATAGAAAGCATCTTTAAACATCCTGTAGAAAAAAAATCATGTTGGACTCCATGATCTTCAGAATTTATGTATTCATAAGTATGAATCTTTAGAAACTCTGTCAAGGCCAGTCATTGGATAAAAGTTTTCAACTTGATTTGGTAATTGCAAGTTCACTCCTGAGAATATGAACCTCCAGCTGTCATATGCATGTGATTAATTGGATCCTGTCCCAGCCATTAAGGAAGCCCCACTATGTTTCTATGTTTTCTGGCAAATGTAGAAGTTAGCTTTACACAACATCTTGGCAAAGATTGTTGGCACACAGTAGAAAAACACATGCAAATTGGCAAGGAAAAATTATCTTGTGTATGAAATCATTTCCAAAAACAGCAGGTGCAGAGCCAAATTCACCTTACCAGGTCCTGTAATATGCACAAACCCATGGACAGAAATTTAAATACTTGTTTTGCAATATTATTTTGAATATATATCTGAAATTCTTGTTTTCATTTTCTGGGAGAGAAAAATGTTTTTATAATTTACATGAAAATATTTCTGCATAAATTACTCATATTTTTAAATATACACACATTTCTACCAATCCATTTACCACATATCTATATATTTATAAGACAATAATCTCAACATTATTTTCACATCTATAAATACTAAAGTATTATTCATTAATACAGTTACAGTACATGTCAAATTGACTGGCCTGTGGTATACTTAGATACTGAATTAGATATTACTCTGAATTTGTCTATCATGATGTTTTGATGAGATAAAAAAAATTTGTTTGGTACAGTCAGTACAGCAGATTGTCCACTCTATTTTGAGTTTTACATATTCAATCTGCTAAAATTTTGTATAGAGCAAAATTGATTGTGTAGTAAGTAAGGAAATTTTTTCCTGCCTAATAATCCTTCAAATTCACCCTGAATCACTGGATTCTTGTGGGTGACATGCATGCTAGTTTCTAATAGTAACCTATAGTGCAACCTCCCTTTATTCTGAGGCACTCATTCATGGACTGGAAGTATCCCATTTTCTTTCTCCAGCATCAGGCTTACTGATTAATATCTTGATATACTCAACTTCCAAAATCACATGAGCCACTTCCCTTAATTGCTAGTTTTTCTAGGTATTCATACTGTGAGTGGTATATCCAAAGCAACAGTAATACATGCTCTGTCTGCATTTGTGATACATATAAAATACACTTTCCCACTTTTCTACATATTCTATAGGAATTGAATTTGAGTCTGACTGGCATTTCCTGATGCGAAAATGTTGAGTATGTATTTGTGGGAATGGGATATTACTGATTTCCTTTTTCATTTTCTACTGGTCTTTTTGAGACAGTCTCCCTATAGCTTAGATGGCCTAGAGTTTGCTATGTAGACATTGCTGGCCTTGATTTCAGACAGATCCACATACTACCTTTGCCTCCAGGATGCTAGGATCAAAGGTATATGCAGCCATGACCAGCTTACAGATGTATTTTGATATAAATCATAATATTCTGGTCTAAGGAACAGAATTTTGATTAGTTTTCAATGTGCTATTTGGCAACCCATATGCTTCACAAATTATGTAAAATTCTATAGCAACATGGATAATCAGCAGTATCTACTACAGTTCATCTTGTATGTATAACATATCACTTAACATTCCCATAGTTATAAATGAATCAAGAATTAAAGAGTAAAGCCACACACACATGAGATAGATGAGAGAGAGAGAGAGAGAGAGAGAGAGAGAGAGAGAGAGAGAGAGTTTTGTGTTGGTTGCCAGTAATCCCAGCACTGAGGAGGCTGAGCTGAGAAAAATCACCAGGATGTTGAAGCTAGCATGGTCTTACACTGTAAGACCTTATCAAAATGATATTAAAAAAACAACAACACAACAACAACAAAAACCAAGAAGGCAAAATGAAATACATTAATGGGATGCTGGAAAGCAATCAACTCTTTAGAGGACATAAAATTTTTAATTGGGTGTGGCCAGAAAATCACCTTATAAAATTTTCTATCTATTTAAGTCTGCTGACTGTGAGGTAACACATGGTGCTCTGCACTTAAGACATTCAGTGCAGATTCTGTGTATATATTATGATTATCCAATAGGCTGAAAAATGGTTCCTGAGTGCTGGGTTCATTGTCCTCTGTTGCATTAGGGAGCTTAATTGATGAGAGTTGAGAGACACATTAATATTTTCTTGTTGCGTATACTGTTCTCATAGTATTCTCTTGTTCCTTTTTGTTCCATAGCCTTACATGTACAGATTCCATTGTAGACGTGTCACTTAGAGTGGTTATTTCAAAGACACTTAATCTATGACTCAGACATTTAATCTGACCAATTGTGGAGCTCTATAATAGTCTCTGTCTATTGCAAAAGAAGCTTCTTTGATGAATGGTGACTAGCATAATTGCCTGTACCATAAGGATCCAGAAAGGGTGTGGAAAGATTGTAAGAACCAGGGGAAGAGGTACAAGATCCATACTGAAATAGAAACTTACAGGCTCCTGGCACATTGCTCATATAAACCTACAGCAATTTTGTCAGGATACACAAGACTCAAACAAATGCAATCAGACAAAATCGTAGCATAGAACTTTGGAAATGGACAACAAGACCCAGTATTAGCAGAAGAACTATTGAGCAGTTGATTACTAGTGTGTGAGAGAGAGCTTATTTTCTTTAAGGGAATGAATCCAGGTAGAATGACTAGACACCAGTAAATGAATTTGCACTGATTGATATCAGGGGGCACTAACTTGACTTGATAGACCTTAATGTAAATGACACAATGCATGAAATCTAGTGAGTTGGGGTAATGCGGAAGGAGGTATAAAGATGACTAAGATGTTGTGCACAAAGCACACAAAACTTCAGTAAAAGAAAATGAAGACCATTACATCTGGAGTTGTGGCACATGTTGCTAATTTCAGCATTTGGGAGATATAAGCGGACAGATCTCTGTGTTATTGAAATCAATCTGTTCTACATAGGGAGTCCAGGTCCGATGGGCCTATAGGGTGACTCTGTCTCTGAAAAAAAGAATTTAGTTTTAGTGGCTATCAAGTCCATGTATGATCACTTAATCCCCAGGAAGAAACCCAAGAAGAAATACTTTGAAATGAAGACTATTGCCATACATTAGCAATATCACGACCCACAAATGAAATAAAATTAGAAGAGCAGCAGGTAGGGTCACAAGACTGAAAAGTTTCATTCTTAAAGTTAATCTATAAAACATTAAATCCAAAATTTAATGAGAAAAAGGAGAGATATGGGAATGATGAAATTTACCCCTAATCTATAAAAATTGTTGGAGCAAATATGAGATCAGAGAGCACATCATCACCAAGAGAAACAGGATTTGATAAAATCTGGAAGATTAATCAAATTAAAAGAAATTCTAAATGATGAAAATCATTAAGTAAAATTAATTTGTTCTTAGTAAGATTTTAGAAAATTAAGGCTGTTTTCACATGTAGATTTCTAAATATCAAAAGAAAATCCAGCTGTGGGTGAAAGCCCAAAGCACAAATCTATTTTTACTCTCCTAAATAATCAAGAAAGTGTGTTCCTATTTAGAGCACAATCGAATTTCACCTCACCATTGAAATACTGAAGAAACAATTCAATTTTAAAATGACTTGAGCATAAATCAACTTGAAGTAGCACTGGTTACAGCAACAGTCATGCCAAGTGACATAAATTAGCATTCTTACACACTTAACACACTTAAGAAGTGATTTACATTTCAAATAAACACAGGAGTAATTAATAATTTGACAGTTGGCTTCAATTTATTAGTTGAATAAAGAAGAAAAAATGTGCAGAAACCTGAGTACGATAATGAAATCAATCCTAGATTTATCATATGTTACCTGTCTGAGTCTCGTGATACAGGTGGGACTGCCCATGCATTATGCTCTTGTAGTCTCTACCTCTCATGATGCCACCATATCTAAATAGATTTGTCATATTAATGTTTACTTTGATCTATATATGAGAACAATTTTTTATCAGGATCCCCCTGTAACTCCAGCTGGCATGGAACACACTCTGTAGATCAGGCAGCCTTTGATCTCACAGAGATCTGCCTGCATGTGTCCCCAAGTGCTGAGAATAATGACTCATGTCACCACACCCAGCATTAGCAATATAGCTTTAAAAAACTGAAGGAAAGCAAGTTCAGACATATTTATGGTGTTTATCGTTATCTGTGAATAGAAAAATAATCTACATAACTTGAAAGCCAGTGTGCTTAAAATACAAAGAAACAAGCTACATGTGGTAACCGAAAGAAGTCACAGACTTAAATGATTGCTATAATAAATGTAACAAGTTAATACCAGGAATGTAAGATGAAGAATTTGCAAGAACAAAAACAAAAATGTTAATTATAAAAATTGTTTATTATAAGTTCATTATTTTGTAATCTGGTTCTTGCATAATCCTTATCACATCATTATATAGTTGAAAATGCACACATTTTGCAATAGAGATGATTAGAAACAACCAGAGCAAGAAATTCTAAGACCAAGATGGAAACAAGATGCAAGTTCTCTCAAAGGTCAAATTCACAGTTACTCTACTTAAATTATTCCAATTAGTTATCATTAAACAGTGTTATGATTGGGACAGGAATTCAGTAGGATAGCATGCAAACAGAGGATAGATACTCTTAATCCAAAACATCAAAATATCATGAGCTGTAAACAACTATTACATAAAATTAACTTAGAAAATTGATACAATATCATTTTAATATTGATAAACAAAGTTATTCACTTAGAAGAAATCCATTAAATCTTATTTTGTTAGACCCTAGTAACATATTATTCTCAGAATCTGTAAAGAAATATTAATAGGATGGTTTTCTTGGACCTTAGTTGAGGTTTTTCATGAAGCACTAGAGAAATAGGCACAATAAATATAGAGCTATTTATAAAAGTATAAAATATTAAATGAAACACACATACACACACACAAACATAAAACTCATGGTTGTTAGGCTGGAGAGATGGTTCAGCAGTTAAGAACGTGGGCTGTCCTCACAGAGAATGTTTTCCATCATTCACATGAGGACTAACAATCTCTATAATTCCAGTTTCAGGGGACTTTCATGCTATCTTCTGACCTCCCTGGGCATTGCATGACATAGGTATATACATATATACACATATATGTATATATATATGTGTGTGTGTGTGTGTGTGTGTGTGTGTGTGTCTTGTCAAGAATTCATACATATAAAAATACTATAGATAAAATTTTTAAACTTCATTTTTATTGTGATATAACAAGATTTTCATGAGTGTTATGGCCTCTCATTTGGTTGACTATTATTTATTTAAATAGCAAGTTTGAGCTCAGCCTGGTCTGCACAGTGAGTTCCAGGCTGTTAGAAATAGGCACAAGACACTGTTTAAAAAACCTGTTTAAAAAGTAAATTTGTTAATTAATTAATTAATCAAAATTGATTGTCCATTTGTTCATGTGTTCCCTCCGGTATGCCTTTTACTCTTGCTAGAGCATTCAAATTACCTGTATCTGTAACTCCAGTGTAAGCTTCTTACCCAACCCTGGCATACCTCTTTCCATATCATTTTGAAAGAATTAATATGAGTTGTCTGAAGGACAGGCATAGGTCTCCACTGCAGCAGTTGTTACTTAAAACACTCTCCATTTTTTCTACAAGACTTTGAAGTAGACTCACATTCCACAGGCTCCACAAGGAATAGTTTTAACCAGGTAAAAGGTATTCTCCCCAAATGGTTTCAGTTTTCTAATTTGCTTAAGCAGAAACCAAAGCAAAAAATATAGGAATAGGTGTTAAGTACATGAGATGCTGGTGAATGACACATAAGGCTGAATCTGATCAAGTTAATGATTTGGCCCCACAGCAAAGATTTTGCTTTAGAGATGCAACTAAGAAAGTTATAAATGATTATATGGATTGTTTACTTGACTAGAATTCATATCAAAATATATCCTACCAGTAAAATGTGGAGTAAGGGATTTAAAGATATTGTGTTAGCCAATATGTGAAGAAGGCACATTTAGGGACAAATTCTTAGGTTAATGCAGCTTAACATATAATTCCATATTATTAATCAAACAATTTATAGACTATTCAGCATGCCTAGTGGCATTTCTATCAGCCATCTTTATGATAGATGATGCAAACTGGCAAACGTGTTCCTGTCCACCATTTTAAATTCCAAACCTACCACGACCTTGAGCAGAACGAGACCCAAAATGTGACTTCATTCTTAACTTCTCCAACTATGAGCTCAACTTTAGACTGGTATGATCAACACTACATGTATTTGCTGAATATGTTCCAGAAAGTGCCCAGTCTATGTGGTTTCCTATGTCACTGGGTGTAGATTTTGAATAAAATCTTGTCTGTCCTTTGTTGAAGATATTGTTCCAGAAATAATTTCCATATTCTCTTCACCTGGAATACATAATAAATCTCACGCTATTTTTTTATGTCATAGCCGTATTTCTTGGTTTTGAGTATATACTCACGAATATTCTAATCTTCTCCATTTATTTTCAATCAGAATGTTTGTGTGTGTGTGTGTGTGTGTGTGTGTGTGTGTGTGTGTGTGTGTATAAAATCTACTCAGCCACATCTGATATGTTCAGAAGACATCTTCAGGCAATGTTTTTGAGGACTGAATTTGTGAGTGGAACCCCAGTTGCTGCAAAAGGTTTGAAACAAGTTTGAGCTAATGTTTTATGAATATTATATCAGAACTTAGACTGGGAACTTGAGCCATTCGTTATAAAATCTAAATTTTAAAGATATAGCAATTATAATCTGAGGAACAGGGGTCAAATTGTCATACTCTATGGACAGAAGCGGCCTGGGTGTGGTTAACCTAATGTTCAGCAGTCAGAATAGTCAGAATGCTCTGACAAACCGAGGGTGTGTTTAATAAATTGCGTTAATGTAAGAAACATTAAGTATCAGTTTTTTTTTTTTTTTCTCAAATACTGTAAAACTTTGGATTAGGACAAGGAATTCAAGCCCCTTTCCTCTATGCTAAATCCTTACTGTGTTCCTAGAACCTTAGAGCCTGGAATGCCCAATCCCTTTCCTGCTTATTCATGTCCTTTTTGCTTCTCATTCTCTTAAAATGAGACAACCAAGGTGAGAGGGTAGCCCACAGGCAATGGGTAAAAGATCCAGTATTCTCGCTTTAGTGACAAGCAAGAACAACAACAACAGCTTATCACACGTCTGTTCAGGTCTGCTTACACAATCTGAATGACTCACCACACTTTTGAAAAGTAAAAGCTCACTTGTCAGGAGGCATTTGTTTGGTCTGCATATTCCTTTTGCTTTACTGGTAAGTTCTTTGCACCTAAGATTTTATTTATAACAATTTAGAGATCCATGCAGGATTCTAATTCCATCTGGGAAGCAAGCAGTTAAAGAACGGCAGCTTTGGGAATATGTATTCCACTGTCTCATTGTAAATGTCCCAAGGTTAGGCAGTTGTGCTTTCTAAATAGGCAATGATCCAAAGACAGAAAAAAAAAAAAGTCTATAGTAATTCAGGGGAAGAGCCCAAGGAAATACCAAGGAAACCAGGCAATTCTGTGCATAGGATGAGTTAAGAGAAGTCATGGACCTTAGTGTTTGGATTTCTAGTTGGTCATTGTCTTGCATGATTTACTTACTAGTTTCTAAAAGAAAATATTTTGGAGTCTCCATGCGCATCTTATGTTTGCTTATTTCCACTGTTCAGGAATGGGTAATTGCAATGTATAGGCTCATTATCTTGCAAAATCCCAATGATCTCTCCCTGATCTGTGGACTAAGGTTATTTCAGTGGGAAAGGTCAGTTAAAGCCCTGCAACAGTTTCTACCTGCAGAAATCATAAAGTGAAGCAAGGCCACACTTTCAGAGAGCTTTCATAGTTAAAGGCTGACATCAAAGACTTGAAATGTGCATGAATAGCAGTGCCTTTCATATGCTTCATTCAACTCTGCTATTTGGGCAGAGGAAATGCAAATCTTGGAGAAATTAGTCATCATTTCATATCTAAGCAATCGACAACTCCACTCACCTGCTGTGCTACATGCCCTTTCATTCCTGGAGTAAATTAATATGAATCATAGTACTTGCCATAAAACTATTGATTGAACAAAGGCCCTTTTCTATATCCATGTCCAAAGGATCCACTAAAACCATTATGTTTTCAATTGTCACAGACAGAAGTTCATCTTCTCTCATTAACTTCTGGGGTATGTCAATTCTCTAGGCCTATATCAGAATTTTTCTTATACCAGTTGTGAGATCAGCCTTTATTTCCACACGATATCATAATTGCCTGTTATATTCATGACAAAAAACTTTAAAGTGACTGAGTCTAGTGAATAAAAAGGAAAAAGCAGTGTTCACACTTGTTTGTCAAAGGGCAAAAATGCATGCAGTTGAAATCCAGATAACTTCAGTAACATTTATATGGGAGCAGTGGTGTTGGAGATTTAAAAGTATCACTTTCAGGTAAAAGATAACTAGTTTTATCACCCATAAAATATAAGAAGTAACTCTTATGGGAATTGGAAGCAATGTGCTCATCATTTGAGTATGTCCACATTCTTATTTATGCAAGCACAAAGCAAAGTGGTTTTCAGAACAAAGACCCTGCTCTTACCATTCCTACAGTCATATGGTCCAGCAAACCCATTGCTTTCAAGCATAAGTGCATAGATAATCCACGTGGAGCTTTGGGAAGGCCCATGGAGTTAAATTATGGCATAGTCTCTAGGATTGTGGAGAAAAGACCTGCATCATCCACAGATAACAATACTCTTTTTATAATATAGCTCTTAATTTCCTGGTAAATTTTAATATAAAATGAACACTTGACCATAGATAAAAAAAATACAGTGAATTCAGTCTGATCTGTTCATCATGAGCAAACTGTTACACGATACATGAAGCCTTAAAGTTGTATGTATACAACTATGACTTATCACATGCAGGGGTTGAACTAAATGACTGAACCCAGGCAGTCCTTGAAGGTACAAAGGATGATTCCTTTGCCTTCCATGATTTGCCTTTATATCTCAAACTGAGATTCTGACAGTAAATAAACACAATATTCCCAATAATGTGATAACTATCATGGATGTTATGTTTTTCCAATAAGTTTAAATTGCCTTTCTTTTTTTAAATAATGTGATCACATAATTAACAGCACAGTGAGTATACTTTACTTTATATATCCTGATTATGTAGCCATAGGGCACGATTATGTAGCCATAGGAGACATGCCTACAGGTTGTTAAAATAACTCGTATAGTGATAGAGATGTTTTGGGGGAGGGAAGATAAACTTATATAGCAATAATCATCCAAAGATTCAAATTATTAAATATAAATTTCATTATGTTTTGACTTCCTCATGTACTAGAATGACTTATCTTTTTAATTACATACCCATAAATCAAAATAATCTTCCTTAGAACATAGAGACAGTATAAATTAAGATTGTTCTTTGTGGTGAATATAAATATTTTCTGAATCTCTTTATCCAGACGAAAACTCTGGTTTCTCAATTGTGTACAGCAGTGTCTTAACAGTAGGTGAGAATACCATGCCCCTAAAGAGGCTGAAGAATCCATTCCACATTTTACACTGTACATCATAAAAGTTTTTATTCATTTTGTTATATATTTACTGTAAAATAGAAGGACTGAATGTGTGAATACTCACATTTTAGGCAAGTCAAGTTGTAATATGAGACTAAATGAATTTTCGCTACCTCAGGAACACACAATCTCTAGGAAATCTTGAGATGTATCTCACTACTTAACCTTCACAACCTTTTCCATTAAATATTGGAAATAGGCCAAGATGGATGAAGTTTCTGTACAATGGCAAATCTAAGATTCTAATTTGATTATTCTAGCTCCATCCTCACTCTGCTGGCCATCTTATATTTACATCTCACCAATCCCCAGTCACTGACTTGACTTGAATTCTATAATACAGTTTTGAAGGTTGAAGTGTGCTATGCAAGTAGTAAACCCTAGCTTTCTGAGGTTGGCCATATTTCCTTAACCTGAAATTAGCAAACTGCCTCCAGTCTAAGGAAGTGGTCAAGACTATTCGGCATTACAATCTGCTTCTGAGTTACAGAGTTTTTAAACGGTTTAAACATGATCAAATCAAGGATTTAATTGTGACATCACAATATGTTTTTAATGTGCATTGATTTTATTCTACCTCTGTAGTGCTCTTTTTTATTAGTAAATTTTAAGGTATGGTACACAACAATGGGTGTTACTAGAGCATTCTCATCTCTATCTGCTATCACACTTTGATGGAACTCTTCCTCCTTCATTACCTGCATAAGTTCCTCTCTTGCTTCCTGCTGGTCCCACCTTCCCCTTGAATAACCCTCCCTTCTGCTTTCAGGTCACAGATTCTCCTACCTTCTTCTCAATATCTCTCCTCCCTTTTAAATTTATGCACACACACACACACACACACACACACATACACAGACACACACAGACACACACACAAATGCATATTTCTTATTTGTATATTACATAAATTATGAGGTATTTGTCCTTTGACTTTGGCTGATTTCTCCGATTGCAATTGTGATAGTTCCCATTGTTTATCAACTTGACAGAATCTAGAATCACCTAGGAGACAAACTTCTAGCCATGTCTGTGAAGGAGTTTCTTTACTGGCATCATTAAGATGTGAAGGCCTCTAAATTGTAGGCAGCACCGTGCCGTGAGCTGCTGTCCCAGACTGCACAGAAAAGGAAAGTGAGCTGAATACAAGCACCCATCTCTCTCTGTCCCTGCCTTCTGATACAAATTGGCCCATCTACTGCTGCTATGACTTCAAACCCCTGCTGCTATGGCTTTCCCAGCATGATGGACAGCGCCCTGAAGCCGTCACATACAGCAAGCCCTTCCTTCCTTAAGTGACTTTTGACAGGTATTGTTCACAGCAATGAGAAAGAAGATAATACAAGAATGATTTACAGTTTTACCCATTTGCTGGCAAATGTCATAGTTTCATTTTATGAGTTTTCTTGGCCTTTTACTCATTGTATATATAACAATGAATTTCATTGTAAGAATTTTTACATGTATATAATGTATTTAAATCACACTCCCACTTGTTGTCCTCCCTCATTGTCTACCATTTCCTACGAAGTCCTTCTTGTTTTCAGTTATTCTACATTTACATATGTGTGTATGTTTGTATGTGTGCAAGTATGCCTGACTCTCTCTCTCTCTCTCTCTCTCTGTCACTCTTTACTTTCTCAATGAGTTCTATTGGGTTTGTTAGTTTAATTGTTTTATTGTCCAGAGGATCATGGGTGAAGGTTTGTTTATAGGAGAATAAGCACTTTCCCAGTGACTATATCACTGATAAAAATGTCCTTCGCTATCCTTTCAAACATCAACTGCATATGGATCCTCAAGCAAGGGTGGGACAGCACAAATCCTTCCTCTCTCCATGATGGTGCTGATGAATCGAAACTTATGACCACCATGTGCAGGTAGTCAGAGTCACTAGGAGTTCAAGAGTTCAACATCTATGCCATGCCCAGAAGACAGTATTCCACACTGCCCTCCAACTTCCTCCAGTCCTTACATTCCATCTGTTCCCATTCTCTGCAATAATAATTGAGTCATGAAGGAGGCAGCACTAGGGCTCATTTATGTCAGGGCGTTCAGAAATCGGTGTTTGACCAATTTAGTCTCTGCTGTCACTGCTGACCACTGAAAAAAGTAGCTTCCCTGACCAAAATTGACATCTGCACTTACCAGTGTGCTGATGTCTCTCATTCCCTTCTTTGCTTCTGAAAGCTTAATTCATTTTTTTTCGGCTGATTGAAATTCTGCTGTGTATATGTAATACATTTTTATCCAGTCATCTGTTTATGGCTATCTATACTGATTCTATTTCCTATTTTAAACAGTTCAGAAATGTGCATGGATGTGCAGGTATTTCTGTAGCATGTTGATTTAGAGTACTTTGATTAAAACCTGAGTAGTAGAGCTGGCTCGTGTGGTTATTTTACGTTTTAATTCTTGAGAAGCCATCATACTTATTCCCATGGTCACTATAACGTTCTACAACCATACCTATCAGAAGTGAATAGGATTGCTCTTTTTCACAGCCTAGCCTGTATTCATTCTTTATGTGTTTGTCTAAAGAAGGTTGATTCTATAATTTGACTGTTGTCAATACAATCACAATAGATTTAGATATTCAGTTATTTCTGTAATAAACTAACCTTGACTCTTTGTGAATATCTTCCCAGACATGATATGATTATATTGTATGAAAACGTCATCTTCAGTTTTTCAGATAGTCTCCTTATTGATTTCCATATGGATAAATTCATTACATTCCTCCTACTAGTAAATAAGAGTTCCTTTCTCTCCATATCCTCAGCAGCATTTGCTATTGCTTCTTTTCCTAATAATAGCCATTCTGATCAGGGGAAGATAATATATCTATAGAGCTTTTATTAACATTTTCCCGATTGCTAAGACTGTGAGCAACTTTTTCATGTATATATTGATCATTTGCATTTCTTCATTTAAATAGGGTCCAGTCACTTAAGGTGACTCTTCATCGATTGGATTATTGGCACCTTTGATATTTAATATTGATAGTTCTTCATGGAGTCTGTGTATTACTGGACAAGTACATGGAAACAGTTTCCCACCATTCTTAAAGTATCTTTTCACTCCACTAACTGTATCTTTGGCTGAGCCAAAACTTTTTAAATTTCTTGCTGCTAAAATTTTAAAAGATTGGAAAAGTGCATATCTGTTTTTATGTTTTCAGTCCCCAAATCAGAAATCAATATTTTACCTATAGGGTACAGTTTATACTCATTGACCACTAATAAAATAAATCATAGACTAATGAAAGTTTTATACATAGGTAGACAAAGATGGTATATCATCCCAGAATAGACAAGGTCATTGATGTTTTAGATCCCATGACACGACACATAGAGAGAAGACAATTCCTTAATTAGAAAGACATATCTGATTCCTTTGTTCAGTTGTACTGTATCAGATGTGTAGAGTGTTGTTCAGCGGAAAATGACAGAGTACCACCAGCACGATCCCCATATGTTGTATGAATAGAAAAGAAATGTTTATGAGACACAGAACTAGAAGAGCAGAACATAGTGACTCAGAAAGAAAAATGAGAACTACTTCTTAATGCCTTCAAACTTACTTTTAAAATTACATTTTACTGTGAAGTAGATATAGCTAGCAGTAAACAGAAAGGAAGAAGCCTCTTACAGAAGAAATGGGCAGCTAATCATTGTTAAAGAGAAATACACATTAGAAGGTAAATAATTTTTGAAAGTCTAAGACACTAAACACTTTTTGGAAAGTATCTTCAAAGTATATATTATTTATAATATTATTTCTTGGAAATTATCTTCAGATGATACATTTTTAGAATAATATTTCTGTGTAGTCTCACAGATGTATGAAAAATGAAAGCTTGAAACACAACCATTTTGTATGTTTAGACTGCCTATATAATGCTAGTGAGTTTTAAATAGCAACAAGCTCAGCTTGCCCACACAGGAAAAAGAATACTATCTTTTATGTTCCTTTAATTAGAGTACCTGTTTTTCCTTTGGTACTTAATATTATAGATAATACTTGAAGTTGGAAAGCTGTAATGAATTTGTGATGACAGTTAAGAGAATGGGATCTTAAAGGAGCTGCTCGAAGCAAGGAAGACAGAATTGGGTGTCTGTAAATAGATTAACATAATTTTATGTGTTCTTCATGGTATTATTACCAACCAGCAATAAAAACCTTGTTAGAGATTCACAGTGTATGAAATTTTTAGAAGATTTTATGATTCTATATAACACAGTCACATTTATGGTTTATTTACTTTTGCAAAGTATTTTCTAAGGACTCTTCATTTATCCATTTTAATTATGGATGAAATATTATTTTGGTCTCACAGAAATGATTAGGAGTTTGTGGGGGCTGACAAAAAAACATCATATTTCTGTATTCTTTCTCAGATAAAAGGTAAGTATTCATAATTTAATGTCCTTCAGATTAGACAGTAGATCATAAAGGCACATAAAATTGCTGGAGAGGTGGTGGAAAAAATCAAAATGGAATTGATATTATGAAAAATAACCACATCTTTTCAAGGGAGACAATCTTATGATGCAATCAGATTTGCAAGGGCTAAGAGGACTTACTCAACACTGCACCTTAACTTATTCATGCTCACATGATTGAATTTAACTGAAACTCATTTATTTTTCTTCCACATTTTACTTCATCTATTCTCTTTGATTAAAACTGCGCTGATATAGTGATCTTCAAATAGAAATACATAATATAGATTAATATATGCTATTCATTGAAATGGACAATACATCTAGCAAAAGAACCGTCAGGTCTTACACTTCTTTTTAATTTTAGCAACCATACTTATCTTTCTGCTAATTCATAGTCTGAGTAAATTTGGTACAGAATTTCTGACTGTCCACAATAAATTTCATGTAAAATAATCACAATGTCAAGTAAGTTAGCATATATATATATATATATATATATATATATAATTTTTATTCAAACTTTCAATATCATTTTTATCAGAAATTGTAGACTTTCAGTTAATAGTTTTTGATCATTTACTTTTCCAATTTCAAAATTATATATAATGTGTGCACTAAGTACTAATTTTGTTTATTGGAAAGTTCATTGATCTGACATATTTGCTTTGGAAATTATGCTACCATCTTCTTTATGAATATTTAGAATCAATTTGCCTAATTACAGAAAAAATCCATCCAAGGAGTAAAATTAGGAAAATGTGAAAGGATTTGTGATCTCATAAATTAGAAAATGGTTTTGTATCATTCACACAATTATAAGACTAAATCCAAATATATTGATTCAAGAAACCAGAGTTGTCTATATATCTTGTATTTTATAACCACAAATTGACCATTTTATATATTCTAATATAAGAAATAAAATATTTATATGAATATTATTAAGCCTGAAAACTCTAAGACTAGATATAAGAAAGCAATATAGTCAAACCAGACATCTATAAAATCTTATTTTATTCAATCATTTGTGATTTGAAAAGTTCTATAATCTAAGTTCAGTTATCCATATTTGGGTCCTTATTATATGTGAATTTGAGGCCCTTGCAATGGTATATTCAATACCATTGTAGTTTGTTAATATGCAATATAATCCTTAAAACCAGTGAAAGAAGCCCTATGAACTTCACGAACTCATGGAGATTAAATAAAACACTCATGGAGATTAAATAAAACACTCATGGAATAATGAATGGATCAAAACAGAAGTTAAGAAAGAAATAAAAGTATTCCTAGAACTAAATGAAAAGGACAACACAATAATACAAAACTTCTGGGAAAATTTTAAAACTGTCTAAAGAGGGAAGTTTATCATTCTAATTAAAAAATTAGGAAGAACACAAGTAAATGGTTTAAATTTATAGATCAAGAATCTTGAAAGGCAACAACAAATTAAACCCAAACTCAACAGACAAGAAATAACAAGAATCAGATCAGAAATTAATGAAACAGAAACAAAGAAAACAATAAAATAATAAATGAGTCCAAGAGCTGATTCTTTGAAAAGATAGACAGGATAGACAGACTCTTAGATCAGTTACATAGAAGAAAGAAAGAGCCAATCCAAATCAATAAAATCAGAGATGAAAAGGGAAACATCACAATAGACAACAAACAGATCAATAACAGTATAAAGAAATACATTAAGAACTATATGCTCTTAAGCTTGAAAACCTTACATAAAAGGATGTATATAAAAATATGGGAAAAAACAAGGCTAAACCAAAAAGTAATCAACAGGTTAAACAGACCCAAAACATATAAGGAAATTGAAACTGTAGTAAAATAACTTCCCACTTAAAATTAAAAAAAAAAAAAAAAAAGTCCAGGCCTTAATGGATTCACAGCAGAATTTGAGCATGAAATCTCTATCCAGTGCTACATATATTATTCATAAAACTAGAAACAGAGGAAGAACTCCTAAATGTCTTCTCCTAAAGTGATGACAATTTCATTCTAATACCCAAACCAGGTAAAGATACAACCAAAAAAGAAAGCTATAGATCCATATACTTAATGAACTTAGATGTAAAAATTCTCAACAAAATACTTGCATTCCACATACAGACACAGAACAAGAACATCATCAACAATGACTAAATAGGCATTATTTCAGAAATACATGGATGGTTCAATATACGTAAGATAGCATATGTCTTAAAGCAAATAAATGAACTCAAAGGAAAAAAAAATCCTGGTCATCTCAATGGATGCAGAAATGTCCTTTGATAAAATTCAACAAACATTTTTGTTGAAAGTCCTAGAGGGAATTGGACTATAGGGAACATACCTCAACATATTAAAACTATCTATAAAAATATCCATAGCCAACGTTGTTCTAAGTGGAGAAAATGTGTAAGCATTCTCCTTAAAATCAGGAACAAGAGAAGGCTGTCTACTATCCCCATGCCTTTTTAATACAGTGCTTGAAACTCTTGCTAGAGCAGTAATAGAATGGAAGGAAGTTAAAAGAGTACTCATTGGAAAATAAGAGATCAGATTATCCCTTTTTGCAAATGATATGATATTTTACCTAAGAGTTGCCAAAATCCCATCAAAAAAAAAAAACTTCTAGAAATGATAAACACTTTCAGGGAAGTGGCAGTTTACATAATTAAACTATACAAAATCAGCGTTTCTATACTCCAATAACAATCCTTTAGAAAAAGAGTGTAAGGAAACCCTCCCATTAACAATAGCCTCAAAAAAAAATCTCAGAATAAACCTGAACAAAGACATTCATTAAAGATCTCTACAATGAAAATTTTATAACTTTGAAGGAAGAGATTGATATGGGCATCAGTAGATGGAAGTACCTCTCATGCTCATGGATTAGAATAATTAATACTGTGAAAATTACCACCTTACCAAAAGCAAGATGTAGATTAAATGCAATCTGATTAAGAATCCCCTTTACATTCTTCACAGAATCAGAAAAAAATTCAAAATTCATACTGAAGTAAAAAAGACCTCAGATACTTAAATCATGCACCAAGGCAAAGAACAATGCAGTGATGATTACAATAACCATATTTTCAATGAGATCATATAGCTCTAGTCATAAAAATAACATGTTACTAGCACAAAGACTGACCTGTAGACCAATGGAATATAACTGAAGACTCAAACATGAGTACATGGAATTTTAGCCACCTGATATTTGACAAAGGGGCCAAGAATACTTAGAGGAAGAAAGATAGCATCATCAGCAAATGGTCCTAGCAAAACTGGATCTATTCCTTTAGAAAAGTAAAACTAGACCCTGATCTTTTACCTTGCACAAAATCAGATCCAAATTGATCAGAAACCTCTATATACAACATGAAATTCTGAAACCGTTAGAAGAAAACATTAGCAGTAACCTACAAGATATAAGTGTAGGCAATGACTTTCAGCCAGTCTCCATATTTTGGATTTTGTTTGCTATAGCATATATGAGAGTTTTGTACATTGACCTTGTGGCCGGCAGTCTTATTGAACTTATTTATTATACCTAATAGTCTTGCAATAGATGATTTAGGATTTTCTATGCACAAGATCATAACTGATGCAGAAATACATGGCTTTCTTTTTGTCTACACAATATAAATGCCTACTTTTCTGTTTTTAAATTCTCAGGCTTGAAATTCTAGTGGAACTTTAAATAGGATTGATGTGAATGGAATTATATGTTAGATACCAATTTAGAAATAAATGATCTGCTCCTGTAGTTCTTTAAAAATACATTGTATTCACACATATATGCCTTAGCAGGCTTGTTGAGGTCAGGGGACAATTTTCAAGAGTTTCTTGGTTATTTCTTTTCTCCATGTGGATTCCTGGGATCCAACTCAGGTTGTTAGACTTGAAGACAAGAGTATTTATTTACTAGGTCAATGGCGAGTCCATTTAACTTTTAAAGCATAATATTAACTTTGGATTTTCATAGACACTATACGTATTTGCAAAAATATTTCACATTTTTAGAGTTTTTGTAATGAAGTTTCATAAGATTGTACACAGTGTTTTATATTTATCTGTAGTGACTATTAACATTTATTATTCTCTTCATGCAGATATTATAACAACTTATTGTAAATATTACACTAAGTATATATTGTTGGAAGTTCATGTTATTCAACATTTTATGTTAGAGAGATATTTAAGTCATATTTTATTAGATTATGCTTATTATATTATATTACCTCTATTAAAAGATCTACAGTAAGCACATTTGCTACCCTTACAGAAGAGAATATTATATATTATTTAGAAGAATGTAATAATTAAAACTTTGAAATATTCAAAATATTAACTACTGTTTATGCAATCATAGTCAATTTTGTCAAAAATACTGAATATCCCAATTACATCTTTTCAAATAACAATGCTGTTGCACTCTAACTATTACAGTAAAATGAATAATGATTAGGTAGTTTTTCTTATTTCAGAGCAGAGTATATCTTTGTTGAAATAAGTGATTTCTTTCTGTTTATTTTGTGTCTCAAGAATTCTAAATGCAGAAATATGTTTTGGTAGATATTTTAAATATAACATGAATACACAAATAATGCATATAATTACCCTTGTTTTATTATGTTTTTTGATTTGAAATTGTCTTAGTCATTAGTAATACTTTTTCTGCAGGACCCTTAAATACCTTCTATTTCCACAAAGATTTCTACTGCCACGTTAATTTATTTAAAGTTTGTATAATTTAAATGTAATTATGTTTGTTAAATTTGAATATCTTAAAGTTCTGTTTAAATTAATAGTGAATTTGCATTTGAGACATTAAGGATTTTTGGACAAAATCTCATAAGATACATATAAGGCAAAGATCTGATGTTGGAGAGTTGGTATGTGTGTCTTATAATCTGCACAGACCAGTGTTCTAAATTTTCAGGAGCAGAACATGGAAGAGTTAGACTTAATCTTGGACTTAAATCCCTGTCAACCCCCAAGTAGATTGAGGTAGAACATTGGACATATGGGATAGCCGATGCTCCCCTGGGTGACTTTTTCTTCATCATAAGCATTTAGCGGTGTTTGGAGTCTTGGATATTATCAGACATTCCTCATATTTCTGACGTATTGCTGCCTTATATTTATGCATGTCTAGTACAGTAGAAATAACTTTTTTTTCTTGACTTCTTGACTGTAGTTTCTTTTTTGTTAACTCTGCAATGGGAGCACAAGTTGAAATTTCATAATGTTTTCAACATGTAGTACATAGTGGATTTACTTTTTAAGCACATTATGAATAATTATTTCTCTTAAATCTTACTTTGATGTACTGCAATAGAATGTTCAGAAGCCTGCTGTGAGAGGGAGGCTATACAAGTAACACTGAAGAAAAAGTGGAAGGAAGGAATTCAAGAGAGGTGGAACCAAATGGGATTGGTATTATTAAGGGAGAAATGGGGAAAATGGGGAGACATTTTAAACGGTGGAAGTCATGGAGGCGGCATTAGAAAGGGAAAGACAGAAGAGAAATAAATAATGCTTAGCTCGTGTAAAAAAAGGGGGAATCATATAGTCCAACAACCACATTACACATACAATTACTCTACATGAGTCCATGTGTATGGACGAAGACTACATAACAAGAAAGATTGCCAGACACAAAAAACTTTCAAATTGTTGGCTAGGGTAGTCCAAGAGACTCCCAAAATTACACAGGCTATTGCCACGACTCTTAATTGCCTCCTACAACTTGAAGGTAAGGCCATATTGCTAAAGATAGGAATACTTCAGACACGGGATTTGGAGAAATAGATCTTGAACTAACCTGGAAGTCACTTGCCTGAAGGCCAGCTCTCATCGCTTTGGAAAGCACTACTCAAGCTGCTAAAGACGATCTCCAATGGATGGTCCAACATCAGCTTCAAGACCAAATAATAGTATCAATGGCTGACACAGCACATGGCATTGGTGCACCACTTTAATCTTGGGGACGATCATCAGCTACTGAATTAGACTAAAAGCCCACTCAATGGGAGTAAACTTAAAAATAGTCAAATATACATGACTGGAGAGGTCAGACATCTTAGAGGAAACCCGAAAGCTATCAGTCACATCCCTAGATTACTGTAATTACTTACCATGAGCAAAATATGTATCCTTATATTTCCAGGCAAATATCCCAGTCATCCCTCATCAAATGAACTTCTTTTACACCAGCCAGAGACTATTACAAACTGCTATAACTGGTCATACACAGACATTGTCTGTGAATTGCCCAAGCCTAAGTGGCACATCTACAACGCAACCTCTGCACCCAAGGCTCCCATTTCATAGAACAAGGGGGAAAGAGGACACTAAGTGAAAATTTTAATTGTCATTAATGAAACTCCCACATGCAACAGAGGGCCAGGAACATAAGAGGTCACACATAACCAAAGCATAGAGATTAAGAGTCTGCAGAATGCCGGTCCTTGAACAGGATTCCTATAATAAAATTAATTCACCCAGAGCTCAGGGATCATTGCACAAGAAGGGAAGGAAAATAATGTAAGAATAAGGCAAGAGGTGCATTACCATATGGAAATAGGGTCCTACAAACTCCTGGAACCCTGCTCATATGAACCTATAGTAATGGAGAAAGCATGCAGAAGACCCACACAAACTCAAGCAGATAAAAATCCAACATAGACCTGGGATGATGGACAGCAGATTCCAATATTAGATGAAAAAATATTGGCAACTGATTACTGTTGGATGAGGAAGAGGGACCTTAGATAGACTGACTAGACCTCAGATGGACTTACATTGAGAAACATCTTGGGACACTAATTTGACACAGTAGGCCTTAACACAAATGACATAAATCTATGAATTCCAGTGGGGGAGAGAACGGGAGTGTTCCAATGTTGAAGAGCATATAAAGATGATTAAGATTGATTTATACATTCTGTATGAATACACAAAGATTCAATAATTTAAAAAATAATTATTTAAATTTGCACAAAATTTCTTAGTTTTACTAGAGATACTGTAGAAACAACTTTCATTAAAATCTAGTGTTATAATTTTCATCTTCATGGTAGCAAATAAACAGAGAATAGGATATTGAGTTTTATTCTTTATTAAGCAATTATTATTTCCTTATGATTAAAGAAATCATGCTTAAACAAAATATGCTTTACAATTTAACATGGTAGAAAACATTTGTCTTTGAAAACAAAATGCTTTATTGAACTTATTTAAAAAGTGACATTTTACCTGGGATTTAAAAAATTGCTCTGTTCCTAGTAAAAGTTGCATGGAATAGTATATTGCCTTTATTTTATTTCATTAAAAATTTTATTACAAAATGTATGAAATTGAAAATAAATTATTGAACATATTGAGAAAACATTGCAAATATAAATATAAATTGAACCATGAATTTCATAAAAGTAACTGTACAGAGGACAGCTGTTGTTCTTTGTATCCAGATGTGAGGCCTCATGAGCATCACAGCTTCATTTGTTAAATAGTCTTGACTGTAATCAAATCTATAGGCTTGTGTATAAAATATGGTGGATAAAAAGAAAAGTGCATATAGGAACAAGTTAAATTGCAACAGGTTGTGCACATGTTGTGATTGTAGGCTGTGTGTGTGCATGTGTGTGTGTGTGTGTGTGTGTATGTAAGATTAATACAAAGTGGGACATTTTGTGTTGTTTGTTTCTTCATTAAGACACTGTCATTTTAAAAAGAGCAATGTTGAAGATTAAAAATTAAGGAATTATAGCAATTAATTCAATTTCACAATTTGAATCACAAGTAGAACACGTTAGTTACTATATAAATAATTTCATTTTAATTATGTAGGCAAATACCTTCATATTTCATAGATGGATACTATGTCTTCCTGAAATTTGTTTTAACTTTTTCATAAAATAAATATAAAGTTAACAGATTTTAAAACTATATTGATACTTAAAGAGCTAGTCCTGTTTTTATGTGTGATTAAAATCTTAATACCACATGTTGTGACTGTGGGGTGTGTGTGTTTGTTGCACCACAAAGGAGTCTGACTTCTCCATCTGCAACCAGAAAAGCACAGGGCACCTTAAAAGACAGACAACAATGCATTGTTTATAAAATATAAAAAATAAAGTAGTATAAATGTGGGCTGGATAGAAGGCTCAGTGGTCAAGAGCACTGATTGCTCTTGCAGAGGTTTGATTCCCAGCACCATATAGCAGCTCACAACTATCCATAACTCCAGTTCCAAGGGATCCAATGTCCTCTTCTGACCTCCACGAGTATTGGATGATAAGGGTGCTTGTACATGCATGCAGGTGATACCCTCACACATATTAAATATAATAAATAAAATATTGAAACAATAAGTATAAATGCCTTTTGAGTAATGTACCAGTGGCATACTTCTTTTTTAAAAATAGTATGCCATACTGTAGGCAACAGATAAAGGATATGAACAAGCATATCACAAAACATAACTTGGAATCTCTAATAAATGTTTTGCAAAAATGTTTATATCACCACTAAACTGAAAACCATTGCTTTAGACAAAAATCAATGTTCATACTTTAACTAGAAGAAAATAATAAGAAAAATTTCCTTTTCAGTGAAAGATGGAAATAATATAAAACATACATTGATACTAGTCATGTTTTAACAATAGTCATGTTAGAGAGAAGTAAGATGGTATTTTGAAGACTTGATATTCAAATACAGTCTCAGTTCCATTATTCCATTAGTAAGCATTTACAACGGAATATTTGATAAAATTATTTCTAAGGAATTATGTAACACTGGAGGATTGTGGTTAATCACAAAAATTAATCTTTGTAAGTGAATATTAGTATGGTATTTAACACTTGTAAAAGTAAAACAAGTGAATGAACTATTTTCTATTGTATATATTAACTGCAGATACAGTACAAGTAAGATTCTGATAGCAAAAGAGCAATTACATATACGCCAGTGTTTTTGATGCAATGACTATGTATTTCTAGAGGCCTATAGCTACATCAGTGTATATAAGGAGCAAATCACTATTGCTCCCCTCTGCAAATTAGGGACTTAAAGTATTGAAAAAAATGTACTTTACACCTCTGTAATTATATGAGTTTTAATTACGAAAATGTATATTTTTTTTATAATTTATCTTTGTATGGGTGTTTTTCCTGCATGTCTGTGAGTGCACCCATATTGTGCAAAGCCTACAAAGGCCAGAAGAGGGTGTCAAATATCCTAGAATTGGAATTATGGACAGGTGCTAGCCACCATGTGGGTGCCAGGAATTGAATCCCGTTAGTCTGGAAAAACAGCGTGTGTTCTTAACCACCGAACCATCTCTCCTGCCCAGAAAATTACAAATAACCGTTTGAATGAATGGAAAAACAAAGGGGGAAAGACATGCACAGGCCCAGAGAAACATGCACAACATTATGTAATTTGAATAAACCTGAAACATGTCACCAGGATAAAACAGTTAATATTAACAATTTGTTTTATTAGTTACACTCACAGGGAAACTCTGTCAATTCTTTATTGCAATCTTATGGCTTCATTTTAAAGTATTTCTTGGAATAACTATCTAATAAAACTAGGTTGCACAAATTTGAATGTTTTGTGTTTGGATACCTGTATTTCATTTACTTTAGAATATTTCTATGTACTTTTAATAGTCATATCTAGCTGTGATATTAGAAAGTGCTCACTTTATTTTTGTATAAATGTATGTTACACATTTCAACAATTCATTACAAATATGAAAAATATAGCTAATTATAAAGAAATGCACTGACCAGTAATCATATAATAGAAGGCCACAGAAGTGTATATCCTGGGATGTTACAAAGGAACGAAGATGCTGCAAAGAACACTTGTTCAATGAAGAATTACTATTTTCCTATACCTACTGGTATAAATTTCTAGGTTCCTTTTTGGTCATGATTGTGATGCAATTTATTAAAAGTTCATACTGGACTATGTATTAGGATAGGTTTCATATCATGAGATCATGCTGGACTCCATTTTAAAATCACTATTATATTCATAACTTATAATTTTGTGGTAGTTATTATTTCAGGATGTTGAAATAAGATGACTTTTTTCCTTGAATTACTTAGAGCTCCTCATGGCTGAGCAAGTATGGATTCTAATGAATTCCATCTGCCATATTCTTTGCTTCAACTGATGTTCATACACAGAGTATAAATATGGACTGCATAGCAAAATGTTGCCAGAGGGCCTCGCAGATTTCCAGTGCTATACAGTCCACATAGGACTGTGACATTTCTGTTAATAGGTGAATGAATCATGTATTCATTAATGGACCAATTAACATTTCAATAAGGTATCTGAATGTTCATATACATTTGCCATAGTTTTGAATACTTCATAATTGAAAATATATGTGCAATGTGCATTACTAAAGAACAACCAATAAAGGATTGGATAGAGTTTCTAAATAATAGAATTAGACACAGGAAACTATCAATAAGGCTCTGCTGAGGGTCAAGTATGGAAGTTACAAATCCAAGGGTCTCCATGAGAATGTTTTGCGCTATGAGCAAAGAATATAAAAATGGAATGCTGGAGAACAGAAAGGGAGTACGTGGGGAGACTGAGCAGTTTACAGAACTGTAACACATTCTGGGTTCTGGCCATCATTGTGTTTCAGCTGTAAGTTCTCCTGAGGCAACATGTGTCCTCATGACCAAGAATGCTTTTGAACTTCTGATAGCTCAAATTACATTTAGTTAGTGGTATGTGTGTACCATTGATTTCAGTTTCAAATATGATGAATTGCAAAATCAATAATTTTAAGGAAAATTTTCCCTAAATGTTCCTAAAATGCCACACAGAGGACACAGAGGAGTTAACATGTGCATAACCTTCTCTACACAGGAGTCAAATATCCTCTTCATTTAAGATCCCAACTGAAACTTACTAAAGTACAGAATAATCCATTTGTAAATCTTCAGCCTCTCTGATAATTCATTTTTATTAGGGTTATTATAATCAAGCTTAAATGGGAATATTTCTTTTTAGAGGCTTAGTGTGTTTTCTTTGGGGCTTGTGTTACACACTTTGATTCTGAATGAATTAATAGCAGTGTTACTAAGTTCCATGAATGTAGACAGGTGATGTTAACCAGGGGCTATCTGTGAGAGTCTCCAAGCAAGTACACAAAATAAATCATACAAAGGTAAAAACTCTCTGTTTCTATGGTTATTTTCTTTTTTGAGAGAAGGCAAAACTCAAGGTCTGAATGTCACCCTGAGCGGTGACTGAATATTTAATAGGCATTTCTTTTTCAAATATAAACTTCTCTGTAGCTGTCATTTTAAAAATAGTATTTGGTTTTCAACACGATACATAAACATACAAAGTTACAGGATATTGTATTAGGAATGATATTTGGATATAATCTAAACTATCTCCTAATTCCATGGATTAATAAAGAGAAAACTACTTTACCAAGGTCTCAGAGAAAATTACTAATAAAGTTAGGATATAAATCTAGTTCTGGGAGACTGGAGGAAAGGCTTAATGGTTAAGAACACTGGCTGCTTTGTCAGAGGACCCACGGTCAGTTCCCAGTACCCACATGGTAGCTAAGAATCACTGATAATTCCAAATTCAGGTGATCTGACTCCCTCTTAAGATTTCTGTAGGTATTAAAGAACACAGGTACACTTATATTCATGGAAACAAAATGTTCATGCACATAAATATAAAAAAAATAAATCAAGTATGTTGAATCCAGTTCTGGTAATGTAATGGTTTACTTTTTAATTAATATTTTAATGAAATTTATTTTTATCTTATATGTATATATGTTTTGACTGCATTTATGTAAGTGCACAATGTGTGTGCAATACCCCCAGAGGCCAGGGAAGAGTGACTGTCAAATCCTCTGGAACTGGAGTTATGGACAGTTTTAAATCACCATGTGGGTGCTGGGAAATAAATTTGTGTTCTCTGTCAGACAAATTAGTGCTCTTACCTGCTGAGCCATCTCTCTATCTTCCAGCTTCTTTTAAATCTTATATAATTTTTTTAATTGGAACAAATCTATTATATGAATCACGTTTTTAAAATTTTATTTAATGATTTCCTAATTCTTCATTTTGACCTCTGTGAGATGGTCCCTGTGTTAGCTTCTGAGGTTACTATAGTAGATAAATATGGTCACTCTTCTCAAGGCCACAGGAGTGAATACAGAGACTAGAGCCACAAAAGAAAGGTTACTACGCAAGGCCATATCAATCTGTAAAAACCATGAGTTAACAATAATATGATGGATAAACAAATAATGTGCCTGGAAGCTTGAGAAGGCAATTTCATAGAAGGAACACTTGGCTAAGCTTTGTGGTGTGTTTTCTGATGTTCCCAGTAGAGAAGAAATAGAATACATCTTATGACTTTACACCAGTATGTAAGCATCTCTAGTGAACCTGGAATTGTCTGCAGAATTTTGCTCACATTATCTGTTTACACACATATGTGTATGTATGCATGTATGTATGTGTTTGTGTGTGTATGTACATGCATGTCTAGATCTCTGTATTTAATTGAAGGACATCATTAAGAAAATGGTTTTTATTTTCTATTTTATTTGATTTGATCTTTTTGAGATAAGGTCTCCCTGTAGCTCCAGTTGGCCTGGAACTTGCTATATAGACATGGCTGGCCTTGAACTCACAGAAATCTGTCTGCCTCTGCCCCCAGAATCCTAGGACTAAAGGTGTGAACCACCATGCCCAGTTTCCTGTATAGTTTTAAAAATAAAATTGTGGATAAAAGTTGATCAAAATCTAATTTTTAAACACTTGCACAATTAATAAACGGAAGAGCCATATTCACATCTTTGGTTGATTTCTTTCAATCTCACTCTTGGAAATCGTGTACATAGCAATCTATACCACTGTGCAAAATGTAATCATATAATTCAAAGAAACATAATAAAAGCAAAGTGGATAGAAGAGATACTTTTTTAAATCTATCCTTTGACAGAAAACTTTAACATCAAAATAATTTTAAAAATTGTATTGCTTTAATATTTTTCTCAAAATTCATTTCTTTTCAAATTCATATTACCTGTGACAAGAAAAATCATACAAAACCTATGAAAATTTTAAGGAAAAAATGTTGATGGGGATAAATTATGTTCCAGCATTCTCCTGACACAGATGTTACTGTGCATTCAAATGAGTGATAGCAGTCTGAACTGTTTGTGTGTGTCATGTGTTATATCTCAAGCTTGTTATAATATTTAGCATAGGTGGTTTGACAAGTTTGTATGAACTTTTATCCATTGAAGTGTACATTGCTCTCAGGGATTATCGATAATTATAAAATATTAATATGTTCATCTGTTTTTTCAGATTACTGTGACATCAAATTATTTTAGCCTAACATTTCGAATGTTGACAGAATAAAATCCAGGAAATCTGAGTGTCATCTGTCCTCTAATACAAAAGATCCTCAGTACCACTCTCAGATTCTATTTTCTGTAGTGTTTATTTTCCACACCTGTTCCATAATTTTTGTCTGAACAATTAAACAGATGAGTTTTATGTTGGCTGTTCTTAACTGAAATAAATTGCTTCAAGACCATAAAGATGGCTCAGTTGGTAAAGTGCTTGTCATTTAAGCACAAAGACATGAGTTCAAATTCCAGGACTCATGTAACTTAACCATAGAAGTAAAGACAGGTAGATCCCTGGTAGTGTTAATGATAATGTCTAGCTTAACTGGTGAGTGTATGAGTGTAAGTCCTGTGGAAACCTCATCAATAAAAAAAACAAAAAACAAAAAAAAAAAACGAAAAAAAAACCATATCTAAGATTCACAAAACAAAGTAGAACAGTGTGTAGAGAGAAGACGAATGCATCACACAAGACTCATCAGCAAACCTTCCTCATGCAACAGAAGGAAGTGAACTCAAAATGCTACAAATGGCTAAAGAGAGAGAATAAGAGACTGCAGAGTGTGGATTCCTGCACAGGACTCCTATGTTAAATTTCCTCCACCCAGAATTCAGGGACCGTTGAAGAAAATGGCGCAGAAAGATGGTAAGAGCCAGGGGAGGAGGTTTATGATCATAATGAAACAGTCTTATTGGCTCCTGGGACCTTGCTTATATGAACTTACAGCCATGGTGTGAGCTTGCATAATATGCATGCAAACTCAAAAAATGCAATCCACAACTGGGGGAATGGGCAGCAGGCCCTGACCATAGATGAAGAACTAATGTCGGCTGATGACCGCTGGGCAAGGAAGAGCTTTTCTTAACTGCAGGGATTCTAGATAGAATGACTAGACTCTGGTGGATGAACATGCCCAAGTGACATCTGGGTACACTAATTTGACTCAATAAGTCATAACATAAATGACAATGCAGGAGATTTGGCCGGGGGCTATAGAGCGATGCAGATGGAGGAGCAGGTACAAAGATGATTTTTGTTTCTATGAAATACACAAAAGTTCAATAAAAACATAAATTGAATAATGCTTGATGGCACTTGAGGAAAACACCTGCACCACAACCTATATACTCATTAACACTTCACATTCTCTCCCTCCCCCTTCTCTCTCTCTCTCTCTCTCTCTCTCTCTCTGTCTCTCTCTCTCTCTCCCTCTCTGTATAAATATATTCTGATTATAGCAACCTGTAGGCTCATTTTTTCCTCTTCCAAAGCACTTAACAAATAAGCTCTTAATCGGAAATGCATAGCTTTGCACGGATACATACAATACTACTAAATCTACCTGAATTTACCACTTCAAAAAAGTTACAGGAACAGCATAACTGGCTTAATATTTCAGAAGTAGGGTGTTACCACTTGCCTGAGGAAGCATACGCTCACACGACTTTAAAGTGCTGAAATCTTTCAGAGCTAGAAAAAAAGAAGGAATAGCCAACTTGAAACATCCAAATTGGGCAGAGGGAGGGCACAGGGTATAGAAAATAGGTTCCGGTTCTTTAGCATCAACTCTGAGGTGTGGCACTGTGAGTGTGAAGTTCAAAGAGAGAAACAGGTGAGGTGCTGTGAAATGATCTTAGATATTGAAAGGGAATTTATTGCCATTAAAATGTGCACATAAATTTCACGGTCCTTTATTGGAAGTAAAGCAATCCTTTGGGGTGATGTGATAAAAGAGTATAGAGAAGGAAAGATTTTATTCATTAATAGAAATAAAAAGACAAAAAAGAAACCATTTAGAGCCAAAGAAGATGTCTGAATTGTCAGCAAGCAACCATCTGGCGAGAGATACTAAATAAATGTTTTAATCGAATATTGTCTCAGTTCCATAGATAATGACCCGAGTATGAATAAAAGAGATAGACTTAACAACACTGACTGATTTTTCACAACACGCTACCTTTGAGGTGATGCTGCATCTATACATTATCATTTGAAAATCAGGTGATTCCTTAAAGAAAATTTAATTTTCATGGGGTGGATTTATTTCTGCTCTGTTGAGAGCATGTTGTACCTGACTAGAATCAGGACATTATATTTAAATTGAAGAAAGCTTTCTTGATTTGCTAAACATTTTGTTTCCTTTTCCTGTGATAGGACATAACATCTGGATTTGAAGGATTTGTATCATCAACTCCCTTCTCTTTTGTGTCCTTAACTTCATTATACAAGATTTCATATATTTTTTTTTATTTTTGCAGCACTACAAACAGTACATTTTTCTGAGGAGATGCTACTGAAATAAAATCTCTTTTATTTGATGGATAATATAAACTTCTTTTTCACTATACTGATTTTCTAATCTTTAACACTTCATTGATGGTTCAAAGGTCCCCAGTATTTTTTTTTCTTTTTAATTTATTTTTATCTATTCTACTTATACCTGTTGTGAAGACTAGAGAAATAAGTAAAAGAGAGAGAGACTATTCATTGCTAATTTTTCAGAACCAAACGTGCTCATGTAATGTAATAGCTATATGTCACCAAGTTCATAAAACTCGAACAGTATTACCCTCATTAAAATCATAAGACGCAGAGTTATTGAAAAAGTGCCACTCTACTACCAGAAATTATCATTTACACATGCACAGAGACAATAAAACACCAAGCCACATACAGACAGCCAGGCGCACACACACATGCACACACACACACACACTCCTTCATGCTTCCTTTCATCATTCTCTTCTATTTCTTTTCATTCTGCATATGTACGTATGTCAGTTGTGTTAACTGTAAACCTGACAAAAATGGATGTTAGAGAGCACCATAAAGTCATTGTACTGCTTAATTTTTTGTCAATTTAACACCAACTAGTGACTGGAGAGTGGGAGACTCAACTGAGGAGTTTCCTCCATCAGACTGGCCTATGGACATGTCCCTGGGGACTTTTCATGATTGTTTCTTGAGATGTGAGGGATCTAGACCACTGTAGGGGGCCCAGATCACTGTTGGTGGTGTCATTCCTGTGTGTGCCTGCTTTGTATAGGAAAGGTCCCTGAACCAACCTGGAAAAGAAAGGCAACAAACAGTGTTCCTCATCGTCTCTGCTTCAGTTCCTGCCTCCAGGTTCCTGGTTTGAGTTACTGCCTTGGGTTCCCTCCATGATGGACTGTGAGATAAAAAATAAGATGAATCTTTTCCTCCCCGAGTGAATTCTGGTCAGTGTTTTATGACAGCAATTGTAGCCAAGCAAGGACAGTTACATGCCCTTGGTCTCAGAAACAATTACTGTTCCTGTGCTCTGTAGAGTGAGCCTTGTTATTTTTACATTTTCTTCCTTTGTGACTATCCTTCAATTTATTGTTTTCTTATATGTGTTGGAAAACGTCAGTGTGTGCCTGCTTGAATCATGCTATCTGGATGTTACTAGTAAGAAAAAAGCTTTTTGATGGCCACCTTTCATGCTTTATATATTTGATCAATTTCATAAGCATTAGTGCAATATTCACCATTTAATGACTATTACATGACAGCATTATGAAGTTAAACACTAAATTTAAATTACACTTTTGGGACTAAAGATTTATTCTTTATTTTAATATAGATGTATTTCACCAAACTTTCCTTAAAACATTCTAATTTAAAATCAGTTTTCTTTTTGTGAAGTTTGCTGATATTTTTGTAATAATAATTGTATCTTAGCTGTAGAGAAGTTCACTGAAATTGGCAGATAAAATTTCTTATGCATTCTCTACCTGCATGAAAGTGTTCCAGAATCTAGAATCAGCTTGCAACATACTTTCTTATTATCCAAAGAGATGTGAACACTTATGCATTATTTAAAACAAAAAGCCATCCTTCCAACATTTGTGTTTTGTTTCTAAATAAATGTTCAGGTGTACTCTATTTCTGTTTTCAGTGGAGGCAGTTTATTAACTAGCAAATTCTCTTGCAAGGGAAAACCAGGTTATTTCGTTTTACCTCAAGCTTAGACACAAAGGTTATTAGAACAATATTGACCCTGGAGCCAGAGTACTGGGTTCTGAATCCTGGAGTCAACCTTTATTATGTGACCTTGGAAAGTTAGTTAACTTCTCTACTCCTGGCCTTTTCTTTTTTTCTGAAAGCAACGATAATAGTGCACAAAATTTGAAAGAATTAAATAATATATAACAACAGTTTTTACAATTATGAAAATCACACAGGTTTTTGCATATCTGAACCTGTCTTCTTTCCCTTAGAATAGCATCTTTCCTTTCCATCCACATTGTCAAGTATAACAGAATTTCCTTTCTAAGTCTACATTGTATTCTATTGATTCCATATACTGAAATCTATTCATTTATGTACTGTTAGACATTCAGGCAACCTGACTTTTGTGAATAAAAGGAACCTATTTTAAATACCAAGAATACAAAAAAAAAGAAGAAAAGATAGATGCCTAGTAAATAATGAATGAACAATGGAGTGTTTAGAACTCCTTCTGTAAGTGTATTTTAGGGGCTGGAGAGATGGTTAAGCAGTTAAGAGCAATGGCTGGTCTTGCAGAGGACCTGGGTTCATTTATCAGCACCCTCAGGACACCAAACAAGAGTTCTAGGAGATCTAATGCTCTAATGTCCTCTATGGGTTTTGTACCCAGGTAGTAAGTACACTTATAAACATGCAGGAAAAACATTCATATACATAAAAATTTAAAAGTAAACCAATAAAAATCTTTTTAACAAAGAAATTCTATTTGGATTTTAAATTCTGTTATTTGCTAGGTGATGGTGTAACATTATAAATGCCCTAGACAGTTTCCATGTCAAAATTCTTACTGTTTTAATCATATGATTATACTCTGCAAGTATTCTGAACAATAATTAAAATGAACACTTGGAAACAGGGTGGTCACTGAAAAGAAGAAGGGACTTGGAAAGTCACATTGAAATTCATAATTGGCTTCCTTTTTCCTCTGCCTGATATTTGCTTTTCATGAACTTGTCACCAAGGTTGTGTTAAGCTTTACATTCAATGGCTTTATTTTTAGCTAATAAGATTCTTCTGTGAAGCAGCCCCCTTTGTAATAGGCAGTTTATACACTCTGTTATCCATATCATCTCTTATGAACCTACAGAGTTGTTTCTTGATGAGTTTTCCCAGTATGGCAATACAATGCGTCCATAAATAAGTTAATCTAAAATGTTATGAATATAATATGCAAGAAAGATGAACTTTTATGACAATTAAAGCAAACAACTGAATCCAACTGAGTATTCTATTTACAATATTTGGATGTCAAAAGCTCATTTCTTAGTCTGATGGGAATTAGTTCCCACTGAGGCTGCTAAACCTTTTACTTAGAGCCTGTGTGTGGGAGGCATTTTTCTTATTGTGAATCTTCTCTCTGAAAAGTAAGGATCGACATGTGGTCTTGACAACATCATTCAAGTTTAATCTCACAAAGATTTAGAGGAGACAGAAAGCAAACTTGGTAGACTTGGTAAGCAGTGTGCTTGCGTCAGTTTTCTCTGCCTTTCTTACTGCCACACCATCAGTGGTAAAGACGAGTGAAATCCATGGGTTTAGTGGTCCAGCTGCACTGAATTTGCTGGACATAAACTTTCAAGACTAAATGTGGTTCTTCTGGAAAATTGAGTCATCCAGTGTCTTGATGCAAATTACTATTCTCCTCATACTATTTGAAATAGGTCATGAAATTACGAAGAATTCAATAATGTATTATTATTTGGATGTATTTGCATAGTGATTAAACTTTAATTAAATTTTAGATAAAATGATTAAAGATCCCAGAGGGCATGATTGGAAAACACATGTTTTCAATGAATATTTTAACAAACTTTTGGGATGTTTGACTTTAATGTAAGATATTGCTTCAAGGAGTTGTATGTTAATGTAAAATGCTGAATGAAGTAACCAAATACAAACTGAAATATATAATGATAATCCTAAAGTGGTGTTCTTGTTTGACTTTTTGATGCTGAGACAAAATATTGACAAAAACTAGTTTGGGGAATAAAAGTTTTTGTTTTGTTTTGTTTTGTTTTGTTTGTTTGTTTGTTTTTCATTTTACTCTTACAGGTGAAAGTCCATCACTGAGAGAATCCAAGGAACTTAATGTGGGATTGGACTTGGTGGCAGCACAGAAAGCACAGACCATGGAGAATGCTGCCTCCTGGCTTGCACATCTGTCCTGTGCTCAGCCTGCTTGCCTGCACATCTCAGGAGTACTTGCTATGGTGTGATACCACTCACAATGGGCTGGGCTCTCCCGTATTAATCAGCAATTAATGTAATGCCCCACAGACCTACCAACAGGTCAATTTTCCTAGAAATTTCATGCTTTAATTCTATAATCTCAACTAAATTAGACCTTATTTATTTTATAATCATTTGAAAAAAAACAGTGACATATATTTCTTCTATAAGGATAGGAGCTTACATATTAGAAGGATATTCAGGTGTTGCCGTCCCTCTGCTGGGGCCAGCATGAGGGGGTCAAATGGTCTCCACGGGGATGGGGTGAGGGATGGGAACTCAGAACACAGACACCAGGAGCGGGGTGAAAGCAGGCAGAGGGTGAGCTGCTGCAAACTTGTTTATTCAAGGAAGTGCAAAGGGTTTTATGGGTTTTGTTAGTCAATAGCCCTATGGGTGGTTCCTGATTGCAAACAATGGTGTTCCCTCTCCAGGTAGATCATCTCCCTGAAGGTTCTTTCCAGACCTGTGACAGAAGCTGGTGTCATGCCTGGCTAGAGCAGAATGCCTGTCCACAGAAGCCATTCCCTTATTCCTCATGGCAGGTAGCCTGGCTAAGGCCCATCCTGCATTACACCATACATTCAGGCAGTGCTCTGAGGACATTTTTTTAAAATAAATTAAATAATTCAACTTCAATGTAAAGCTACACACCTAAATCTGATTTTGTAATTACAGCTTTTTGAGTGATTTATAATATTACATTTGCTGTATGGATTAATGGGCTTTATTATGTTTTCATACATGCACATATGGGACCCGATCTTCCTCACCACATCTGCTGCCTTCCTTGTCACCACTTCCCTTCCCATTGTCCCTTTCCATAGCTTCTAGAGGAAGATTTTAATTCAATTCCCAACATGTAAAATTCCATGTATAGCAAAAGCATGCATTTCTTGTTGACTGAGTCTGGCTTGTTTTGATTAATATGGAGATTTTTAACTCCTTTCATTTTCCTGAAAATGACATATTTTCCCTTTTTCAGTATTTTTTATTGAATCGTTCTGTGTTTCATACAGAACATCTCAATTAGTCTTAATTATCTTTACATTCTTTTCCCCACCAGGACCTCCAATATCCCCCCAACTGGAATCTTTATATTCTTTCACCTATGATAAGGTCTATTTTGTCAAGTTAGTGTCCCTAAGTGACCTTAGTGAATGTTCATCCATTGAGGTCTACTCAACCTACCCAGAGTCCCTCTCTTTAGGAAGACTAGGTCATCCTCATCCAGCAGTAATCAGTGCATGATAATTGTAACTACCTATGTTTTTAAACTAAGACATATTGTAAATATGGAAAGGGAGAGCACAAAATGAGCTTGTGTGTCTAGTTTTGACTAAGATTTGTCGTGTAAGTTCACAGTAGTATATAAAGATAAATGATAAATCAATACATAGACACAATGCGTATATATGAGGGCATACAGACATACATATCCTCACTTTGTATACTGAGAATGTATTGGATCTATGATAAGTAACAATTCCCTACCAAGGGAACTCCTACACCTGTTAGTTTATAGTTATTGGAAGAAAGTAACGCTCAGTTAAATTATGCTTATATTGAGGGCTGTGGAATTTATAACTGTTACAGAAAACTATGGAGGTTTTACAAACAATGGACACATGAAAAAGATGTAGGAACAAGGATGTTGATAGATGTCTGTATTATCTGGCTGCAAAGAGGTCTCAGTGGTAAAGGGCACTATGTTCTCTTCCAGAGGGTCCAGGTTCTGTTCCCAGCACCCATATGGAAGCTTACAGCTTCTGTAACTCAAATTCCAGAGGATCAAACTCCATCTTCCACTTTCTGTCATCTGGCAGTACCAGGTGCACATACATTGTCACATACATTAATGCAAGCAAAGCACTCACATACATAAAATAAAATAAATCTAAAAATAAATTTTGAAGTCTGTAATATGAGCATAAAACTAACATCCATGATTCCACATTTGGATCAAAGAATGAAATGATCAGTGTGAAAGTTTGAAGATACATACTTACACAGTCAAAATATGTTTTGTAAAGTGTTTACTAATCAAAGAAGAGAAGCAAACAACTTTTATAATGATTGATTCTGAGATACCAATTTAAATCACTGTACTATGTGCTGAACAAATCCACATCATCAGATGGTAAATTTAATTTTACAAAAACCTGCAAAATAATAAAAGATTGGCATACATTTCAAACCTACAAGGATAATGCTTGTCTTCAAAATTATAGGGCATCATTTGCAAAAGTGATATGATAACTTTATCTTCAACTATATTTGAAAGATGACATTAAAAAAACATGGACTTTCTTAAAAACAGTTTAAAGTTGTGTTGTAAGTATAAGTCACACTCTGTATCCACACATAGAGAGTTATATGAGAAATGACTGTCTTATGTAACTACACAGTTACATAAACAAGAGATATAGTTACATCCTGCAGAGCTAAAGATGAGAAACAGGTCTGCTCTTATACTTAATTCATGATATATATTTTTATTTTTAGGAATGAACTAATTGAAAAGATATCAAGATTAAAAAACATAAGAATTGAACATTGAAAAAGAGGGACATATAGGTCAAAATTCATAATCCTCAACTAAATTTTATAGCATGTTGCACTGTAAGCCAGAAAGCAACTTATTCATAATATGGATAGATTTATAAAAATATTTCCTGCAGGTCATAAAGTAAATCACTATCCTTGTAAAGAAACCCAATAGAAAAAGTCCAGAGGAAATGCCAAGATATAAAGGGAAAGAGAGCAGACATACTGAACTAGCTATTACTTGCAGACATTGTATTTGCCTATGGCTCTTGGTGGTTGAAAACAAAAGAGATATACTATAGAGTAGGAGAAACCATATTATCAAAACAGTCCTGAAAATGAGGTTCAGATCAAAGCAATCATAGATGGACTAGTCATGACAGATACTTGGTTGTTGTTCCTCTCCCATCCTGCTGTACCTTCTGAGTTTAAATACCCACCCTGGAAGATGACATTAGTGAATCTTGTTTATGGAAAAGCTGCTGTTAACTTGGGAATAATTTGGGTAAGGTTCCTGATTTTTGCACTTTTGATTTCTGATACAATATCTGGAATTATGTATTTAAGCCGTAGTTTTGGGGGTATTAACTTAAGCACAGGTGGTTCTAAGGTGTTCACCAACTCCTAGAGAAAGCATACTCCATGGTAAGGACTTTCCCAAGAGGAAATGAGGTATTGTAGTCAGAATTTTGACTGGCTTGATCTTGGGCAGGTCTTAGGCAAGTTTCTGTGAACTCATGAGTGCAGCAGTCCTGTCGTGTCCAGAAGACACTTCATTCTGGTTTCCCAACTTCCGGCTCTTACAATCTTTCCATCAGCTCTTGCCCAATGGTCCCTGAGCCTTGGAGAAAGGTATAATATAGATGTGTTACTTGTGGCTGAGTGCTCCACTGACATTCTCTGCATGCTGACCAGTTATGAGTTTTTCTGCTAGCTCCGTCTACTCCAAAAGAAGTTTCTCTAATAAGATCTGAGAACTACAATAGTCTATGGGAGTTAGAACTATAAATTTAGAGGACAGTTTAATACCATGTCCACATTTGTATGTTTTTTTTTCCTTTGAGACATAGTCTGCTTCTCTATGTAGACCAGCAGGCTGGCCTCTGTGTCTCAGAGATCCACCTACCTCTGCCTCCCAAGTGTTGGGATTAAAAGTGTGCACTACTATACATGGCCTATCATGTCTATTTAGCAGATAATGACCTTAGGTTCACCCCAGGGTCTGTGAGCTCCTCAAATGTGGGTACTTGACTAGAATTACAGTATCAGGAATGTGTTTCCTTCTATGGAGCAGACTGTAAATTCATTCAGGATGTGTTCAGTTACCCACATAACATTCATGCCACGATTGTACCCATAGGCATATCATTTAAACATCTTATTAAATTTTTGCAATTTTCATATAGTATAATTTGATGGTTATTAGATCATCTCCCACATCTGTATCTCTCTCCACTGCATCCTACCTAATTCAGTGGAATCACTGTATATGCAATAGTTCCTACAGAGTCTAATTTGTGTACACACATGTCCCTCAGTGTGAGTTCATCCACAGGAGCCTGGGTGATCTACCAAGCATCACATCCCTTTAGGAGATTGTTTCTCCCACTCCCAGAAGCCATCAGATGCCAAAAGTCCCTTAGGTTGGCTTGGGTTTCTTACCCACTTCCCAAATCTCTCCTGGGATTTCGCCTGGTTTGATCTTGCATGGGACTTTTATGTGCTGTCACAGTTGCTGTGAGTTCATATATATTCAAATTCTATTTCCTTGTGGTCTTCCAATCCCTCTTGCTCCTGCAATCTTTCTGCCTCTTCTTCTGCAATGTTCCCTGAACCTTGGGAAGCAGAGGTTTGAAATAAGTGTCCTATTCTCAGATAAGCACTCTGCAGCCTCCTGTTCTTTGTACACTGGTCAATTGTGTATTTCTGTGTTAATTACTATCTACTGCATAAAGAAACTTAACAACCTATTTTTTAAATATGCAGTCACCCAAATAATGCCATTGAAAATTATGTATATAAAATATATCTCAAAATTAATCTTACAAGAAAAAACTAAAGAAATAGTAAGTAGAAAAATAAATGACATAATCAATGCCTTATGTGTGCATGATGTATGTGTGTATGGTGCTGTATATATTTAAGTGAAGAGAAAAAAACTGGAGGCAAGGGAACTACAATGGTTGAATCTATTTATACTGATTTTTAAAATTATATGTATCTATTTATTTTCCATAGCTTGAAATGTAAGACAGTACTGAGAAATGGAATTAAAATTTGGAATCTTGCACTGCATCTATTTAAAAGAAAGCTTAACTGATTCAATAACTCAGATAGATGATTGAATTAATCCATTGACTCATTTTACTAAACGAACAATTGGGCACACTTCTTTTATTTTGGGGTCATGGCTGTGTAATAACAATCCAAGCATTATTTCTCTTTCAAACATTTGTCAGTATACATCCATTAGTACTTCTTTGTTCACATGTTCTAAAAATAGTGTGACCATACTGATTGGAAAATTGAGCCTCTTCCTCTAAGTTCAAAGAAGTCTATCGATTCAATGTGTAATAAAATGAGACTGTGTTAGGATAAAGAGGGGAATCCTAACAATCAAAATTCAGAGCTAGTTAACTTCAATAAGGATAGCATCGGTTGAAAATTACTTTCATTTGAAATTAAGCTTCCTCTGATTTGGCAATGATAAGATCTCTTTCCTGGAGAAAAATTTCATTTTGTCAGACAGCTACATGTTTAGTGCTCAGCTTTTTAGTGCATGGACAATTGGGTGTTTATTTAGAGAAAATAGGAAGTTTAGTTACTTTGTTTTCAATCCCAAAGTAGATACAAGTTCTAAACTCTGATGTCCTGGTTTATATATGACAGATTCCTCAGATTTAAGGCATTCTTTCAGGAGGGAAGGAGACTCATGAGACTCAACTCCCAAACAAATCTTACATGTCTGAGAGAAGGAAATTGAAAGATTATCTAGGTGTTTACAAACAAAGGAGAGGAGAAGGTATTGAGCATCAAAGCTACAGAGGAGATACTTAGTCTGCCAAGCTACCTGCAAGGTGTGCAGAAAGTGCTGGGATTACAGCTTTCCTGAGTTGTCACCATGTTGGGGTGGGCTTTTTGATGATGTAACTACTTTTGAGTCATTCCTGTCCTTCTAAGCAACCCCTCAATAGTACTCCTGTTAGTAACTCTGGCTGCCTCTAATTCATTGGTTCACCAAGTTGAATAATTGATAGAATCAGTACTTTAGTCTGTTGTGGCTTCCCTTTCCAGATTGAATAGATTTTGCATGTGTATGTGTGTGTGTGTGAACACATTTGTCATAAAACCATCATCACCCACATTCCATACTCTCATATAAGATCTGCCTTATGTATATGTGTTTTAATAAAATACAAATATACTGATCTAGGATAAATGTATTAGCTAATTTAGAGCATTAAACTGTGAGTATCATTCCCTTTCTATTACTTGAATTAATGTGTGTACTTTCTAGGTCTTGGGTGGCTTTCTTCAAGATATACACAAAAAAGTGAAATTGCTCACCCACAGAACAAACACAACTCCATTTCAATAAATAATGCCAGACTACTTTCCAGGAGGGCATCTATAGAGTGTTGTGGGGGTTTTGCCCTCTGCACAGCCTTTCCAGACCTTAGTGTTGTAGTCTAATACAGCATCCTGTTTTTTTGACCTATAATTTGATATCTGTATTCTAGCCTGGATGACGAATACATTTTTGTTATCATAAGCCATGAACTTTTTTGTTCATTACTAAAGAATATCTGTACTGATTGGTTCAAGGTCACTTTTTTACCATTATGAGTATCCTGAGGCACACAGTTGGGTATGTCTTGGGTCATTTAGCACAGAGGTTTTGTTTGTAAGTCTGGTTTGAGACAGGGACTCCCTGTAGCCACAGATGGACTAGAAATCATTATGTAGGTGAGGTTGGACTCAGACTCACAGAGATTCAACTGTCTCTTCAAATTCAGTGCTGGGATTAAGGACATGCACCACCATGTCCAGCTAGACTCAGTCTTTTGTTGGCAATTGGAATACTAAAAGCACCCTGAACACACTGATATTTTACCACCTTAATAATTCTCAGAGCTGGAAAATATAAAAAAAAAATAAAAGAGTGCAATCTATATCTATATCTATCTATCTATGATTCTATGGAATCTCTACAATTATCCATCACAAATCACATTTTCTAGAATAATTCAATAATGCAAGTTCTAATACATGCTGTGATTTAATTCTTCTTTGTAGTAGTTATGTAAAAATATAGTCATATTTTGCATAAAGTGTTCAGTCTTTGAGTATGTAATAGCTGATTTAAGTAGATGGAAAGCTTAATTAAAAAAACAGCAATCAGAGCATTGGTCAAAGCAGAAAAATCAACCACTATCTTAGATAGTTCTGGGAAGGATTGCAATCCATTGCACTCTACCACTTGGAATTTAATCAGAGAAGGGATAAGCTATCACAATTCTAATTAATCATGACATTAATTAGGCACAGTGGCAAAAAAGCTACACTCTTAAAATAATTATAATGATTGATAATTAGTCTTGTAAGAAACAATACAAAGAGATTGATTTACTGAAATAAAAAAACAATTATTTTGATGGCATATATATTTTACTGCAAGCTTTGAGATCAAAATACGGCTCCATTTTGTTCTAGTCTTCACCTGACAGTGAGGTAATCATTAATGCCCCTTCTTGGATTCCTAGGTTGGGCAATAGGAATATTAAATATCTGTGGTATATGTGGCTGTAAATGATAGATTAGATACATAGTGAGTAGGATTCAGGACTCTCTTTTGATTGTAGAACACAGAAATGTAAGCACATTTATCAATAAAATTGTGGATACTATACTAACATATTCAATTTAATATCAGACCAAAGACGTTGTGATTCTTGAAATGAAGAGCAGACTTCCAGAAGAATTTTGTGTTTCTGTAAATTTTCCCTTAAGACTATCTTCTAGGTCACTGAGGCCTAGATAGATTGAGAATTAAAAGAGAAGCCAGTTAGGCTGCTTATGATAAAACAACTGTAATTTTGTTTTGAGCTGTAAGCGTGACCAGATAGCAAAAACATTCCAGAAAGGAGATGTCCTCAGAGAATACCCATCACACTAAGGGCAAACCATTAAACAGATCCTCCACCGTCTGATATCTAAGGAAATCAGTGAAAAACAAGAAGTGAGAAAAAAAAAGAAAACTAAAAAGAAAAAAAAAATGTCTGAATCGGTGGAGATTTCAATAGCAGAATAGTTACTAAATGAAAAGGCAGATATTATATATTCTTCCATTCAAATACAATTTAGAGTGTTTGTAATAAAAGTAGTTGATGAGTAAGAAGAAGAGTACTCTGTGCTGAAAGGAGCTCCGTGAACATTTTCTGAACCGAACTCAAGCAAGAGGAGAAAACGTTAGATGAAAATCAAAGCATACGCCAAAAGCTTTGAGAACTGTGGGTTATGTCAACAAATTCAAGCCATGTATAGTTACAGTTCTAGGGAAGAACAAGATTACTGGGGAGAAGAAAGGGTTTAGGAGATAAAAGTTACACATTTTCTTCCAAATAGATGAAAGACACCTAAGCATAAAGCTAATACTGATGACTATGAAGATGAAAGCTAGGTACATTACAGAGAAACTGCAGAAAAGCAAAGTTGTAGGAAAATATTAATGTCTAGGGAGGAAACATAACAGTCATCGCACACAAAGAAGTGATGATTGAATTGACAGCAAATAGCTAATCAAAACAAAGAAAAAAGCAAGATAATAGTGACATTACCACAATATAGGAAAGGAACAGAGGTTGTAAATGAAGAATTCTATGCACATTGAGAAGTTTAGTAGTTTTTATTTGTGACAGGGTCACCCTATAACCCAAACTGGCCTAAAATTCACTATATAAACCAAACTAGCCTTGATTTCACAGATATCTGCTTGCCTTTGCCTCCTCAGTGATGGGATTAAAGGGTGTACCACCGTGACTCCTGGTTACTTGAAGTTTTTAAAACTGAAGTCATACAAAGTCGTTTTATACGCTACAGAATCTATTGCCATTAGACCTACACCATAAGGAATATTGGATAATGTTCTTCAGTTAGAAGAAAATAAGTGATTGAAATTGACACGTATACAAAAGAACAAAGATTGCCAGAAATAACAAAATCTTTCACCTATTCTTTTATCTTCTACATTACTTTAAAGTATTAACACTGTACAATCAGATTTATAAAACATAGAAGTAAAATATTGCAATAGCTGGTGTTTTAGTAGGCAAATGGATTAGAATTAATTTACAATTGATTCCAGGTCTGGGAAGATGACTCAGTGTGTAAGATACTTGCTATACGAACATAAAGACCAAAGTTTGAATCCTAGCACCCAAGTAAAAAAGGCATGTGTGGCTGTGTGTGAATCTATCCATAGTACTTTGGGGTATAGAGAGAAGATTGCTGGGGCTTATTGGCTACCAGTGTAGCTCCAAGTTCAGTGAGAGACCCTTTCTAAGTCCATTTTCCTCTCTGGTTTTTACATACACACACACACACACACACACGTACACACTACAAGTAAACATATCACACAAACACTCCCTCACCTACACAGATACCCTACACTCACATGCACACACACATACACATCTTTTAAATTTAAATTAAATGCAATAAACCATCAAAATACCTTTAATTGATTTGCTAGAAGAGATACCTGCTTGAGAAAAGGATTACAAACTGAAAGAATTGTAATGGCAGAAAGAAATCCTCATCCCTCTGCCTTGTCCAACTCTGCTTGTCCAATATGGTAAAGATAAAAATATCAGTTTGAGAACTATAAAGTTTATAGAATGTGCTACTGCTTGCCAGTTTACTGAAAGATTACATATACAGAACCAAAATTCTTACTTAAAGGGGTAAAGGGTTATATAAAGAGAATTCAGCACACACACACACACACACACACACACACACACACACACACACGTCAATTGATAATAAAACAAAAATGCAAGTTTTATAGACTGCAAAGGCTGATATGCATTATAGAAGACAATTATTATCTAAAATATAGAGAAATCTTCATGAAATAAGCATTAAGTTAAATGACCCAATTAAGAATGAGCTAAAGATTCTACAGACCCTTTACAGAAAAATTCACATAAGCCCTGTGTAAAGCCACAGGAAATGAATAGAATTAAACATTACTTATTTCCTAAGCTCCAGGTTCAATGAACCATTTTATCTTTGAACTAGTAATTCAATGACCACAAAGAAAAAGGAAAATGGATAATTGAAAGTCTAAATATTTCAAATCAATTATTTTGGAGAATGTATTTCCTTATACTGTGCATGTAAATGTTTGTCCATCTTTATTTTCTTCACTCCTTATATAAGTACTAAATTAATAGTTGTTTATGCTATGTATTTGACAATTTTATGAATAAATATCATATATGAAAGTATAGGAAATATTGTGAATTTTTACTATTGTGGTAGCAGACCGGTAAAAATTAGATATGCTGATGATAGTAAAGAAAATGTATGCTACTGAATTTCTTATGACATTCCAATGAATGATTTTCTATGAATCTTTAGTTGTCCTTCTGTTCCTCCTCCTCCTTTTCAAACTCCTCCTTATACTTGTTCAAAATATCATAAAATCCTATAACCCTCTAAGGTTTATAAATAAGTATGTGATAGAATTTTTTTTTATTTTATGCAAGAAAAATATATAATGGTCAATGGAAACTCTGAAATGGGGACTTTCAGATTTATAAAACTATACCAGATAATAGATAAATTGATCCAGTTGGCATAAATTGGAGTTTTCTGCCTGTAATATACATATATCTCTACCATGTATGCTTGATAAGAAGAAAAGAAACAGGAAGGAAATGCAAAATGACAGGCCATGAATAAAATCTGAATGTGGGAACTTGCTCACAGGCTGAGCTGACATGTTAGCAAAATTCCTCCAGACAGTTGCAATGGTAGAGATTATAGATCTCACCTGGGATCAGAAATGCTCTCTTTCTCTCTCTCTCTCTGCCTCTCTTTCATTTCTGTCTCTCTCTCTGTCTCTGTCTCTTTCTCTCTGTTGGCATATCTGTATGTCTGTGTGAGGTTCTCTCTGACTCTGTCTTCCACTTTCCTTCTCTATCATCTTTAATTTCCTTCTTCTATTGGTACAATGAGCAGTTGATTCTGTTAGAGAAAGAATAGGCTTCACAAATTACCTTGTGTACCAGAAATCTCTGTGAAACAGTAATGTTAATTCCAACAAAAAATCAGGGGCACTAGATAATTACAAGCATAACCATATTTCAGTCTTTTTGAGGAAAAAACTAAGACAGTTTATAATGGCATGGAATTTTTATTAAAGCAAGGCATTTTCCATGTTCCAAAATTAACCAATAAATTTGGAGGGGAAAAAGCAATAAAATGTGAGGATACTACACCATTTCTGCATGTACAGTATAATATGATGTTCAATATTAGCTTTATATGTACAGTTGAATTAACATATGCATTTATAAACCTGTAAGTATAGACACATGTCATTCCAACTCTCTAAAGTTTGTGATACTTTGGTAAATGTATAGCTTATTTATATATTTATTATATCATAGTACCTTATTGTATAGCAATGTATTTATGTTTAGACTGAAAATTTCAGGCATATTATAAATTCAATTGAAAACATTTCACAGTTTCATACATTAGTATAAATAGTGCCATTCAATTCTCATAATTTATTGTAACGACAGATTTTAAGTTATATTTTTGGATAATGTTCTATTAATTAATTGTCTTATTTATTTAGTACCAGGGATTGAATCAACGATTTAGAAAGTATCTTCCTACTAAGACATATACCATCCCTTTTATAACTTTATATTCTTAGACAGGATCTCACCACTTTGCTAAAGCTGGCCTTGAACATTTTCTGCAGCCTAAGCAATTCTTCGTTCTGCCTCAACATTTCTTTTAGTTGGGATCATAGGCATATGTCATCAGGGCTGGCGATATTAGTGGTTTGTTCTTTTGATAGCATGGTATGGCAAAGGTGGCAATATTTATAACCATTTCCCAAAACTAACCAGAAGTTTAGCAACCTTGGAAGTAAAGTCTAAATTACAAAACTAGTCAATTTTCATTTGCAGTCATTCCATCAAATACGTTAACTTGTGCTACAGGTTTTACATTTACAACTTACTGGTAGATGTGTATTTTATTGTGCTTTTAAAATGATGTACTTGCCTGTTTGTTTATTAATAAAATAATAATTGAACTTTTAATAGTAAGAAAAAGGCTCAGTAGAAATTGAATTAAAATCTGGTGATATGATGTTCTTAACAAATAAAACACAGTCATATTCTCTAATTGAATGTGATCATTTCATTATTGCACGACTGTGAAATTAGAAGTTCAGCTGTGACATTTCCTCAGTCAATTAATTATTTCTAGGATGCTTTAATTAAGCAATGCTTCTTATTAGAAATCTTCTGTTTATATTTCTATGATCCACTTCTGAAGATCAGAACATATTGTTATACTTTTGGAGGAAATAGCCCCCTTGCTAATGAGCAAAAGTACTCTGAAGACAGAGATTGTATTCTACACTGTAAGAGCCAGAGGTGGAGCAAGACTGTAAGGAAACAGTCTTCCAGGTTTCTGGGAACTTACCCATATGAACTTACAGCACTGTGGACAGCATGCGCAAGACACATGCAAACTTACTTAGGTAAAAACTCGGCAAAGAACTGGGGAGATTGGCATGATGCCTCAGCCTTAGCCTAGGAACTATTGACAACTGATCACTGCTGGGTGAGGGAGAGTTGAGGTTTAAGGAAGACAGGCTACCTATACTAAGTATTTTGATTGTATTTAGAACCTTTCACATCCATATCTAACCCTTCCTTGCTAAGCCCCTTGACCAGAGACCTCTGTTTTTCTTTCTCTTTTGGTAAATAACTGTTGAATCTAGGTTTGTGTTCCCAAAAGTATCTTAGGTGTGGGTCCATCTCTTAGAACTGGTTCCCCTACCTTACATCACATCCTTAAAGAAAACAATTCCCCGTCATCCATCAGCTATCACTTGCCAACAGATCTTCAAGTAGGGGTAGGGATTCTCGCCCCCTCACATCCATGCTGGGCTTTTACAAAGCTTGACCTTTTGTAGGCCTTGTGCATGCTCTCACAAGCACTGTGGGTTAATATATGAAACTGTTCACTGTGTTAAGAAAACACAGTTTCCTATATTTATCCACCGCCTCTGACTTCTGCAAACTTTCTGACCCTCTTCCAAAATGATGCCTACGACTTTGAAGGGGAGGATGTGAACATGGATGTGCACAGAGATGTCCCTTTTAGAGCTGAGCTTTCCACAGTTTCTTACTCTGCATGTGGATCACTTGTGGGTCTCTCTAATGATGGCCATTTCCTGCAAGAAGATGCTTTTCTGGTGAGAGTTGAGGGCTATGACCTGTCTAGCCATGGGTTCTTGGCCCTGATAATAATGTCACGTGTGGGTTCCACCTTGTGAAGTTGGTCTTAAGTCCAATCAATAAATAGTTGGATGCTCCCATAACATTTGCGTTACTTCTGTTCTATTAGGTGAATCTTGCCAGGCCAATGATTACTATAGCTTCTGGGGTCACCAACTGGGTAAGTTTAATGATCAGTTTTCTTTTCTGTGAACATACTTAGCATCTTCCAGGATTCTGAAAGCTAGCCAATATAAATGAAGCTTTGAGGTCAGTCCCAGCTTGATTTCACCTTGTTTGTTCTATGACTAGTGTATGTAGTGACTTCAGAAATAGAGTCTTACCATCAAATTCTGATGCATAATCAATCATAATCATAGGTAATAGACAGTATTGTTTTAGGGATATCTCTGGTCAATATTTTGAAAACAAAAGAGTCAATTCCTGTCATTCAACTGTGCTTTTTGTTTGGTTGGCTGTGCTTCTGGTAAAGAACTTGAACTCCTATTATAGGGCAACTTCATTTAAACTTTTAAATGTGTTTATAGTTGAAGGCATTTCACCAGGAGTAGGTTTCCATATGATTTTTTTCAAAAGGCTTTTAATGCTAGTTATCCTTCCCTGCCTTTCCCACCCACTCTCCACCCTATGGTACATTTCTTTTTCTTTTATTCTCCTGCCCCCTTTATATCACAGCATTCTGTCTCTTCCCTTAGATATCTCCTCCCTTGGACTTTTCATAGTTTCCTGAGCTCTATGGATTTTACAACTGAAACATATCTCTAGTGATTCAAAGCCAGCATTTCCTATTCACAGTAGCCTTGAAATTAAAACTTAGATGTTCTATTCATAATGGCCAGAAACTGAGAATAACAGATGTCCATCACCCGATGAATACATAATGAGTACACAATGGAATATTATTCAGCTGTTCAGAATGGAATTATCTTTCTTTCTCACTCATTGCTGCTATGCTGCCATAAGTCTGAGACTTTCTTTATTCCCTCTCAATGGCTCCATGTAAATCATAAGCAGCGCTTTTTTTTTTCCTGCTTACTTGAAAATCATGTAATTTAACAATTCAGCTCTCCCCTTGTTCTGTTCTCATCTAAGGACATGAACTAAAACAAGATCACTTTGTACCATCTGGATATTGCTTGCTCTTTCCTTTCTTTTACATTTGTATGACTTTTATTAGCTTGCATGATTTATATGTAAGAATGGGTTTCACTATGACATTTCAATACATTTATATAATGTATTTGATATCTACCCCTCTTTCTCTCTCTTATTGCCCCTCCCACTCCTGCTGATCCCCTTCTTTCTTTTTAAAAGACCAAATTAGTTTCATTATGGTTGCTTAAAGGAACATGAGTGTGGGGTTATTTTCATGAATATGGCACCTTGCCAGTTGTTACACTACTAAAGAAAAACTCGTCTCTCACCCTCATCAACTATTACCTGCCTGTAAATAAAATCAAGTTTGTTAGACCCCAGGAGTCTCTCCCCACTCTGTGCAAGGATGTTGCCAAGGTCAATCTCATGCAGAATTTGACAGGAAACCACAAATGCTTTGAGTTAGAGGGCAATAGTCACGTTATGTATGAGCAATAACATAACACAATGCCCAATCCTCCTCTTCTACCTCTCCCTACCTCAACAATGTTCCTTGAGCTTTAGAAGGCTGATATAGATGTTCCATTTGTGATTTGTGGCAGCATTCAACAGTCACTTATTCTCAGTACTTGACTGGTTGTGACTCTGCTGTTCTCACTGCCCAGTGGATAAAGAAGCTGCTTTGAACAGTGCTGATATTAACACGAAACTGTAGGCACAAGCATACATATTGGGAAGAAACTTGTCAAACACTCCACATCTACTGAAGAAAGCAGCAGTTGTGGTTTCCATCAATGTCCTATGGCCTCCTCAGCCATAGGATTTTCAATGAGCTATTGTAGTCCTGGAAGTCATAAGGATTTTTTTCATGAGTACGTAATGTACTTTGAAGATATTCGCTCTGATATCTCCACGCCCTCATCATTTTGTGTTTCTAGTTTTCTACCTCCCATTAGTCTTCTTTCTTCTCCTAGATATTTTAGCTTCTTTTATGTTACATAAATGAATATGATTTTTATGTGTCTTTAGTAAATTTAAGAGCCACACATGAGGAAAACCATGTAATAATTATCTTTCTCCATCTGAATGATTTTCTGTGATAAGATGATCTCCAGTTACTTCCATTTTCTTGGAAATGACATTACTTTCTTCTGTCTCGAAAATATTCCTTTGAATACACACACACAATTCAGTTTGTCTCTTCCTCTATTGATGCAAATTTAGTTTTCCTCAGAGCCTGGTTATTGTTCTTAGTGCTGCAGGAAACATGGGTGTGCAAGTAATGATGTTTTACATGTGAAAATGAAAATTATATGAAGACATTTATTCCCTTGTTAGCAAGATCCATATCCAGGATCAAATTCTCTCTCTCTTCTCTCTGTCTCTGTCTCTGTCTCTCTCCCTCCCTCTGCACAATCATACACTACACACATAAATTCTCTTATTGTGCGCCTATTTATTGACTTTATACATCAGTTTTTAGTTGTTTGTATGTACATGTTTGCATGTTTATGTGCTTGTATATGAATATATCTGTGAATGTTATGTGGTTGTATGTGTGTACAGGTGTGTGTTTATGTAAGATGTGTATGGACTCTGTAATGTACCCATCGCTCACTCTATTGTTGAAGTATGAATCCATAACAGGCAGGATGCTAAACACTGAGAGTTAAAACAAAGTATGTACTGCTTTTACACTTATACCTTTATCAAAGTAAGGGAAAGAGTGAACAGGAAGAAACAGTATAACAACGACAAAGGAAGTTCAGGGGCAAGAGAAGAAAGCTTTTTCCATGCAGACTGATAACAAAAATCTCTTTTAAGGTAAGATAAAAAAAAGATACAATTAAATAAAATATCTTAGAAAGTGGGGAATTAGAAATCCTGAAATGCAAATATGCAACTCTTGAGAGACAAGTTGTCACCAAATAAGGCAGTGGTGGATTTGACTATTCTCATTTGTGTTCGTGATTTCAGTGTCTCTGAGACCTAGGTGTGGATCCTGGTCATGCTTTAATCCAATGTCTTCTCATGTGTCAGTAAGCTGATTTTTGAGCATTTGAAAGTAAAAGTTAGGTGTATGACAAGCATATCCCATGATTTGCACTGCATGAATTCTGCTTTCTCAAGGTAGAATTCCTAAACACATACCCGCCCCGCCCCCAAAAAAGAATACGTGAAAGCTGTCTTCTACTCTATAGATTTTTCCATCCTATTTAGTTCCGCCTCAGCCAACCTAAGGTGAACTTGAGCTCCTGCACTTTCTTTCACAAGGTTTGTGGTCTGTCACCACTACTGCCATCCCATGCACATGTAGAGGGTCAGAGATTTCCTGGATACTCACTCTGACATGCGTCTTCTGAGACAGAAGCACCAGTCCTTTTGAAATATTAAGAGGTTTCTGAGTCTTAAGGTGGCATGATTTATTCAGGGAGATTTCCAACATGAGATGGCATATTAGTTCCCGAGAGAAATGACTGAACTTGGGTACAACTGAATTAAATTAGGGTAGCCCCAGCAAAAGAAGTTGAAACAAGATTTCTTCAGACTCAAGGCCGAAAAGGAGGACCGGAATGGGTTGATTTGCATTTCTCCCAATCTTGGTTTTGATTTGACTGACTTTTACTTGGAAAATCAATTTGAAAAGCATATATAATCATTTCATACATGAGGAAAAGAGATGTTCAACTTGAACCCGGTTCATCAGTGAAACAGAAATAATTGTGATAATTTTCTGCTTTGTGCTCCTCAAAATACAAGTTTCTTCATACATGGCACCTTGTAAAACTATTTTTGGCCTTTCTGCTCTTATCTTCATCAGCAGCAGCATCTCACCACATCCCTCTTCCTCCTCCTCTTCATCACTGTAAGCTGATGAGCCTGGAATAAGCTGTGGGAACGTAACGATAAAAGAGAATGCTGTCTTCAGGAAATAAATGAATTAATGGAAAGAGTTCATTGAGTGGGATTCTTCAGTGGATTTGTGAATGTAAACACCCAACACTAACTGTGCTTACTACTCTCATGGAACACTGAATTCAATAAGACCTTGACTCCATAAAATGATAAAACTACTTTGCATGTTACAAAACTTTTGATCATTTTACTCAATATTTTCGCATAGATTTTTATTAAATATATGAACAGGTCTAATGAGGTTATTTATAATACTCCTAGTTCAGCCTTAACTGGTAATAATTTCCTTTGGTAATAATAATAATAGTGATAAAAATAATTATTATAATGGTACTGTACTTTTTTGAACTCAAATGGATCTGGTATAGTTTTAGTCAGCATACCATCCACAATAAGAGATTTAATTCTTGAAAAATTGTATTAAGTCAAAATTTCCCATTTGTAGACCTAGAGACAGAGGAAAGACGCCATGTAGTTACCTAATATCAGAAGTTTCATAAAAGAATTTTGGTTTTCCACAACCAGATTATCTGACTGTATAGTAGATTGTGCATACTCACTGCATCTGACTAAGCCAATGAGCTAATTCAGAAAGAAAATGAATTGATACAAGGATATTCTTTGCAGTATATTTATGTCTGGTGATATAAAACATGTTTGTGTCTCAATGGTAGGAGTGGCGTGATGATATCTACAGGGAGCTGCTCTGAGTATTAAATGGGATATTGTCTGTGAACTGCAGATACCAAGTAGGCAGGGATTTCTCAACAGCAACAAAATTTATCCCCCAAGATTATATTTCCTTTGTAATACACAGTACCTGTTAAAACTTTGTCATAGTTATGAGGAGATAAATTTCCTATAAATGACAAGTAGTGTTGCAAAGTCCTATGAACTATAAATCAGTATTATCATGTTTTTACCATATTAAACCTTGGTAACTTTAGTAGATCTGGTGTGAGTGTATACAGTGTGCATCACTTTTGGAAACTGTTCATTGGGGATTGTAGTCAACTGAATATCTTCCTAATAATCACTCATTTGTTACTTGGGGAAATTTGCTTTTCGTTTAACAACCTGGTTAAAGCCAATAATCCTTTTCTTTTCCCAGGCTCCTTTCTGTCTAGTTATCCCTTCAAGCCCTTGTATATATTTGAGTTTTTTAGAGGAGAAATGTTTCTAGAATATCACTAAATATTTGCAAATTCTCCTAAATTACATGAGGTTAAGAATCTTTGGACTGAATAATGAAATACTCTGTCAGAACAGTGATTTTTCAATCACTGTTAGACATATGTTACATTTATTTTCTCTATTTACTCTTAAGGAGAACTTAGCAGTTCTAGTCAGTTTCATTCAACCTCCTGGTTGTTCAGTTTCTAGGTGTGTGAGACTGGATCAGTTACTTAAATCATAAGTTTTATTGTCTTCAGTACCAGATTCATACATGATAAAGATTTGTTCAGTGCGGGATTATTATATGGATTTCTATGAGAACATATCTAAAGTTACTCATCATACCTACCAAAACAATAGTTCAATTTTAATTTATATAATTATGTCCTTTCAAGTACAGTATTTAGCTTATATCTGTAGTCACTTTAATCTATAACAACTTGCTTTTGATAAAGCTATCATATGGCAGAGAAAATAGCACTAATTCCATTTTATTGATAAAACAACCAGAATGCACATTTTATTTCTAATCTTTGTTTATACTTTAGGTACATTGGAGTATGTTGTTGTACTGAGTTTCCTAAAATTGCAGCACATTCTACAGTTGTACTTCATACAGAGATGTCTAGAAAGCATGTTTAGAACAAGTTTTTTTCCCCTGTCTCTGAAGAATAATACTTACTTTTCATTTTAATTTGCATTTATTTTATATGTATGAGTGTGCTGCTTGTATGCATGTAAGTGCATCTGTGTCATAAAATGCCCACTGAGGCCTGAAAAGGGTGTTGAACCTCCTTTTACTGGAGTTATGGATGTTAGATGTCATGTGGGTACTGGAATTTCAACCTGTTACCTCTGGAAAAGCAACCAGTGCTCTTAACCACTGAGTCATCTGTTCAGCACCTGAGGATAAAATGTTTATGATTGTTCCTTTTGATTTTTCTTTTCTTTCTCAGGAAGAGATTGTTTAAACTTAATGATTAGTATAAAGCTCAGATTGTAATTCGAAATATATTATTACTTAAGATATTGGAAATGCTTACAAAATATTTTTAAAATTGTTTTAACACTTGAAGCTAATGACCAAGAAGAAATAAGAATTATTATTAAACTAATGCATGCAACATTTACTAAGAATCATTTAAATACTTTTGATCTGAAGAAACAAATTAAATTAGAATCCAAGCTTAATTTAATGAACACATCACAAGGTTAGTAAAGCAAATTCTCCAACTGAATCTCTCAAAATGTTTAATTTTTATCTCTGCTGACATTACATGCTTGTTTAAAAATTCCAAAAGTATTATAAATTCATTTAAAAATAGCAATTCAGGTACAGTGAGAAATGCAGTTCTGTGCTTGATATGTATTCAGGTGTCTCTGAAACAGAAAAATCAACATACTTTTAAAGAGAATTCATTTTGTTGAGACTATATAACCACTTTGCAGGCCAAACAGGTACTAAAATTTTGTGTCTGGCAGGAGTTTTGTTCATATTTTCATCCGGGATTACTATGTAGTTGAATACATAATTTTCTGTTTAAAATGGTGACGATCCAAAAACAAAAAGCAAGTACTAGCAAAGACATAGGTAAAGGGAAGCACTTATTTATTGCTGGTGTGAGTGTGAGCTGTTAAAGCCAGTAGGGACAGCATGTGGAGTTTCCTCACTAAGTCCTACCACTCTTGAACATATACCCAAAGGATTCCATATTCTTTTATAAAGATACTTCTGCATCAGTGCTTATTCTGGCTCTTTTCAGAATAGTCAGGAAATAGAAGCAACCTGGATCTCCACCAACGGATGAATAGATGATAAAAATTCTTGAATTTTTTGCCTGGAAAACTACAATTACTCTAGCAACACAGGCATGAATATCAGAAAAGATGTATGTGTTCAGTGATTTTGTTCTTCCTTTTTCTTCCTTTCTTAATATCTAAACTACACGGAGAGGGAGCAGAGACATAACTTTTAGCAAAATACCTTCCTTCATTTATCATTGGTTTAAACTTCTATGATTCTGAAGTAGACTAGAAAGGAAAGAGTAATTTTTTTTTAAATGGCATAGGCATTTTTTTACATTTTCAGAGCCTTGAGTCTGTATTAGTTGATAACTCTCTGGCAATTAAAGAAAGTGAGTTGAAGAATATGAAAGAGAGTAGAAACAAATAATGGTCACACAAATGCCAGTGAATACCTTATGGAGACACAACTATTGACAACTGATGAAGAATATTATCAAATATAATTAGACTCTATATTTAATTTTAAATGCATTATGAAAACATCATTTGTTGTTTCGAGTTAAATGAAAACTGTACTTTTTTTACTTGCGTTCTTTTAAGGAAAAACAAAGGAGCCATGGAGTTTGAGAATGCAACACAAGAGCAAGGACATTCTAGAAGGTGTACATGTGTAGAAAAATTTCTGAAAACCATGAAAGAACTGATTTATCCAAATATTAGTATAGTTTCCAAAACTCCAGAACTGTTTTATGTTCTGCACAGAGAATCTGTTGTGATTAGTTTTGTCGACTGGGCACAAGCTAATATCACCTGGGAAGAAGGACCCCAGTTGAAAGATTTCCTCCATTAGAATTGTCTGTGGGTATGTCTATGAGGCACTGTATTAGTTGATGACTGATGTAAGAGATCCCAGCCCACTTTTGGCATTGCCATTCCTAGGCAGATGGGTCTGGTGTGTATAAGAAAAGTGGCTGTGCAAACTCAAGGAAATGAGACAGCAAACAGTGTTCTTCCATGGTTTCTGCTTCAGTTCTAGCATAAAGGCCCTGCCTTGATATCTTGCCTCAGCTTCTGTCCACAATGGCCTGTAATCTGTAAATCTAACAAACCACTTCCTGCACAAGTTGGTTTGTGTTGCAGTGTTTATCACAGCAAGAGAGACCAGACTTGGACATAACCAATAAATATGCTCACACTTGACAAAAAGTAAAATCAGAATAAGCTATCCTCCCAGATACTAAAATGTTATAAACATGTAGTAACAGAATTGATTTTGTTTTTGGCAGTGAGGTTGCTAAGTGAAATGTTGGAATAGAATTCCATGTCCTAAAAGCCACTGACATATACAAAAAACGATTTTGTGGCATTTGAATTTCAAATCAACTGGGAGAAGAGCTTTTAGTAAGTTATATTAAGATAGAAGAGTCAGCTGGGATAATAAGAAGAAAACTTTTTGTTTGAAATGGCTTCTGACCTCATTCATATCATTGGAGTATCAGCTCCAACATTTCTAATTAGGCTTCTGCAACTGGGATCACATGTTCATAGGTAATATTTAAAGAACCTTTTATCACAGAAGAGAAAAAAATATGAAACGCAGGTAAATGTATTTCTTTCCCTTAACCTCATAACAGGTTTGTGACCCAGTTTCATGTATTTATAAGATATTTCACAGTATAAATGATGAATGATATGAAAAAGCTTCTTGCTTAACAAATGTGTCACGTGTATGAATGCTTAGTACATTGCTATATTATGAAAACAGACATGTATTATTTACACTTTAGCAATTACTGACTGTTGACAATTCTATTTGTAGACTGGTGTTTTTTCAGTCACTGAGTACTGTACAGAAGTTAAAATCCTGGAGCTGATGATGTAACCCATATTGAAACTATCAGTTGTCACTTGAATAGGACAGTATTCTCAGTTGCATTGTTTATCATTTACAAGTGAAAAATTATGATGGGCAAATCTGATTATTTTTTGCAATTATGGGGATGGGATGTCTAACATGTTAAAAAGCTCATTGCTCTGCACTTCAGAAAAGCGAAATTCTATTTGTCTGTTCATTTATAAAATATTAAATAGCTATGACAGACATGGTGTTTTAATCTCTAAGATTTCACTTTTATTTGCTTTACTGTCTTGGTACTTGCAACCTACTTGAGAATACAGAAGCTGATCATCATATAGTGACTTCTGTGTGGACAAAGAGTGAAAAGTAAGGTAAAGTGAAGTTTCAAAGACAATTCTTGCCTCATAATCAAAGGATCCTGCAGCAAACAAACGGTTCAAAACAAAACATTTATTCTATATGCTTTAAAGACACAATTATATCTCAGTGCATTGAGAAGTCTATTTCAAGTTACATTTCTTAGTGGACGTCCCCCAAACAAATGGATGATGCCTAATTATAGGCATTAGGACTGAAAATGAGAAGAATGTAGACTTCTGAAGGCAACTGATGAACAGAAGATAAGGATGCTACAGGAACTGATCCTTTCTCATTTACTTTAAATGTCCATCACAAAAATTAAGTATAGCCATTATGGTTTGATTGTGAAATGTACCCTATAGTCTACGTACATTAATACTTGCTCTCTAGCCAAAAATACTGTTTAAGGAAGTCATGGAATCATTTGGACATGGAGCTTAGTAACAGACATAGGTACGTGGATGGTTCTGTTTCAGCCCAAGCTCTTTGCTTCTTGACCAATCTGGAGGGGTGACACACATATACTTCCACCAACATGAGCTTCATGATGCCACTGTTACAGTGATGGTCTGTAGCCTTTCAAATAATGAGTGAAATAATTCATTCTAAAGTTGCTTCAGTCAAATATTTTGTTATAGAAATAAGAAAAGTAACACAGAAAAATGATATTGAGAAGTGAGGTATATGTGCTCTCATAATCTTGACTGTGTAGTCTGTAGGGCTTCAGCAGTAGTTCGTTTAATGCTGGGGGATTTAGAACAGTGAATTTAAGACACCCTAAAATACCCTTTGAGAGTACTTTTATTAGCTAATACTGTAAGAGTTTGTAAGATCAGAATCTTCCAAAGAAATTCAGATATAAAGGCTGGATCTATAAGGTTTTGAGGAGAAATAAAGATTCTTTCAGAAATTTGTGCAAGAGACCATTACCGTTACGTTTTTGCATGGATCTGGCTGTGCTTTTTCTGTGCTCTGAATTTCTGAGCAATTGTGAATTTAAAAATAATGGACTAATTCATTTGGGAAGAAATTTGAAAGAATGCATTAATCAGGCTGTGTTATGGCTATTGCTCACTGGTTTTAGCCAGATTTGCAATGACAGAGAGCACGAAATTAAGCAGGAAACATTAAAAAAGTGTGCATTTTGGTAAAGCACAGATCATGTGTGAATTTAAAGTTGCAGGGAAAGCATGTTCAAACAAAGTGGTAGGAACTTTTAAAGAGATCAGTACCACTGTAGATAAGGCACAAACTTTACAGTGGGAAATATCAAAGTTTACACGTGTCATCCACAGTTTCAGAGTATAAAAATGTCCGTTCACTTGAAAATAAAATATTTGTAAATTAGAGATTCCATGGTTCCTGGTATACAATGGCAGCCCAGAGAAGTGTGGTCCTTTACGAAAAATTTTCCTTGGATCAGTTGCAAGGTTTTTTAGTATTCAGAAGATACTGTAACCATAATCGCAGAAGACCATTCCACGTTTCACCCTGGAGGTAGAACCTGATATTCTTTATGTGGTACGAATTTTCAGGCATGCATGATGAAAAAGCAATGAGATCATGGAAATTTGTGTCAAAGTTCTAGAAAAAGGACTGTGATGTCAGGCATTGTGAACAAGGGAATGTCCTCCAAAGACTTCCCAATGGGCTATTGTGTGAATCTACGAAAGTGAATCCATAGTTCCAAGGGAGACCTCAGGACTTTGGAGATGCTGAGAACATGGGACATCTACATGAGAAAGCTGCTGGCAATGAGTGAGTCAAACATAAGAGGAGTCGTGTGTTACAGGCACCAGAGATAGACAGGTAGAATTGACAAAGTCTCTGAAGCCCAAATGATGCCATCAGGAACCCTGGATGTTGGACATGGAGCTATAATGTGAAAATTTTTCTCTCCTGGTTTGGGGGGTCTTTCTTTAGCTCAAACTTTCCTTGCTATATTCCAGTTTGTCTGTTTTAAAAAAAGAATGAGAAACTGTATATTGGGATCAGGAATGCTATGAATTTTACAGAGCCTCATAGTTAAGATATTCAATTTGATTTTCGGTATAGATTGTAACTTTGGACTTGTGAACAGCATTAGATGTGTTAAAACTATGGGATCTTTAAAGATGGACTGAGTATATTTTGCATTATGAGATGTTAATGAATCTATGGGGTCTATGATTTGCATGACATGGTTTGAATGTACAATGTTCCACACAGGTTCCTGTGTTTGAGTGCTGCTGACACTGGGGTGGTTTTGGAAACACTGAGGCACACAGCCACACTGGAAGATATATGAACATAGAGGTTGAGTCTGTGGGCTGTCATTGTTTATGGCCATAGCTCTCTGATTCATATTCTGCTTAGAGAACTCCCAATGGCATGTTCCTATTGCCATTAGTTGGGCCATACTTTTGCTAATATGATGAACATGTGCTCTTAAAATCTGAGCCAAAATTAATCATTCTTTCTTTAATTTGTCTCCATCAGAGATTTTTGTCACAGTGATAAGAAACAAAACCGATGTAAGAGAAACACCAAATATTATGAATTTTAACAAATTCATCATAAGGGCAATATATTGCTCATTTTATCATATGTTTTTGGTACAGGCTCTCAGGTAGAATAAGGTGACCTTGAATACTTTATGTAGCCAAAGATATCCTTGGATTTCTGATCCTAATACCTCTACCTACAGTGCTAGGATTACATGTGTGCCACACCACACACAATTTTCGTGGTACTGCGGATTGAACCCAGAGCTTTGTTCATACTGAGCAAGCACTCTACAATTTGAACCCAAGTTTTCATATTTTTAAAACTAATTCTATCCTGTTGACCGGAACACTATAAAACAATGCAATAAAATATGTTAACCTATTAACTACAATGCATTAAAATATGTTAATCTATAAAATTCCATCTCAATTTAGTTATCATAACTAATTTTTAGTAAAGTTTTTAAGACTTCATACAATATATCTTGATCATATTTAGAGCCACTCCCTTATATGCACCCCTGAAAGTGTCCCCAACCAGATTTCATGCATTCTATTATATATAAGAATATAATATATACTAAGCCAAGTTTGTGTTCCCAAATGTCCCTTGATTATGAGTCTAGTAATTAGAGTTTGGTCAACCATTCTAGCTTTCTTCCCTTCAAGAAGACAAAATTTTCTCTCTAAGAAGGGATCATTTGCCAATAGTTCCTGAGTTAAAGCTGGGACTTCTTACTCATTTTTCCATTTCTATGCTGAGTTTTGTCTAGTTTGAGATTCCCTAATTCTTGTACATGCTGTCAATTCATATGAGCAAGTTCCTTGCCACCTGGAAAACTCAGTTGATTTCTTCCATTTACTGGGTTTGTGTTTGATTTCTTCTTTCTTTTCTAGATTCTCGATTTGCATCATTCTGTCACTTATTTATACTCTTTCTGAATTCTAATGTGGGTAATTAGAGCTATAAGCTTACCTTTTAGCACTGCTTTTAATGTGTCCCAAAGTACTTGTTATGTTGTGTTATCATTTTCCTTTAATTCTTTCTTTATTTATTCTTTGACTCATTTATATTCAGAAGTGTGTTTTTAAGCTCCATGAGTTGTATAGTTACTAGAGCTTCCTTTATTGTTGGTTTTAAGTTGTACTGAATTTTGGTCCAATAGAATACATGGGACTATTTAAACTTTTTGTATTTGTTGAAATTTTTATTGTGCTCCAGTATATAATCCATTTTAGAGAAATTTCCAACAACTGCTGACTAAAATATGTATTCTTTCATGCTTTTCTCAAATATCTTGTTGATTACTCTTAGATGCTTTTGAAGATGATGTCACTTAATTCTGATGTTTCTTTGTTTAGTCTTTGTGCAGTTGACCTGTCTGTTGGGTAGGGTGTGATAGTTGAAGTCACATATGATTACTGGCATTGTGTTAATCTGTTTTTTATGAAATTGAGTGATTTCAATGCCAACTGTTTCATTGATCAGAATGAAATGACTATATCTCTTCATAATTTTAGTTTGAACTCTAGTTTGTAAGCTATTAAATCACAGAGTCAGTTTCTTAGTGCCATTTGCTTGGAATCTATTCTTCAGTCTTTCAGTCTAAGGCAGTGCAATCATTGAAGTTAAGATGAGTTTCTTGTAGACAACAAAAGTTAGATTATATTTCTTAATACATTCAACTAGTCTGTCTCTTTTTATGGAGAGTTCAGGCCACTGGATTTTAAGTCTATTTTTGAAAGATGTGTATTTTTACTGTCATTTTATTTTCTGATTATGTTCTTCAATTTATTTTCTCTTTCCTCAGGCAAACCTTTACTTTTTCCTTTATGTGACCTCTCAGGTATGGTCACTCCTTTCTTAACCTTTTGTATTTCCTCACGTACTCTCTGTAGGAATGGCTTAGTGTCTTTCAGATTATTTATATCATGGAGGATTTAACTTTTCCCTTTGATTATGATAGACAGTTTAACTGGATATAAAGTTTTGGGGGTTGGCTCTATGATCATTTAGAGCCTGTAATACATCGTTCTAGGCTCCTTTGACTTCTGTAGTTTATAACAAAAAGGAAGCTGTAATTCTGATGAATTTTCCTTTATATATAACTTATTTTTCTCTAGCAACTTTCAGAATGTTCTCTCTCTCTCTCTCTCTTTTTTTACTGTGATAAGACTGATGATCTTCTGTTCTAGTCCTGTTCATTTGCTGATGTGTATGTTTCTTGTATCTGAATCGATCTTTGCTTAATTTAGGAACATTTTCCTCTATAATCTTGTTGATCTTGTCAATTTCATTGACCTAGTGTTCTTCTCCTTCCTTTATGCCTCTAATGTATAGATTTTGTCTTTCCGTTGTATACCATATTTCCTGCATATTCCATTTCGTTTTAAAACTATGTATTTTTGCTTGAGGTGCTCTGTTCTTCATCTTTATTGTCCAGTCTTGATATTTTGTTTTCCAATTGAGTCATTCTCCTGTCATTTCAAATTAGCTTATTGAGATTTTTCAGCCTGAGTTTCCTTCAATATTTCTTTCTCTTTCATGAATTTACTTTTAATGTTCTGAGTTACTTTTGTGATTACCTTCACCTGTATATTTGCATTTTCTTGAGCATCAGTCAGGAATTTATTCCTATCATCTTAAAGTTGTCTGTGTGTTCTTTAATGTAATTAGTTTCTTTGATCATGTTTATGATTGTTCTTTTAAATTTGTTGTCCTAAGATTCCTTTTGATAGTTTTTATTGTAGTATGCTTCTATAGGACTGGAAGGATTTGGTGTAAACATGTTGTCTGGCTCTTTCACATTATTTGTAGTTTTGTATTGTGACCTAGGCATAGGGATTTCTTTGTTGGTTGTATGTCCTTCCTTCTGCTTCCCTGCTTTCTTTCTTTGTATCTTTCATTTCTTTTTTGTTCCCTCATTCCTTCTTTCTTTTTGACAGAGTGTAATGTAACCCAAGAATACTTTGAACTCCTGATCCTCCTGCCTATCCCTCCTGATTACTTGGGATTACAGACTTGTTCCACCACAGCATAAATGTTGCTTAGCTGTGTTCAAACTCTTTTGTTAGGCAATCACTCTACTGACAGAATTAATCCTCATCCCTAACTTTGTGTAATCTTTCTTCAGGCCCAATAAGGCAGACTGAGTGAATACCTTCATTTAATCAGCACTGAAAAATAAGAAGAATAAGTGTTGAACTTGGCAAGAAGATATGGTTTTAATAACTTTGTAGCACCTAAAATAACTCAGGTATATAAAGACCATTACTTCATTTCCTTACATGTGGAAGTTGAAAACAGTTTTTCATAGGAAAGGAGAATGAAATATAAATTACAGGAGGTTGACAAAGATGAGTGGAAGCTGGTGACGATATGGTTAATAGACCTAGGATTTTAGTAAGAGTTGATGACTTCAGATGTTCTGATGCAGAGTAGAGTAGTTAGTTGATAATTACTTATTTTAAAAATCCAAATATAGTGAATATTAAATATTCTCAACACACAGATATGATAAACTTTTTAAGTAATATATATGCTAATTGCCCTGATGCTATCATTATCTAATATATACAAATGTCAAAATAGTACATTTTGCCCTGTGAACTTATATAATTAATACACATCAATTAAAATTAAAGGATATTCTTGAAGATTCTATGGTTTCATAGTATAGATGTGGCTCTACTGTACATTCTGAGAAATATAGTGCTGTACAGTGAGCATAAGAGTCGTAAAGGATCAGTGAAACTGCAATTGCTACATTCATTGTCAATTCCATTTCCTACAAGAAAATTAGATTTCCCAGTAAAAATTTCCTGTAGCTGTTTGTTTGCCAGGAACATGAAGTTGCAGGCTGTTATATCCTCAGGTCTTGCACTCCTTTTCTCTTCTTGGTTATTCTAATTCCAAGTTCTTTATTAGCCTTGTCATATTTGGAGGAACCTCAGATATTCCCTTTCTGTGATGAACCTCAGCTCTTTACTTTGCAAGTAGGACTTTGATATACCACAATTCTTAGCATTAACCTGGGTTCCTGGCCTTATTTGTACATAGTTTCATAAAAACATACTTCTTACTTCACTTTTTAAAGCCACATATTAATTTGGAAGTCAAGTAGAAGGTAATTTTTACCAGGACAGGGATATTTATACTGATATGTCCTGGCATCTGGAATAATGAATAATTATTTAGAATGTGTATGCTGAATGAATCCCTGGATGAGAAATGTGTATTGAAAATATAAATAGGAACTTCTGAAATTTTCCCACAGAATAAGAGGCAGAGCATCTCAGATTGTCTCCCAGTGCTTTCTGATAGACTTCCTTGGTTTTATTATACTATTGCTAAAACAAATTTATTAAATTAAATTATTTAATAACTCACAAATGATAATGGGTGGAATTTAGCGTGCTTAGAGATTGAAGTTAAAGTATAAAATTATGGTAACCCTTTTCCAAGTTGAACCTCTTGATGCTGTCTCCAAGTTACCTTGACTTCATTCTTGGATACAGTAAATCTCTTGGCTTGAGAGACAATCAGAACCATCTAACTTCACTCAATTATGTCACTAAAATTTGTTAGACACACTTGGTACCAGATTCTGTGTTGTGATAATATATTTTTTAATTTAAATGTTTCAGTTATGGATCAATTAATCAACAGTAGGTAACTTGTTAAATATACATTTAATATTAGAAATTATTCTAACATTAATCAAAGTCATAAATTTAAATTGTTTTACATATGGAGATATATATATATATATATATATATATATATATTACTGTATAAGATGTCTTTTCTAGATATTGAGGTATTTCAAGGCAGAGGAAAACAGATAATATCATGTTGATAGTCTAAACATATTGATGCATTTTCCTGTACACTCAAATACTTACCTTTCTGGGCATGACATTGTCATAATGGTGTCTATAAAGGTAAAGCTTGGGTTATTATTTGTGTGAGACTCAAAAGGTGAAGATAAATAATATTTTACATTTTATGTTCTTATAACAGTAACTTTTCACCTCTTCAAATACATGTCCTATATTGCAATATATTCTGATGAAAACAAGAGAAAAACATACACCTTCGTTTTGAATTTAAACTAGGTTACTAATTACTTATATCTTCATGAGCAGTGTAACCACTATCAATTTCAATTACTCAAAATGGGGCTTCTATTACAAGTTAGAGATTTTCAGTTAATGATTATGAAAACTGTGTAATTGTTAGTGTATATTTGGCTTTTGGATTGATAAGTCATACATATATTTATTTTGTTATTTTAAAAGCAAGTTTAGAATTTCTTCATAGGTGTGTGGTCGGGGGAGAAGATGTATACATTTTCATGTGAGTTTGAGTGTTCATGAAGGACAGACCTCCACTTTAGGTTCTGTTCCTCAAGGTTATTCTCCTTGATTTTTGCAAACAGGGTCTCTCATTGGCCTGGAATTTGCCAGTTGCACTTGGCTGTGGAGCCCCAGTGATCTGCTTTTCCCTTAAATGGGAATACTGGAATTACAGGGATTACAAGCAGAAAACGAGCATTTTTTTCTATGTAAATTCTATTGACTGGTATGTTTGATGTTCTCATGATGTCATGGCAAGCCCTTAGTAGAGCCCAGCATTTACTGGAAAAAGGCTCCAGTCATGATGGACTGCCTTGGCCTTTCATTAATTTTGAAAGTCTTCATATTTCCCTCATTTGTAAAAAGAAGCACTGAGTTCACAGTGACAATTACTTGTTTTCCTTAGTACTTCCATTATTATCCTGCACTCCCTTAGCCACAGTTTTGTTGAGAAATCAGCCACTAAGCATATTGTAAGTAATTTATGTTATTGAATCCTTTTGATGATTACGATCCCTCATTTTAGGTTTGAAAGATCTGTTGTAGAGCACAGTGAATATAGACAATGATAATATGTAGTCTCTTCAAACTTGTAAAATGTTGGAATGAGGACCATAAATGAGGACAATGTTAGGCAAGATATATGTTAAAATAGTACTCATATTCTATATGATAAATATGTATACTTTTATCTGTGAATTTAGAATAAATTACAACACACTAAAGCAAATGACAAAAATTGTTATATTGAATGAGTGACCGAGGACACCCAGTAGTGTTCTTCTGTCCTGCAAGAAAGCTTTGCAGATGATATACATGAATATATTTATTTATAGCTGTGGCTAGTTCTTAGAAGGGGGAAATTATGGTTTTTAAACTAGGAAATAACATGCCTTGAGATTCTCAAGCACACACTGGTACATATGTGTTTATAAACATACACACCCACACATATATATATATATATATATATATACACACACATACATACACACACACATATATATATATATATACACATATATATATGGATGTTGCATTCATGTTTTGGAAAAGAAAACATTCCTCTAATGCCACTAGATATCCAGGATATTTCACAACTGGACTCTGATGCACAAAACCTAAGCAAAACAGCTGACTTCTTGTTGTTTGTTATAAAATAGGTTACTGAGGAACTTCACCCTAGCCTCGGTTTGTTTGTTTTACTTTTACTATGGTTAGAAATACCTTAAATGCCATGGAGAGCTCTTCTTTAACTCATGCGGTCTACTCATGTGTGAGTCAAGGGGCTGATAGAATAAATTGTATTTTCACTGTCATTGGGTGAACATTCCCATTTTCAAGCTTTCAAAGCCATCTTGTAACAAAATGGACAGCATCACCTGTCAAATAGAATGCCCACAAGAATCTCTGACAAACCACCATTCCAAGGAATCCATCAGTTACTTCCCATGGGGACTCCAACATTAAGGTAGGAGCTCTGTTTTGGTCTCTTAGTAATGAGACATTGAAACACCTCTCAAAGAAACAAGATCCCCACTTCCTGTACTACACAGGAGCTCAATGATCATTTTACACAAAAAGAGGATGATCTAGATGAGAGGCATGGATGCAAGAAATAAGCAATGATGACCTCCCATTGGCAGGGCAACAGAAAAGTGACATGCACCAAGTGCTTTGAGTCACATTAGAGATCATTTCAACCCAATCCAAGAAACTATTTTTCTGGAGCCACTACTGGGAATGTGGTAACATTGAAGAGAGTAAAAAGATAAGGTACAATTTTAGTGGACAAAAGGAAAGTTCAAAATTTTCTTTAGAAATATTTCACCTAGAATAAAACAGGCAGAAACACCAATAAATCTACACTCCAAAGAAGTTTTAAGTTTTTAAGTATATCAAATAAGTACTAAAATTATCACCACAGGGAAAGAGACACATCAATATGCTAAGTTGAAGGAATAATAATCACAGTTTTGAGAAAAAAATTTGATCAAATGATTAATAGCTCTGAAGCAAAGCTTCAAATGAAGATAATAATTCAAATGAAATGCCATTTAGAAAAACAGAATTTTATTAGTAATTGTTCTTTCTATGGAAGAAAAAAAGGTTGAAATGATCAAATGATATGATATGGCTATTAACTCAAAATAGCTTTCTCCCTGGCCTTAACTGAGTAGGAATGTAGTGGATCAGGAATTGCTAATTATGTTAAGAAAAATTCTAGGTGGAATGTCTAGGTACAAGAATGTCGATTTTTTTTTCCTTTTCACTTGCATGACTTATCTATCTATAGGTGGCATCAGAACCAACATGTTTGTGTATTCCATAACTTCACAACTGAAAATTACCATCATTCAGTATCTTATATAATTTCTAAGAGGTCAAATTTAAAAAATATATTTTATTAATTCACTGAGAATTTCATAGAACATGTTTTTATCATATTCAGACCAGGTTTGCCAAATCCTCATTCACCCTACATCCCCCGTAACCAACTTCATGTCCTCTATTATAATTTTTTAGTCTGTACATGCCTATTGAATCTGATTTCTGCTCTTGAAGTGCTGTTGGATGTTTGTGTATTCCTGAAAGCCTGTCCAGTCTATCAGTTGTCACATCCTTAAAGAAAACTGACTATCACTTTTGTTTCTATTCATCTCCCATCTCTGGCTATTACAGCATTTCTGTGACCAAAACTTAAAGACAGAAAAGATCAGAATTACATAATCAGGGAATTGTGATGAAGCCTAGTTTTGAAAGTAGTGTCTCAGTTTAATAGATCAAGACAACAGGTTTAATGATATTCAAAGAACAATTTGGGAAATCAATACAAGAATTTGTTTTCCAGCATGATATTAGAGGTCCTAAATGGAAACTCGTATTATAAAGTCACCATGGTTATTATGCTGAAAATTAATGAAATGGGGAGTAGGGTAGCTCGAATAAGAATGCTCATCATGGGTTCCAAGGCTTTAAATACTTAGCTCCAGTTCCTGGTACCATTTGCTGTGGTTTAGGAGGTAAGGTCTTCCCGTAGAAAGCACTTCCTTGGGGGCTCACTTGAGAATTCATAGCCCCCATTTCCTGGATTTGTTTTCTCTGTTTCTGCTTGAAGATGTGTCTCTCCAGCTGTCTTTTGCATAGCTCCCCTATCAATGATGTGCTCTTATGCCTCTGGAATCATAAGCACAATATATACTTCCAGCTCTAAGCTGCCTTGGCCACGGCATTTTATCACAGCAACAGAAAAGACACTAATACGGGGACCAATTAGAATACATCAGTAGTGATCATGGAGATGGAGGTGGAATTGTGGAGGTAACAGAAATTGTGAAGAAAGAATCAGGAGAGCTTCAGAATATATATTTGAGTTGAATCAATATGACTTGCTAATGAATTAAATGCAGTAAATAGTAGAAGAAGTGTGTTAACAAATTAAAACTGATAATGAGTCTGTCTGGAAAGCCAGATGGAAGGTCTTGTCATTTATGAATTCAGGAAAACCAGGGAAGGCATTTTTCTTAGGGAAATGATTGTTGGAACTTATACATTGTCTTGTGTGTACCAATAAGATCTTTCTATTAGATGTGTAAGTGATGACCTTTAGATGCATAAATACAGAAGTTGAAGATAAGCATATACATATACTATGCATAGAAGACAGAAAACTTATTATAAATTAAATTATTCAAAATGAAATTAATTCCTACAGAGGGTGATTTCTCTTCATTTATCTATGATGCCTTTCAAATAATAGAATAGAGAGTATTTCAAGTTTACTTAACATTTTTGTATTTATAGGATAATATATCTGTTGTTTTATGTTTAAATTTATAAGATTTAGAAATTGAGTATAAACAATATCATCCATTTTCCTCAGATTAAACTGTGAAATAATCTGACTAGATTTTGAGATACAAAGCAATAAAACCTGATGTATAAAATACCTAGAAAAAAGTGACAATATGTGTCAAGAAAATTGTGGAATATTTCTACTATTTTATAAATGGACACTGTACCTCTTTGAACTGATTAGGAGTGAACACGAATAAAACACAATTCAAGATACTTGAAAATAAATCACTAACCTGGAGGAAATATGAAAGCAACTTAAACACATTAATGCATCAGAAGTCAATTGACTTCATACATATGTGAATTCATTTTCTTTGAACAGAATGCATGAGTATAAACAAAAATGGAAATATTTATTGAAAACTGTTTTGTATGTAGGCGTGTGTGTGTGTGCATGTATGTGTGTAGTGTCAATATCTGTGTAGTATCTCTATGTGTCTATGTTTGAGTAGTGTCTGTGTTTGAAGTATCTGTCTGTGTGTAGTGTTTATGTGCAAGTGGAGGTCAGAGGTTGATAATTTTTGTCATCCACTATGCAGGGTCTCTCAATTAACCCAAAACTCACTGATTGGCCAGAGAATCCTAAGAATCTGCCTCTCTGACTGCCCAGCTCTACCTAGAGCTAAGGTTACAGACAGATGTATGTAACCACACCAGACTTTTATACAGATGCTAGGTTTGTGACTGAGCCCCTCGTGATTTCACAACATGAACTTTAGTAACAGAACCATTCTTCCAGCCCTACATAAACATATGTGAACTTGTTATATTATCAACGCAGAAAGTAGAGTAAACACTGAGAAAAGCATGTTCTCTGCCAAAATTTTCTGTGAAAAAGATGGACAAGGAGCCCACCATATGTCATCTTGAAAGCTGCTTGCGTTATATTCACATTCGTATCATTTTTTAGAGAGAACAAATGTAAAGTTCAGATTAAAATTCCCTGTATTTAAATATCAGGTCAATAATTCCTTTTCATACTGTGAAAATGGATACATTCCATTTTCAAGGGGAATGAGATGGCTTGGATATAGTCAAAGCTAATAACATTAAGAAAAAATAAGCTTATGAAGGAAGACTGATTGAGAAAAGGACAAAAATTGACAGAATTGACAGATAATTTGATGATTTGGATTAGACTGATGTGTCCAAATACATACTGGATACATCTATTGATAAAAAGAAGGGGAAAACGGCACATAAGCAGAATAATGTCCACAAAGATAATCATATCCCAATGCTATGCATTTGTGAATGTGTTTCCTTACATAGATAAAAAGGGCTTTGAAGATATTATTAAAATGAGAATTTTCAGTAAGGAGAATGCTCTGATTTAAGTGAGTGGGTTCAGTAGATCAAAACCAGACTTCATAATACAGAAATGGAGACAGGCATGCCACAGTCAGAGAAATATTTTAAGATATTACCATGGCTTTGAAAATAGTAGAAAGGGCCATGAGCTAACAAATGCAGGTATAATCAAGAAACAAAAAGAACCAGCGGAGCAGCTTTGCCTCTAAGCTACAGAAGGAGTAGGGTTCTGTTAATGGAATTGGTTTCACGGCATTAGGACTCAGCTCTGCTAATGTGTTCAGCACAGATGCATTTGTGAGTGGATAAAAATATCCAAGACTCTTGAAAACAAACCTACAGAAAATGTGAGAACAATTTATCATGAAGACATTAATACATTAAAAATTAGTCTTATAAATATGTATGTGTATATGCGTAGAGAAAGACAAGGAGAATTTTGAAATATATAAATAATATGTTGCTTGAGAATCAATCTAGTGTTATTTTGGTCTGTCAAATAAAACCAAATTTGAATTAATGATATCCTGTGTCACATGCCAGGTATGAATACTTCTAGTATATATAATAAGTCAATTGAGATGTCTAGGATAATTGAAAAGGACGGCTACTCTAATATTGCAGGTTTCACATGATTACACTGACCATTTCTTTATAAAATAGTTCATGTTTGTTTATCAGCTCTATTTATTATTAAAGAAATAAAATAATTTCAAATACCCTTTTTTAATGACTACAGCACATGCAATTTACTGGTAGAATGAAAACAATCTCCCCACATGGAATAACTAGGAAACCTTTAAGTACTCCCTGCAATCCAAGAAAAAAAGGTCTTCATCTATTATGGTGATCGGATTACATATAAATTGTTTCACAAATGTCAAAGCAGAAAAATGTAATATAGATGTTATGATGAGAGTTTATGGATTCTTTTTTAAAGGTTCCTACCATTTAATAATCTAATATGGTATTTATCTAAATTTCTTAGATAACTAGGAATATGCTGTTTCCAAATTGAGTGATTTTATTAGCACCATATTGGAATCCTGCATGAGTTTCAGAACTCCCCTCACTTGCTGTACTCCTGGGTAGATCTACATGTATTTGCTTTCAGCATCCCACCCAGAGTCTCCTTGTTTCACACTCTGCTAGAGGACTTTGATGCACTGACTACTAGACAGACTGCCACATGTTTGCTGCTCTAACATTTTTATAACAATATTTATGGCTACCAAATATTGATTTATCTGTGAAGATTGAATGATTTCAATTTCTAATTTTATTGGGGAAATCAATAGACTCTGAGAAAAGCAAAACCTTAGAAACTGGAGAGGGGACAAAGTTTAAAATGCCATATTGGGGGGGGGTAGAACTAACAAAGGAACAATTCATTGTCTCCTTGAGAATCTGGGTTCAGGTTTACTGAATATCATACAGTAAAAAAGGCTAGTGCTATAAATAGGAATAATTTTATTGAGTTTATAGTTTACCAAAGAAAATTACCATTTAAGGATAGAAGTTAATGAGATATTATGGTTTAATGATAGTTTATGTGTGTATATGTGCATGTGTGTGAGAATATCTTCACTAATGTTTAAGATTGAACCTAAAGAACGTTGCATCATTGGAATAAGGAAAAGGGAGTTGATGAGGAGGAACAGACCTAAGGAAATCTCATGTGGAACAAGCACATATCAAAAAAATGAAGATTTCAAGCAAAGTTGTAGACACTATATTTCCGAATGTCCATGGCCCATTATACTGATCAAATCTAATGTCTTCATCTGAAAATCTGCAGCCTTTATATTGTCTCCCATTGTATCAACTTGATGAGAAGAGGAGGTAGACATTGGCTAGGCAGTTTAATGCAAAAGGACCCAACCCACAAAAAATACCAATTTCTTTGTTTGTTAAAAATTAGAAATGTCCTCGAGCCTGTTTACAATTTCTTCCTTTCCAGAGGCCAAAGATTCCAGATGTGTTTAAGCCCAAATGTCTCTGGTTCTGCCATGGCCAGAGACTGGGGATTACAGAAGATGTGTGTGTGTGTGTGTGTGTGTGTGTGTGTGTGTGTGTGTGTGTGTGTGTGAGGAGACTTATGTTTGTGGGGGGACTTGATTTATGGACCTCAGTTGTTGGCACTGGCTGGGGAGGTCATGAAACACTTAGGTGGTAGAGGTAAAGCCTTGCTGGGGGAGGTATGTCACTGGGGACAAGCTTTAAGAGTTCATAGCCTTACCTGCTTTCAGTACCCCCTTTCTCTCTCTCTGCTTCCTGTGCATGGTCAAAGATGTGGGCACTCAGTTTTCTGCTCCAGTGACCTCTGCCACCATGTCTACCTGCCATGATGAATACTTACACCTCTAGAGCCACATATGAGTACCTGGAATGAGAACTGGACCGACTACCATCCTCCAGCCCACTCCCAACTTCCTCAATTCTGCAAAACCTTACCTCCAAGTCAGCTAGGTTCAATGGTACCCTGGAACGCCTCCTGCTATACAGTAGCTCAACCATTCTCTCTCTCTCTCTCTCTCTCTCTCTCTCTCTCTCTCTCTCTCTCTCTCTCTCTTTCTCCTTACCTCCATCCCTTTCTCTTATGTTCCCATCTATGAATGTATAATAAACTTCTCTCTAACACTCTCATCTCTGGTCCATTAATTTCATTCTTTGATTTCACAAGACAAGAACATAAACACCATTGTCCTTGGGTTGGCATTTGGTAGCCTTTGAATTTGGGGACTCTAGATCACCAAGAAAGGTTCTGTCATTCTCAAAAACACTCCAATATTCCCATGACATTTCCCTGTGCATATAAACTTCCCTGAGGGCATTATGCCAGAAACAGAAAATGTGCTTGTGTCTCTCCACAGTATCAGAATTTATTGGATGAGAATAAATTCAAAAGGTTTAGCATTTTCAATGACAGCAATTTGTCATAAAATTATCTACCTTGATAGCTTGGTTGAGGCAAATGCAAGTTCTTTATTACTGTTTTAATTACTATTTAACTCTCATACAGCATACATAGAGATATATTGATACCTATATGCATTTCTTTGCATATATATGGGTTACAGAATCAATAGGAGTTACAGAGTTTACAAAAGAGTTCATGAGTCTTCAGGGTAGGCTGATAAGCATATTTGTAGTGGAGACAGACAATCAGGCAAATTTTTGGGAGGAGGTAGCATTTGCCAACTGCCAGTGGAGCGGCTGGGGCCGGTTTTAAGAGATATTTCAGAGTTTGTCTTGGAGGTGGAAAGGCCAAACAAGTTAGAGCAGGAACTAGCCAGTCAGGTCTAGGTCTAGACAGGTGAACAGGGGGGTGGGCAGTTAGTGGAGTAGGCTATATCAGTTGCCAAGGACAGAGCCCAGTGGAGAAGTCCATGGGCTTTAATCCACCAGTAATCAGATGATAAATTGGTGTGGGACATGCACTGTGCTGTTAGGCGTCTGTCACTTTACATGGTAAAGAAGTCACACTACTTCCTTTGCAGTGTTACCTTGATTTGGTGTTTCTAACAAGTTCTTGAGCCCGGTTCCCCTGATGTGATCTTAATACACTCATGAACCCCATAGTTTCAACTCTCCACAGTAAATTATAGGATGACTCTCTTTCCAGCCCCAGGAATAAGTCATTTTTCAGTTTGTGTTAGGTGGGTAGTGCCTGACAGATGGTGCAGGGCTAGGATCTACCCATAAGCTGCAGTCATACTTCTTGCTCAAATTGAAGTCAAAATAACTTTTTAAAATGGAGTCTCCTAGGGCAATGCAAAATCTGTAAAATCAATGCTCTATATAATACTCGGTAGCTTAGAGTAACTCCTAAGTGCTATGGCCTGATTTCAACATAATGAGGATTGAAGCTGATCTTTTCCCCTCCCATAATTACAAATAAGCCTGCGTAAAATTTCTAAGAGCTATAGAGAAAATACTCTGCATATTAGGGTAAACAAAAAAAAAAATAAGATTGCCTTATGTTACTCTTAACATTCAGAATCATGATTAATGAAACTTAGAACATTATCACCTAAGAAAATATTCATAACATTATGTATTACAGCTGCATTCAAACTCACCTTGATTGTAGATTGTGGATTTGGGAGGATTAAGGATAGTAAATGCTGTCTTTCCACTATGAGTAACCGATTATAGATGCACTGTTTTGGGTACTTTTAAGATCTCCTTCTTTGTGTCTGAGTGTGTGAATGTGTGTACACATATTTGATTATGCAGTCTTTATATTAACTCTGATCCAGTTTTTGAAACTTTTTCCTTTAATAAATTTTTATTTATTTACTTATTTTTTATGTGTATAAGTGCACCGTCTGTGTGTATGTAATTGCCCCCAGAAGCCAGAAGAGGACATTTTGTCCCCTGGAGCTGTAGTTATAGATGGTTGTTAGCCACCATTTGTGTGAGGGGAACTGAGCTGGAGTTCTTTGCAGAGTAGCAGTGTTCCTTACTGCTAAGCCATTTCTCCAGCCACCTTGTTTCAATTTTTGTTACATTTTGACAGTTTATCTAGTTAAATTAATATTTCTATAATTTTTACTCATGTACACAGTTTTGGTATTATATTGACAATCAATATCTCAGACCCTCTTTTAGTTTATTCCTTTCCCACTCAATCTACAGATATCCTGTTCATAACAATTTCGGTTGATGAAACATGGCTTTCCCTACCATAATGCATATGAATGTCAAACTTGGCTACAGAATTCTTTTTATTGTGGAAAATTACTTTGTTATTATCATCGATAGTAACGGTGGTTTTTGTCTTTTTGAGACAGGATATCAAATGATGGATGAGATGATCTGGTACTCAATATAGAGAGCAGACCAACCTCATCCTCACAGAGATCCACCTGCCTCTGCCTCCTGAGTTAATGATTAATGTGTGCTCCACCATGTCTGGTTGCATAGTGTTTTCTTATGGAGAAATGATGTCAACATTTGCTTATTGATTCTTCATAGATGGTCATAGGCAATGTGGCAGCTATTAATAAAGACTCCGTGAACATTTGCAAACAGATTTCCATGGCACATCAATTACCATTTCATGTAAGAGACACCTAAGAGTAGGATTTATGGAACATTAGGTATACCAAGGTTTGTATACTTTGAAGGAATCTATTAAATTGTTTGGTTTACATCTATTTGGCTTTCCAGAGCCAATGTGCTAAGTTGCATTCTTGCCTACACAAAGATTTCTGCTTGCTGTATTCACCAGCTGATAGTCATGTCCTATTATGGATTATTTTATGTTATTGATTAATAATTTTGAGCATTTCCAGCACATATTTGACAAATGTTTATATTCTTTGATAAAGTATAAATTTAAATCTGTGTTCACATAGTGGTCTTTTTTTTCAGTGAGGGGTATATTTTTTTATTTATCATTTTTATTTTATGTGTATGAGTGAAGTGCCTGCCTGATATAAGTGTACCCATGCCGTGCAATACCCACAGAAGTCACAGAAGTTGAGAGTTCTCTTTGAGCTGAAGTTACAAGTAACTGTGGGTGGTGAGTTGCCTGCAGTGTTTGCTGGGAAATGAAATTGCCTCCCATGCAAAAGTAATATGTGTGCTCCTAACTACTCTGCCATCTCTCCACTCTTTGTTTGTCTCAAAGGAGTATTTTCTTTTCTTTTCTCTTCTTTTATTGACTTTCTGGTTATTTATATCCTATATTTACTATATGTTTTTCATCAGCATTGAAATTCCTAAATGCTTTCTTTTTGTAGTTGTGCACCTTAATTCTTATGTCTTTAAAGGAATAGACATTCTTAATTCTGACAGTGTAATTTATGAAACAGTTTAGACAAATTGTACTTTGTAATTGCATCTATGAACACTTTGTCTCATCCAAGTCCAAAAGGCTGCAGCATTTGATTTCATTTATGTAGTTGTTTTGCTTTTCTTCTATCAGTATGAGGTTTCAAAATTTTACATGATTTCTAAGTTTCATTCTGAATGAAATTTTATGGAATCGAAGACAGATGACACATTACTCTTTATCTGACATACAGACTGATTTGACAACAAGATTTTTTTCAACCACACATCAGAAAGACCATCTCTTTATGTCTAGTAGTGTGTGCTGCACATTCATTGAGAATTACCTGAAAAAATGAATATGAGTATATACTCTCATATACATCACTAGACAACATATCCAATTCCATGATGCAGTCACTTTTCCCTGTGATACTGGGAATCAAAATGAGGGACTCAAAAATGCCATGCTAACATACCAACACTGGGTGTATGCCTCACTTATTACCACGATTTCTTCATAATTATAAAAGATTTTTGTTCTTGTAAGGTAGTGGAATTAACCCATGTTTGATATGCTCTCTTCAACAATATGTTTTATCTTTTTAGTTTCTTTGCTTTTCCATTTTAACTTTGAAATAATTTTAAATCATCTTTCTAGGCACTGGGGACAAGGTTCAATGGATAAGAGTGCCTGTTGCTCAAGCAGGATGAACTGCGGTTAAATACCCAGAGTCTGCATCAAATGCCAAGCAGGAACATGCCTGCCCTTGGAATCCCATCCTTCTGCAGGGTTAGAGAGAGAAAGATGGCTGGGTCTTGTTAGATCTCTGCCTAGCTTCAGGTTCAGTGAGTATCCATGTCTCCAAAGGATAAGGTGGGGAATGCTGGGGACATGACATCCTCTTCCGGCCTCCGAACAAGCATTTACCTGAATGAACACATCCACATTTATGCAAACACACACTGGTACATATGTGTTTATAAACATACACACACATACACACACACACATACACACACACACACACACACATATATATATATATACACACACACATATACACACACACATATTTATATATACACACACACATATACACACACACACACACACAGGTCTGTGTGCCTGTGTCTGTTTATAGAAGGAGAATTTTAATGTAGTTATATAGAATACATAATTTCATTTAGTTTCTTAATAATTTAATGCATGAATAAAGTATCATTAAATGAGTATCTCACTGTGCTCTGTGTTTTGTCAGTTTACAATAGTAGTACATAAAATACAAAGGTTTCTTGAAAGTATTAAGCAACTACGATATTGCTGAAGTTATTCATTAATTCCAGCAGTACAGAAGACTAAATGATTCCTATCACTAATACGGAATTATTTCTTATGTATTTCTTTTCTTTCCTCAACTTAACATCTTTGTTGGTGAGGTGTTAGGATTTTTGCCTCATTGGAATGTTTATGACAGTGGAACGGTATTTTATTTGAATAGTGAGACATAATATCTTTGCCTTCTTACGGTACTGTGAAAGAAACTACTATTTTATCATTTAGTATGATATCACCTCTAGATGTTTAAGACCATATTTCTAAGACTGAGGAACTTCCTTTGAAATTATTTGATGAGATTATTTTTCCTGGGAGGGTGTTGAACTTTGTAGAGGTTCTTTCAGCAACTTTTGAGGCCATGACATCTCTGTTTTAGTATTTCCGTCCTGTTTGTATGTCTGTTGTTTCTTTTGAGAGTTTTCTCTTTTTCAAGACAAGTTATCATTATAGCGCCAGTTGGCCTGTAATTTGCTGTGTAGACAAGACTGGTCTCACAGATCTCACAGGGATCTGCCTGCTCCAAATGCTGGGATTATAGGTGTGTGCAACCACACCTGGCTTATTCTTATTTGTTAAAGTGGTGAATGTAGAAAGTAAAATAATGCAATCTCTTCCGAAGATTTCTCTATTGTAATGCTTGAAATCTACTTACACATCAGAGGCGCCTAACAGATTCAGACACAATTAAAAAATTAATCAATTATCAAATAAGATGATGCCTACTATGTTATCTGATTATTCTAACACAAAAAAAGGGACCTTCAAAGAAGTAGGCAGAGAAAAGCAACATAGACAGAGGTCTGGTTACAATATAAGCAATCTTAGAGGGACATTGTGGTCCTGACTATGAAGACGGAGTGAATGGACTTCCAGTCAAGTAATGAACACAGCACTCAGGAAGTGGAAATGGTGGGGAAATGGGCACTTTTCTAGAAAAGAGCATCCTCTGGATAACTCGTCTTCTGCCTCAGGAGACCCATACTAAACTTCAGATCCATAGAATACAAGACAACAAGTGTATGTTGTTTTAAGGAACTAAGTTTTGGAAAACTTGCTCCATTATCAATAGGAAGCTAATGGATTACTGTGATGAGTCAGCCTTTGAATTTCAAGATAAAACATGTTAATATTCCAGTTGTTCTCAATAAACATCTATCTACTGCTTCTTTATGTCTGACACACTTATTTCTTTGTTCTATTGTTTAAGTTTAGTCTTTCTTTTCCAATTATTTGTGAGTGTGTATATATATATATACATATATATACATATATATTTCTTCACAATACCATATTCTTCATTGAATTATTTCATTTATTTTTATGGAAATGCATGGTATCATTCCTTTATTATTTTTTATTTTGTGTGTGTGTGTGTGTGTATGTGTGTCTGCATACAAGGTCAGAAGAGTGCTTAAGAGTGTGGCTATGGTTTTGAAAAATTATTTTAGGAACATCTAAAAGTAGAAATGCCTGCATATCATTTGCACTTTATTAATGTATGGATAAAAGTTTACATTGAACTCTGTTATATAATAAGCTTTGCTGGTGAGAGTTAAGAGATGCATTAGTATTCTCTCTATCCCGTTTACGCTGTTTCATGAGCCTTGGCTGTGGAGGTTGCCCGCACCCCCATCAGACCTCATATATTCCTCCATATATGTTAAGTCCTATCCTGTCAAACATTTGTACCCAGACATCCTTTTGTGCAAGTTAATCCACTAGAGTCTCATCAGCCTATCTAGAGATTGTAAGGTCTACTCTCCCTCACTCAGTAGTAATCAGTATCAAGAAGTTCTCAGGCTAGGGCTGGCCTGTCGCCCTTATATCTTGCCCACTCCGGACCCTTGTCTGAGGGGTCTAAACTTGAATAAAAATAGTTGTACTAAATGTGTGAAACCTCTCACTTAAAAATATTTGCATTTACAATACACTGAGATATACAAACATTGTGAAATGATGAAGGCATGCCAGTTAAATATGTCTGTCATAGCACACAGTTGTGTTTAGTTGTTGCTCTGCTGCTACTGATGACAATGTACAAAATGTGTCCCCAGAAATTCTCTATTACAATGAACTTCATCACCATGATCTAAATATATTTCTAGAGCCCATTCATCTTGTGTAGCTGAAACTTAGTGCCTTTAATCAAAGAATGCTGAATTTATCATCTCTATATTTTTATAGATCTTAAAGACTTTCTGTGAAAACAAATTTCTCCCTAATATATTGCTTGTCTCTACACAGAATAAACAATATTACATAGTCCTTATTTATTGTGTGGAGGAAGACCTGTGCTTGGGTGCACAAGGGAATGTCAGAGGAGAAATTACAGAAGCCTAGTTTCTCCTTCCATCATGTGGATCTTGGAATTGAACTCAGGTTATAAGGTATAGTGGAAAGTTCTTTACACAGTAAGCTAAAATGCCGTTTTTGCCTTATATTTTTAACATACTTTATATAAGTTGTTTGGCAATAAACTTTCTGATTTTTGTGCTCATTATTCTAATTAAAGTGATATTTCTTCTGTCATTTTTAGAATTGACTTCACTGATTCTTCAAGTCTGGGTCATCAGGGTTTTCCCCTCTCTTTGGCACTGTAAGTATGTTACTATGTTGCATTCTTCCTTAAATATTGTTTCTTGAGGAAAATGCAGAAAACACTGTTATCTTTGTACTCTTGTACATATCCTCAGGTATTAAAGAATTGCTTGAGAAACATTTTCCCCATTTTGTTTATCAGTATTATCATTACCAGAATTTATGGTCATGAAATTTGACTGTGAACCCTCTACACTTGCCCATAAAAAAAGATAAACTATGTTTGATAATATTGTAAGATAATCTATGGAAATTGAAAAGAGATTAACTTACATGTTTCATCTATTCCTGACTGGGGGAAAATTCTTAATCTCTCTCTTATGAATAGCGCTGCTGTAAATTATAAAAAAAAAACATTAAAATATAGACTAGGGAAGAGCACATGTAGATTTAACTGTAGATCCAACTATGGGAACTGGAGAGACAAAACATCGTCCTTGTGCTATGGATCCTGGGATGGGTCATGATCAACCCAACATGGTATTCTATTATAGACCTTAATTCTCAGGGTCCCTGTTGCTATGCACTTGAGTTATATCTAGGTTCTAGAATTTTCTGCAGGTTTTTTTTTTTTTCAAAATGCTGCTTACTGATTTTAATGTATTTTAGGTTAGCAAACTGACAGTCCAGGAAATGTTTCTTAAACATTATACATATCTATTCCAATCTCTCTCTCTTCTAAAATCTTGATAACAAATCTTTCTCTTTTCTCCAAACCTTTGGAGATTCTTTATTCTCTTTCCAATCAGCTAGACAAGTTTTGGCAAGCACTCATATTCACAGACTCATTCCTCAGTTAGTGAATCTACTTAGGAGCTTTGGAAAGCCAGGCATCCATACTAAAAAGAATGAAGTGGTTAAAACAAAACAAAACATTTTAAAGGGGGCTGGAGAGATAGTCCAGATGGTAAGAGTCCTGGCTGCTCTTGCAGAGGATGGGGTTTGTTTCCCAGCACCCAGATGGTGATGCTAACCCTAACTCCAGTTCCAGGGGAATCAGAAGCCCTCTGCAGGCATTGAAGGACATGCATGCACTTACATGCAGGCAAAACACTTATACACATAGAATAAAAAAAAATAAACAAATTAGTTTAATATACGAAGAAAAATGAAACGGGACTCTTATCTACGTCATAAAAAAGCAAACACAAGTAGACTAAAAACATAATAATTCTAGAAAGAAAAAAGAGCATAGGGAAAATCTTCATGAATTGACCTCAACTGTACTTTCAGAGACATCATAACAACAGCAGTCACTACCTTAGTGACTAAATTAGGGAAACAACAGAAATAATTTTCAAAAGATCAATGGATAAAAATGAGTCACGTCTCCATTGTGAGATACTATTCTGCAGTTTTTTTTTTTTTTTTTTTTTTAAAAGGAAGGCAGCTGGAATCAGCGGAGTACCCTTTTAATTCCAGCAAGCAGGAGGCAGAGGCAGGCAAATCCTTCTGAGATCAAAGCCAGCCTGATCTAAGCATTGAGTTACAGGCTAGCTGGGACTACAGGGAGACACTATCTCCTAAATGAGGGGAGGATGGGAAATCCTGTTGTTTGATACAATATAGAAGGAATTAAAATGCATGTTGCTAAATAGTCCCATATAGTCAGTCACTGTAGGTAAATATAATATGTTTCCATTTCTATGAGGAACTTAAGAGAGTTAGATGAATAGAAGACATTTATAGAAGGGTGACTGCAAAATATGGGGGGAAGACTAGAAGAAGAATTGTTCAATGGACTCAAAATTAATTGTATAATTTGTAACAGCCCAGGGAATTTGCACAACATACTGATTATGATTATGAAAACAAATGTATACACTTGAAATAGTTTTCAGGACAGTATAGTTTAAGTGGTCTTTGTTCACAAAAAGTGAATAAATTTTAAACATGCACAAAATAGCATTTGCACAGCACAGAAGCAATGAAAATATTCAAAAATAAAGTATTTTCTTCCAGTTTTTTTTTTTTTTTTTACTATTGAGTACAGTTTCAATCTTTATGGACATGGGAAATGAAATTAATTCCTGGTCCATCTGGAGTTCATAGCTTTCTGAGGTGTCTCTTCACTCAAGTAAAATAAAGAAGTCCAAGAACAATGAAAAGGTGTATGGTCAAGAAGGCAGGAGGAATTCACATGCGACAAACATTTGGTAAATATAAAAAACATAAAGCTGGACGTCTAAGGAAACCTGCATTGTGACTGGTCTAGGGCAAAGAATGAGTCACGGAGACAATTAGGAATTTAGTTATAAACTTTGCTCAAAGCTTTAATTTGAAAAGGAATTTAGTTATAAACTTTGCTCAAAGCTTTAATTTGAAAAGGTGTTAATACTACGTTTCAATACAGCAGAAGTAAATGAAACCATTCTTTGGTCCTGATCTCAGTTCATGAATTTAAAAACACACACACAAATAATAATGATAAAGCAAAAACAAAACCATTTTTGACTTGTACAATATAATTGAATCCTAAGAAATAACTAAGTTCTCCAGAGAGGTGTTAACATTTTTAAAAACATATTACTTATAATTTTTATGCATAAGAATGTTTTGTCTGAACGTATGCAAGTACATCCATGTCATGCAATGCCTCTAGAAGTCAGATGAGGGTGTAGAATCTCCTAGAATTGGGGTTATTGGAGTTATCGTTGGTTGTTAGCCACCATGTGGGGCTGGGAGTCGAACTCAGGTCCTGTGCAAGAGCAGCCAAGTCTCTTAATAGCTGAGCTGTCTCTCTAGGCCAGGTGTTAACTTCTAAACCACAATAGCATATGGTTTCAAATTTGGTAAGCCAAAAATAAAGATATCTTGTGAATAAATTAGCACCTCTCATCATACACATATAATTAAAATTGGTCAAATAAGACACATAATTAATAATTTGAGTTCATAAAAGTACAAAACAAACCCAAGGGACTGAGTTCATGCAATAGAACATGCACAGAAACTTGAAAAATTCCTTTTTTTTTATTTTAACAGAACCAATGTGTTTTTCTACTGATATAAAGAAGTGTGAAGAGCAGGTCCCTTGGTAGGAAACGTACTAGGAACTCTGCTCTGAGAGAAACTGAAAGCAGCAGTATTTTTAAAGTTCCCAAAGTAAACTAATTTCTCAGTGTTTTCTATAAGTTATTGACTCTCCAAGGAAAATATTTATATCACTGACTTTTTAAAAATGCTGATATTTGAAAATATTTCACTACCATTGTAAATAACCAAATTTTCCCCCAAACCCAACAGACTGACAATAAGCTTAATAAATAGGGCAATATTGTATATTTCTTTTAAATGCATCTTGTGATTTCTATTTCTTTCTTCATTCATTCCAAGTCTGACCACCTTACATTTCTGGCGAGCAAAGTTCTATATTCTTCTCTCTGAGACACCTTTGTGGGACACTGGTCAGATTTCTTTTCTGAGATTTTATCAAATACATGAGAGGGAAAGTTTTTCACAAAGACAATGAAGCTGAGATTGTCAGAAGCAGAAGATTACTGGAATCCAAGGTTTCCAGCCCCTGTACTCAGACAGAATTAGAATAATTACATACAAACCCAGGTATATTTCAAATTTGTCTACCTTCCAACATTGCAATCTCTCAGTTCTGGGTCAAGCTAGTTTATTTGTTTCAGTTCTGTACAGTAGCAAGTATTCTGACTAACCAAAGAAGAAAGAATATTCCACAAGTCTTACAAGAAATATTTGAAGTTGAAAGCAATGGGGTGTGTGTGTGTGTGTGTGTGTGTGTGTGTGTGTGTGTGTGTGTAAATACTATTTAGATGTGATGTCACTTGAGGAACAAAGGAAAAATGTTTAAGTGAAGGTAAAAAGATTGATGCTGAAGATATGAATATCATTAAATTGAGATTTTATGTTTCGTCTGGTCAACATTCATTTCTCTTTAAAATCACTTGGGCAACCAGTAATCTGCCTCATCCTGACAAACACAGTTTGGGAGAGACATTTCTGAGCCATGTGATTTTTAGAGAGAATTTTATTTTGTGATGTTCTAGGTGAAGAGATCGCATAATGAGTGTGTTAGGTCCCAGTCAGGATGATCAGTAAGTCATTTTTTTTTTGGGGGGGGGTCATGATTTATCTATAGTCTCTGAATTTTTATTTAATCTTACAACAACTATTTCATACTGCACCTGGGAATATCGGTATGATATCCAAAGCAAGTGTGTGCTAATTGAAGATTCTCTTTTTCTAACTCTTACTCTATTTATCTTGATTTACTCTAGGGTTCATTAATTTCCTCTGCACTTTTACCTGGTCTTAAATTAGCTACTGGAAGCAAGTGATAGCCCTAACTTTTGTCACAATTGATTTGTCTGTCTTATTTTTACTTAATGGATATCCACTACTTTTAATTTGGCTAAGAATTCTTCCTTATCATAAAATTGATTATCTTAGTTGTTTATTATAGAGAACCATGTGGGAAACATAATTTCAATAGGCCTATCTTAAGCCTATTTTGGCCAGCACTTACCCAGGAAGAATTTCCAGTCTTTGTCAATGGCCATTAAACATAGAGCTATTAATTTAATAGGGAAGTTTAACAGTAGTTTGAGTACTCTATCAGTGACTTATACTACTAAAATATGCATAGTACCTGCAAGTTTATTAAAACATAGGATTTAGCTAAGCATGGCATTCCACACTTTCAAACCCAGCACTCTAGAGGCAGAGGCAGGCAGATCACTATGAGATGCATGTCAGTCTGGTCTACATAGTGAATTTTAGGCCAGCTGGGGCTACAGAAAGACCCTGTCTCAAATAAAAATAGCCTTTTTGTTGTTTTATATTACTAAAAATAAAGCCATTTGAGAGTAGATATGAGAGAGCAGTTTACTTTTCCTATCATTTAATTTCTCAAAAATATTTCTAAATTGGCAAACTTTTTATACTGTGAATTTATCTTTGAATTTTTACAGTGAGTCTTTAAGAAATTAAAAAAAAAGTGACTACTGAGAGATGAGCTTTTAGATACTGTGTGATGTGAAGGCCTTGTAATTTTTCCCTATTATGGAAGCCAATAGTAAACACAAGTTAGCAGGGACAAAGAAAGGAAATTAAAAGTGAGCCTGATCATGGGGGTTGATTCATTATGAGTCTTGCCTTTCTTACAAAGTAAACTAGAAACCATAGCTGTGTATTACAATCAAGATGCCTTTTTTTGTGTTGAATATCATCATTACACTAAAGCTTAGGAGAGACATTGATCTTCTGTGTCATTAAAATTCACATTGCATGATAATGTTACCTCCTGGAAAAATAGAATTAATGCTTAATGTTAATGATGTTATAACATATTATATATATATATGTTATACATAGTATATATATGATATTATAATATAGATATATGTATAACTAATAGACTATAATTTAATATGTATATTATAGTGAATTATTTTTTTGTTGGTATGGTAAAGGTGAATTTTGGAAGAGTTTCTGGGCTTAAAGTTTCAGGGATTTAAGAGCCCCTCTTGGCAAGGAGGCAGGGCAGCAAGTGGCAGGCACTGTGGCCAGATACAAAAGTTCAGGGATCACATTTTCGACAGCAAACAGAAAGCAGAGGTAGAACTGGAAATGGGACAATGTTATGAAATCTCAAACCTTCCCAGAGTGATGTACTTCCTTCAGCAAGGCCACCCCTTCTAACGGTTCCAGCACTGTCCACAAATAACACCAACCACTGGGGAACTATCATTCAAATACTTGAGCCTGTGGGGGGAGCATTTCTCACTCAAACTGTCACATAGAGATACTCTTCTATATAAAGCAGGGCCCAAATTCATTATGTAGTCAAGGATGAACTTCGACTCTCCTAAATGCTTCTGTCCTTGTTCCTCAAGTGCTAGGATTATAGAGGTCACTGCGTGACCAGTTAAGTAAACTAATTTCACTCACTGTATGAACTTCAATCCATTATTATTATATGTAATCCTCAAAGACGTTTCAGTTAGGGTTTCAAAATGAAGATCAAATGTGCTCAGTCATTCTTTGTTTCCACACAGGAAGATAATCAAGGTTAATCTCAAACTTTTCTGATCCCAGACCTAATTTCTCTAAGAACCTAGTTTTCATTTAGTGGCAAATATTATTTAAGTGTAATTTCTGTTCTTTGTGTGCTTTGTGGTTTCTGCCTTATTAAATGCTCAATTATTTATAGCTTTAATTTTACTTCATTTTATTTTTCATCTGTGAGAAGTTGTTTTTTATTATCAAATTGAGGTTCCAGACCATGTCTTTGGAAAACCAAGGTCTCTTTAGCAAGGGTAAAGAAAATAAACCTCCTGATCAGGAGGGATAAATTGGCACTAGGAGTCAGGTGCTGAAGGCAGTACCACTTATGTCCCTAGCCAGTGTCAGCATGAAAGGATTGTAGAAGACACCAAAATGTATGTAATCTGGAAATTATCTGCATTATTATTTTATATTAATATTTATTTTATTGAATCATTGTGTGTTTCATATAGAAAATCCCAATCTTATTCATGTTTATATCCCTTTTCCCCCTGGCACCTCCCAATCCCCAAATGGAATCCATATAGTCTTTCACCTGCGTTAAGGTCTATTGTGTCAAGTTAGTGTCCCTAAATGATCTCAGTGCAGGTTTAACCACTAAGATCTGGTCAGCCTACCTAGAATCTTCCCCTTGTGGAAGAGTAGCTCTTCCTCATCCAAGAATAATCAGTTGTCAATATTTCTTAAGCAAAGTTTGTGATCTGCTGTTCATTTCCCCAATTCCATGCTGGGTTTTTGTCTGCTCAAGTTTGTTTGGGTCTTGAGCATGCCTAAACCACTACTGTAGATTCATATGAGCAGGGACCCAGGAGCTTGTAGGATTCTATTCCTACCTCTTCACACACCTCCTCACTGCCTCTAACAATCTTTATACCTTCCACAATGATCCATGAGCCCTGGGTGAGTGAAACTTAATATGAGAATCTTTTCCAGGGATTCACACTCTGCAGATTCCTAATTTCCATTATTTAGCCATTTGCGACTTTTTGTGTTACTGGCCCTTTGTTGCATGAGGGAGCTTCAGTTCTGAGAGCTGAGAGATTCATTAGTGACTTCTTTACACCTGTTCTGTATTGTGGGAACCTTGGGTGTAGAGGCTGCATTGTAGATGTGCTGCTTAGGCATGGGAAATTCACACACGATATCTGTGTGTGTCCAGCTATGGTACTCTGTAGTAGTCTCCATCTGGTGCAAAAGAAGCTTCTCTGATAAGTGGTGGTTGAAATACTTGACAGTAAATATAAGGATACAGCAAAAGAAATAACCAAGGAAGTGAAGAGAAAACCAACAGAATGTGAGAAAGCCTTCAACAGTGACACCTCGGACAGAGATTTAACATACAGAATTCATAAAGAACTAAAAGAAAAGAAAAGAATCAAGAAAACAAGTGACACAATTAAAAGATGGGCTAATGAACTGAGTGAAGAGTTCTAAAAAGAAGAACTAAAAATGACTGAGAAACATCTTTAAAATTGCTCAACATTGTTAATAATTAGGGAAATGCAAATGAAAATCACTTAAAGATTTCATCTTACCCCAGTCAGACTGCCTAAGATTAAGAAAACAAATGATACCAAATGCTGGAGTGCATGTGGGAAAAAAAGGAATACTCATTTACTGCTGGTGGAAATGTAAAGTCGTGCAGCCCTTAAGGAAAGCAGTGTGGCGAACTCTTAAAAAATTAAAAATAAACCTACCATTTACTACTCCCTGGCATATACACAAAGGACTCATCCTCTTGTAGAAATACTTGTATATTCATGTTTGTTGCTTGTCTTTTCACAATAGCTAAGAATGGAAGGAACTTAAGTGTCCCTCAATTAACAGGTGAATAATGAAAATGAGATTTCATAGCTCTGGAGAGCACTATGCAAGTAGCCAAAGAAGAACATCAGTAAATGTTCCAACACCAGCTTCGTGACCAAATAACCTCATCGATTACTGGTCTCACAGCCATCCCTTTCCCATCATTTCAGACATTTAGACCCCTGAAACCCTAAGCCCAAATAAACTGTTGCTTTTGACTATGCTATTTTATCATAGTAACAGAAAAGTGATACAGACATTATGTTTTTGATAATTTGTACAGAATTTGACATTTAAATGTTAAGTATTTAATTAGTGAGATTTTAGAGCCCTTTTGTTGCTATATAATTTGTATACTACAGAATTACCATTTGAAACTGTACAATTCAATGCTCATGATTTCTAGGTTCATTCGGATGAAGAATTTCATTCTTTTTCATCACTAAATTGTCACCTTTGGCATTTACCACATTGTGTCTGTTTGTCAGTAGATGGATGCTTTGACTACACTTTGGGGCTCTTATACATAATTTTATTATAAACATAGTCTTCACATTTTGCTATGGTTATGTGTTTTCGATACTCTTGAATCTATAAAAATGTTCTTGCTGGCTAGAGTGATAATTATATTTTAACCTTGAGAGGAAATAACAAACTTAACCAAATGCAATTATCATTTACAGCTCTGTGAATAATGGAAGCTGGTTTGCCACATCTCCAGAATGTTTTCTTGTTAGTGTATTAACTGAAATATTCAGTCAGGTAGGAAACAGTATCATAGTGTTTATTTGGGTAATTTTTTCCCTGATAACTGCTGGTCACTTTTCCATTGACTTAGAGAAAAAAAAATTTCTCTTTAATTTTTTTCCTCTTTGAATAGTCTATTGTTAATTTTATTGTTAGCATTTTGGTTTTCTGTATACTAGTTGTTTGTCACATATATTAACTATGAATATTTCTGTAATTCTTAGGTTTGTATATTTTCAAAAGTTAAAGTATTACACCTTTAATACCATTCATCTGGAGCCCGAAGCAGGCTGATTTCTCTGAGACTAAGGCAAATCTGGTCTACTAGTAAGTTTCAGGCTAGCTGGGCGTACAGAGAGACCCTGTCTCAAACAAAACAAAATGAAATAAGTAAAACTTTTCCTTAAAGCTGGTTTAAGTTTATAGACAATCTCAACAGGATGTCCAAAGTTCTCTAATCTCAATCTAGAGTGTGTTCCTATTATTATCATCTGGCTTCGATATGAGACATTGGCGGCAATTTAGGATTTCATATTAACATGTCATTATTAAATAAAGTCCATCTTTTACACAGAAGTTTACTCAGTATATATGTATGGTTCTATTAGAGTTTCCAAATGCATGATTTAGTGTTATTCTCCAGTGCACGTGGGGTTTTGGTTTGTTGAATTATGTGATTCCAACATAGCACTAGAGGTGAGATTGTCATTAAAACTGTAGTTCACTGCTTACAGTGCTCTAGAGGAATGCACACCATGCGTAGACCGGTCTATAGATCAGTGGCAGGCAGAGAAGAGAGAGTGGAATATTGCTAGCAAGCCTTCAGTTTAACTTTTGTGTGAAGGATTGGATGAAGCAGTATAAACAAGCAAGCTAGGTCTAAGAATGGTTATGTGGAATAATTGGATCAGAATCTAAGCCATAGAGGATTTTCCTAGTCCTCTGTTAGTGCCCTCAGAAGGGTTGTGCCTCTCTAACTGGCAAAACATCCATATTAAAATATCAGTGCAGTGGATTCATTTGTATTTACCATTATAATACCTGTATTAGTTTCTTTTCTGCTGCGGTGATAGAAACAGTGACCACAGGAACACATAAAAAGAAGAGTTCATTTAGTTTATGGTTCCAAAGAGTCTGTCCAGTGTTTTGTCTACTTTTTGAAAGGGTTACAAAAGGCATCTTGCCTGGATCTGCACACAGCCATGTCCCTGGATGCAGCATTCTGCACATACACTAACTCACCCATGTATCCTAGCTTTCTAGGTCTTCCTGAGTCTATCTCATTCCCTAGGTATTTATTTGAAGTGTTTCACTTTGGGACCTTATGAATTCCAAATGTTATTGACATCTCAGTTTCCATGTTCAAACATTTAGCACTGATTGGCTTTTACAAATATTTTGAAGATAGGACTATTTTCATAGAGCACAGTCTAATTCTACTCAAATCATAATGATCCACCCTGAGAAGGGAGCACTTCAGAGAACTGCCACGTGTCAAACACTGACAGGTTTCTGCACAGCGTCTTTTTTATTCTTACTTTGTTAAGTTTTCTTTAAAAATCATTGTATTCATTATATATAATTTATGCATATGAGTGTATTACCAGCATGTGTGTAAGTGCACCTGCGTTGTGTTTATTTACTTTATGTTTGGCAGAGTCTTTCTAGTTCTAGCCTTCCTGGAAGTCACAATGTGGACATGGCTACTCTCTGTCTCACAGGCATCTGCCTGCTTCTGCTTCCTGAGGCTTTGATCAAAGGTGCGCATCACCACAGCCAGCATACGTGTTATTTTGTGCAATTTTAAATATTTTTGCCAGGACAGAGTCTGGCAGACTACTTGCTTTTCAGAACCACTGCTGTTTGTTTTCAAGGATTCTGCAGGACTGGATACATATGGGAATAGGTTAAATTGATGAAGGTCCTGCCTCTCCAGGCACCAGCCATTTTCTTCAAACAAATGCTTTTCGAAGCATGACAAAAGCACCTTTAATTTAAAGTTCTGCTAAACTCATTCTTTACTTATTTTATTTTTTTGACACAAATGCCATTACTTTTATGGAGGAGCAGATTTTAAATGGTCCTTCTTCTCCATCCAGAAGAGTTTCTCCTTATCCATATTTATGGAGTAAGGCATTCTTCCAGTTTTCCATAGCTCTATGTCCTCCATCAAAGTAGTTTGAAGATTTCGTTGCATCTCATAGATCACTTCTGGGTCTGTGTCTCTTCTTCCTTCTCTTGCTTTTCATTTAGAAAGTGTTCTCTTTACACATTTCACATTTTATCAGAATAATATGCCACTGAATATATTAAATTATAAAGTGTCTGTTATTATCTTCACTTAGAAATGATGTGTTTCCTACCCTAGAAAAATAACGCAAGTCTGAGTTTTCCCAATTCCATTAGTGATACCAATGTGGATTTGACCTCTATCTTGGAAGGATCTGCGATTCACCAGGTTTCCTTTACCAGGTTAGTCTTCTACCTCCTTTGACAAACTTCTTCACTGTTAGCTTTTCTCACTATCTTGGTCTAAGAAGAAAATTCCTCACCCTCATTTTCTTATTCCACATATAATCTTTTTTGACTCAGTCAGAAATTAGAATATATTCCCAGAAGTCAGAAAACTTCATAATTTTAGCATACCACGTTGATGTGATTTTTTCCCTAAATCTGTTACCTCCCATTTCAGCTCTTTTCCAATGGCTTTAAATAGACTTTTATATTTTATTATTTATAGACAAAAATCCTTGCTACTTTTAGCATCAATGTTATTACTAATGCATAATGAAGGAAAGATTGTGTGGTATAGAATGTATTTATTTTCTACTCATAACAGAGTGAGTCCTGCTTTCTGAAAGCAATCATTAGTGTGAGGCCTCCGTAGAGAAGAGAAGATACTGGCAATTGCTCCCCTCAGAGAAGAGCTTTTATGTTTGTTTTCCCTGTTTTCAGTGCCTGACTTCCCTTACTCTCCCTATGTGTAACAGTGATCCACATTCCTCATGCTCCCTTTTTACCAAGAAGCATTTTCTAAGTTGAAATCAAATTTGTAACTTCATAAATCATGTATATTTTTTGGCCCCTGGTCTGGATGGTTGTGTACATTTACTAATTCAGAGTGCTCAGGGTGTGGTTTTCTAACATTGTTAGAGGACAATTCCATTTTTAATTTACTGCCATATCCATGTTTATATATCTACAGCTTGCTAAATGTGCTAGGTAATTCTTTAAAAAATGTTTTATTTATTATTTCTTTATGTGTATTAGTGTACAAAATGCACGTGTGTAAGTGCACTCATGTCCTGCAATATCTGTGGAGGTCAGAAGAGGGTGTTGAATCCCCTGGAACTAGAGTAACAGATGGTTGTTATCTGCCATGTGGGTACGAGGAACTAAAACTGAGTCCTCTGTAAGAACAGCCAGTGCTCTGAGTCATCTCTCCAACCTATCTGCTAGGTTATTTAATTGATACATATTTAAAAATGAGAAACAGAGTGAGAATTATGTTACATAGTTGCCTGGTTTATATAGCTAGTGTACTTCACATATATGTAGCTATGAAGCTCTCTAAGGCAAGACCGTCAAAACAAAGCGTGATATACTGATGCAGCATTGTTAAGAGAATTTTCTTGCTTGTTTTCTGTGTGCTTAGGAGCATATACAAAGAGCATGTACTCAACATGGTCAACACAAAATACCACATTTTTACTCACACCTACATGGGAATCATTGATTCTGTACTTTCGTGAATACCACAGTTCATTAGTATTCTTTGATGATTGTGAAGCATATGATGAATATTTAAAATTTTATATGTATTTCAAAAATATTCAACTTTTGTAAAATGCATACCATAGTTCTTTGATAAATTTAGATCTCCTCCCTATCTAAGCCCCACTCACCTCTCCCTCACCCAGTAACAACCAGGCTCCAACAGTTCCCAGACTGAGGCCAGCCCACTGTCCATTTTCCTCCCTCCACTCTGGACCCTTGTTTGATTGAATTGACATGGGTCCTGTGCTTGATGCCACCATTGACACAAGTTTACATGTGCAAGCTTCCAGTGGCCTGAAACCCTTTGCTGCCCTATGTTCATGAACCAGTAATGGTTCTTACAATCTTTCTGCTTCCTCTTCTGCAATGGTCCCTAAGCCATGGTGGGTGAGGTTTAATACAGGAGTCTTCTCCACAAGCTGCAGTCATTTATTTTTTAAACTTGGCCAGTTGTGGCCTCTCTTTTGCATTAGGAAGATTCACTGGTGAGAATTGAGGGACGCACCAGTTTTCTCTATACCCTGTGTTCTGGTATGTTACATGAGTCTTAGGAGTTGAGATTCCACTGTAGATTTATCACTTAGGGCTGGGCATCTCTGACATATATTCTCTGTGTCTGACCATCTGTGGGAATCTTCATTAGCCTACATCTGTTGCAACAAGAAATTTCTTTGATGAGTGGAATATGGTATATTTCTCATATTTAGCATATAGTAGGAAATTTCATTGGTTTAGAGGTTATGACAGAGATAGGGTTTCTCTAGAATCTATGAATTATCCTGCCATGTGTATTTGGCTGTTTTACTGGACCACACATGAATTTACTTACAACTGAGAGAGCTTTAATTCCAATTAGGTAGCTGTATATTGCACCCCAGATAAGAGTGCCATTACTGCACCAATAGAGGTGGATTGCTGTAATAATCATTATGGTTATTAGACTTTAGGGCTAATTTGGAACATTGATTTTTCTCCCAGAGCGGCTTGTGTACTGTCCTCTAGAGCTGTGAGAGCTAAACTTCAGGAAGAAGGCTTCTAGGTCAGTTGCTCCTCCATTGCTCCAATTCCAGTGTCTGAAACATTTCCTGTCTTCAGGAGTAGGGCCTTATCTTCCAGTTATGAGACTGGGCTCCAAGTGTTTGAACATTGTGTTTCCAGTTGGTGGCGGTGTTTTGGGAGGTCTTAGGAGGTGTGGACATGCTGGAGGAAGTACATCGAGACTGGTATTTAAAGAGAATAAGTACTAGATTAGTAACAAGTTCAACAAATCTTCAATATATCCCTTTTTCTTTTATCTCTTTTATTTAAGTGATTCATTTATTTTAAATGACAGAATGCATTTATTTATCTCAGGCTATAAAATTGAGTTCCACTAATTTCAACTTACATGAAATTTGTCTATATGCTATTTCCTAGTTTTACTTATTATTGTTTAAACTGATGTGAACTGAAAGTTATTTTACATAACAAATATTATATAGTATATATTGAATCAACATTCGATATAATTAAAAATATTTTATTTATTGCTTGCTATATATAGGTGTGCCTGTGTTGTGCAATGCCCACATTCAAAAGAGGGTCATGGACCCCCCAGAATTGGAGTTAAGGATGATTTTTAGCACCTCTGTGGGTGTCAGGAACTGAATCTATGTCCTCTGCAAGTACAGTCAGTGTGCTTAACTTCTGAGCCATCTCTCCAGCCTCATTTAGTCAAAATATTTTAATAATTTATAGAGAGTATTCATGGCTTCGAGTTAACATTAGATATTTTGGAAAATGTATACAAATTCCCAAATAACCAAGTTAGTGTTTTTCAAATGACTATTTTACTTACAGTCTTGTTATTTCAGGTTTTTAGTGGCTAAACAGAAAAAAGAAAAGAATCTACAGAATTCAGGAGATACTTAAATAAAGTAATGAATTTTGAATAATTACTAAAGAGCCTCTTATATCAAAAGTATGTTGTCAAGTATTTCGTTAGGCTAGGTATGTTTTTTTTTGTTTGTTTTTTAGCATGTATGCTTCACAGAAACCAAGTTTAAATGAATTGATTTCAGCAACCAGAATTATAGAATGGCTCCTGTTCAAGACAAATTCTTTCAACGTACTTCAAGCTGGCCTGGATTTCATTATGTAGCGAAGGCTAGAGAGCTATGTAAAATTTTCCAATGCCTTTTTCTTTTCTTGCATTGAACATGTTTAATAAGTGCCTGTAGCATGCACAGGACAGTTCAAACTATAATCAGGTTAGGGTATTCAACTCTGCCTTCCTCTTTTGGGTATTATAATTCCAAGATCTTATGTCCAATATCTGAGGACTAGATAGACTTCATTATTAAAACACTTTGCTATACTTAAGTAAAACTATGACCATCTAAAATCAGCATTAACTTTTATAAGACTGTACACATGCCTTAAGAGATCTTTTTGTGGTTTTAGTTGTTGTATCTCAGTGTTGTGGGACATACACTGCACAGGGGCACAAAATTTGCTATGATAATGTTTTATCATAGTCAGTGGATTGTTATGCTATCATAAGCATCCTATAAGTGTTATAACATAATAATAATGATTACAAACAGAATTTACTCAGAACATACTCTTTGTCAAGTACTTTGGCGACTTCTTTATACAGTGTACTGAGTTTTATAACAATTTTATAACTTCAGTTTTATTAACACGGTTTTATAAAACATGAGCACATATTATATTATACATAGATTATAATATTTACCAGTATAAACTAATACTGCCTAAAATGTTTTTCATATATTAGAATATCCTAGTTCTTCTTATTGCTAAGTATTTGGAACAAGTATATGCCATCACAAAATCAATTTGAACCAATTACCTTTTAACGTCAAGATGTTAAAATATTTTGGCTACCATAAAGCACAAATCCAGTAGAATATAAAGGAATTTATTTCACACACCACTAGATGTCCAATGGAATGATAAGCTTCAGGGCCAAATAAATTGAAAGGAATTTGTTTGGGTTCATTACTTTATGATTCTGTCCTCATCCTGTGTCTGAGATATAAATAAATGCCTCACATTTCTGGACAACTGTGTTCAAACACCAGAAAAAGCATATAGTCTCTTTCTGGAAAGATAGAAGAATAAGAAAATCACAAAGACCTTAGGAAGTTACTGTTGCATTTCATAAGTGAGCTTCTATCAAATGACTGCACTGTGCAAACAGTCATTGACATAGTTCCTGACCCTGAAACAAGGAAGACATGATGATCGTGATCAGCTTAGGTGAGTGAAAGCACATATGTTAGAGCAGAGCCAGCTCCTAACCCAACGAAGACAGAAATGCTCTTCTCTGAAAGACATCCTATATTCGCTATATGTTTTATTGCCAATGTTGATATCTTAAGATTTTAATTTTCAATTATTGTATTTTTTGTAATGTTACATCACTGTGCTTCCTTGTTTCAACAAGGAAGCTGTTAAGATAGCTAGACATAAAATATTCCCTGAAAAAACCTAGGGGTTATTTCATTAAACGTGCGTGTGTGCGTGTGTGTGTGTGTGTGTGTGTGTGTGTGTGTGAGAGAGACAGAGAGAGAGAGAGAGAGAGAGAGAGAGAGAGAGACAGAGACAGAGACAGAGAGAGACAGAGACAGAGACAGAGAGAGAAACAAGGTCTCCAAGTAACCCTAGTTGGCCTTGAACTCCCTATGTAGATCAGGCTGACCTGGAATTCACAGAGGTCTGCCTCTGTAATGCTGGGATTAAAAGTATGTGTTACAATTCCTGGTCTTAAACATTTAAAAAATATTTCAATTTTATGTGTATGAGTGTTTTGCCTACATGATAAGTGTACCACATGCATGGAACCCCAACAGAGTCCAGAAGAAGGTGTTGGATTCCTTGAAAATGGTGTTAAGGATAGTTGTTAGCTACCTTGTGAAGGGTAGGAACCAAACCCAAGTTTTCTGCAAGAGTAGCCCTTAAGCACTGAACTGCCTCTCTAACCTTGATTATGACATTATATCTTGGGAATTATTAAAATAACTTATAGGAACTCGACATTGTTTCTTAAAATACCCAGTGTCTCCATTCTGCAAATATTGGCTGAACTCTACTATGCCTGTGGATAAGTGTTTAAAACTTATTTATCACTTGCCTAAAGTACATAGTGACATGTGTGTAATGTCATAACAGTTGAACAATATCCTAACTCAAACTGGATGAAATTACAATTATTTAATAATAGGCGAATAGGGCTTTGGGAACAGATCCTGCAACACTAATTGGAAATTATCCGTCATTAAATCTGTTCAACTTCAGCAGTTCAAATAATAGTCCTTGATTTATTTTCTTTAATATACGATCTTGTCATTGTACCAAAAAACACAGTCAGACATTACAGGGAAAAATTACTACTCAGTATGCATTGTAATCATCCAAAAAGGCCGTGTCAATAAATTTTGGAATAAAATGTATCAAAACTGGTGATGACTTGAATGTGGAACACATGTTAGGGTTATACAGCAATTTTGTATTTGCAATTTTTAAAAATTTAGAACAGTAAGTTTATCATGCAGATATTATCAGAACTTTACACATTACAAATATTAATGTCCATTATTTCTACTGTAAGTACAAAATAATTATTAAATAAAACTAATGAAGCATTCATTATAAGCAACATTTTAAGAAGCAACTCACAGAATAAGCTCTAAGATCTTGTGCTGATGCAATGCTGTGAACAATGATACAGCATTTTTAATATCTTACCACAACTGCTCTATATCTACTCAATTAATGCAAAACCTCTTCTGAAACTCCATGAGTGAGCTCACCTTACTTTTCCCCTTTTCCCCAGGGTTACTGACAATTTCTACATAAAATCAGTGTATAACCATGAAAGTACAAAGAAAACATAGAGCAAACATGGTTATACACTATAATAGTAAATATGTTAGCAATGTTTATGCACAATACACATTCTCAGAGTATTTCTTCATTGCTGGTATTGTTAGCTGTCCAATGACATTTTAGGCTCAAAGAGTTTCGTTTCTTACTGTGCTAGCATGATTTCCAAACCTATAACAAAATGTTTGATACAAGCAACCTAAAAGGAAGAAGTTTTGTGGTAGTTTGAATGGAAATTGTTCCCTATAGGTTCTTAGTACCAGGACATTTTGTCCACATTTGCTGGCACTATTTTGGGAGGCCTTAGAAGATGCGGCCATGCTGGAGGAAGCAGGTCACTGGCAGCGGGCTTAGAGATTTCTTAAGCCTTGCTAGTTCTCCAGTCAAGTTCTGCTTCCTGAGCCTGCTTGAAGATGTGAGCAATTAGCTTTGAGTCTATTGTAGCCACCTCTGCTGCCATGCCTCCCCACCATGATAGACTCTTTTCCTTTTGGAATCATAAGCTAAATAAACTCTTCTTTTTATAATTTCCTTTGGTCAGTGTTTCTACACAGCAACAGCAACAGAATGCAAACTAATACAGCTTTTGTTTGTTTGATTGTTAGTTTGTTATGACCCATTGTTTCCTAGGTTTCATTTTATGGGTAAGCTGGCTCTATTTCTGAGAATCTAATGAAATGGAACCTCATGGTGGGAACACGTGGCCAAGCAAATTTGTGTAGCTCATGGGGATCACAGAGCCAAGAGAGGAAGAGATTAGGATCCAGTGGTACCTTTAAAGCACATGCCCAGATGTTTTTTTTCTCTCCAGCAACACTTCCCTAAAGTTCCTAAGACCTGTGAATACACTACAAGAATGGGACCAGATATTTAGTATATGAGATTTAGAAAGATATTCAGGACCCAAACTACAATACCTACCTGCCTAAATCCTTGCACTGAAAGCTGTAGAAAAACTTTACTCACATGATAACATCTAGCCCTGGAGCAATGTCATTTCACTTATAAGAAATCTGATTTTTTAATTAAATTTTGAACAATTTGTAAGTAGGTACCTATTTAAAGAAAACATCTTCCTTTTCTTTTTGATTTTTTTTTCTCTACATATGGGAAATCACCTATGTTTTAACAAGCTTACCAACCTAAGCAATATTAACATTTAGGGCCAGATAGTACTTTGTAAGTGGAAAGAGCTGTCATGTGTACTTTAAAACATTTAGGGTCATCCTCAGAGCCTACGCAGTAGATGCCAGTAGCAATCTATTTTGATGTTATAACAATCAATATATCAGTTTATTGTCTGAGTTCTTGGAACATTAAAATCATATCTTTAGTGAAATGACATTGCAGGTAGGTGCCACTGAGTTTAAGTCCAATAAAGTAGGTATTGATTGTCACCCATGATAAAAGTGCCACTACTGCATATAGTAGTTAATTACATGTATGTTGACAGATGACTCTGGGTTTGTTTGACACATATACACATACATATTATACATATGTATTTCGTTGTATTATTTGTTAAAATCTTCCTTGTATTTATTTTAATAAACTATTGAACTTTTTCTGTGTAAATGTAATATACAAAAAATTACATATTTTAATTAACATATAACCTGTTATATATATAGTCTTCCCAAGAAGTGACTGTGGCTCCAGGTCTGGACCCCTACTCTTGTGTGAGATCTGTCTCTGTGCTGTGTGGAGTGTTACTTTTGTTCTAATCAATGTTAGCTTTGTACTGTGACTGCAAACTTCTTGTCTTGTCTTGTAATAATCTGCTTGGTGAATGTTATTGTGATTTCTTTTACGATTTAGTATGCCATTACTATTGGAAATAAGACCAGCTCCACAATTGGTCATTCATGGCATTATACTGTGAAGAATCTCAGAGTAAAGAAGAACATCAAGAGAGACTGCAAATTCATGGAGAAGTTCAAGGATGCTATCAAGCACAAGTCTTTCTCATGGGCCATAAGTTATTCTGCTGTCTACAGGAAAGAATTCAAACTGTTCACAAATGTCAGGGATAATATAGCAATAGAAATGCAAAGATCAAGTAAATGGTGCCATTTTTGTTATTTCAATATAACTATGAAGGCCAAAAATAAGTCGGCAGGTTTGTGATGTTATGTATCAAGTGGCGATCTAACAACTGGAGGAAAATCTCTTACTCTGCAGTGTGCCCACTTGCCCTAAAACTCCTTCCATGATAAAGAACCAAACTTTCATTTCCCACTCTGAGTGAGGTGGTGTGCATCATCAGAATGGGATATGAACTTAGATGTTTAATTGTAGAAATACTCTATGTAACTGTTCCTGTCTTTCAAATTACTTAAACGATTAAGAAGGAAAATTTTCAACATTTTCCATGTTTCCAAACCATAAAATATCTAGCTACCCATTTCAGATGGCTTTGTTAATAATTTAATCATTTCTTAATTCAATTGGAAAATTAGTATGAAATAAATTAGTTAAATTGACATGGTAAAATATGTTAATTATAACTTGTAATAATTATAATTAAACTTAGAAACAGTGAATTTTCCTATTATGTTGAAATAAAAATCTTCAACACATCAGCATGTTTTTCTTTAAAAAAAAATTATTTTGCTGGAAACTGAACATTTTTTGGTTGTGAGCCTTAGCCTTTAACGATTGCACCAGCTCTCCAGCCATACTGCCTCCAAGAACTTCCAGGTAAGACCCAACTGCTAAAGACAAAACATAATTAGGGCACAGGATTTGGAGAAATGGAGCTTGAACTGATCTAGAAGCCATTCCCCTGAAGGCTAAGTCTCATAGCTGTGGAGAGAACTACACACTACATAAGTATCTAAGGGAGAACACCAATCGATGGTCCAACACCATCTTCAAGACGAAATGACCACATCAATGACTGGCACAGCACAGGACACTGATGCAGTAGTGGCACTTGTATCATGGGTGACAATCAATACCTACCTTATTGGACTTAAACTCAGTGGGAGGAAACTCACGTGTGGTTTCTGTAACTGTTAACCATAACCAAATGCACATGGATGGAGAGATCATACATCTTAGAGGAAACTGTAAGCCTATCACATCCCTAGACTAATGTAATTTCTTACTATGTACAAAATATATATCCTTATATTTACAGACAAATATTACAGTTACCACTCACCAAATAAGTTTCTTTTGCACCAGACAGAGACTATTACAAAATACCAAAACTGGTCACACACAGAGAGTGTCTGTGAATTTCCCAAGCTTAAGTGGCACATCTACAATGCAACATCTACACCTAAGACCCAGGGAACAAGGCACAAAGAGGTCACTAATGAATCTCTCAGTTCTCATTAATGAAGCTCTCTCATGTAACAGAGGGCCAGGAACAAACAAAGGTCAAAAATGGCCGAAACATTAAGAATTTGCAGAATGCTGGTCCTTCGATAGGACTCATGTATAAACTTCACCCACTCAGGCCTCAGGGACCATTACAGAAAAGGGGGCAGAAAGATTGTAAGAACCAGAGAGGAGGTATATAACAATATGGAAATAGGGTCCTAAAAGCTCTGGGAACCCAGTCATATAAACCTGTGGCAATGGTGGAAGCATATGTGGGACCCATGCAAACTCAAGAGGACAAAAGCCCGGCAAAGAACTGGGACAGTGGATAAGAGACCCCATTCTTAGATGAAGAAATATTGACAACTTATTTCTTCTAGATGATCTTCCTAAAGTAAGGGGCTCTAGGCAGGCTGACTGGACCTCAGTGAATGAACTTGCACTGAAGACCATCAGGGGACACTAATGACAGAATAGGTCTTAAAATGGATGACAGAATATAGTGCTTCCATTTGGACAGCTGTGGGGGGTGCGAGTGGGAAGAGGGTACAAAGATGATTGAGATGTTCTGTATGAAATACATAAAGATTCAATAAAAATCATTTTGCTATATGTTGAGCCAATAACCATTTTGTTGTCAATTTTGTTTTTCTGTAGAACAAAGATATCTCAATAACTCTTGAACTCAGTGGTCCTCACCCACAAAGAAGACTAAAATTAGGAGGGGAATTGTTAAGAAGACAAGATCCAGTGGGAGAGGGATGGGAATGAGAGAGAGAAATAAGGGGTGAAATTGATGAAATTTCAGTTTATCCATGTATGAAGCTATCAAACAATTAGAAAGCATGGATCAGCTTTTCAGATGAAATGTTTAGGGAAATGGAAATGTTACCTCTGGTCATACAGCTCGCACTCACTGAATTCATACATTACATTATCACCGTATATATCAAAATATGCAAAAGTAAAATAATAATTAATATTTACAGAAAAAAAATAAATGATCAAATATACTTTAACTCAGAAGGACATTTTGGAAAATTGGTTTCTATTTTAAGCAAAAACCCCACACCATACACAAATGAGTTCAAAATAGACAAATAATAACAGATAAGGATGTAAAATACAGTCAGATGGATAAGGAAAATACACACTTAAAGAAAAGGGCAAAATTTAAAATTGCCAGCATTACAATGAAATAGAAAAAAAATGACAAAATTAAAGGAAGAAAAATTATTGAAAACACAAAAATAGGAGACTTTAAAAACAATGTACCTCCAGCATGTCTGCCAGGTTGCCTAGGAGAGCTTGCTCTTCAGTGATGTGGGGTCATGACAGTGGAAGATCATAATATATTAATGAGATTTACAATAAAGCATAAATAATTAAAATAATAAGATTTTGAACTCTCATTAAAACCTATGAAGAGCATTTTAATATAGTTGATGAATTCTCAAAGAAAGTTAAGTCAGAGTAATTTAATATGTCTTATAGTTATTTGATATGGTTAAAATGAAAAAGAGAAAGGGATAAATAAATATCTCAAAAAAAATGACAGTCTATTTTCTTTGACTCTTACTGTAACTGACAGGTAATACATCTTTTTTAAAAGTATATTTTTACTGAATTGCTCTGAGTTTCATATTATGCACCTTAATCATATAATTACTTCCCCACTTCCCATTCTGCACCCCCACATGTCCTGGCCACAGGACTTCATGCATTTTATTAGCTATGTTAAGGTGTGTCAAGTATATGTATGTAGACGGCCTTTAGAGTGAGTTCATCCACTGGAGCTTATTCAGGCTGTTTAGCCTCTCTCCCCTTAAAATGATCAATTGTCACCTACCCAGCAGTGACCAGCTGCCATGGTTACTGTTGTCTTCTGCCCAGTTCCCAGGTCCACACTGCTGTTTGTCTGATTGAGTTTGCATGGGTCTTGTGCATGCTGTCAGCATTGCTGTGAGTTCATATGAGCAAGCTTCCAGGAGCCTGTAAGAGTCTGTTTCCTTATAGTCATGCACCTCCCTCCCTGGCTCTTACAATCTTTCCAAGAGTTAATGCATCTTAAAGAGACTTGAAACAAGCACATTTTTCTGTTCTCAATATTGAAAGTCATAGAATTTGGTCCACCTTTATGTCTAACATATTACTAACAAGGTTATCTAATTTCTCTTTAGTCAAAAATGCCTGCCAAGCCATGTTTCATACAGTGTATCAATGAGTAGCAGTGAATCAGCAAATTTTGAAATCAAGTTCTGGTTGTTTATCAGTGGATTTATGAATTGATTTTCTTATTCTACAATTTATTCCATAGTTATTGAAAATTTAATAAAAATGTAAAAGATATGAGGAAAAGATAAAGAATATGTTATAATGATCATTTTTGTACATGAAATATTTTTTGAGTTGTAATAACCTTATGAAAATTATCAAGATATTTATGAGATATGATCAAATTAGATGTCAATTTATAAAGTTAAGTCAATGTCATATCTATAAGAAGACACTGAGTGCTATCGATCATTGACATTATACACTAAATATATTAAACATAACATTTTGTAGTGAAGACAATTTTAATTACATACACAAATTCTGCTTGAAATTGAGGCTCTCAGTTTCTTTTTTGGTGCTGGTGCCACGGGTAATTCTATTGTGATTTTTCAGGTCTCTTTCTTCATATTTTCTTTTGTTTCTACTTAACTGAAAATTTGCAGATTTCATACAGTAAGTTTTGGTGATATTAAGGTCCTCTTCTCTATCTGCCATCCCCCTCCCCTTACAACCCCATGCCCAAGTTCATGTACACACACACACACACACACACACACACACACACACACACACATATATATATATATATATATATATATATATATAAATATATATATATATATATTCCCGTAGAGTCAAAGCTGTTTCCCACATGTCCTTCAGTGTGGATCCATTCACTGGAGCCTGGTTACCTACAAAGTCAAACCCTTAAAATAGACTGACTCCCCCTCTCCCAGCATCCATTGCTCTCCAACCTTTCTCAGGTAGGGGTGGGGGTCTCTTACTCACTTCATCCCATTTCTGCTGGAATTCAAATGAGATACCGTATAATGGGGGCACTTCCCTAACTAGATGCCATAGACAAGCAACATAAAAGCCCAATGACTCATTTTTGCCTAGTATTTGCAGACTTGTCTGTTTCCTTGTCTCTTTTTTCTCGCTAGAGACAGACATTCTTTCTGTTAATCTAAGCACGCTAGCCTGCAAGTACTGTTCTTTATTTTTCCAGTGCTGGAATTAAAGGACAGCATAGCTTTACAGTTTTTGTAAATGGGTGCTGGACATCTTGAAACAGGTCCTTATGATTCTGTGCTAAACACTTTATTAAATGAGTGATATTCTCATCCCCGTCTTTTCTAATATACTTAGCAAATCTCAGTTTTTGAGACCAAATGTAGCAGGTTTGCTAGGGCTGCCTTAACAAAGTATTACTTACATACTAGGTGGTTTAAAATTAGAAATTTATTTGTGAGAGTTATGGAGACTTAAGTTCCAAGATCAAGGTATCGTTTCCACACATAGAAAGTAATGCCTGAGACCATTTAAGGAAGAATTAGGCTTTACTCACAGTTGTTAATTATGAAGAAGGAGGTTGAGTCACAAGTTGGCCTTTCTCTCACAGAGCTGAGAAGATGACACTACAGAGTAGGATCAACAAAGGGAGAGGCAGACTGTACCCCTGGAAATGGATGAAGACCTTTCAGGAATTTGAGGTTCCTGCTTTTGACAGTCATGAATTCTGGCAGGTATCTTCGGTCTTTAAATCTGAAGAGAAAAAGACCAGTCAAGTCTAGATGAAGTAAATCCTGGACAAAATATTTCTCAAACAGGTCCACATGCAGAGCTAAGCACACGCTCATTCCAAAGCTACGTAAGCAAGGAGACCCTTGAAATAAGCAATTGATGTCCAGACACTTCATTCCTTCAGACATCTGCAGGCCTAATGAAGGGTCAATGGTTTTAAGAACATCGACCTTCTGGGCTGTGAAGTGTAACCCAACTCAGAGGACCGAAGAATTATCTAGAACAAAACTAGAGAGCAGAATAACATTCACTAACTGTGCAAGCACCAAAGATAATGATCTTCAAGTCAACCGAGAGCAAGTGAAACTCAGTTTATTTAGGTTTTCCTCGGGGATTGAACATTATTATGAAGTATTCCTTTGAGATGGGCAGACTCAGGTATTACCAAAGGCTTTTCACAGGATGAGGTCTTCTTCTGTAAGAATTCCTCCTCAGTCTTCTCATTTTGGTTTGAAATGGCCATCACTGAGCTGTGTCCTCATTTTGATGTTTTTTTCAGCATCCCTGTCATGACTTTCTTTGTCCCAATCTCCTCATCATAAGGGGACACCAGGCAGAATGGAATAGACCCACACTATTTTAATAGAATTTCACCTCCAGAGACTCTATGTCCAGTTGCATTCTAAAGTTCTAGGGGTCAGGGCTCCAGTGTATAATTATGGAGGCACACTTCAGTTTCTATTTCCAAATCATTTGCACAATTATTTAAAAATATGGTGTCCTTTGCAAATTTAGACATTGTCTAATGAAACACTATGTAAATCAAGTCTAGTCTATCTTCTCAATAAATCACAAATGTTATAGATAGAACATAAAATGTCATCTTTCAGTCTTCCAACAATTCATCAAATTTATTTGTTAAGGTAGATATGGTATAAATAATTTACTTAATTTTTTTTTTAATTTCAACTTTTTATCTTCATAGAAAATGTACATGTGGGAACTGCAGTGAAAAAAAATCCCAGATATGCTATGCTATATATATATTGCAGGAGAGGAGAGGAGAGAAAAGGGGAGGGAAAGAGAGAGAGAGAGAGAGAGAGAGAGAGAGAGAGAGAGAGAGAGATATTAGTAAAACAAAAATAACAAGGCAGAGGGGGACAGAATTTTAATCACTATAGTGAATTAAAAAGTAACTGAAGGAGAGCAGTTACTATACAAGTTTTTTTTTATTGTGCTTAGATTACCTGTTTTTGATAATTGTCCCATAGAATTTCTGCTCCTAGACTAGCATATAAGCTGTGAAATGGGTCAAACATTTCTTAAAGATTGTATTTTAGAGGATTAAATGAGGTTCATACGTGAACCTTTGTGAATCATAATTTCCTTGTCACTGAATTTGAAGGTTGTGAGGACAAATATATGGGCATGTCCTTTACAGTTCACAGTAGGCTGTTTGGGGATTCCGTTTTATGACTCCAAACATTATTTCTTTGCAAAGAATGACAGTTCAAACACTGTTCATTTTTCAGATCATTTTAATTTTCTGTAATCTGCCCCAGAAATCTAAAGTAGGTGGCTATCTGGAGTGAGTTTACATCCAGTAACCCAGATCCCTCTTCTGGATTTCTTGATATTTTCCTGAAGACTTTCAATTCAGTACTTTAAATTACAGATTTCCTGACCCCTAAACTTTCTTTAAGTCACAAGAACTACAAATTTATCTTTGAATTTAATTACCTTCAAGGTTCAGTTAGGAACTTATTCTTAGGCACATAAGTAGATATGTAAACTAGACTTGTGACTAGTATTTAACCCGTCACCTTCTGTGTAACATTTCTCAGTATCTTCATGTTAGACGTTGTATTTCAGTGGGCTGCCAATGATTTGTACTTAATGCCTGTCAGGCTTTGACCTGTCTGGATCATCTCAGCTCAACGAGAGTGAGGTAGATTATTCTTCTTTATATTAAAAATGTATTTTTCTATGTGATCCTATTTGCTTTTGATAAATGAGAAAATATATAATGCTAAAAGTGTTTGTTTTCAGTCTTATAAACTGTAGTATTTAGATGGAAATAGCTTAGATATACATTTTTTTTTTCTTTTTGAGACATAGTTTCAGTATGTACTGTAGTCCTGGCCAGCCTGGAACTGAATATATACACCAATCTATGGTGGTACACACATCCTTAATTCCAACATTTGGGAGGCAGAAACAGGAAAATTTTTGTGCGACTGAGGCCAAACTGATTTACTTAGTGAGAGTTCCAGGCATCTAGGAAAGCTAAGGCTACAGGGAGTCTCTTTCTAACATAATATAAATAAATAAATAAATAAATAAATAAATAAACAAACCCCAAATAGGGCAAATATAGGGTGTATTTGGTATAAAATTGCATCTAATTGATACTTTGCACATGCATTGAAACTTTTAAATGCATGTTGGCAATATTAAATCCACCGATGCCTGAGTTATTATTCCACATAAATCCAATAATATTTGGTGGTTGCTGGATGACATCATTTCATGATCTTTGTAATGAGAGGAATGGAGTACCTGGCGGGAACAGGAACACTTTCTCTAGACAGCCTTAGTACCAAACACCTGATGATTTACTAATCTAAAAACAAACCTGAAGAATGTTTTCCCTTTGATTTATCTATGGATTTACATTTTCCTATAAAAATAGAAAATGACATTACCTTTAATTAAATTTAATTATTACTATGCTTATATCTTGAGAAGACATTGGAATTTAGAGGTTATGTAATATTATTAGACAAGGTCATTTCATTCAAAATTTATTATGTAGAGTCCCAACTTGAACGTGCAGCAAGTTTGGACCTGGTAAATTTTTAGCATTCTAAATATAATACATGACTTATAAAGTCTTGTCACCACATTTTGATCTTTGGGAGAAAATTCAGTCTTTCTTCAGAGTGTTATATTTCCTTAAAATCATTATCTAGATAACAAAATTAAAAACTTTGGGTATTGACAGATACATTTTTGAAATACATTTTTGCATTACCCGAATATTCTGGAGATTGTTTGCAGTTGGAAGGGAGTGAATGGTTATTTTCATGTTTTATTTGTTTCAAGGCTGTCCCATTTAATTATCAAAGCAAGTAGCTTTCTTATTAGATATGCATATGCACATTTGATTAATCTAAGAATACTTAGATGAACTGAAATAAATTTCATGATTGGAAGAATCAAATTGGAATTCAACCATTTATTTAAAAATTTATATTGCCATATTGCTTTGAGATTCTATTATTAATTGTGTAAGATGTCTAAGGCAATTGCTGCTACAAAAGTTGATTATCACAGCTTTAAAAGATTTATTATTAATATTATTATTATTAGAGAAGTTGGTAGAGTTATTAATATTTTTATTTTATGTGTATGATTTTTTTTTCTGCACACATGCCCATGGAGGCCAGAAGAGGACGTCAGATCCCCTGAAACTGGAATTAGGCACAGGTGTTTGACATCATGAAAGTGTTGGGAATTGAACCTGGGTCCTCTGCAAGAGCAGTTAGGGCTTCTAACCACTGAGCCATCTCTAAAACCCCTAAAGTTCTTCCCCATATTCATGACATTTTGTATGCCCCACTGAGTTTAATCAAGGCTACCTGTGTGACCCTGGCTCTGAAAGTTAGGAGTTGCTCTTTGCTCTACTAGACTATAAAATATTCTGTTGATTTTATCACAAGTTGCTATATGTCAAAAGTAATTATATTTCGTGATTTTTGCAGAATAACAAAGAATTGGGAGGAACATACTATTCGAATTTCTGTTGAATCCTCAGCTATTCCTTTTTATGTCATAAGTAAAATTCTGAGAAATCTGTAGCGGTACTGAATTTGAAATAATAGCTAATAAAAGGAAAACACAAAATGCTTATAATATATTTGCATATTCGTACTGCTATTCAGAAAGCAATAAATGCTTGGAATTAATCTTGTGGTTTTCTGATGTTTCCTCTTGGTTCATTTAATAAGAAAGAATATGCTTTTTAACCTGATTAAGTGAAGTAGTGAGTAAATTGCTACTATAAATATTAAAGGTAGCATTGTTATTGTTACCTTTTGACTGCTTTGGATCAATGGAAACACAGCTTAATGATGACACCAAGGAAATAATGAGCCATTGAAAGCAATGTTGGCTTAGTTTCCATTCTCCTGTAGAGATCATGAATCCCAGCTGGGAGTGTTCGCTTTAGAAGAGCTGCAGGCAGAAGCACGTACAAAAAAAGGCACAAACATTAATCTCTCAGGAAATCAAATTTGCACATGGCAGGCAGCTGAGATGGAATAAGTAGAATGTTAGGAAGTCTGCACAGCTTCCATCCCACTCTTATCTATTTGCTACAACTTTCTCTAGTTGCAACCTGAGCTGCATTTCCCTGCTGTTAGGTTGTGCTGAGCTGTTCTAAATCCCAGTGTATAGAGACCTAACATATACTTTCTTTATTGGAGTTTCTTAATTCAACTCTATTCTTCAAGTTCATTTTGTTACATGTGGTGTTACTACTTGTTTTGTTACATCTGTGGATTGCCCTGTACAGTGATTGTGTAATTATGTTTTTTCAGGTTTACTAGTTTGTAATCAGAGCCTGTCTGAGTTGTACAGGATTATACAGGTGGACACCATCTTCCTGTACTCAGCTGTGCCTGAATGCCAAAGATCCTCACAGCTGGGTCTGTTGACTGTTCACAGCCCCCATATAGAAGAAGGGACAGGAAGATTCACAGGACCCTCACTACGAATATCCAGACACACAGTCTCCTAACTCTTGATCAGTAATTTGATCCAAATTGGCCATGGTCTGGGTGAAATTCTAGAATATACACCCTAGGCTTCCCTAAGGGAAGGCCTCTACCCATTTTATGCAATTATTGGGACGCCAACATCCATGTTTGAGTGTATAGTTTCTGGTGGAATGGCTGTTGGGGGAAGTGGAGGCAATGACCCACACATCTGTAAGTAACCCCTCATCCAATAAGCTCAATAAACACGTTGGTTTTTCAGAGTATATTTTGAATTTTGGTTGAATTGTACCCACTTTGTCTTTGGGACCATGGCAGAATGGGGTGGAAGTTGAATACATACCTCCCAATGAATTTTAGCAAAACTTGGTGTGGTCAACAGGATATAACAAAATCCAAGGATGAGTTCCACAAAACAATGGTGTCATCCCTTTTATGGGTAATGAAATGAAAAACTGAATTGAAGCTGTGTAATGACTGGTCCTGACAAAGGGAACGATTTTTACCTGGTGGAATATCCCCATATGATAACTGAGGGGACAGGGACATGTATAGCACAGTGGTAATGAGATGTGTCATTAAGGTGAGGTCACCTGGATACAGGATTTCACTTAGGGAATTCCCAGGATACCTGAGTTTCCAGGAAAACAGCCTACCCACCTATGATGGGATGTATGCATAAACCAGCCTGCCCTTTAATTGTTAACCACATTTTACAGGGCTCTGCCAGTCACTGAAGGGTTCAAGTATGTAAGTACTTGTATAGACAGAGCCATAGGCTTTTCTCTGAAAATGTGAAAGCTACATGAGGACTTTACCCAACCTAGTGTCATGCATGGGCTCCCTAGGGTGCTGGAAAGAATTAAGGCACAAAGGCCTACTCAACTCTGGATCTTGCATGTGGAAGGACCAGGCAAGTTGGGCCAGGTTGTATAAGAGTTGTTCAAATGGTTATGGACAGAACTAAAATTTTTATTGGTTTTAAAACCCACTCTACAGGGGGATACTCACATCTGGTACTGGAACATAGGCAAAACCCCCTAACCAGGAAAGTCATGGGTTCTGTGGAGAAACGATGGCAAGTGCTATGCTAAATGATTTATTGGCCGATGTGCTCCCAACATTTCTGTTTTCAGTTGTAGGCTAGAACTGTAGTCAGTGTGTATTTTGATATTTTTCCCTTTCCTGGTTTCTTCTATTCCGTTTCTCTTTCATAGTGGACTTACCAGTAGCCACATTGTGGAGATGGAAGGACGAACAAAACTGCATGAGAACGTCGAATCCGATTGGAGTTGGAAAATACTCCAACATCTGTATCTCCCCCTCAAAATCTCAGAGTCTCTTATGGAAGAGAAGGCAGAAAGAACGTGGAATCAGGAGGAAGACATGGAGTACTGTAATGTCCTCACTATCCTCCAAGTCAGACAGATGGCATCTTCCTGAGCTGGGCTGTGCCCACTTGCCACAGAGCCTCACAGTTGGGATTGTTGACTGTTCAGTAGAAGGGATGGCAGGAAGTATCACAGAACTCTCACTTAATCCACATATATCTATGAACCCTTGATGAAAACATTAACATTAATTGCAAGCGGCTTGGGGGAATGGATAGAGTGTATAGCCTGGAAAAGTCTAAGGAAGAGTATCAAGCTAACTATTTTATGCATATTTTAGGGGGAAGTTATCATCCATGCTTCGATGAAGACTTTCCGGTACCTCTCAGTAACCCTTAATGCATTGGTCTCTAAGTATGCCCAATTAACCCATGAGTCCCCCAGAGTGCATTTTGGTGGAATGGACAAAAGGAGGAAAGGATGGAGGTTACTTACTTCTCCACTCAGAAGGAATTTTAGCAACAGAAAGGTACTAATATTAACCTGTTCAGATTTATTTTTGGTGAACATATAGACACATAATTGTTGGTTACTAGCAGTGGACGTTTCCAAATTTAGTTCTCTCTCCCTGCCATTCTGAATGTTTTCTAAATATTATAATATTTAGCCTTCCACCAGCATTGACTATGAGTTTCAAGGTTCTTTATTGTTATTAACCCCATATGTAGATGTTGCTACACAGCTGCAATTGTTTATAAGAACAAACATTGACGTCTTGCAAGCAGGTTTGTGATAGGCTGGGGTAGTACTGCTTCAGGCTGAAGGTTTGGTTCAGGTTTGCTTTCTGTCATCCTCCCTCTTACAAGGACTTCTTATAATGAATCAAATACCACAGGAGGAGCATTGAGAATCTTGGGATGCTTCCTAAAGCTGCTGTGCAGGTTTGGCACGCTGCCAGCCTTCCCATACTCTGTTAGCAAAAGCAAGTCGGGTGAACAAGCCAAAAATCTGGTGTCTGGCATGGGCAATGTTGTACATACTATAATGTGAAATATGACAGAAATTGTAAATGTGTAATTCTGAGACACAGGTGACAGAAAACTAAGACAGTATTTTTCATTTTGGCCACTGTAACAGAAACATTGTTTTCTCCGCTGAGTTCAACTGCATTTTACTCAGATGTATTCATTCTCATTTTCATTCCAAATGCTAACCTGACATTTGGATAGCTTCTTTTGAGAACTGACTATTGAAAAGTATTGCCATTTTCTGATTATATTGTCTACTGTTTATTCATCGAAGGTCTGCATATAATTTTTTATGTGCATGAATACTTTTCAACTATATATTTCAATTTTTTTCTACCACTGCATCATTTATATATCTGTCCTATTAATGGTATGATTTGATGTTTGTAGCTGCAATTTGATAAAAATTCTTTATTTTTCCTTGTATTTAAACTATTTTTACCTACTGTAGAGACAGTTCTTAATATTTGCAAAAAATATTTTTTTTCTTATGATAGTTTCATGCAGATTCATTGTCTATTTGGGGCTCAAATATGTTATATTTCAACATAAAATTGAAATGAACTGGCCCAGATGTTTGTTTTTCATGTTAGCAAAACCTTTCTTCTGTCCTACTAAAAGTGTTATGTTGAATTGGGTCACGGGGATTTATGGATTCCAGCTCTCATTAAGAAACTTATACATTGCTCATGATGACTTGCAATTACAAACTTCTGTAGTTCTAATATAACCACTCCAAAGTCACATGTTGAAATTTAACTGTCAATATAGCCATATTAGAAGGCTGATCTCTGGATGTGATTAGCTCAAGATGGCTGCAAGGTGGTAAAGAAGAATGACATTCATTCAAAAGGCACTTTAGAGACCCAGTAGCATTTTATTTCTGCTTTTTGCTTTATCAGGTTGTGGCACCAAGGCATCCAAGTTTAGAAGCAGTAATAAGCTTTTACCAGACACTGTGTCCTATTATTTTAATGCTTGCTTTCAACAATCAGGAACTATGAAAATGAATTTACATTATTCACATTTAAGCAATTTGTTATGGTAGCACAAGAGGATCAATCACAAAAAAATGCTAAAACAAACTTCTTATGAGGAAGTGGTATTCTTCAGGGGAACAAAACTGACAGACTGTAAATATGTTATAGAAATTAATTTACAGAGCTGGAGAGATGGTTCAGTGCATAAGAGCACTGGCTGCTGTTGTTTTGGCTCCAGTTTGATTCCCAGCACCCACATGGGGTCTAACAACCATCAGGAACTCCAGTTCCAGAGGATCAGATGCCATCTTTTGACCTGTTGGAATATTGAGTAACACAAGCTGTACATACATACATGCAGGCAAAACACTCATCCACATACAATAAAAATAATAGTAATAAGTAAAACATTCTTAAAAGACCTGGATTTATTAGCTTGGTGTACATGATACCATGTGAGCAACCATCCAATAATGGTTGTCTGCAGGCTGGGGAACTCAAGAACACAGTTGCTCTGTCTATGAAGCTGGATCTTCAGCAGTTTCAAGTCTGGAAGACCTGGAAGATTCCTGGAGCATCACCAGTTCAGTTCTGCCTGGAAAGCCAAAGAGACTGGAGCCAGTTGTCAGCAGAGTGGTGCAGCTTTAGAAGCAAAGATCAAAAAGAGCTCAGGGAGGCCAAGACTGGCAGGGCAAATGGCACTTTCCTCAACCTCTTTACAGCCTAACCACCTATTGCAAGGTGGGGCCCCTGAAGAAAGTTCCCCTCTACTGTTCTCTCTGGAAACCCTGGGGATGTCTTATTGTAGACCCAGTTAAGTTGATGCTCAGAATTACATTCCTTAGGCAAACAGAGTTTTGAAGTTGATTTTGTTTTTTTTAAGCTTAAATCTCTAACGTGGGGCTGGAGAGATGGCTTTTGCAGAGGACATGGGTTTGGTTCCCAGCATGCACATGGCAGAAAGCAACCATCCTTAACTCCAGTTCCAGGATATCTGATGCCTTTCTCTCACTTCCAGGGGCATTGTACAACATGCTTGCACTTACATACATACAGGCAACACATTCGTACACATAAAATTAAAATAGTAAATAAAAATATGTTTTAAAAATCATGCTTTCCAAATGCTTAAAGAGGTTTATAATCTAAAAAAATATTTATAATAAAAGGAATCTCTGAAAGATAAATTGAGATGGTGACGGTTAATATGATACACTTGCCAGAATTTAGAATCATCTGGAAGAGAAAGCACTGAGCATATCTGTGAAACGGTTTTTAAATTTGGTTATTTGAGGTGGGGAGCTCAATCTCACTATGGACAGCACCATTCTCCATATTCAGGCTTGGATTCAAGCTGAATATAAAGAAGGACATGAGCTGAGCCTTACCATTCACCTGTCTGCTTCTGGATTGTGAACATACTTTAATCAGGTGCCACAAGCACCTGCCGTGGCCTTCCTTGCCTTGATAGACTATAACCTCTGTGAGCTAGAAGAAGCTATTCTTTCCTTAAGTTGCATTTGCCAGGTATTTCATCACAGCAACAAAATTTACTGTAATAAACAAGAAAGAAAGTATTATGAAATAAAATAAAACAGGTCTAATCTAGAATTTAAAGCTAGAATGGTTCCTATTGTACCTGGAGAAATTTAAAATGTGAAGGGCCACTGAGGTTTCTGTACCGGAGAGAGTGATCAATGTCTATATCAAATAATGCATATATTTTGATTTTATGCAAAATCAAATAAAACAAAATATACCCTGTATAGTCAAGCCTTATGCCTCTATTCAAACTATAGTATCAAACTATAACATGAAAAATTACTCATTTTTATGAACTCTTCAATCTCATAGTTTTCATCAGAGTATTAATTAATCTTGCTGTATTCTTGTAGTTTTCTGATTTATTTTTAACAAGTTTACATTCACATATTACATAAGCTAATTGCTTAAAGATTTCTGAATAATGAATACTTCATAGGTTTTTTTAGATATTCTGTCTATCAAAATGGTTCTGTCTTCTTTACGGGTTGATTTTTCATGAATTGTATTACATATCTATAAATATTACATATATTGCTCTAATTTTAATAACAAATTTTTTGTTTATATTGTATATGTTTAAAGTGTAGAGCATGTCTTGATACACCTATATTATTATTATGGGCAAGTCTCTCTCACATAACTTTCTTTCTGTCATTGTGTTTCCAAGTACCTATTTCCATTTTTCCTATGAACTTTGCAATATATGGTGGTATTTAGCATAAGCCACATGAAGTACTAGAAATATAGACATATTCTGGGACTAGGCAGGTAAAGGAAACTAACGAAATCATGATCTAGTGTAAAGTGATAGAAATTACAAGGATGCTGTTGGAAGACAGAGACTTCCCAAGTAAGAAAGTAACAAGGGAAAGAAAAGAAAACAATGCACTACTCAAGTGAAGTGCCTCTTAGGACAGTTGGCAAAATTGCTTAACATTATAAAAGTCCTAAATTCTCTCTAAAATAAAATGCTTTAAGTCCACAAAAGCAGAGATAGGTGATAACAGTCTGTTATCACAACATGATAAAAATCAAAATTCATAACCTAAGTGAAACAAGTCATGCTGTGAAACAGCACTTCTCAAACAGAAGGAACATAAACAGGGCAGTTTCAGGTTGTCTGTATCTTCTTGCTTAGATCTAGTAGGAAATGAAAAAGAATTAAATGATAAATACAAGCAGACCTTTTTTTTTTATAATTCCATTGTAGAAACATAAGCCCTAAAATTACATAGTTGATTGGGAATGTACAACATGACATCAAGACATATGCAAGGGTTCTGAGTTCACTTAAGCAAGGACTTTGAAGAGCTCATCAACTCTTGTTGATATGTAATTCCCATTATGAAGCTCTAGGAGGTGGAAACATTAAGAGGTGATGGGTTCATGAGGGCTCTGCTCTTATAAATAGGTGACTTCACTTGTAGATTGATGGGTTATTGCTGGAGTGGCTTTGCTGTTTGCACTTTCTGTACCATGGCAGCCTAAGAGGGAGGAAAGTCCTCATTAGACACAGCAAATAACCGGTGCCCCATGCTTGGACCTCCAGAGGCTAATGCCAAAATATTTTATTTATCTTGAAAATGACCTAGTCTCAGGTATTTTAACAACTACAAGTTTATGATCACAATTTCTGTGAAATACCTAGTGGGAGGGCAGAATCCTGGTTCTTCAGAGGCTTCATGTAAATCCTGCCCGCATTCCCACTACCCCTCAGGCCCTTTTTCATGCTTCAGAGCAGTAATTGCCTTAAACTTATCTTTGAGTTTCAAGAGACCAGGTAGATGATGACCAGTGAACATTCACCCTATTCTGCAAGACATGAAAGTTCTTGGAAAAGATTTCAACTCAGAACTTGTTTAAATGGAATTGTAACTACGTTAAATGAACATATGCTTATAGAAATGAATAGTTTTTGTGTGTATATTTATAGTTATTGTTGGTATTCACAATAAGAATAAAAGATTTTATGTGTACTATGGATATGTCTATAAACACTAGAAAAATTTACATTACTCCATGAAAAATGTTACCATGCATTACTCATTTGCTTACTGAATAATCACTAGACTGCCATATGTCAGCTAAAAATATAGACACTGACATTTCTGGCCAATAGGCCCATTAAATAAGTTCATAAATAAAGATGAAAGAAATTATAATTTTTCCTCAAACAAAAATATCTAAGAATTTTAAGAAAATGACTTAGAAAAGAGCAGCTAATAAATATCATAAACACATGTATTTGAAATGTTCAATATGAAGTAATGTAGAAATGTAAAACCCATTCAAATAAGAAAGCTGTAAAAATGCTTATGTACATATTTTTACTATATATTAAAATGCATTACTAAGTTGTGTTGAAGAAAAGAAAAATTAAAAGAATCCTATCAGGTTCTTGGATATTATAACATATATATCTTGGATATATGTTCTTGGATATATAACATATTAAATAGCAATTAAAATACTACATACATATACAAAACATGAAATTGAACAAAAATAATTAAAATAAATTTAGAACCTTGCAATATAAGGAAGATAAAAATAAGAGCATAAAAGTATTGTAGTTATTTATTTGTATATTTTTATTGAAATTTTGTGTATTTCTTATTGAACATCTTAATTTTCTACATAGCCCAAGTCAGTTTTGAACTCAATAAGATTCACCTTCCTCTGCCTCCAAGACCTCGAATGAAGGCCTGTGTAACCATGCCTGGCCTTAATCATCTTTATACTTCCTTCCAAATTAGCACCCTCCAATAGGTACCCCCCCAGTGGAATTCATGCATTCTGTCATTTATGTTAAGGTCATTCAGGTCCCCAAATATCCCTCACTGCAAGATCATCCACCGAGGTATAGTAAACCTATCTAGAGTCCCACCTTTCAAGATCAGCTTTTCCTAACCAAGGAATAATCAAATGCCAATAGTTTTTCAGCGAAGATTAGATCTGTTGGGTTTTTGTCTGCTTGAGTTTGCATGGGTCTTATGTATGCTGGCATCATTGCTGTAACAGGTTCATTTGAACAGGTTACCAGGAGTCTGCAGAACTGTATTTCCATATGTTCACGTATCTCCTCCCTGACTCTTACAATCTTTCCACCACCTCTTCCAAAATGGTCCATGAGCCCTGGGTAGGTGAAGTTTAATATAGTAGTCCTGACCACGGACCCCCACACTTTGCACTCTTTTCTCTACATTTGGGCCATTTGTGTCATTCTGTGTTCATGACCCTCTGTTGTGAAAGTGTTTCATTGATAAGGGTTGAAAGTCGCATGAGTGTGCTCTCTATTCCTGCTCCACTGTGTTCTGTGAGCCTTAGGTATAACGAGATTGTTTTGCAGATGTGTAACCTAGGCTTGGGAAATTCACAGAGAATCTCTGTTATGATCAGTTGTGGAACTCTATAATACTATCTGTTTGTTGCAAAAGAAGCTTCTTTGCTGAATCATAACTGGCATATTTGTCTAAATATAAAAATACATATTTTGTACATAATAAGAAATTACATTTGTCTAAGAATGTGACAGCCTTAGGGTTTTCTCTGAGACCTATGACCTCTTCAGTAATGTGTGTTTTATGTTTAAAATATCACACATGATTTTTTTTTTTTTATCCCCATTTAGTGGGCTTAAGCTCAATGAGGTAGCTGTTGATTACCTCCAGGATAAAAGTGCCACTACTACCCCAATATTGTTTGCTGTGCTGGCTATTGCTGTGGTTATTAGGCCTTAAAGCTGGGGCTGACTATTGATTGATGTTCTCTCTTAGCCACTTGCTTAGTTTTCTCCAAACCTATGAGAGCTGGCCTTCAGGGGAGGTGGCTTCCACGTCAGCTCCAGTTCCATTGCTCCTAATCTTCTGTCTGAAATATGTCATGTCTTCAGCAATAGGATTGTGCCTTCAGGTTCTGGGAGGCAATAAAGTACTGTGGCAATTGCCTGTGCAATTATAGTCAACAACTCAAAGGAATGTTTCCCCTGTCTGGCACTGTTCCTTGTTATATGTACATGGTCTCATGAAGAGATATTGTATATGTAATTTTTCAGTAGGTTTTTTTTCGTACTAATATGATTTCCTCTGATTTTTTTACACTACTTAGGCATTATTTATCTCTCCTGCTTCTTTCCCTGTCTAACCCTCCCTGCATGCCCTACTCAGGTAAAGTATTCCTGTTTTCTCCATTTCTCCCTTGATAATACCTGTCTCCTGTGCATTCCCTCTCTTCAACTCCTTGTCTTCATAAATAAATAAATAATAAATTACTGTACCTATATATCATGTGTACACACATGGGCAGGAGAACATGCCACTGTGTGAGTATGAATTTTAAAGAATAATGTCTAGGAGAATAGAGTTGGTTTCTCATCCACCAGGTGGGGTCTAGGGAATGAACTCAGATCATTAAGGTTTGAAGCAAGTATATTTACTCTGAAGCAAACTCATGGACCTTCAAAATAAATATTTTAAATATATTAATGAATCAAGTCCTGTAGCTAGGAAGTTAAATTATATACATATATATATATATACATATATATATATAGAGATGCATATATATGAGAACATATGCATATATATGAGAAAGCAAAACTAAGATTATAATGGTGATATACATTAAATGAAAGCAACTAAAAAGGTTTCATATGCCAGTGTGTCTATGTACGAGTGTGTGTATGTGTGTATATATATGTGTGTGTGTGTGTGTGTGTGTGTTGTGCACACATTTTCTAATGTTTTAGGTATGGAAGTAGTTCCTCTTAATACTGTGTTCCATAGAAAATATACAGTTATGAAAAATACAGGTAAAATAAATTTTAAATACTTGTATTTGAATTACATAATTACTCTGGAAAATGATGTATCATGTATAACCACATAACTTAGAAAGAGGGTAGAAAAATGTGACATTTGATGATAAATTGTCTCTGTACCATTAAATAATGAAAAGACAGTGTCATAAAGTGAGGCTAAGTTCTTCAAGGGTTTCCTGTATGCTACCAGAGTACAGGAATGAATCCATTTGTTTAAAGGTTTTAGTTGTTACTCTTTAAGTGGGCATTAGGCATTCATTTTCATTTCATCTACAAGTCACCGCTCCCTGTTAGATGTTATATATTCGTAGCATGTCCATCATTTTGATAAAGAGACATGAGCTAGTTTCTCTGACATACCATACCAGGTGGTCAGGCATTCTGGCACCACAATATCAACAATTGGCATTTTCCATAACTCAGTATGCTGAGAGGGCTTGGTTGATCAATACAAGAATTTTTTTTGACACAAATAACAACCATTCTTCATCGATGGTGGAGTGATTAATGACATCCCTCCTTTCTCACCCCTGCTGATGCTTCTGTCACTCCACACATGTAGCTGGCTGATTCTTGACTCTGATTACTGATATTTCGCCTTTCTCCTCATGGGAGAAACATCTTCTTTACCCTCATTTACTCTACACTTGAACACTTGATTTTGATTAAAATTAAAAAAAATAATTAATATTATTTTGTGTACGTGTGTATGTGTATGTGTAAGCTCATTAATAATTAGTTCTTGCTAGCCACCACAGGCACCCCAGGGATTAAATTCAGGTCCTCACCTTTGGTGGCAATTACTTTTACGCCCTGAGCCCACTGACCAGATTGGAATTTTATTCTGAGTAGCAAACTTTGTTTGTCCTTTCAATGATTTTCCAAATTTTGCTTCTTGCAATGAAATCACTAATTTCACAGTAGATTAATGCAGCTCACTGCACTTGTAGCTTTTAGGACAGTATTTCCAGCAGTACAAGTCTATCATTACTGTTCTTTGGTGTACTCAAGTGCTGTTTCATGCGGATGTACTTCTTAAACTGCCTTTCTCATTTTCTTACTTGTTGTTTGATTGTGTAATTGTCCAATGATGCCTTCCTGAGGTCCATGTCACTCTCTATTGATTTCTTAAGCAGGTACCACCAAATACACATCAATAACTGTGAATATCACTACCATTAAACACTACACTGCTTTCCTCAAACTGATTTCTTAAGACACTGCTGAGTCTACTATGGGGAACAGATTGTTCTGTTTGTAGACTACTGCCTCTAAAATTCTGTCACACACACACACACACACACACACACACACACACACAGGGGCACAGGAGTAGAAGCGTTCACTGGAAAAATACCTCTAAGAGATTTACAAAAATTAAATGAAAAAAATAGCTCATCATTCTCTTCTTGTAGACCACTTTTCTCCCTTAGGAAGCATGAGTTCCTCCACAGGAGGTGGCGTAACGGGCAGGCCTCAGTGAAACATACAAATTGGTTCAAATTACTTCTCCACAAAATACTGAGGTTTTGCTTAAAATCCACACTCATCACTGTCAAATCTATATTCAATTCTCTCTAAGGAAGGTCTCATGAGCCTATAGTGAGATAAGCCAGTAAGTAGATGATTTCTTTTTCTTTTTAACTATGCTTGAACACAGTTTAGAGGATCTCAATGAAAGTGAACCTTAATTATATGTAAATATTTTCAAAACATTTACTTTATGTAAATATATACTTTATATATTTACTATATGAAAATTTTATTTTGTTATAGAGTAAAACATAACATCCATAGGATAATGGATTACATATAACGGAAATAAGAAAGTATGTGAAATTCCGTGTCCTAGAAATAATTGCTAAATATTTTGTCATTTAAAACTGATGAATAAAAAGGAAAACAAACAATACAACATAACAAGATAGTTGTTATTTATTTTTATGGTGCTGGGTAAATAAACGTAAATATATTATTATAGTGTAGAAATGTTTTATGAGTTACTCTCATGAAACTATTTCAGGTTAAATAGCATTTGTTATCCAATGTAATAATAAGATATTCATTAGTAACAGATACAATAATAAACAGTTAACAGGTGATGCCTGATTGTTGGATGCTTGATTGTTGGATGCCAGATTTTACTACAAATGCCTTTCATTAATTGATCTTTATCTCTGAGCATTTCTGTGAGTCATATGTTCTTCACATCTTGATTTCAGACTTATAAAATCATTATGTGGGACTTTTTGATAATTCCCAGAAGTTCTTGGACAGCATGTACATTTTAGAAAAAAAATATAGAAAGGTTCAATACAATGTGACCCTAAAATCTGATTATTGAAAACTCAAATACATAAAATAAGATTGTCTCTATAATAATTTTGAATCATGCCTGTGATTATTTTCAGTCATTGAGTGTAAGGCTAAGGTGATCCTATATAACTACAGCATATGGATATATAAATCACAAAATATTAGGAGGATACAAGAAAAACTGAATTGTAGAAATTAATCTCTATTATCTTTGTTCTAGAGTCCAAAACCTTGTACAGTGCAATGTAAATGGAACTGCTCTTCTCAGCTGTGTTGAATAAGCTCAATATTCATTATCATATCATATAAAACTATTGTTTTATATACTCAAATATTACCAGTCCATCCACATTTATCATGTTTGTATCAATATGTGATACTGATGCCTGAAAAGTACAAAGTAAAAATAATTGACATTGTTATTAATGTATTTAAATACAATTTGTGTTTATAAGAATTAAACACTCTGTAAATAAGCAAAACTAAAAGATAAATGATAAGTGTTGGGTTGTGAAACTCTCACTTGACTGTGGTTCTTAAAAGTTATACTTGTATCCAAAGACTGAATTAAGAGAGTGAGGTGCTTGCCATTCCTGGTTGCATATGCCTTCATTCTGAGCATTCAGGAAGTAGGGGCAGGCAGGATCTCTGGTAGATTAAAACCACCCTGGTATGTACAGTGAATTCCAAGGTGTGGGTGATAGAGGGAAAGCTTGTTTCAAAAAATCTAAAATCCAAATCCCAAAAAACTAACAATAAAATAAAAAAGACAAGACAGTGAGATGTTACTAAATAATGAGAAATATTGTTAATTCTGTAAACTAGTAAGTTCTGCTACCAAAAAAATATATGCAATGATTCTTTCTATTTTTGTAGTATTTTCTTTTTGTCATATTTTTATGTATATGACTGTATTGCTTGCATGTATGTAAGTGCACCCATGTGCAATGCCCACAGATGTCAGAAGAGGGTCACATCCCCTGGAAATGAAGTTATGGATGATTGTTAGGCATTGTGTGGGGCCTGGGAATCGAAGTCAGGTCCTTGGTAATAGTATCCAGTGCTCTTAACCACTGAGCCATCTCCGCAGTTTGCATTTTGGTTTATTTGTTTCAATTTTATATAATTTGGAAGTTTTATTTAAAGATTTAATATGTATATATTTAAGTTCATTTTCTCTACATTAAAAACATTTATTCAGAGATGGGAAATATCTGCAAAAATGTTTGAATAAGTATTTTTAAAATAATTTTAATTTGTTATGTGTATGTTTTTCCTGCATGTATATAAGTGCATCTGTGTCGTTAATTAATGATGCATCTATCTGTCTATGTATCTATCATCTATCTATCTATGGTCTGTCTTTATCTATATACATCTATCTCTTTTTTCTCTATCTCCATCTCCCATATATATACACTCTTCTCTCAGTAGAGCATTGTATTTCATTGCATGACCGGTCTGAGATTTGCCTTGTCTATAATTCATTAATTCTTGAATGACAATATCAGGAGTTTTTTAAGTGATGTGATACCATGCTTCTCTTTTCATTTTTATGTTCCCATTTGTACTTCTGATAACCACATTTCATGCATTAATTACAATACCAAACTACTTCTGCCAATAACATGGCATGTAATCCATCCCATAACTTCATTAAACTGTCTCAGTGAAGGTTGCTATTGTTATTCTCTAGCGAGTATGCAAACTGAGGTTTAGAGAACTGAGAAGCACTGCGGGTAGCAATTCCACTGGAAAGATGCATTCATGGCTAATTTCTGTATTTCCTGGACCACAGAGGTCATTAACTATGAGACCTACCATGATTTTGAAATTAAAAATTATAGCATCGCTAATAAAACTATGAAAGAAGAAATTTATATCACTTCATTTCCGATTCGAATCTTATTAAACAAAGTCTCTCTGGATGATTTTGTTCATTGGCCTTTATTATAGTTTGTGCTGAACTAGTTCAAAGTCTTTTTGTTTGCCATTTCCTTTCTTACAATACTTGTTTATAATGTTTGTAATAAATTTTCAAGATTTTTTAACAAAATATATATTTCAGTCCATGTCCTTTCTGTTCATATATAGTTAAATACACAGTTAATAAACCAGCTATTTGTATGATTTGAACAATGGTGTTATAAATACCTGTGTTGTTCCCACATGCTTAAGGAGTGAAGATAATATTGCAGATTAGCAAATCTTGGCTTCAGGTTGGTAATGATGGTAATGCAAATCCCTCTCTATGATTAAAAATGTGGAGAAATTGCTTCTTTGAATTAATGAGATTAATTTTCTCTTTTAACTTCCAGATCAACAGTGTTTATCATCTATATATCAGCTATTTCATCCTGAAAAGTTTTGAAGAAAATTTTAAAGGGCTTGGTAACATTGGATAATCTTAGGAACATGAACTTTATTTCTTTGTATATAATTGAACATATTTAAATGTCTAACATTTCCCAAAAGTATAATGGATTCCCAGTTCTGAATAATTTTGTGTTTTTTTCTTTTCTTTCTATTTTTGCAAAGACCCATGCATTGTGCCACATTAATTTGTTTTCTAAATTGATGTTTGGATTATAAAATCTACTAAAATGACAGCATGCTGCCACAATGTTCTGTTACTGAATATTTCCATTTAATTTCAAGGCATTTTCCCATGCAGTTTCTGTATTGTGACTAATTTGATCCAGTTTTTCCTAGCATGTCTGGAGTGCTCAATATTCTTATCATTCTGCTATGTTTTTTCCTTACGTAGAACATTTTTAAATCATCACTTATCTGCAGTAATTCTTACCTGTTAGGAGACCTCCTTAGGTTATGTTTAGTTAACTAGCTTAAATTTTTGTCTTTGTTAGTGTTCCTAATATATTTAGTCAACTTAAACATTTGTTATTAGGGCTGAGTATATGCATAAGCTATTGTTCTTAAAAGTCTGAGAGTGAATAGAAATACAGCTAAAATATGGACATATTCATACTGTTCTATATTATCATCTATATAATTGTCTTCATGATGTTTTTCATTCTCCAAAGTTCTCTTGTTACATGTCGGACAAATGCTAAGATCTGTAATGATTACTGAAAATATCTATTGAAATGTATATAGGAAAGATACTGCAAATTTTTGAGAATCATAATTATGCAGACATAAGTGCTCTATATATTAGGCTTGAACAAAATAACAGTACCACATAGGTTGGATCTTAACCTAAACATTTATTGAATAAAAGTGTTTTCTTTTCACATTACAAGTAAGAAGTAAACTTCAATTTGGAATGTAAGTAATAATAAAATATTTGTATGAGGACAGAAGCATGCACTCACATACAGACACACACAGACACACAGAAACACATACACAGACACACGCACATATAACTGCTGATCAATTTCATCTTATTTAAATTGTATTACTGAATTGTGCTAATACTTCTCAATATCTTACACTTAAAAGTATCGGTTAAAACAGTAATAATAGTTAGCAATTAATGTAAATCTAAACCATATGCATCCTGCGTTTTTCTATCTTTACTGTAATACTTTAGAAATGAGAGTGCACACAATAAAGCTATTTAATTTTGCACTTTAGTCCTAAGTAACCTGTTACATTTATTTTATGCTAGTGTGCCAATTCTGGTTTATTAATCCTATGCAAGGTCCATGTTTTACAAGATTTTCTTTTATATTTTCCCTCAACAATGTAAATATGTCTTCACTGAACACATCAGTTTTCTTTTAAACATTTCTGTTGTAGGAATGAACTCCAAAGTACAAACTCTCGGTGTGACACACACTGACAAACTCATGGTGATTATGTGTGTGCTATTTAGAGGATGCCAAAGAAACAGAGAGGGGGCGGGGAGAGAAACTGTTTCAGTCATTAAGAGCACTTACTTCTCTTGCTGAGAACCTCAGTTCTGTTCTCAAAACCCATGTAAAGGTGTACAAACCTTGTAATTCCAGTACCTGTCGATCCAATGCCCTGTTCTGGCCTGCATGTGGTGCACATACATGAATGCAGGAAAAGCATTTCTATATATAAAAATTTAAACTTAGAATCTTTAAAGGAAGCGGTCCATATGAAAACCATGAGTTGTTACAGCTTTTCTTCAAAAAGAGAAATTCTAAGACCAGGTAATAATCTTGGAACTGTGTAAGAATTTCTTCTCTGCTGCTGGAATGAGGCCAGTGAGGGGCTTTAGAGATTCCCTGTAGATTAGAGCTCCCTAATCTGCAAGTTTATGTGAGTACAGAGAACAGAGTATGTGAGAACCTTTTCATACAACAGTGCATAAACATGTATGCTTAATATAAATTCTCAAATACGCTATTAATTTCAGAGGCTGTGTCTATCAAGATTTCAAATAAGGAAACATAAAATTCACTCAAGGAAAGATTTTGTTTCTTTATGTTTTGATTTATAAATATTGTAAATTTCCTTTGACTCACTACATTTATCATTAAAACCTTCACTTTTTAATTCTTTTTAAAACATTTTATTATTTTTATTTTGTGTGTATGTGTGGGGCCTGCATGTATGTAAGTGTACTCGTATCTTACAATGCCCATGAAGGTCAGAAGAGAGCATGAGATTCTCCTGGAACTGGAGTTACAGGTAGTCGTTAGCTGCCATGTGGGTACTGAGAATAGAATCCAAGTCCTCTGCAAGGACATCCACTGATTTCTCTTAAGTGCTGAGCTGTCTCTCCAGGCCTACAAACTTCCAGTTTTTAAAACTATCTTTTCTTGCTTTCTTTTATTTATGTTTTTACAATTTGTCCGTCATATTAATGCCTGACTTATTTAATACAGAAACTAGAAGATTAATAAGATAAATTAAAACGGGCATTTACAAAAACTCCAGAAATAATTATTATAGAATTCAGTATTAGAATATCAAATTATGTAGGGGTCCTCATAATGCTTAAACATAATGAAGTCTTTAAATGTTAATTTATACAAAAATTAATGGTAACATATCACAATGATTATGAATTAGAGACTTAAGGCAATTATACCAAGAACATTAACACAAAAAATAGGGTGTTGCAAAAATGACATAATGTTAGACCTTAAAAATGTGATTAAAATGTATAAAAGCTCAATTAAAAAATTAGAAAACAAACAAAACAAAATCGTGTGATATAAAAGGTGTTTATGCCAACCAACTAAAATTAACCAAAAAGAAATATGGTATTGCAAGACTAAAATAATTTTAGAACTTAAAAATGTATTATAAACTTCTGTGTATATCTTATGTGGAAACATACAAACATCAAGAAAAGTAACAGAAAAGCACAGTTAAAGTAGTTTTGGCAAAATATAAAGTTGTCATTCTAACAAAATGACTTTCTCTCTCTCTCTCTCTCTCTCTCTCTCTCTCTCTCTCTCTCTCTGTAATAGAACAAAAGGCCTTCTATACCACTCTTTTTATTCTCTGTACCACTGAGCTATCCTGCCGTCTCAAATGTTTCCAAAGATTTAGGTGAATAATATTATTTTGATTACAGTATAATTAAATTTTCTATAGGAAAAAATAAATGAAATAATTTACAGATTTCAATTTTAGGAAGACTTATTTTAGATACATATTCTCTTAGGATAATATTGAAATTCTAGTTTTATTTTAATGTTTTATTGACTTTCATTAATTTAAAAAGCTGCTGTTTTCAATTACTTAATTTCTAGAAGAATTTTGGAGAAATTCATGGAACTCACATAGACTCTTTACCTGTTTTCTTCTGTTAACTCCGTGTAGCCCAAATGTCACTTCTAACACACCAATGTAGACACTTCATTGCTAGCTAAATTGCTATGTTTACAATTTATTGAGATTAAGCAGTTTTGAGCAAGTGTCATTGCTGTCTACCAGCATCCCTCCTAAGACACCATATTATAAGTCGTGTTCTGCTTCTACCAGACTGTTTCTCTTAACTTCCTTCTTTATAAGATGTTGATAGAGTTTTGGAAACTGGTGAGCTGTTTCATACAATGTGAAAGTTTGATACATATTTTCAATTCAGTTATTTCAACTAAAGTTTGATGCATAGTTTTCTTAGGATCAGACTGAGGTGGTAGTTTTTTTTTTTTTCCCCAGGGGGCGGAGCAGAAAATCAGTAGAACTCTGTTTCATTCTCATCCTCCAGGATCCATACTGTTAACATGGCTTGTTGACACTGACCTTGATTATGCGGTATGATTGTTTTTTTGGTTGAAATCTGGACATATTGCGCTGTGCAGTTGATAGTGGGTCTTTGGTAGAGAAATTTGTGTTAATCCGACTAGGAATTTGTCAGAGTGTTATATTTGCTGTAGCTACAGTTGCTGAAGGTATCAGATACCTGTTGGGTTCCTGGGTGCGATGGTGCATGCCTGTAGTCTCAGGATTTGAGAGAGCATGGTTGGAGACTACCAGATTTAAGTACAGCAATATCTACCTAGCCATGTTTTAATAATCATAATCATAATCATACTTTCAGGTTTTTATTTCATTTTTGATTTGGTCTTACCACCAGCTTTTGCGCTTTTCAAAGCATACTTTCCAGGAAGGTCATGTTCTGTGATGCTTTCTGCTGTGATGGAAATGCAATGTTGTGCTCTGAGGTAGGACATTCTGTGACTTTCTAATTAGTGTCTATCATACTGTGGATTTATCGCTCTTCCAGTGATGAGCTCCTCCCCATGATGCTTACTCACTCTCCTCTTGAAATGTCTACAGTCTATTTTCTTGATTCCTAGACTATATTATTTCACTTCTTAGATAACACAAGAAGACTGGGGGTGGGCTAGAGAAAGAAAAATATCATTTTCTCAAGCTGAAATAAGATTTGAGAATTGTTGGGCTGGAGTGATTATTCGCTGGTTAAGAATATTGTGTGATCTTGAAGAGGACCTCAGTTTGATTCCCAGGACCCACATGGCAGTTAACAGCCCCCTGTAACCGAGTTCCACATACACTGGAGGACACAATGCACTTACAAACATAAAGGCAAAACAGACATAAACAAAAATAAAAATACATAGTTAAATAAAAAGATGATTTGAGAATTGTGTCAAGACAGTTTTCCACTAGACAGCACCT